>CM053590.1:21690602-21752275 GCA_028646515.1 Pseudochirops corinnae | reverse complement strand
ATACTGAGAAAAGTCTCATGAGTTACAATTATTGTTTGTCCATGTAGGCATATAAATAGTTAAACTTTAATAAGTTTCTTATGATTTCTTTTTCCTGTTTACCTTCTCATGCTTCTCTTGCTTCTTGTATTTGAAAGTCAAATTTTCTGTTCAGCTCTGGTTTTTTCATCAAGAATGCTTGAAAATCCTCTATTTCATTGAATGACCATATTTTCCCCTGAAACATTATACTCAGTTTTGCTGGGTAGGTGATTCTTGGTTTTAATCCTAGCTCCTTTGACCTCCAGAGTATTATATTCCAAGCCCTTCAATCCCTTGGTGTAGAAGCTGCTAGATCTTGTGTTATCCTGATTGTATTTCCACAATACTCAAATTATTTCTTCCTGGCTGCTTGTAATATTTTCTCCTTGACCTGAGAAGTCTGGAATTTGGCTATAATATTCTTAGGAGTTTTCTTTTGGGGATCTTTTTCAGGAGACAATAGATGAATTCTTTCAAATTTCTATTTTGCCCTCTGGTCCTAGACTATCAGGGCAATGTTCCTTGAGAATTTCTTGAAGTGTGATTTCTAGGTTCTTTTTTTGATCATGGCTTTCAGGCAGTCCAATAATTTTTAAATTATCTTTCCTGGATCTATTTTCCAAGTCAGAGGTTTTTCCAATGAGATATTTCACATTGCCTTCTATTTTTTTCATTTGTTTGGATCTGTTTTATAGTGTCTTGATTTCTCATAAAGTCATTAGCTTCCATTTGCTCCAATTTAATTTTGAAGAAATTATTCCCTTCTGTGAACTTTTGAAATTCCTTTTCCATCTGGGCAATTTGTCTTTTTAAGGTATTTTTCTCTACATTGGCTTTTTGGGATTCTTTTTGTCCATTTGACTTAGTATATTTTTAAGATGTTATATTATTCTGTATTTTGGAGGTCTCCTTTAGCAGGCTATTGACTCTCTTTTCATGATTTTCTTGCATAATTCTCATTTCTTCCCCATTTTTCCTCCACTTCTCTTACTTGATTTTCAAAATCTTTCTTGAGCTCCTCCATGGCCTGTAACCAGCTCATATTTTTCTTGGAAGCTTTTGATGCAGGAGTTCTGACTTCATTGTCTTCCTCCCATTCCATGCTTTTGTCCTTTTTGTCCCCCAAAAAAGATTCTATGATCTGATTGCGCTTCCTATGCTTGCTCATCTTGCCAACCAATTACTTGACTTTTGAGCTCTTTGACATGGTAGAACTCTGCTTCCAGAGTGGAGAGCTTTGTCCCAAATTGCTGGGGTTTTCACAAATGTTATCAGAAGTCTGAAGAGGGTGCCCTCTCTACAGACACCACACTGGCACACTGGTGTTTCTCACCTCAGGACCACCGCCCAAGACAGCAACCCAGATCCAAGCATGTTAAAGCAAGAGTGATTACCCTCCGAATGGTTGCTTGGTCCTCCTACAATCTGCATGCCAGGAGCTCTGGAGGCTGCCATGTGGCAGCAGCTGCAGCCACCATACCTCTGCCACCTCTCACTCCAGGTGCAGGGGCCAGACAGTGCTCTTCTGTCACCCAGTTCCAACAGAGGTCCCCATTGACCTTTTATTTTCTTTTTGGCATTTATGGGTTGAGAAGTCTGGAAACCACCTCAGCTGCTGGTGATTCACTCTCCTGAAGTCTCTCTGGCTGGCCTGCTGGTCAGGGCTGCCCTGGGGACAGAACCAGATGGCTTGCCAGGACTGTGCTGGGCTCCCAGCGTGCTGTGATAGACCCTCCTGTCAGCCTGCCTTCAGTGGGAGATTTGTTTCTCTTTGTCACTTTGTGGGTTCTATAGCTGTAATATTTGTTTAGAGTCATATTTTACAGGTACTGAAGGTGGTTGTGGGGGGAGCTCATGGAAGTTTCTGCTTCTACTCTGCCATCTTGACTCTTCCCCACAAAACCAACCTTTTTAACTGATATGCAATGATATCTTATTGAGTAGCTACTCAGTAATTATCCATTTGTCTGAGTTTGCAAATTACTCACAAGAAAATAAAAGATGAAGTCAAAATTAAATGATTAGTTCAGGGATTCCATAAGTCATAATAACTTGTGTCATGAAGACCTCACCAAAAAATCCCAAATGAACTTTCCCTTTTAAAAAGAAATCTCAATCTTGGAGGTATCTGTGACTAAGAGAAAACCATGACTGAAATTCTTTGCTGCCTTCTGAGAGTAGAGTTAAAAGAATCTTAATTGACTAAACCACTTCTAACCTGTTTCTTTAATATGTCCCCTATTCAAGTGGTATTTGAGTGTCACTGAATACCTTTTATGTGTGTTCACATAGTCTGAGCACAGCTTATCACTGCACATTGATGCAGGGAAGTTGAAACAATTCACATGGTCAATCTGAAAAATCCAGCTACAAAATTTTCAACTTCACCTGTGGCATATAGACTGGATTTTTCAGATGGTTCCTGAATTTTCCCCTTTTCTAGCTATGACCATTTAAACCAGTTTCACAACTCAGGTTTTGTGATACTCATGCATCACAAATATCATATATCATGGAGATTTTATCAGCATGCTGTAAATTCATTTTTTTGCTTACCTCTATTTTCTATCCTTTCAACAAATACATAACCTCTTCCTTCAAATTATTTTCACTAATACTTATACAACTATGTCCATGTAAAGGCTCTTTGGTACCTAATGTCAAATTCATAAATCTACGTGTTCCTTAAAATGAAAAGGGTAGAAAAGTACAAGCAGATACCATGATGTGGGTTCTTGAATCTCACAGCATTTAGCATGGTCAGTACATAGTCCAGCAGAACACTGACTGAGCACAGCAAACTGTTAATCAGTGCTACCATTTGATACCCGCTTGTTTTCCTTTTTCATATCTTTCTGGGATTTTTGGCTTTTCTGGAAACTAACTCACTCTCTCTCTTTCTGTCTCTCTCTCTCTCCCTCTCTCTGTCTCTCTCTCTCTTTCTCATCAATTGTAGTGCACTAAACCTGGCCTATACTCCTCAAATTTGTCATTATTTCTTATGGTCTCAATTGCCATGGTGATTCTTAGCTTCAGCTTTCTAGATTTTGTTCCTAAGTCTCATGGAATGGTCTTTCTTTGTTATTTCTGTTCCTAGTCCTCGATTCCCAACTCTGCACCATGTAAAAATGAGTATTTTGTGTTAGTCTTTGGTGGCATAGCCTTTAACTATAGTTTAGCCAATGTCAATGGACTGATCATAATAATGACTGTTTTAAAAATTCGTTAATAGAAATAAAAATACATAGATATAGTAACTAAAGCCTAAATCAGCCATGAACACACCATAAGTGCAGCCTCTCAATACACAAACCCATGGAGAAAAAGGGAACAGAAAAAAATGTAGTTCATATTGAAATGTTGTGGCTATTTTGAGATTCAAGTAACTTTTTTTTCTCAGAAAAAGTTAGCATTGACATTTCTCCTCCTCCAAAATGAATGTTAAAGCTCTTTTCCTTTCAACATATGGAGTTGAGCATATTGAAACAATTTCAAATTGGATAAAAACTTTAATTAAAATAAGTCTAGATTATGCCTTGACCCAAATTGAGGTACTTTGACTCTTCAATGCTTAGATGCATCTGTGATCTAACTAATGTAGGTAGTTCCTGCAGTGGCATATTGCAATTTGTCCTTGCCTTTCCATCCCACGTGACTCTTTTCCATATTCTCTCAATTATCCTCCATAAGGAATCCATTCAATGAGGTGGATCCTTTCCTTAGTATCTCTTAACATTGCATCACTAACAATGAATCATATTGACATATCATAATCTCTCAATCAGTGCTTTTTTGTTGAAGTCACTAATTCACATCAGTTAAAGTATATTATTTTAACATCTACCAAGACAGTCCAGAATTAAACTCCATAATACTGTTTTCTACTTTGAGGATTTTTTTCTTTAAGCACTCACAATATATGAATAAAATTTCTATATGTCATATATAATGTTATGCTATGTTATGTTATTCATCTTAGAAAGTTAGGAATGCCAAAGATAAATCAAAGTGTTTGGCATATCTAAGACGTTGATGTGAAATCATGTTTTAAAATTATAAAACCATATAAATGTAGAGCTGTATGATGTCTAAAAATATTTAGTCAAGCTCTCACTCAATGCAAAATGTGGTTCCCCAGCATACCTGACAATGGTCATCTTCCTTCTGTTTAGATACTTATAGAGACAAAGAAATCACTTCTTTACAAGTAATCAGTTCTCATTTTGGGACAATTTAATTTGTTAGACACTTTTCAGTTGTCACAATGTTTCTCTTTATGTATGTCAACAAAATTCACTTATTTTCCATCCCTTCTTCTCATTCTTCCTTTCCGTATTGCCATGTCTTTGCTCCCAACTGTCCTGTAACCTTGGAAAAGACATTATTTCCCTTCATCTTTATCTGTTAATATTTTTTCCTTTTCTTCAAAGTCTATTTAAAGTGCTATCTCTTCCTTGAAACTTTACCTGAATTTCACAGGAAAATAAATCAACATGCATCCATTCAGGGACTAGGAAAATAGGATTATAGATTTAGAGTCAGAAGTTACCTTAAGAGACAATCTAGTTCACACCCCACCCCATTCTACAGATGGGAAAACTGAGACCCAGAGAGTTTAAATGATTTACCAAGGTCAAATAGTAAATGAAAGAGTGAGAGTTCAAACCAGCATCTTCTGAATTAAAAGTCAAAGTCCTTTCCACTATGCCTATTATGTGCCCAGTATTGTGGTAGACACTGTGTATAAAAATGCAGATATGAGTCCCTACCCTTAGGGAGCTTGCATCCCCCTGGAGGAATGCAACATTTTCAAAGATTAGCAATTACAGAATAAATACAAAATATATACCCAATGATTTGATGGGGACACTAACAATTGGTATAAATAGGAAGGGTCATTGGAGCTGAGTCTTAAAGACAGTCAGAGGCTCTGAGGGCAAGGGATGATGGAGGAGAGTATTTCATGCATGGAAGACCATTTGGATAAAAGTACAATAAGTAGGAAGTGGGATGTCACATATGTGGAAAAGCAAGAAGACCAAATTGACTAGGACAAAGATTGCCTCAGCAGGAGCTGCATAATATATATTACTTAAACTTGGAAAAAAAAACTTGGAAAGATAAGCTTGATTGAGATTCTAAAGGTTTTAAAAGCAAAAGGAGGAGCTTACATATTTTATCCTAGAGGCAATAGGGATCCACTGAATTTCTTGGGCAGAGTAATGGGATAGTCAGACTTGTGTTTGAGAAAAAATCCCTTGGAAGCTGGGTGGAGGCTGGGTGAAGGCTGGATTGGAAAAGGGATAGATTGAAATCAGGGAGCCCAAATAGAAGGTTATTGTAATAGTCCAGAAGAAAGGTGACAAGAGGTTGAATTAGGGTTGTTGTGCAATGAGAGAAAGGTGTGATGGGGAGACGTGTAGAACATTGGATTAATACTTGCCAAACTACTGGATGTCAGGGAGGGGCTAAGAAAAAAGAGTTGAGGATGAACATAGATGAGTTTATCAGGAATCTCCCCCCTTCACACTTGTTTCATCTGGTGTCACATTTACTTGTATATATATCTGCACCCCTATTAGCTTACAAACTCTTTGAGAGTAAGATTTCTTCCATAAATAGTTTTTCATTCACATCCCCTAATGTGATGCATTGCACAAGTAGGTGTTGTTTTTTTTTTTAATTTATTGAATGAAGATGACATAGATTGGGTGAGAAAGCTTTTCTCCTGCCGAACCTAAATCTACTTCGTGTAAGCTTAGATATGTTATTGGTCCTCGTTTATTTTTGTTCATTCAATAATTATTAAGCACCTACTATGTGATGGACAATCTAGTAGTCACTCTTTTTCCCCTCTGAAACAATGCAGAAAAACTCTAATCCCTTGTTAAGGGACCATTTTTTTTCCAGAGATCAAAGCTCTGTTTACATTACTATACTAGAGAATTTAACAGTTCAAATAAACAAGAATTTATTAAACATAGACTACATGCAAAGTACTAAGTTGGGTGCTAAGGGAACAAAGACAAAAAAAAAAGACGCTACCACTACGTTGAAATATCTCCCATTTCATTGAGGAATATGGCAGTTACATAAATACCTCAATGTAATTTTGAGAGGGAGAGAGTCCTAGTAACAGAGAATGGGTATTGGAGATAGGATAATTCTCCTCTAGACAATGGCACCTGAGAATGGAAGATATTATGAAGTGGAGGAAAAGAGAGAGTACATTCCAGGCACTGGAGACATTGTGGGAAGGGTTCTTCTAAAATTCTCTTCATCTCAAAATCCCTTGACATTAACTCTCACTGTCTTCTCCTTTCTCTTACTTAATTCTTCTTGCCAAGGCCCTCTATATGTGCTTTTGATCTCCTCCCTTCTTTGTCTTTTCCAACAGATTATATCCTCAGTCATATCTCTCTTTCAATCTTCAGCTCTTCCCTATCAACTGGCTCCTTGCCTTTTGCTTTCAAACATACCCATGTCTCCTAACTTTGGGGGACGGGGGTGAAACTTTTTTAGACCATACTATCCCCTCAAGTAATTGTACAATAGTTTTCCTTGCAGTCTCAGCCCAACTCATTGAGTTGTCTCCACTCCCTGTCTTCGCTTCCTCTCCTTTAACTTCTAATTTGTTTATAATCTGGTTCTGACTTTATCACCAAAGTGAAACTATTTTCTAAAGTCAACAATGACCTCTCACTTGTCAAATCTGATAGTTTTTGCTTAGTCTCAAATCTTCTTACCCACCTGCTTCATTTGACACTGTTGACTATCCACTCCTCCTGGATATCATTTCCTCTGAATTTTCCAGGTTCTGTTCTCTCTTGATTTGCCTCCTACTTCCTTCTTAGTCTCATTATCTGGCTCATCATACCTGTCACACCTAACTTTGGGTGTTCCTCAAGTTCAATATTAGCCACTCTCTCTCTACAAGTCCCATCTTGGCAACCTCATTAGCTCCGATGGGTTTAACTATCATCTTTATATAAATGATTATTGAACATTTCAATCTGGATGTCCCAGGGACATCATAAAGTGAACATGTTCAAGATTAAACTAAGCATCTTTTAAACCCCTACACAATCTGGCCCAAGTTACCTTACCAGCCATATTGCGTATTCCTCCCCCTCCCACACTCTGTGATCAGCCAAACTGGACTTTTTTCTGTTTCTCAAACACAACTCCATCTGTCATCTCCATGACTTTGCTCTATCCCTATCCACATATACTCCCTTATTACCTCCACTTTATAGAAACCCTTTCTTTAATATGCAGCTCAAGTACCATCTTGTCCATGAAGCTCTTCCTGATCCCCACAAATGCTGGTGCTTTCCTCCAAAACTACCTCATATTTAATTACTTTATATATTTACATTTGTTCATATTATATTTAAGCTTTACCTATGTTTATATGTCCTCATCTTCTCCATTAAAATGGAAATATTTGAAGTTAATGATTGTTTCTTTCTTTGTGTTTGTATCTCTAGCACCTGAGGGAGTGTGTGGTACTGAGTAGGTGCTTTGATAAATACTTGTTGATTGATTATTTGATTGAGGCAGGAAACAGAATAATGTGCCTGGGGAATGCTTAGCAGTCCAATTTTCCTAAACCTGAAGGTCCACTAAAGGGAGTAATAGGAAAAGAACCTAGAATTGTGGGTAGGCACCAGATTATTGAAGATTTTAATGATAGGTGGAGGAATGTGTATCTTATTCTAGAGGCAGTAGGAAGCCATTGATGATGCTTGAGTTGGTGAATGCTAAGGCCTGATATATATATATGTTTTAGGATTGCCAATTTGGCAGTTGTGTGGATGATGCATTAGAATGGGGAGATGGTATGAGATTTAAGTCTCAATTTCAGGACAGTGGGAATACTGGAAAAATTAGTCCTATTATGTAGTAGGGAAAAAAAGAAGTGTATTAAACAGAAGGGCAGGTTTGATGTGGGCAGGAAAATATGTTCTGAACAGCAATGGGGGGAACCTGTTAATTTTCCTGAGGAGCAAGCAGTAGCTTTGATCACTTTCCTTACACAAATATTTTCCATTTACACTAATTGGTGAATAGCAGGAGCTTAATGATATTGGTTGATTGATTGCACAGTCATTTTCACATCATCTCAACAATTGGAATGTTAGCCCTTTGAGGGCAAGGGACCATTTTCTCTGCCTTTTGATTTTCTCCCTGTCTTACCATAGTGCTTGACACATAGTAAGCTTTTAGTATATCTTTACTCACTGATTGATTAAATGAAATTGAATTCCTTGGCAACCAGTTCAGCAATTGGATCTCATACAACAAGAATCACCCAGTGGTTTAATGTACTAGAGTACAAGACAAGGCTAAAAAAGAAGACTCCAGTGACTAGGTTAAGACAGAGGTCCCTACATGTTTAAAAAAAAAGAAAAAAAATTTTCAGTCTCTCTTTATGTAAATAATCTTCAGCAAAATTTCCTATCAGTTATAGGGGGAAAGACAAGGTATGGGACAACTGTTGTAGTTTGGGTAAGAGGTCGTGAGGGACTGAACAAAAGTAAAGACTGTGAGTGGAGAGGTGTTCTGTTAGTAATAGATGAAATTTGGCAATTGATTAGATCAATCAATCCATGAACATTTATTGGGTATTTACCAGGCACAGTTAGGTGGCATGGTTAGAGTGCTGAATCTGGAGTCAGGAGGACTTGAGTTCAAATCCAACCTCAGATACTAAGTGTGCCACCCTGAGCAAGTCACTTAACTCTGTTTGCCTCAGTTTTCATCATCTGTAAAACAAACAAGAGACAGAAAGGGCGAATCAGTCATGTATCTTTGTCAAGAAAACCCCAAATGGGATGATAAAAAGTCAGATAAAACTCGAATGAGTAAACAACACCACCATGTGTCAGGTACTGTGTTAGAACTAGAGATACAAATACACATAATGAAACAATCTGTGCTCTTAAGGACAAAAGATTTGAAAGAGAAGGATGAGTAAAGGATGACAGTAAAGTTTAGAGAGGGAAGGATGGTTTTCCTCAAACAGAAAGGAGGAAGTTGGAAAGAAAGGTGATTTTTTGGAGGGTGGGGAGGAATACATTGAGTTACCATTTGGACAAAGAAGAAAATTGAAATAATCACCTTAAAAAACCCATACCTCAAAAACTTATTATAGAGGGAGAAAAGAGTGCTTGAATGATCTAAATTGAATCTAAAAACTGTTGGATGGACTCAGGCTGCATTCATCCCATATGTCCTTTGGTTTTCTTATGGATGTTTCAAAAAATCATATTGAGCTATTGGAAAGTTTTAGCTAATAAAGAGATAGATTTTTTTCTCTATGTGAGGAACCTATTAAGCTCAAAGGAATCAGTTTTCTTTCCCTCAGATTTGGGTGCCAGGGGCAAAATGAAATCATTGTCATGACTCCTTTTCCATGTCCCCACTCCCATCTTTACTGCCCCAACACAATCTTCTACTCTTCCATAAATCTCAATGTAATTGGACATTTATATGAATTACTTAGATTATTCATGTGGTTCTAAGATCTATTCATTCCAATACAAAGATTTCTGCAGTCATTAACCATCCATTGCCAATGATACTGTGAATACCTTCTAGGTAATATGTTGGTTTTGTTAGCTTCAGGTCTTAATTTTGCATCTCAGACAAAGCACACTTCTTAAGGAAGCAACAAAGAGAGCATTGAATGGCTCTTTGAATTAGGATACCCACCTCTTACATAAACTAAGCATATAGTATTGGACAAAGTACTTAACCTTGCTTGGCTTCCTAGTCCTCATCTATAAAACTCACACGCTAAATGTAATCATCTGCAAAGTTCTTTCGAACTTTAAACATCTATAAAAATATCACATTTATAAAATATGTTAATTTCATTTATTTTGACAAAGTCTCTTCAAACAAATTAACTCATACTCATTGAGAACAGGATGAAAGGTCAAGCAACCAGTATTATACACACACACACACACACACATATATATAATGTATATGTGTGTATATATATATATATATACATATATATATATACATATATATATACATATATATATATACAATTTTTATTTGCCTTTAAAATATAAGTGGTTTTTTTGTGTGTGTCCTCAATGCCTGGTATATAGTAAATTCATGCTTCTTGTTTGATGAATTGATTATTTGGCAATTTGTGAATGCTGATTAGTTATTTACTTTTAAAGTCAGTAAGAATTGAGTTCAAATCCAGCCTCAGGCACTAGGTGTGCAATCATGGGCATGTTACTTTACCTCCGTCTACCTCAGTTTCCTCAATTATTAAAATGGGGATTATAACAGCACTGACCTCCCAGGGATATCATGATAACCAAGTAGAATAATATTTGTAAAGTGCCCAGTACATAGTAAATACTTAATAAATTCAAACTTAATGTGGCCCCAAACTGAACACGTTTCCTGCTAAATCTATCCCCTTATTTCCTTGTTTTTGTTAAGGGCCCCACTGTTTTGGGGGCACCCAAATTGATGAGCTTGGATTTATTCTCAACCCTTCTGTCTCCCTTATCTCACATGCCCATTCAGTTGCCCTGTTTTGGTAATGCCACCCCCTTTAATATCTTTCACATGTGTTTCCTTCTCCGTCCTCAAGCTACAATCATAGTAGGTCCAGTTCTCTCCAGCTGTCACACAGAGAGATGCTATAATCTCTTCTTTGTTCTCTCTCTGTCTCTCTCCTCTGGAATCCATCCTCCAATAAGTTACCAAAATGAAAATTCTCAAGCATACGTCTGATTATTCAACCCCGATTTAAAAAGTTTTAGTGATTCCTATAGTGCTTCTGGGATAATTTACAAACTCATCTGTTGCCATTTAAAGTTCTTCATGATATGGCTCTATCCTATTTTTTCAGACTAATTACACATTAGTCACCCTCACATAATCTATACTCCATCCAGACTGTCCTAGTTGCAGCTTCTATGAAATGAAATTTCATCTTGTGCTTTCATGCCCTTGCATAGGCTGTCTCCCATGCCAGAAATGTTCTTCTACCTCATCTCAGCCTCTTGAAACACTTGGTTCCCTTCAAAGCTCAGCTTAAATGCTAATTCTTTCTAAAATTGCCTTGCATTTATTTTGTATTTACTAAGCAGTGTACACAGTTTATCTCCCCTCAAAAAGAATGTAAGCTCCTTGAGGACAGGTACTGGTTCATTTTTATCTTTGTCTCTCCAGCACTTTGTTTAGTTCTTGTCAGATATTAGATGTTTAATACATGGTTGTTGATTAATTTACTTTGCCCATGAAAAGTCTTCTAATTAATGGCCAATGAACGTACAGGTCCAAATTAAAAAAAAAAAATGGAGCAAAAGCCTCAAATGTAATGTCAGAAGCCAAAGGTTGAGGCAGTGTAATGAGGAAGGATCTGTGGGAGTGGTTGCTTTGAGGGCTACCTTGGATGCTGAGGCAGCCCAGGCATGGCTCCTTGACCCTCCATACTTGACCCATTCATCTGATTTCAGATGTTCTTCTTTTCTCTGATCAGGCAGTAAAGCCTCTTAAAGAAGGTGGGATTTTAGCTGAAACCTGAAGAAAGCTAGGGAAGCCAGGAAGCAGGGGTTAAGCCTGAGAGTGAGCCCAAACCCTAACTCTCTAACTCTATCATGGGGGAGTGAAGAGATGGATTGTCTGTATCAGTGCCATCCCTGGAATGAAAATGGCCACCAAGTGCCAAAATTCCTAGTTCCACCCAGACTCATTGAGGGCAAGGTTATACCTTCAGGCCAGACTAAGAAACTAGCCAATGATTTTAGATTGCTCTGGAAATCTGTAGGCTTTGGAAGCTGAGCCTTAGGCTATTCCCTTGCCAAAGCTTCTCCTTCTAAGGTTCAGACATTGGTTCTAACTTCAGAGAGAAGGTTCACAAGCTATTGAAGAAAGACCTTGTAAACAAGACTCTTGAGAATTGCCGGAGATGCTGGCTCTCTTGATCTGTGCCACCCTACCCTCAGCAAACTACAAAAAACTACAGGAAACTTCTTTAGAGTCTGGAATGCTGAGGCTACAAGCATTTAGGGGTCCCACACAGGGCCACTATGATCAAAGATCCTCATCAAACCATTCTTCAACTCTTCAGCTATTCATTCTTCCTATAGGTAGAAAGAATCACAGCCAATTCTGAAGGAAAATATTAGCATTAGCATTGGGGTTTTTTTAAAAACATTCGATAAATATTTACAATTTTTTTTCATTTGAATTCCTCCCTTTTGTTTTCACATTACCTTCATTTCCCAATACCTTCCTCTCCCTCACCACCCCCCTCCCCAGGTCCATCTCTTACAATAAAGAATTTAAAAGAAGGAAAGGAAAGGCAGTTTAGTAAAAGCAACTGTGACATCAATCAATCTTGACAGTATGTGCTATCGCCTTTCTCTGCATTCTCTCTTCTCTTCTTCAGTACTGGTCATTATAATTATACCGAGTTCAGTTTTTATTTTCAACAATTAGTTATAAAGGATCTATTATTTACAGAGCACTACAGGAAGATACCAAGTTTTGCTTAGAGGAGAAGTCACAGTCACACATAATTACAATACGCAAGATTACATGACAAATGCATTAAAGAATTACAAAATAAAGATCTAAGAGAGGCCATGGGATCATAGATTTAAATCTGGAAGATTTATTTATTCAAATGTTTTATTCTATATATGAGGAAATTGATACCGAGGGTGACTAAAGAATTTACTCAAAGTTGTTCAAACAGGTGATTAGAATTTAAGGTCTCTGACTTCTGAGCCAGTAGCTTTTTCCCACCATAACACATGGAGGATGGTTTTCACACCCTAGGAGGGACAATAAAAGAAGTGATATCTATACAGGAATATAGTAGGTCAAGAGGGGAGGGCCCATTGGGCAAAGAAAACATTGTCAACAAAAGTATACAATTTGTGAAGGTTTGGGAGAAGAAGACAGTAGTCTAGCTTTGGTGTTGGTGGAAGGGATTCACATGAACAACAGTTAGTAATGTGGCCTGGTGCCTCATTGTAGAGGGCCTTGAATGTCCACTAAAGAAGTTCAAACTTCATAGAGGCAGCCATGCATAGAGCACAAAGGAAGTAGTTGGGTACACCCTTCCTTCAGAGGAAGAGCCAATGGCAAGGCACCCCTAAAGAGGAACTATAACCTCTCTTGAACATACATAATAGAAGGCAAAAGGAAGCTACTGAAGATCTTGACACCACAAGACCTTTACTGAAAAAAAGTTACTCCTTCCTTAGTCTGAAGGACAAATCAGAGGTTTTTCTTCATTGCTGTGTAGTCAACAATCTCAAATAGCTCTTGGAAGCAATGTCTCTGTGACCTTGGAAGGGAAACATCGAAGGGCATGAAAGACAGATATTTCTTTCATGACGTTTCCTCAGCGGTTTCCAAAACAAAGACAAATGCCAAGGGCTCTAATGCAAGTGATTCTTATGACATTCTAATTTTTCAGAAATCCACAGGCAGGGAACAAAACTCATTACCATATGGGCCAACATATTTAAAAGAGACAGATGCATCTGAGATCAAAACCATCCTATTAAAGTCACACTTAAGCTAATAAAACATGTCAGCCATATAGTTGAAAAGACAACTTACTCATTCCATAGAAACTATCCCCAAGGGAGCTCTGATAAGAGTCAATGATGCTTTTCTATTTTCCACTCTGAATTATCTCCATGTCAGTGAATTATCATCGACAATGAAAGCACAGAAAAGGGGAAATCTTTCACAATGTAAATAAGCTCAGGCTAGCTATATAAGAGCCTCCTTTGTCCCTCTGGTCCCCAGATACTGATCTATTCTATCGTCCTTGTTCTTTTGGCCATGGTCTTAAGGGAAGGAAGCAAACATGAGATAAACAGACAGCTTCCAAACATGCTGTCCCTCTATTGTGTTGATGATAATGTAGCCTATTGTATTTGGGTTGAATTTGAAAATGCTTTCCATATAATTTAAGACTGCAAAGAATTCATGTGTTGTTTTGCATCTCTTGAAGTTCTGGAGGATGTGTCTGAATGGAAAGCTTATGACAGAGAGGGAGAGGTTGACATAAGGCAGAAGCTGCCTTAGCTTTCTCATTAAAGTCACAATTTGTGCTTATTTGCACCTCTGGCATCTGACCCTACAACCTCTTCTAAGCTTACAAATGATGTTTCATTTATTGTAAATCAATTAAGTGTCCCTGGAGGATTCAACCAGGAACACAAATCTGATTAGATACACTCAGTCCTCCTATCTATGAATATATTCCTCTGACAGCTTCTTTTCTCCAATCTACCCTATGAACATTTGCCAAAATAATCTTCCAAAAGCATTGATTTGGCCATGGAACTTTCATGCTTAAAAACTTTGGTGGCTTTCTATCACCTCTAAGACAAAATACAAGTTCCTTATTTTGACATTTAAGATCCTTTACTATTGAGCTCTGGACTGCCTCTCCAGGCTTTTGGCAAAATACTCAGAATTCCAAAATCATAGAATTGCATTGTTGGTTGTAATCTCTAAAATGGCCATTTAATCTCACTCATATATGAAAAAAAAAAATCTCCTCTACAGAACACTCAAGTGATTACCCATTTTTATTTGAATAATTCCAATGTTATGGGCAATTCCCTACTTTATCACTTTCAGATAATTTGAATTTTTAGGAACTTTCACCCCTCATCACACCATTCCAAACATATTGAACCTAAATTTGTCTCTTTGCAATTTCAACATTGCTCATTTATTTCCTTATGGGCTGAAAGTGAGACAAGTCTATCCCTCTACCATATGACAATCCTTTAAATACTTGCAGACAGGTATGAAGTTCCTCTGAGTTTTCTCTTTTCTAGGACACATATTCCTACCCTTTCCTCATATGACACATACTGAAAGTCCTCCATCATTCTGGTGGCACATCTTTGGACATTCACTAGTTATCAGTATCCTTGCTAAATGGTAGTAGTTAAGTCTGGGTCATATGACCAACAAGATGGAGTACTAGATTAAAAGGCTAACAAAGTCTGCAAGTTACCAGGGAAAAGTCTTTCAAATACATAATGCAGAGGAAATTCAAACAATGCAAGACTATTCAGCATGCACCAGAAATCATGGTAGAGAATTAATCAGGGTGTTCCAAAGAGCAAAGGAACTCAAGAAACAACCCAAAGTGACATACCTTGAAAACCTGAGCCTAACCATGAATAATAAAAATGGTAGCAATTCCACTATCAGGTATTTTCCCCAAGGTGATCAAGGAAAATGTAAAAGAGCTTATATGTTCTAAAACATTTATAGCAGCTCTTTGTGATAGAAATGAAGTAGAAATTGAGGTGATGTCCTTCAATTGGGGAATGGCTCAACAAGTTGTGGTATGTGATTTTGATAGAGTGCTACTGTGCTGTAACAAATTATGAGCTAGTAGGTTTTAGAAAACAAGGGAAAGACTTGCATGAAATAAAGAAAAGTGCAATAAGCAGAACTAAGAGAACATTGTATACAGTAAAAGCAAGATTGTTTGAAGAACAACTGTGAACAACTAAATTATTCTGAGTATTATAAATGCTCAAATCAACTACAAAGGACTAATAAAGGAAGATGTTATCCACATCCAGAAAAAGAATTGATAAATAGAAGTATGCTAATATGTATAGGTAGGTAGGTAGATAGATAGATAGATAGATAGATAGATAGATAGATAGATAGATAGATCTGTGTCAAATGGTGGCCTTCTCTTGTGCAGAGTGGGTACAATGGAAGGGAGATAGTTTGGAACACAAAACATAACAATATAGCAAAAACAAAATTTTTAAAAAGAAAAAAAATGGATATAACAATTAAAAAAAAAAAAGAACAGGAAGCATTTAGAGAAAGACCAGACTGGAAGAATCTCTTTGCTTCTCAATCACCCAAAAAAATACAGAAAAGGTAAACAAATAGAGCAACCAAGGACAACAACAATAAAATAACAACAGAGAACAGTAAGAGAACTCCTTCTAAAAGTGCACAAGGATTCAAGGGTGACAGCAGGAAGTAAATCGAGGTGTGGGAAGCATTTCTAATGTAACCTAATTCTCAGAGCTATGAGGCTTTCTGCTCACAGGTGGAGATCAATGCCACATTCCTGTTTGAAAGGCCAGGCAGAATTGGCAAGAGTGGGAAAGGGGAGAGTTCCAATCTCTTTAGAATCTCCTTAATTCTCTTCACGTCTCTTCAGCTTCTTTGGACTCATCAGTCCTTCAGGCAATTCTGGCTTCCAGCTTCAAGAGCGAAGATGGATAATGCCAATTCCACTTTATGTTGCTGAAGGAAGAATTAGACTCTGGGAAGAAACCAAGATGGGAAGAGCTGCCAATCTTCAGTCCCTACCCCCAGCTTGGTACATTAGAGAATTCATAGAATTTTCCCCTGGGGAAGATTTGATAGTGGGCTCTTTTGGATGAAACTGTGCTACTTTCCTCCCAAAGGGACAGCTCCTTTTATACTTTCTCTGATTTCTGTTTCACTGTTGATTTGGATAAATGGGTTTCTTTGCTACTTCTTATGTGTGTTCATTGTAGAACTAGGATTTGGTGGGGAGTCAATCCTTGAATATAAATAACACACACACACACACACACACACACACACATACATATATATACATATATATAAAACTTAGGTACTCCTTCACTCAGTAACGCTTAGTGATCCTAAGTTTAAATTGAACATCAAAACCACCTCCCCAAGACTAACGATATTAATGGAAACAGAGAGATAAAATTCTGAGCCTATATTCCCTCTCTGTGAGGAAAGCAGAGTGGTCAAGCTCCTGACACCATGACCCTGCTGCTTCTCCTGGCAGGAATGATGTGTCTCTTGGACAACGATGTTGGGAAGTAGAGGCTAGAGATAGCTATTCTGCCTCCTTTCAAGTCCCCATGCTATTTACACGGTGGATAGCTGACACTATACTAGAAAGAAAAATGAAATGGTGGTGCCTGTAACTAAATACAATATTTCAATTGTGCTCTGATAATTGTGCAGAAGCACTGTCTCATTATTCCTAAAAATTTAATTTTCCTTACTACAACTTATGGTCACATTAGCTTTTTATATTTCTACGTAATGTTGTTGTCACATATGGAGATAAGTTTTTTGTTTTTGTTTTTTTTGTTTTGTTTGGGTGAGGTAATTGGGGTTAAGTGACTTGCCTAGATTCACATGACTAGTAAGTGTCAAGTCTCTGAGGACAGCACATATTGAGTCTACTCAGACACTCGAAATTTTTTTTAAATTGTTGCTCAATCTTGTACCCATGAAATTGATATTTTGAACCCAAAGATATATAACTTTACATTTATTACCATTACATTTCACCTTATTAGATTCACTCCCTGCCAGTATTCTAGACTAAGATCTTTTGAATCCTAAATCTATTATCGAGCATGTTAGATGTCCTGTCCAACTTTGTGTCATCACACACACATACACACACACACACACACACACACACACACACACACACATCCCAGCATATGCTATTGTCCAGCCTAACTGTTCCCAAATCTCAGAATTCCATATCTTACTTTCATATTTTTGCAGAAACTATCCCAAAATACCTAGAATATGCTCTTCTCCTTACTTCTACCTTTTAGAATTCCCAGCTTCTTTCAAGGGATAGCCCATGTGCAATCTGTTATACAAAGTCTTTCCTTATTCTCTTACTTAATTAGTGCTATCTCCCACATGCTGAAATAATAATTCACATACACATGCATACGTACATATATACATATGTGTGTATGTATGTATGTATGTATATTCTGAAGTAAAATGTAAACTCCTTGAGAGTAAGGACTGTTTTTGTGCTATCTTTGTAAACCATCAGCTAGCCCAGTGTCTTGTATAAAATAAGAGGTTACTAATTTCTTGTTTGTTTCAATTTTAAAATATTGACTATCCATTTTGTCCATAGAAAGATAATGTTATTGGACTGTATTTGAATGTGACAAATGACAGAACTCAAACAAAATTCAAAGAAAGAATAGGTTTCAGAGACATATTGTAATTTCTGTAGTAGAATGAAATTGGACTTATAGCTGGACAGAAGACAAAGCAAACCTCTTGCATGCATAATGTTCTATGTAGCCATTTCATCAGTTATATGTGTCCAAATGAGTTTTTTAAGAGGTGGCTCATAGGTAGACAAGAACAGATAACTCTAGAGTCTCCTCCCTCACCCTCTCCAAAGTAGATCTTGATTTCTGCAGTAGCAGAAGTCACAGAAGCAAAGCAGTAGGTTGAGGTCAGAGGCTAGCCACTCTCTTTTTCTCAGAAAGAGGAGGTACTTGGCTATATATATAATCTTTGCTCTCAAAGGTGGAATGTAGAACAGAATTTCTCCTCTCCAGCTCTCACCAACTCACCAGCTCCCCTTAAGGCAAGGAGCAATGAGCACTCAATCTCCACACCAATCAGGATAGTCCCATGCAAATGTAAATTTGGACCAAGAATTACAAGAAGAAAAATAGTGGGAAGAAGACTTTAAAATTAGAGTCAGATGACCTAGATTTGAATTTGACACTCTCATTTACTATCTGTGTGACATTCAATAAGTTACTGGACCTTTCTGAACCTCAGTATTCTCATCCTAAGGAAGAGGTTGGGCTAGATGATCTCTAAGATCTATTTTAAATTATATAGGATTATGCTAGGATATTGATGAACTAGGACATTTCCAGAACAGGGCAGACAGTAGGATGCAGGATCTTGAATTCATTTCATTGAAGGATCAATCGAAGAGCTATTAGCCTCAAGAAGAGAAAATTCAAAGGGGAGAGGGGACATAATCTGTTTTCAATTATTTTAAGGGTGGTCACATAGAAGAAGTTGTAGACTTGTTCTGTTTGGCCGTAACAGATAGAACCAAGAGCAATGGATGGAGTTGTATAGATGACAATTTAGGTTTGAGTTTGGGGGCGGGAGGGGGGTGGTACAGAGGGCTTTCCTAGTAATTAGATCTGTCCAACCATGAAATGCACTACTTCCAGAGGTCATGAATTTTCCCATCTTAGACATCTATAACCAGAAGCTGGATTAACACTTGTTGGATATATTATAGTGAGTATTCCTCTCATATATAGGCTGGACTATATAACCACTAAGATTCCTTCCAATCCTACTCACGCGTTCTGTGATTTTATGATCTATGATCCTGTAAGTTTGCTTTAGCCAACCCATTAATCCACTCTAACCAATTCCACTATGGTTTCAAAACCCCATTTTGATACTTTTTACCCTATCACTTATTTATGACATTCATAACATTGGGCACTAAGGCACTAACTGCTTCTCTGTAACATTAATTTACCTGATAGGATGTTTCTTGGGTACCAATGAAGAATGTCAGGCTCCATATACCTATGAGCATAAAAATCATGGAAGGGATAGCTGGGATAGCTGATGGATGTCAGACTTCTCCAAGTGAAAAATATCCTGATGTCGATGGATTTTACTTTTTCATAGGTAGGCATTATTTCAGTAAGACTTTAAGGGAAAAATGTATTAACTTCACCAGAGGTAGCCAGCATAAGACCCCAATGACACTAAATTATTTATTTATTTATTCATTACATTTATATAATAGCCTTTTATTTTTTTCTCTCTCCAAAGAGCTTCAGGCATTGTACCAACAAAGTTTAGCTGATAGTAGAAGAAAGCTCCCTGGTAGGGAGGAAGAGATAAGGTACTGAAGGAAAGCAGAAGGACAATAAGGCTAAAAGGAGTTTAGAGAGGAGGAGAAATGGAAAAAAAGTTTTAGGCATAGCAAGTCACACCTCCTGCTCTACAAAGTCATTCCATATATCCTAATGACTGACATTCAAATGATGGAGGAAGTGTCTGCTCCTAGCCAGATGCTGCTGGAACTGAGCATGAGCATTCCTCTTCATTCTGCTGATGACACTGAAGAAGAGGGTGAGTATATAGCTTCCAGAGAGTCTGCTTAGAACCTGGAAATGATCAAAAGGCTCAGTGGAAATAATGATGAGTATGGAGGTGCTTTATGTGAGTTCAAATATGGACTGAGCCTCTATGGGCTGGGCAAGTCAGTGAGCCTCAGATTCTTCTATGAAATTGTAAAGGTTTGACTAGCAAAAGTCTTTCACTTTTTCTGGAGAGAGAGAGAGAGAGAGAGAGAGAGAGAGAGAGAGAGAGAGAGAGAGAGAGAGAAAGAGAGAGAGAGAGAGACAGGCAGACAGACAGAGAGAACCAGAAAGACAAAGAGAGACAGATAGACTGACAGAGAAGTAAACCCTTTCAGCAATCTATTAAAAGCTATGGTTCCCTAATCACACAATGTTTTTAATTTATAAAAATACATAAGATTACTAAGGAAGCCAATTAGAATGGAATACAGTTAACAAAATAGGTTGTTTTATTTTTATCAAGCTTACAAGCCCAGATTATGAACCCCCGGAGTAGAACATTTCTAAGGTTCCAGCTCTAAATCTATTACCATATCCTGTATTTCTTCAGTTTCTTTATCTAGTAAATGCAGAGAAATAAATTCAAGGATTTTATTGTTGCTGTTGCTCACTGTCAATAAATATGGCTGAGTGGCTCTTTACCAGGGTGGAGACCTAATTTCGTTTTTATTCCTGTTTTTAATATTTATAATATATCTTTTGAACATTTGTCTCTCTGGAGAAGAGGAAACGACGCATCTTGCTTTTTTTTCAGAGATCAATCGATGAATTTTAAATTAGAAGAATTAATTAGTAAACATTTATCTATTGTCACTGGGTAAATATGATCCCGATTCATTTACTTCAAACATATTGACCCATTGGAATAAATGTTTAATAACATCTAAATGTCAAGAAACTGACAGGAATGAGAAGGTCTGCATTTCATACACATAGTATATTCTTACACCTAAGCAGTGAATTAGAAAGACCTCCTCCCTCCCCAATTACTAGCGTTCTCCTCATTCCCACAATACTTTATATTTCCTTGTCCATCAGCATGTTGTGACCCTCAAAAGAATGTGAGTACATAGAGGAGAGGAGGTATTTTCAGGTTTGACTTTTTGCATTCCTTCCATTCTGCCCTCTTCCTCTCCCCCTCCCCCATAGCACTAAGCATGGCTGGCACATAACAGTTACTTAATAAATAATTACTGATGGATTAGAATGTAACCTCCTCAAAAGCAAGAGCAGTTTCCTGTGACTATGTATTCCCAACATCTAGTTCAGTGCCAGGCAAATAACTAATACCACCTTCTAGTGGAGGCCTTTCACAAGCCTCCCTGACCACTACCACCAACCCCAGTATCTTCCTCTCAGAGATTACCTTCACCCATGTTTTTGTGTGAATTTTGGATGTACCTTTTTTTATGTACATATTGTGCCCTCCATTAGAATGCATGATTTTTTTTATTTTTAAGGCAATTGGGGTCAAGTGACTTGCCAACTGTCACACAGCTAGTATGTGTCAAGTGACTGAGGCCAAATTTGAACTCAGATCCTCCTGACTCCAGCGCTGCTGCTCTATTTACTGCTCCACCTAGCTGCCCCCAGAATGCATGATTCTTGAGGGTAGGGAATGTTTTAAACTTTCTTTGTGACTCTTGAGGTTAGCATGGTATACAGCACATAGTAAACCTCTGATAAGTTATTTTGATTGATTAATAGGTATTTAATTGTCCCTATTGACTAATTAGTTATTGAATTTTTTTTATTGGATCAGATTAAATTACAATAAATTGAATTAACGTGAATTATTTCTTTGCCAATGATTTGATGGAAGAAAATGAAAGAAAAAGAGTTTATTAAGTGTTCCTATGTCAAGGCAAGGATTAAATGTTTAGTGCTAGGCATTGTTACAATTCTGGGAATAGAAAGTCAAGCCCCAAAAGACTTTATTTGCTTCAAAGAATTTATATTCTAATGGGGAAAGACAATTCCAATCTAGCTGTCACCCTCAACTCCTTTACTCTCTCTCACCCCACTCCCTCTAACCTATTGCCAACTCTTAGCAAATCAACTGTCCTATGATATCTCTTCTATACCCCTTTGTCTCCTTTAAAAAATAAAGGGTTAGACTAGATTCCTGAGATTCTTTTCTAACTGTATCATTCAGTGAAGCTGTGATTTTAAACTGGGACTGGGAGAGTGCAGGGTTTGATGGGGTGGGGAAGGAAAAGTCATTCCTGGCAGAGGGAAGGACAAGAGCCAAGATACAGAAGCACAACCATCCTCATACAAGATCTCATCACCTCACAAGTGGATTATTTTAGTAACCTGCTTGTAGGTCTCCATGACTTCTATTTCTCCCCATGCCAATCAGTCTTCTACTCAGTTGTCAAAGTGATCTTCCTTAATTGTAGATTTGATCTTCTTATTCCCCTATTCAATAAAATTCAGTGGCTCACCATCATCTCTAAGAACAAACATGCAATCCTCTGTTTAATATTCAAAGCCCTTAATAATAGCACCTTCTACCTTTCCAGCTTTCTATCATGGTATCCCTCTCCCAACATATATTCTGCTATCCTGTGAATGTCGGCTTCCTTTGTTCTTCCTCATTCAAGACCCTAAACATCTTCAGTCAGCATTTTCATTTCTTTCTCCCATACGTGGCATTCTCTCCCTCCTCATCTCTATCTCCTGGCTTCCTTAGCTTCCTTCAAGAACCAGCTAAAAGACCACCTTCTATGGAAGGCCTTCTCAAGTCCTCTTAAGACTGGTGCTTTCTTTCCATTGATTATCTCTAATTTATCCTGTCAATAGCTTGTTTGGGGAAACCAAGTGGTGCAGTTGATAGAGTGCTGGATCTGGAGTCACAAAGACTCTAGTGCAAATCTAGTCTCAAACACTTACTATCTCTATGATCCTGGGCAAGCCACTTCACCCTGCTTGCCTCAGTTTCCTCATCTGTAAAATGAGTTGAAGAAGAAAATGACAAATCACACCAAGTATCTCTGCCAAGAAAACTCCAAAAAGGGTCATGATGGGTCAGACACAGTTGACATGATTAAACAACAACTATGAAGTTGTTTTATTTCATCTCCCCCATTAGACTTTGAGCTCTTGGAGAGCAAGGACTGTTTCTTGCCTTTATTTGTGTCCCCCATGCTTAACCTGGCGTCTGGTGTGTAGTAATATATGCCCTTCTTAATGAATGCTTGTTGACTGACCAATAAAGCACAACTTAGATACACAATGATGTGCCAGATCAAATGTTCAAATTAGGGGATCCAACAAGAAGATGGTGGCAAGAGTGGGAAAGGAAGATGGTGCATTTTTTTTTTAACAGTCATCATAAAATCATACACTCTGGCTTGAAATCCCTGGTTTTGCTAATTAACCATAGTGGTGACCCTCAACAAATCATGTAAGCTGTCAAGGCATCCTCTATAAAAATAAAAGGTTAGACTCGATTCCTGAGACTCTCTTCTAACTGTATCATTCAGTGAAGTTGTGATTGTAACAAGCAGAGACTGGGAGAGTGCAGGGTTTAATAGGGTGAGGGAAGGGAAGTCATTCCCAGCAGAGGGAAGCACAAGAGCCAAGATACAGAAGCAGAAAAGTCAGCAAATCAGTAAACCTTTGTTAAAGACTTATCATGAGTCAGGCACTGTGCTAAACACTAGAGATACAAAGAAGGCAAAAGACATTCCTTGACCTTGAGGACATCACAATCTCATAGGGAACTCAACATGCAAACAACCATGGACAAAGAAGCTATAAATAAGAAGTACACAGCAGAGAGATGACACAAGAATTAAGAGGAACAGAGAAAGGTTCCTGGGGAAGACAGGAGTTTAGCTCTGACTTAAAGGAAACCAGAGAAGTCAGGAGGAATTAGAAAGTGTAATTACCGGAAGATATAACTGCTTCAAAATCACCATTGTCTCCCTCTCCAGAATTGTGAAGGGAAAAAATTGAGGATTAAGGACAAAAAAAGCTTCTGAATGCTCAATGCATTCTTTCAAGGAACTCAAAGTCCAGTTGCTAATGAATGGATGGATCTATCACTGCACTAGCAGCCCTTTGAGCAGGATGAAGTCAGGGATCTGTTTTTACACTAAAAGGCATCTCAGGTGAGTGACAGGATTTAAATATACTTGTAAGATCTCTGTGTTTTTGATTCTTAAAAGGATGGTTGGGTTTTTTTTGCATGTTTCTGATGTGCTAAATCCATAACGTTTATTACATAAGAGATATCTAATTTGCTGGTAAAATAACCAGTTGTGCCTTTGGGAGAAATGCAGCCACATTACCCATTTATTTTAAAAAGTGATGCCAAGAATATTTTCAGATTCTTATGTGCTACACAGGCTTCTGCAGGTGATGAATCCTATTTTTAATTTTTACAGCTCTGGCTTCTCCCTCAGCTCCCCTATTTTCTAACACCAGGAGTTTGTTTTCTTCATGAGAATCCCTCCAGAATTTGTCTTCCTTTATAAGAGAAGGCAAATTTCAAAGTCAATGCCATTTTTACATCTTCATGTTGGTCTCCCTTGCCTTTTACCTGTAAGTGGTTTCAACAGAGGCTTAATTAGCCATTAAAAGCCAACATGTTCTGAGTTTTAATTAATGGTAGCTTGCCAATCAAGCTAATATCCTTGCAAATTAGCCCCATTCCAGACGTGATTATAATTTCCAAATGCAAGTTCATTGTTTATCATAAAGGGATTTTTATTGTGGATTAATTTTAATTGTAGCAGTTTCTTTTCAAGCAATAGCAATGACACATTCATTCAATTGTTAATTTTAGTTTTACATCTAGCTATCCTTACCTACCAGGTATTTTTAGGGCCATAAATTATCGTCATTTATTATGTAAAAATAATCTGAACTTCCATTTCTGAAAGCATTGGTAAGAAGTGACACATTGAGACTTTAAAATAAGCAAATAAAGAAAGCACAGATGGAAATCAACAAAGGGAGATATAGTAGAATTAAGGAAGATTCCAAAGAAGCTCTTTGAGGATAAGGACTATTTTTACCTCACCCCCAATATCTAATTTTTTATTACTACTACCTAGGACAATGCTTAACACATGTATTTTTTTCTGTACCTATTTCATAGATGCAGGAACCTTCCAATGAGTAAGCTCCTTCCACTACAGATCTCTCCATGTTCTGCAACCTAGAAATTGCTTGGAGGAACTGGTAATTTAACTGATTTTCCAGTGTCAAAGTCTAGTCATGGACTTGTCTTCCTGACTTTGAGACTTGCTCTCTCTTCACTATGACTATACCATATTCCCTTTCTTGCAAATGATTGAATGTTTTAAAAAAAATTTGTTAAATTGATATAAACAAAGGACTCTCACAAGCCTCATGTGGATGATTCTTTCCAATTATTTCGTTGGTCATAGAAGCCACATAGTTTTGTCTTCTTCCAGGACTCATGAAATTCTAATAGCCATTTTTTCTCAGCAGGCCATATTTCAATTCGAATTCAATTCAAAATATTCTCATTAAGTCTTTTCTGTAAGTAAGACTATGCTAATAGGTAGTTTCAAAGAAGTTTCAAAGGTAACTAAGGCTTAAGTCCTAACATCACAAAGTTTACAGTTGGAACATGTTTGTTCTATGTGTATGGGGATGGTTTGTGTAGATACATTAACAAATATAATATACTGCATAATTCCACTCCCCACTATCCTGACATCTCTTTGACAACCACCCTGCACCTAACCTTTCTTTCTCTGGTGACTACCTATCCCAGAACTTTATTTCATAAACCCCAAGCTGCCATGTTCCACTTTTACTCCTTATTCTCAGGCCATTTCCTCTTCACCAACTGCCCTGTCACCATGTCTGACCAACTTATTGATTTCTTTCCCTCCTGTACCATCTTATTATAGATCCATGGAAAGTGATCAAATCAATTATGTCATTGTTCCTAGTTGGGGTGTGTCAATCTACTCCTCTATTACCCTATTCACAAAATCTGTAGCTTGCCAAACCATATGTTCCCTTACTAGCTACCATTCACCATAGTGTATTGTCTCCACCACTAAAATATACATTTTTGAAGTCAGGGAATGTCTTTGCTCTTTTCTTTTTCTTCTTCTTTTTTAGTATCTTCAATGCTTATCCTAGTGCTTAACAAATCATATGTACTTAAATATTTTTTCATTCATTTATAAGAAAAATACTATGATAAATTCAAGGAAGAATAGAGGGGGGAGAAAGTAGGGAGAGTTTCATGTAAAAGATAACAACTGTGATTGACCTTGATGAAAAGAAAATGTTTCAATAGGCAGAAATGGGGGGAAGCTGTAGATCATAGATTTCATGCTAGGAGAGACCTCAGAACCCATCTAGCCTCATCTCCTCATTGAACATATGAGGAAACCAAGACCTACAGAATTTAAATAATTTGTTCAAGGTCACAAAGACAAGAACAGGGATTTGAGACAATTGGGGGAAGGAAAATTTGAACATAGTTCTTGTGATTTCAAAGCCTATACTATGCTGCCTTCCCAAGACAAGGAAGGTATGTACTTTGCAGACCTACCAAATGTCATCCTTTTAATATTAAAAGAAGCCATAATATTTCTATCACCTGCACATTTGCAAAGTAAATACAACTTCGTATAAGCTCAGCTGGCCTTATAGGAAAAATCTAGGGCCTTGCTGAACTGACATAATCCTAAGTAACTCTTTAATACAAGTACCATTACCTGATGCTATGAGAATCATTTTTGAAATGGCCTCAAGGCAGATGAGTGAATTGTCAGAAATTTTGCTGGAAAAATATCCTGCCTCAGTGTTTTTCAGTGCAAAATTTTCACCTACTGTCCTTTGTTCTGTAAAATAGAACATCATCAAACATTCACTCCATTGTCCAATGCTTATAGGCCTGACATAGAGTTCAGAGCCGCTTGTCCAAACCATGATGCTTGGCATACCCAGCTCAGTATTGTAAAAAATAAAAAGTTTGAGAAACAACAGCGACTTCTTGGTTTCTCAAATCTTGGGTGAGGCCTTATTTCAATTTTGCTTCTAGTTTGGGCAGCCCTTTTTATAAGCATTGGATGGGGAGGTGAGGAAAGAAGAAGGACAATAAGGGCAACAATGATGTGAAATTGCATTGTGAGGCAGCAGAGGATATAGAGTGAATATAGAGTTGGATTTGGAGTCAGAAAGATCTGCCTTCAAATTTGCCCACTGCCACTTGGTAGCTATGTGACTTTGGCCAAGTCACCTAACCTTTCTGAGTCTCAAGAAAGTCTGTAACACAGGGGTAAAAGCTGGCCCAGAGTCCACATGGACAAATACCAATAGTGGGATTAGATAGTGGCAACAGAAGCAGCAGCAGCTTCAGGAGAAGGTAAGGGGACCAGGCACCTGATCAAAGAGATTCCAAGGGAACCCTGTGCTGGCAGTGATGAGGTGCAGGCTCTGGGACCCCCCTTGAGTTCTCCTTGAATCTTTGAGGTACAGGCTCTGGGTAACCCCTTGAAGTCTGATTGAATCCTCCCACTTGATGAGGCATTTGCAGAGACCATAAGTATTTCATGGTGGCTGGACCCAAACCTCTGTTACTAGCCAGGCCCTCCATTGTCCATCTGCTTCCCAACCTTGAGCCTATCAAAATACCAATCCACTCTTGCATTGACCTCATTAGCTCCTCCTGAAGACCCTCCCCAAACTCATTACTAGAATCTGACCTCATTGACTCCTCCTGAAGACCTTCCCCAAACTCCTCCTCTAAACCACCCCTAGATTCCTCCATATATAAGAATCCCATCTCCCTTCTATGTTGTGTGAGAGCTCCACAGAAGGCCCTAGTATGGACTTGCTCTGTGAGAGTGCCATAGAATGACCTAGCATAGACTGGCTCCTTAAGAGTCTACCCAATATGGCGAACTACTAATAAACTTTACTTTTCTTTGGCTGAGAAGACTTGAGTTGAATTCTTTAGGCAGGACTTGGCATGTGGGTATTTGGGGGTCCCAGGCAACCCTAACCCACTTCTGAGTCACAGTTCAAGGGCAGAAGAGAACACTTTTAGTAACAATGGATTAGAAACCCTGAAGAATGTTATTGCTTGTGATTCCCTGAGGAAGAATAGCACTTCTGATCCCAATGGAGCAGGGCCCCTGAAGAGCAGTATCCATTGCAGTGCCTATGGGATCAGAAGCCCTTCCTGGGTAAGAACTGGGGCACAGAGTAGGAGAGCAGTGGCCACACTCTCTCCAGATCACACCATCTTTGAAGCACTGAAAATTTTTAATCCCCTCCCAAAAAAAGTTTTAAAAAACAGCAAATTGAAAAAGCCTGAAGCTTGAGACAATGCCTTTCCTCCTCCCATACTAGCAACAAATCCCAACTTTAACATAAAGTTCAAAATCAAGAAATGGGGAGGAAAAACTGAACAAACAAAACAAAGGAACATGATCATAAAAAGCTACTATGGTAACAGGGAAGATCAAGACACAAAATCAGAGGAAGAAGATCAAATCAAGACAGTTACAAGCAAAGTCTCAAAGAAAAAAAAGATGTGAATTGGATACCACCACAGTAAGAATTCCTGAAAGAGCTAAAAAATTATTTTCAAAATCAAATAAGAGTGGAAGAGGAAAAAATAGATAAAGAAATGAAAGTAAGGGAAGAAACTTATGAAAAGACAATCAACAACTTAGTAAAAAGAGGTACAAAAATACTAAAGAAAAAATATTTAAAAAAACAGAACTGACCAAATTGGGGGAGAGGAGGAAGTGGTACACAACTTCACTGATGAAAATAAGACCTTAAAAAGCAGAATTGCTTAAATGGGGAGAAAAGGTCCAAAAACTCACTGAAGAAAATAGTTCCTTAAAAATTAAAACTGGACAAATGGAAGTTAATAAATCCATGAGATATCAAGAAATTCTTAAAAATAAAAAAAGAATAAAATGTGAAATATCTCATTAGACAAACAGCTGACCCAGAAAATAGAAGAGAGATATTTTTATAAAATTAAGGAATTACCTGAAATCCATGATTAAAGAAAAAACCTAGATATCATATTTCAAGAAATTATCAAGGAAAACTGCTTCAGCATCCTAGAACCAGTGACTAAAATAGAATTTGAAAGAATCCGGTAATCACTATCAGAAAGAGATCCCAGAATGAGAACTCCAAGGAATATTACAGCCAAATTCCAGAGATCCCAGGGCAAGGAGAAAATGGTTCATGCAGCAAGAAAATTCTTAGAAGCTACATACATCATCTTTCCATAGAGGAAACAATTTAATTGTATTGAGTTCCTTATGATTTATCTTTTATGTTTCCCTTTTTGTGCTTCTCTTGAGTCTTGCATTTGAAAGTCATAAGGTCCTCAATGAGGTTGAACATTCCTACAAGTGAAAATAATATATCTAGATTCTAAAACTTTTATCCTTATTAGGGCAGCTAGAAGGATTCTATATGGACAGAGGATGTGAGAGTGAACTGATTATGTTGGGATTCTATAAAAAGGTGATAGGTGAGAAAGAGGGATGTCCTAAGAGAAAAGGGAAAGGGAGAGAAAGGATGGGGAATATTATCCCGCGTGAAAGAAGCATACAAAAACAAAAAAGGCTTTGTACGAGCTTGCAGTGGGCAGGAGGAAAATAAATCTCCCTTGGAGATGAGCTCACAGGAGCCTTTCACTTCATCTTCTAGGAAAAATATAAATGAGGGACAGCCTTCAAGGCTCTGTTTGATAGTTTAGATCAGGTTCTTTAGATCAGTTGGATCAGAAATGGCAAAACAATAGCCCAAGCCTTCATCTTGACCACCTGGTCTTGTTAATTGAGAACAGAAACCAAATTGGATTTTTGGGGGAAAAAGTCTATTAAACAGTACTTTATTTTTGTCTAAAGCCTTCCTAGGAAATAGTATTCCTTCAAAAGTTCCCAAATGTAATTACAGGGACTGAGGCCATGGGCATTTCTGTAAGTTAATTTTCCACCATATGAATTATGGAGAATTTCAGTTCAATTACTTCTTTGTAGTTACTTCTGAGGAAGGCACTTGAGTGAATAGATTTCCATGTTACTAACCCAATGCTCCAAAGTCAGAAGTCAGATGTAACTGAAAATGACTCAATAACAGCAACAAAACATGACAATCTGACATCTACCCACAGGTCTGTCCCCAAAACACCTATCTCCATAGACACAAAACCACAAAGGAAACCAAAAGGAAATTTTCAGGAAATAAAAATATTTTTAGTTACTCTGCTTGATTCTTAATGGCTCCTAAATGTTTCTCCTTTCTTCTCTCCTTTCCTCCCTTCCTCCACTCCATCCTTCCTTCTTTTCCTCCCTCCTTTTCTTCTTTTCTTTCATTTCTCCTTCCTTCTCTCCTTTCCTCCCTCCCTCCCTTTCTTCATATTCTTTCCTTCTTCCCATCTTACCTCCCTCACTTCCTATCTTTCTTTCTTTCTTTTTATCCCTTCCTTCCTATCATTTTTTTCCTTTCTTTAATTTCCTTCCTTCTTCCTTTCTTTCTTCCTTCCTTCTATCCTTCCTTCCTGCCTGCCTGCCTGCCTTCCTGCCTTCCTGTGGGTTTTTTTTTTCCTGGTCTTGATACTGAGAAAGTTCTTATTTTAAGGGCTGAAGTCACGTTCCCTGTCCCTACCAGGCCCACCCTATAGCAAAAGTAGCATCTTTCTAACAGGAGAAGTGTGCACTTTCCAATAAGCCTGCAGGCATGGGATGATCACAAACTACTCATTAATAGTGCTGACCAGGCCAAGACTTTGTGGCAGTGGTGACCATATTGTGCAGATACATGAGACCCCCTCATGGAAATCACATATGCATGCACATATGCTTGTACACACACGCATGCATGCACACAGCACTTGTTCTCTTTCCTGCATATCTACATAGCTCAGCCATCCAGCAGAATACAATGGTGTTCGGACAAAGGCAGAGATGCAGGGACTCACAGTTACTGCAGCTGTCACTGAACCCAGAATTCTTTCTGCTTTCTTCTCTATCTCCTCTCACATTCTAGGACTCTATATTAAGATAATTATTGTCAAGCATGCACACACACACACACACACACATACGCACACTTGCACACACATACACCCATGCTGATCATGTCACCACTTACATTTCAATATACTGATTCCCTGCCATCACAGGATGGACAGAGAAAGCAACCACACAGGCAAATGTGGGAGTAGCAAACAGTAGTGAGCCCTAATCCTCTAGACAGGGAAGGGTAGTTTGTAACTTGGCCCAGCCCCAGGGTTAGCTGGCTAACAACCTGTTCTTTACAAAATAACAAGTCTACTTCTCATAAGTCAAAGGCACAATTTTGTGTCCCCCCACCCAAATACATCTACTCTCTTTTTACTCTCCCAGCTTATCTACCCAGAAACCATAGCATGGCAGTGAATTCTAGCCTCAAGGAATCCCAAAATTTCCTTCTTACTTGTCTTCTTCACTCTACTCTGAATAGCCTCCAGGTTCTGAAATTCTGAGTTATAGCTCCATTGGGTATTTTCCAGGCATCAGGATTGAGGCTATGCCTATATCTCTACAGAAACTAAAAAAAAAAAAAAATAGATTGTGACATTATTCAGTGGGGCTTAGCATGAGAAGCCTACATAATTGATCTGAATGCTCCACACAATCAATACAGATGGACCCAAGACAAATCAATTGAATGAGCTGACTGCAGAAAACTTTGTTGACTGGCTAGGAACTATGATGATCCTTCCTTTTATACATCAGTATGTAGCATGAAGACAATAACTTTGTCTTTCAAATCACCAGTAAATGTGGCTCATCCACTCTGACTTGCTGACCTTAATGATGACTACCAGGGAGAACAATGTTAAATAATGTTAAAAATGTAAGTCACTGAAAATGTTTTATAGAGAAGAAATGTACCTTGCTGTCAAAAATTTTATAAGGTTGACAGATTTGTCACCATTAACTTGTCATTATGGACAGAGACATAAAGGCCTTTAGTTTCCATATTCTTCTTCATATCAAAAACATTTCAAATAAATATTTTATTTAATAAGGTCAGCATAGCAGTTGCCTTATTCTCATTTCTATTTTTCATAAAAGGAAAGATCTTTCCTATATCATATGATATACATGTGGAATGGAGATGGAGATGGAGATGGAGATGGAGATGGATACAGAACATAAGAACATTTGACTGGGGCGGGGGGAGTTCTCAAAACAGCACATATTACATTTTAATTCATGACTCAATAATGTACATACAGTTGCTCAAAAGATGCTTCTTTCATAAACCCAGAATGAGTACCCATTTGACATCACCGTATACTTTCTGTCACATATCAAGCAAATTACTTTTAATATTGAGCTTTTATTTATCTTCAACAGTCAATTTTTCTTTCTTCTCTTGAAGATAGTTTGATGAGAGCAGCAATGGAGCTGATATATTGAATTTTCCTTATTAGCCAAGGATTAAAGAAGAGAAAGCTACTTCTGTTAAGGAATTATGTTGGAGAAGACATTGCATTATACCTTTGGTCACTCATCAGTAATGACAAGATGTTTTACAAATAGAACAATTGGGTCCCAGTCAAAATAGTACTGAGTTGCATCCTTCCTCCATGTTTTACAGAATTACAAAAACAAAATTAAAAGCAGTAAACAAACAAATCAATGCTTCTTATTCACTTACAATGTTAAATGGAATGAAAGCAAGGTGTCACATATTCTTAACAAAGTGAACTTTTTCACGTTCTATAATGAAGAACTTTAATTTCAGCAATGAATTAATTAATTAATCAATGAGCATTGAGTGTCTACTATGTCTGGACCTTAAAAGAATTATATCTGTCTTTACAAAATGTCATTGTGGTGCTGCTGCTGCTGCTGCTGCTGAGTCCCCACTGGTATGCTTGTCAATGATTATCAGTCAGTAGACTATTATATTTTTTTAAAAGTGTATTCACTAAGATGGCATAGTAAATACAGTTGGTAAGAAATTTTTCTCTCGAATTGATGGTGTACTGTTTTCGCACACACACAAGGTCCCTGGGAAGAGTGAAATCAAGCCTTTGTAATGAAATACACAGAAACATGTATGTATATATGTATGCATGCATGTATGTGTATACATTTGTATGTATATATGTATTTGCACATATATGTATATATTGAAAGAGAGAGAGAGAGAGAGAGAGAGAGAGAGAGAGAGAGAGAATGTACCTTACTAATCCTGGCACTGAGAGTTGTTTTCTTCCTTTGTGGAGGGTTCATAAAGTTTTCCCTATGGGGAGCTCTTCTATTTGTCTTTGAGGGTAGATATCTTTCTATAGCACATAGCCAGCATTCTCTCTGACATGAAGGCTTATACTCCCAGAAGCTACTTTCTCTTCCAGGTGACTGTCTTTGTGTGTCAATTTATGTTTGTTTTTTTCCTTGATATGTCTATCTTTTGCTCCAAGTTGTATACGTTGCTTCCTAATCATCCCTTGTCTCTGATAAAATGGTCAGTGGAACAAGAGGGGAGGGGAGAGAGGAAAAAGGAATATGGCAGGTATGGGGGAGGGAGGGAGGAAGGCAGAGAGAGAAAGAGACTCCAACCCCTTGTAACCACCATAACAGCATTTCCATTTCCGGGTCTTGACTTGAATTAGAATCCTCAGTTTCCAAATGGATTATCTTCTACTGTTGGAACGTACCTCTCTCTGTTCTGGGGAACTACTGAAAGTCTTCTAATATTTAGAGCTCTGAAAGGTGTCGTTAGCTTTTTTGGCCATTCAATTATCCCTTTCCCTTATTGACCATATGAAAAATCTCTCCCACCTCAGAGTACAGACAATTTTGTTTACACATCATATCCATGCATTGAATTATTGATTGATTCTGTAATTCAAACAAAAAGGTGACATTCCATGATAAAGATGTTAGAACCTACAAGATCTTGTTACTTGAAGTGAGTGGGTAGAACTGCCTAGTCAATCTTAGCCAAGAGAGGGAAACATTTTCTTATTGACTAATGACTTTTTAATCTTCCTTTCTTCCCTCCATTTTCCAAAACCAGCATTTAATTAAGTCCTTTCTCTTGTGGTGAGAACAAAATAAAGACAGACAGAAGGAATTTAGATTCTAAATCAGGTTAAATTCATACAGGAATGACACAATGAATAAAATTCTGGAGAAATGGGTTGGGATTCCTGCTGAACCAGACAATGACAATATCAGAGAAAAAGAAAAAAGTCTTTAATTAAGCAACCAGAGCTGTAATTGTATAAGCTGAGTTTAAGGTGTTTAAGAGGATTGAAAATGATCCAATTTAGATGTGTTATCTTTAATTCCAAAGATGCCACTAAAGAGTATAATGAAATATTCCTCAAGTGGCAAACCTTTCTAACATTGCAGCTTGGATGTGATCTAAATACACACACACACACAAACACATACACACACACGTATATATGTATGTAAGTACACAGAAATATATGTATATATGTATTTAAGTATGCACACACACCTATTTCTGTTATTGGGTTTGGAAGAAATAAGAGACAGAAATGGATATGAGATTTATGCAAAGGAAAAATGTAAAGATAGTTCTCTTGTACAAGAATCTGAAACCCCCAAGTAATTGGCCTCATTTGGTAGCTTGGAGGCCAACTTTCCTCCTTGCCTCCCACCAAAGGATAAGGTAGACCATCTGTCCATTTTTCCGTTTGTTCAGAGTGTGCTATGCTGATTGGTAAGTGAGTACAGACTTGTGTAACACACTAAATCAAGGCAACTCCAGTCTGTATTTCACATCCATTCCAACCATCTACCTCAGGCTAGCTGCTGTGCTGTCTGTATAGTCCCTTCACTGCCTCCTTTCCTTACCTACTCTTGATCTGGAAAGAAAAATCAAATCTATATTCCTCTGGTATGACTTATCTTTATTGACTCCCCAGAACAAAATGTCCCCCCATCCCAGCCACAACTTCCCTATATTCTTAGCTATAAAATGAGGGTAACATTATCTGATATGCCTATATTTGTTATCTCCAATTATTAAGATATGATAAACTCCTGGAGAGCAATATTTTTATATTTATATGCCCAGTAGCTCACACAGTGACTGTCACAAAGCTGACATCTAATACATTTTTATTCATTTATTCATTCATATATTCATTCCTTCATATCAATGTGTAGTTGTATTAACAAGTCTTGGTGAAGGTTTTTTTGTATGATACAATACCTCTCCAATGACCATTTCTAATATGTTTTCAGGGGTTTAGGCAGAAAGACAAAGCAAACGGACTTTTATACCACCAGTCAATTTGAATTCAGTTCAAGTCTACCACCACTATGATGCACATTTTCTACGCAAGGGACTATGCTAGGCACTGGGGATACAAAGAAAAATTGAATCAGTGTCTGCCCTCTTGGTGAATAGATTTTATAGGGAAGGACTAAAAGGGAGGATAGGCTTGCTTAATTTCAACAGTTTTCTTTCTGAGAAGTAGGTAGGTGAGTAGAGTTGAAAATTTTATGGACTTGGAATAAAGAGAGCCCTGGGTTCACTTCCTGTCTCTGACACATCGTAGGTGTTTGACATGATTAAGTGAATTAAGAATCTTGTTGGGCCTCATCTTCTTTATCTGGAAAATAAGGATAACAGTAACTGTAACATTTAGAGAGGTTTTATGGATTCCAGAGCATTTTACAAACATCACTTGATCCTTACAACAGATATTGCCAATCCCATTTTACAGATGAAGAAACAGAGGTTTAAGTTGGTGAAGCACTTTACATTTGGTATCTCCTTTGATTCTATCAACAATCATGCAATGCAGGTGCTATTTTATCTCTATTTTATATATGAAGAACTCAAGGTAGAAAGAGATTAAATGACTTCCCCAGGGTCATTGCTACTAAATATCTGAGGTGGGATTTGAACTCAGGTCTTTTTGATACTTACTGCAGCACGCTCTGTTCTATGAACAATAGTATGAGAAATCGGTCTCTCATAGTTACCCCAGAGAGAGTGGAGTAAGTCATAGCAGTAGCCACCCTCTATAACTTGATCAACCAATGCTAGTGCAAGCTGATGAAGCAGCCCTGTGCTCTGCACAGAGTAGGCAGTTAGTAGCTTTAGAATTTAAATTTTAAAAAATGAAATTAACAATTACAAATTTTTAAGTATCTGTTTGCCTCAGTTTCCTCAGCTGTAAAATGGGCTGGAGAAGGAAATGACAAATCACTCCAGTAACTCTGCCAAGAAAACCCCATATGGGGGCATGAACAGTCAGATAAGACTCAAATGACTCAACACCAACAAAATATAGGAAAGGCATTAGACTAAGGTTCTGGGAGTACAAAAATAGGAGGAAAATTGGTTCCTACCCTCAAAAGAGTTTATATTCAGCTGGAATATGAGTGTACCCATAGATAAAAAAGTATCTATCATTTGAGGAGGGAGATGGCTCTAACAACCTGAGGCACCAGGAAAGGATTTATTCAGGTGGTAACACCTAAGTTGAACTTTGAACCAAAAATGCTTTCAATCCAGCCATCTACTTGATGAAGATGCCTAAGTCAGTATTGCAAAGTAGATAGAAGCTGACCTTGGAATCAGAAAGTTTGTGAGTTGGGCGTTCACCAGCCCTGTGTCTCCCCAGACCAAAACTCTGTCAGCATCTTTTAAATATTAGTTCCTTGAGGTCAGAGATAACCCCAGTTTTGTATTTGTATGCTCAGTACCTAGGAGAGTACCTGGCATAAATCGAATCCTTAATAAATGTCTTTTCATTCTTTCATTCACTCATTTAAGGAAGACACAGATTCTAAAACAAGGTGTGGTGAAAAGTATAAGGGGTTTGAAATCAACAAGACCTAGATTCCAATCATTGTTTTCCCACTTGTTTGCAGTGTGACCTTGGACAAATCACTTAACCTCCATGGGTCCAAGTTTCTTCACTTATAAAATCATAGGATTGAACTTGATGGTTCCTTCCAGCTCTAAACTGGTAATTGTAGGATGCTAAGAAGCTGAGGGAGGAAGGAAATGCACTGTAATTGCAAAGGAGACAGGAGATTCATCTGAGTTCAGTTTGACTAGAAGAAAGAAGGGATGAGGAGAGAATATGCGAACTAAGGGTATAAAGGTGGGTTGGAGGTACATTGTGAAGGGTACCCCATGCCAACCTGAGCAATTTATATCAGAACTGGGGGGATGACTCTTGAATGATTATTCTCTAAATCCTTAAATTGAAGACTAACTCTTTGTGTTGACAACTTTTTTATTCCTGACCTCCACCTAATTTCCATAAAAAGGCACCTCTTCTAGAGTCTTCACAAGGTTCCAAACTCTAGAGAAGATATAATACATAAAGTGCATTACAAAGAATCCTAACTCTAGAGTCAGAGGACCTTGATTCATAGCCCAGCTGTGACACTAATTACCTGTATGAGCTGGAGCAAGTCAGTTATCTTCCCTGGGTCTTAGTCTCCTCAACTGTAAAACAAGACAATTTTATTATATGGTCTTTGTGGTCTCTTCCTTAAATCTATGACCCCATGAGTGTTTCCTCTTACTAATCTTTTCAGATTTCATCTGCCCAAAAAAAAATCCAAGGAAAGTCAGAATTTGAAAGGTGTGATTCTTTATCCAAGGAAAGTTTGTGCCTTTAAAGCAAAGAGGCAATTTCAATTTCTGTCAAAATGGGGGAAAGGTAGAGTGTGGGGCTCTGTGATCCATCGTTTACATTCTTTCTCTGAATAGTGATTTCCATATGGGCATCTAAAAGCTCCATAGATGTTATGCAAGATCTGAAGACATTCCCTGACCTTCCTTCTGACAGCCTGTTTTTCTGCATCATTTGCTGCTTTCAAACAATACTTTACAAAAGGAGATGCCAGTTTTTCAGAGGGAAAGTGACAGCCCTCTAAAGTTTTTTCAGTCCTACAGATAGGAAAGGTGTGATTTTGAGATGGAATCTCTTTCCAAAACCATCTGAAAGATGATATAACCACAATAGTCCATTATGAGAAGAAAACACAAATGATTTCACAGATGTAATAGTTGCCAAGTGGTGGGGAGGTGGCACCACTGTTGGTTTGTGCAAAGATGCACGATGCATAATTCAAGAAATATGACTGCATTGCAGTGAACCAAACAACAAAAAAATTCTTATGTTTGTTGCTCAATGGCCATTGTCAAAAAATTAAACTCTGATTTATCCTTTTTAATACTTCACTTTGTTAGCTTTTCAGTATCTCCCTCCTAGACCCTCAGAAGCACTTCTGGAAGAGAGAAAACAGCCATTCACATTGGCAGAAGACTCGATCTTCTCCAGGTTTCTGACCACAGATAGAGTTACCCATCTTGAGGTTTTACTTCCTTTGAATTAAATATACATCCCACACATACACGTATGTTTGCATGCATATACACACACCAACAAATTGCTAAAAGAAAATATGTAATGACTAGATAAAAGATGGATAGTTGATGCAAAGACAGAAAATGCTAAATGGAAAAAAAGTCTTAATAGGGATACTTCCCAAGACACTGGTTTAAAGGGATTCCATTTGGTGATCATGTCTATGATTCTCATTGTTATTGAGTCATTTCAGTCATATCTGACCCTTTGAGACCTTATTTGTGGTTTTCTTGAGAAAGGTACTAGAGTGGTTTGCCATTTCCTTCTCCAGATTATTTTACAGATAAGAAAACTGAGACTATTAGAGTTAAGTGACTTGCCTAGGGTCACACAGCTAGTAAATATCTGAGGCTGGATTTTAGCGCAGGAAGATGAGTCTCCTTGACCTCAGGTCCAGCACTCTATCCATTATAGCTTCCTCCTTGTCTACTATATTCAGAAATATATATATATAGCATTGAGAACAATATATATATATATATATACATATATATATATATTCAACTCATACATATATATAGCTGAATTGAATATATATATATATATATATATATTGTTGTTGTTGTTGTTGTTCTTAATGCTATCATGGATTTTTATATTTAACATTGACCAGTATGATTTCTAGGCCATTCTGCATTGCCACATTGAAAATCACTTGTGTGATCTGTAGTTCAGTATCTCAGCCTTGGCATTTATACAAATTTGTTAAATATTGGGGGTGGTCATAGAAAATCATTCTTTGGCTCAGATTTTAGACTATATAGTTCAAATATAGAACTCAGTCTCTGCATAAGTAGGTTCCAAGATATCATAAGAGTACTCAAGGTAACAATGCACAGCAACATGGGAAAGCTCTTACTCCATGCCACAGAAAATGTAGAAAAGAAAAGGGACTCCCAGTGACCCAGAAACAGCTGATATGATTTTCGTTTCCTCTCCAGTGAGTCCTAACATCCTTCAGCAGTTTGGACTCCCTTTAAAATGGAAATGAACTTGGCATTACGGAGAAGACGATGTTCCCCCAACATTCTGAAGAATATACTCTTTATTCAGGAAATTCAGATACATGTCCAACCTTCTTTACTCTGCTTAGGGCTTGGGCTCCATCCAAAGGGAGTAATATCATATGCTTCCTATTACTAGAGAGGCAACCTTCTGTATTGAACTTCCATGCTCCAAGTAACTCATAGTAATATCAGAGAAAAAAAATCTAGAATTTTTATACTCTCCATTATGGGTTTAGTCCAGGGATGGGGAACCCACTCCTGTGTCCCTCCAGTTTCAGGGAGCAAGTACATAATCCTCTTTCCTCATAGGGTCTAGAACTGCTCAGAAAGTCTCACTTCTTTCATTAGAAAACCAGCTCCCTGAACTCTCCAACTTTAGATTGCTAATAAGGTAATATGGAGATTGATGTTGTCCAACATAATCTCCTCTCTCTAGAAAGCTGAGGTTCAAGAACTCCCTTCCCATTACTTGGTTTTGGGGTTCTCCTCTTCTGGAGATATAGAATTGAGGATTTTCTAAGCTGTGAAATTAGGTTAGATGAATTGCTTCAAAAGTCACTTCTAATTCTAACTCTATACTCTTTATGAGAAGGGGTGTGCCTGATCTGCTACCTTTTCTATGCACTCTGAGTACTAGAATTTGAGGTCTCAGGGCATACTGATGAAAGCACAAGCAAACGATAGAGAGAAAGACAACACCTCTTCCTAGCCCCACGAGGGCCAAGGCCTGATCATTCTGCTACTCTCACAGGTTTTCATATGCAAGAGGAAGACATTTTTAGTATAAGCCTGGCTCAAAGTGGGTGGCTCTAATCCACAACGTTTAAGCCAACCACTATGTTCCTAATCACTTGAAACTCTCTTTTAAGAACTACTGAAGTATATATCCATATACTCCAAAGAAAGATACAATCAGAGTCACCTACCAAGGTTCATATCCTTGTAAGTTCACGAAGTTGATTAGGGAATTCCCTTTTTCAACCCATGACATTTTAAAATAGCCTCATATGTTTTCAGAGTGATTTTATTGGTGTTTTGTGAGAGTCACAAAAAGATTTCCTTTGTCTGTGCATCTGCAGAAAAGAAAAATAATTTGAGAATCAGGTGATTCATCTGATCAATTTAAGTGGCTAATCCTGCAAATAGATCACAACAGGAGGCATAGGATAGCACAGTGGGTAAAGCACACTGGTTTTAAAATCAGAAGATCCTAAATTTTAACTCCAGACTCCCTGGGTGACTATGAGATTGTCAATTTACTTCTAACCCTAAATGACTGTGGTTTTCTCATCTACAAAATTAAATTGTTACACTAGATGGTATCTAATTTGTCATTTTATGATGATCTAATTTGGTTATTTAAAATGATAATGCTACACATAATTGACAGTTCTTTAGAGGTTTAACATGTATAAATCACTTTGCATGTATTATTATCTCAATGAAATCTCATAACAATCCTGCACAGTGTATTCTATAGATATTAACCCCATTTTACAGATGAGAATGCTTAGGATAGAGAGGGCCAACCTGGAATCAGGAAGATTCCTGAGTTCAAATTGCAGCTCAAACCCTCACTGAACTGTGGAACCATGGGCAAGACATTCATCCTTGTTTGCTTCAGTTTCCTCATCTGTAAAATGTGCTGGAGAAAGTAATGGCAAACTATTTCAATATCTCTGCCAAAGGGTCATGAAGAGATGAACAAAACTGAAACAACAGAACAACAACAAGAAAATACAGTTAGTGCCCGAGGTGGGATCTGAAGCTGTGCCTTCCAGACTGAGCCACATACAATATCTGATACACCGTGATGCTTCTCTTAACTGAACTAATCAATTTCCACTTCACTGTGGTGCCATGTAAATACTTACCTCTAGGTCTTCTTTAGCTTCTGCCATCGCATACTGGATACACATGGAAAAATACATTTATCTTGATCATTTAAAGGGATATAGTTTCTCTAAAATTCTGAATTTTTCATATAAAAGTAGAGTTTTATGATCTTGCATGTATAATTTAAGATAAAGTTTTAAGGGGCATTTGAAATTTCATTATTTTTTAAAATTGACAATATAATAAATCACTCTCAAAGGAACCATACTGGACTGAACTCAGAAAATATTTCAAAGTTGATTAATATTGTTTCAGACAAATCTCTAAAAGATAAGTTTCATCCAAATGAATTAACATGTAATTCAAAAAAATAATATGTGATTAAAGACTGATAATAGCTTATTTGTTTACATTGTTGTTGGTTTTATTTCTTTTTTCAGTCTCATCCTCCTAAAGGGTTGGAGCCAACTCATGGTGAAGATTAAAAGACAGTTAGTAGGCCTAAAGAGAGACAGCACACAGGGAGTAAGTGTTATGCCTCATGATCTGTATTACTGTAATACCCTGTAGGGTCAAGCTCAAGACTTCATACTTAAATGAACCATAAAGTATTGACTCAATGTCATCATGGCCCAATGGAAATAATGCTGGATTTAGAATCAGTGGGAATCGCTTCAATTTCTAGCCCTACCACTTACCACCTGGGTAACCTTAGGCAACCCATTTAAAAAATGTATCTGTAATGCTTTGCAAAATTTAGAGTTTTATAATATGATATAAATCCTTATAATAATAACTAATATTATTATGTCCAACTCTCTAAATTGATCATCATCATGATGATGAAAGGACCTATGCTCCTATTGGCATATGGAACTCCTAAATGAAGAAAAATCCATTACCAATGTACCCTTTTTGCAACTTATCATTGTAGAGAGTTGTCTGGGGCACTGAGAAGTTAAGAGATTTGTTCAGGGTCAAATAGCCAATATAGGGATCCTAAAGAACATTTTTCCATTGGCTATATTCCATTTGGAAATGAACTGGGAGTATGGTAGGGGAGTGGATCTGGAGAATGGTAAATTCTTTGTAACAATCACTTTGAAACAGCTCTCCCCAGGGATGGAGGAGCTAGCAGGAAGTCTATGTCAAACTATTCAGTGGTGATGAACTTATACTTCTGTTCTTTCTATATTTTCTCAGCAAATATTCCTTTGTAAAAGCTAATTGATGTTAATTATTTATTGATCACTATCAAAGGGACATCATCTGGTAAAAGATACTGGGGTACTAATCACTGGGTCAGTCAATGATATAGAGAAGTTACTGTTATTGATGATTGATATTTGAGAGAACACATTGGAACACAGTTTTGAACTGATAGTATTAAAAATAGCCCATAACTCCTTAGGAGTATCCCTAGAAGCCTTAGGAAAGATCTAGTCAGCTTGCCCAATAAGGACTTGACTAGCTAATGCAAGAGGGAATTGGTATAGGACAAGTAGTTGATAAAGACTAAGTGTGGGAACTCATCTGTGACAAATATTGGGTTCTTCAGGCAGCCACTCATTGGAGAGATCTTGCCTTTCATTATTGGATTACTAATATGGGGAAATCCACTATGGAAAATTTTTACTCTCTCTCTCTCTCTCTCTCTCTCTCTCTCTCTCTCTCTCTCTCTCTCTCTCTCTCTCTCTCCCCTCTCTCTCTCATTTTAATTGGTACTTTTAGAGCCTTTTTTTCTGGTGTATCTCCTTTCCCAGTCATGCCAGTTTCTTTTGAGAAAACATTTGCATAGTTTAATGTTTAAGTACTAACTGGTGCCTGCTGTCTTACTGGATCCTTTACAAGTATTGAAATTGAGGCTCATATGAGAAGGGTAGATTTTGCATCTCTAAACTGCTTGTGTCTAGCTGATAAATGTTCATATTTTTCTTCTACTTTTAAGAAGACCCAGACTTATTGTATTTCTTACATTCTCAAATAGGTGGGGAAGGGAGAGAGGAAGGGAAAGAATTTGGAACTGAAAATAAGGATTTTTTTAAATAATAAAAAGACCCAGCCTAGTTGCCTTATTGTAAGATCCTAGGGATAGCAAGTCCATAGGTTAAACACTGCTGGCTGGCCTAGAAATCCTGAGAAATTAGACCCCACTATCCCCAGGGGTCAATGTGATATAGGAGAGAATGTGCTTCAATTCTAGGACAACCATTTGTACTTCTGCTTTTTCTGTATCTTCTTAGTAAATATGCCTTTGTAAAAGCTAATTTATATTAAATTAGTAGTAAAGTGCTAATCAGAGAGTCATCCAATGATAAAAAAAAGAGATAACTGGTTGATTGATATTGAAGGCACATTGGAATGTCAGTTTAAGCCAGTGGCATTACAGGGACATCCTTAACCATCAGGAATATACTAAAACCCTAAGAGTTCAGGTAGTCAGCCTCACTCTAGAGATGCAACCTGCTAATAGGAGTAGAAAATAGGGTAGGGACCTATCCTCAGTCTTTAAAGGATTTATAAGCAAAAACACCACTACAAAGATAATAGATTTAGAACCAGAAAGATCCTTAAAGACATCTATGACACTTACTACCTGTGTGACCTTAAAATTTACTTAGCTTTTTCAGGTCTCATTTTCACTATCAGCAAAACGGGGAGAGGGGAATGGAATGGATGACCTCTGAGATCCCTTCCAAATTTAAATTTATATTCTTGTCATCCCATGATCATTGAAGCCAACACTTTTTGGGGATATGCAAAAACAGAGGTTCAAAGAGACTTGTTAAGTAGCAGCCACTGTGACATAAAAGGAAACTCAATAATAGGCAATATTGATACAGAAATTTGATGTTTGTAAAAATACTTCATACATATTATCTTCTCAGCATTTGAAGTGATATTATTATCTCCATTTTAGAGATTAGGAAAGTGAGACTGAGAGAGATTAAGTGATTTATCCAGATTCACACAGCTGATGAGTATCTAAGGTAGGATTAGAAACTCAGATTTATCTGACTCCAAGTTCAGCTCTCTAACCATCAGGCTCACTAGATACCTCCACTTATGACTAATGTCTATTTCAGAGGAACACATACTTGATAAATTCTTTGTAGAACTCCATGAGATCCTCTAAAGTGGCAGTTCTCAACCTGTGGATTATGTTCAATTTAAATACATCCTGCATATCAGATGTTTACATTATGATTCATAACAGTAGCAAAATCACAGTTATGAAGTAGCAACCAAAATAATGTTATGGTCGGGGGTCACCACAACATGAGGAACTGTATTAAAGGGTCATGGCATTAGGAAGGTTGAGAACCACTGCACTAGAAAAAGTCAACTTTTTAAATGTTGAATGATTTAAAAATCCACTTAGTCACATAGTATAGTGGGGGAGAGAGGGGCAGTGGAATATGGAAAACTAGACACAATATTTGAAAATTAAAGTAGCTAAAGGTTTGTAGAGAAAGAAGGGAGTTACAGACATTGGATATAGACTCAGGAAGACCTCGATTTGAAGCCCATCACAAAAATTATGTATGTGACCTTAGAAAAGTAATTTAACATTCTGTGCCTCAGTTTCCTCAAATGTAATATACTGGGATTGGAATTAATGCTTCTAATCTCCAGTGTAGCTCTAAAATCAATGCTCCTAAGCATAGATCCAAGTAAGAAGCCAGTTTCCATAGGGAACAGTCCACCCAAGGATTTACAGAAATTTCTTGATTTCAAGACCAAGATTTATCAAGAGCAAAATCAAGAGTGATTTCTACACTCCTAGGCTCCCAAGTACTTTTCTAGCTTCTAGTTCTCTCCTTCACTTCCTAAAAAACCCACTCCCTCCTGAAGGTGTCTGAATGTGCCTTGATCCTTGGGTGCTAATGTCTCATGCTGGCACTTGGTCATCCAGAGCTTGTCTTTATCATTCTCTCCTCTTCAACTAATAATTACTGCTAATACTTGTTAATGACTTCATAGTTTTAAAAAATTCTACCAACTACATTTGATCTTCAAAATTCCCCTCACAGAAAGAACCGATGGAATCTGAATACAGATCAAAAGCATACTATTTTCACTTTTTTGTTGGTTTTTAAAGTTTTTTTTTTTCTTTTATTCTGATTCTCCTTTACAACATGACTAATGTGGAAATACGTTTTACATTTATTGCTCATGTATAACCCATATCAGATTGCTTGCCATCTTGGAAAGGGGGGAGGGGAAAGGAAGAGGAAGAAAAATTTGGAACTCAAAATCTTTTTAAAAATGAATGTTGAAAATAGTCTTTACAAGGGGTGGCTAGGTGGCACAGCAAATAGGGCACCGGCCCTGGAGTCAGAAGGACCTGAGTTCAAATCTAGCCTCAGACACTTAACACTTGCTAGCCATGTGACATTGGGCAAGTCACTTAACCCCAACTGCCCTGCCTTCCCCCTCCAAAAAGCAAAAAAGAAAAAGAAAATAGTCTGTACAGGTAATTGGAAAAATAAAATTCAATTAATAAAAAATATCTAAACCATTCAGAAGTCTCTCATCTGTATAATATGAATGGTTTGTTGTAGCTCTGGTAAGACCTAGATAAGTATACAAAAATGAAAGGTACTATATTTTTTTGTATTTTGCCTATTAAATTTATTCAGTGTAAAGAGTTGCTTGTGAGAACCTACTTCTACCAATGAAGACTGGTACCTTTATTGCAACTTATGTAGTTTATGAGAATTGCTTATATCACTGAATGGTTAAGTGACTTGCCTGGAGTCACACAATGCAATAAACATTTATTAAGTGCCTACTACTGTGTTCCAGGTACTGTAGTAAGTACTGAAAATGCAAAAAGAAGCAAAAGACAGTTCATGCTCCCAAGGAGCTTACAATCTAATGGGATAGATAATATACAAATTTGTACAAAGCACACTCTATCCTGTATAAAAGGGAAATAATTAAGAGAGGTAAAGCTCTGGAATCAAGAAGGGTTGGAGAAGGCTTCCTGCAGGAGGTGGGATTTTAGGTGAACCTTAGAGGAAGTCAGAATGTGTCAGAGGTACGATTTGACTATATTCTTCCTGATGCCAATGCGTGCTTACTATGTGATGCTGCCTCTTCTGAAAGACTATATCTTAACAGATATAGTGTGATATAGGATATAGGAAAGGACAACTTTCTGACATAGGGTCATTTCTGAATTTAACATTTGTGGGTTGAGAAGTCAAGAAACCACCACAGCTGCCAGTGATTCAGTCCCCAGAAGTCTGCTCTGGCCTGATTTGTGCCAGCAGGGCCTAGCAGGACTGTTCTCCACTCCCAGTCCAGTGTGATAGACCCTTCCTGTTGGCCTGCCAGGCTGCCTTCATCAGATTTGTTTCTGTCCATCACTTTGTGGGTTCTGTAGCTCTAAAATTTGTTTAGAGTCATTTTTATAGATATTGGGGGTAATTGGGGGACAAGCTCAAGCAAGTTCCTGCTTTTACTCCACCATCTTGGCTCCATCTCTATTTCTTATCATGTTGATTTCTTCATGAGAAAATTGCTATTCACGTTCTTTGACCATTATCAATTGGAGAAAAATTCCTATTCTTATAAATTTGACAAAGTTCTCTATATATTTGTTATATAAGACCTTTATCTGAGAAATTATAATTTTCCCCCCTAATGTTCTACTTTCCTTCTAATCTTGGCTTCATTAGGCTTTTTATACAAAACCTTTTTTAATTTAATGTAATTAAAATTATCCATTGTACATCTCACAATGCTCTCTCTCATTTATTCATAAGTTCTTCTCCTGTCCATAATCTGATAGGTAATATGTTGCCTATACTTCTCATTTACTTGTGATATTTCCCTTTATATCTAAGTCAGGTATTCATTTTGCTTCTTGTGATCATTTTTGCATCTCAGGGAAGCATTTTCCTGTCCATCTGTTATCCTTCGTCCAAATGACCTTCTTTCCAGATCATACATTACCTGGATGATACCTGATAAATAAAATTTGTCAAATCTAGGTGGCGTCCAGAATTGTGTGCTAACTGAGCTGATTCAAGCAAATGGCAATTCTTCCTTCTTCTAAAGGAAGAGGGAGGATCAATAGTAATGCCCAACCCCAAAATGTGCCAGCACACTACATACACTATTATAAGCAACCAATTAGACTAATAATGTTACAACACTATTCTATGTTGTTATATATAGGAAAATATCTTACTCTGTCAGATATATAAGAATGTCATATGTATTTTGACTGTGTTTCTTCCTGGTTTTCAAATTAAGCAATTTTGTTTGAATGAAGAACAAGTATTACTCAGCCTCAGTCATTTCTGAATATTTTTAGCAATTTTTTTTTTCTTTTCTGAATTTTTCCATGATGGAACTTCAAAATGAACTAAGGTTTGTTTCCTGGTGTCCTCAGCTTTCTGTTTTCCTTGTAATGTCATTCTTATGAGTTGATATCTTATAGCTATTTGAATGGTGTTGAAGGTGGTAGAGGAACCATGACCTCTCCCATTTACCTCCCTAGATGATCATAGTTTCAGGATGAGACCATAGGGCAGGGAGCTCTTGATTAGACACTATTGAATTAGAGGAGGAAGGTGGATCTCTTTTCACTCAATAAGAGTCAGATTCCATTCCATCTAAATTGATTACTGCTGGTACAGTTTCCATTATAAATAGGTATTGTCTCATTATCATAGGTTGAAGCAACTGAACTATGAGTCTACAACCTAATCTGATAGGGCTTCCAGAAGTTTGCTCCTGGACATTGATTCCTTCATATCTCTTTGGTCTCTTAAATCTATTCATGGATCAGAAAATCATAAATTCAAAACTGAAAGGTTCCATAGTTCCATGTAAAGCCTTGATTCTACAGATGAGGAAATATACTTTAGAGAGGTTAATTCACTTTCCCCCTAGGCCACACTTGGCAGAGCGGGTATTAGAAGCTAGGTCCTCTGATTCTCTCTCTAAAATATCAGTCTGAGGCTATAAAAATGTGCATATCTTTTGATCCAGCAATACCACTTCTAGAGCTGTATTACAAAGAAATCATACGAGTGGGGAAAAGACCTATTATGCACAAAAATATTTCTAACATCTCTTTTTGTGGTGAAAAGAATTGGAAATCATGGGGATGTCCTTCAATTGGGAAATGGCTGAACAAGTTGTGGTATATGAATGTAATGGAATACTATTGTGCTATAAGAAATGAGGAGCAGGCAGACTTCACAATAATCTGGAGAGAATTCTATAAACCAATGCTGAGTGAGGGGAGCAGAACCAGAGGAACATTGTGCACAATTACAGACACATTGTATCTGTGATGACTAACCTTGATAGACTTGGCTCTTCTCAGCAATACAAGGTTATAAGACATCTCCAAAAGACTCATGATGGATAAGGCTATCCACATCCAGAGAAAGAATTACTGAGTCTAAGTGCAGATTGAAGGAAACTATTTGTTCTCTCTTTTCACTTTGTTTTGTTTTGTTTCTTCTTTCTTGTTCATTCCAACAGTTATAATTCTTCTTTACAACTAGACTAATATTTAATGTGAAGATATATGTAGAACCTATATCAGATGGCATTCCACCATGAGAAGGGAAGGGGGGAGGAGAAGGGGGAGAAAATTTGGAACTCAAAAACTTGTGGAACTGAATATTGTAAACTAAAAATAAATAAATTTTTAAAAATGAAAAAATTACCAGTCTGACTCTTTCCCTCACTTGCTCCTTCCTTCCTTCCTTATTTCTTTTCTTTATTCTTCTGTCCCTCCTTCCTTCCTTCCTCTTTTCATCTTTTATTCTTCTTCTCCCTCCCTCAATAAATTCCTCTTGATTCATTGAAAAATACCTCTTTCCCTAGAACTAAACTGTAGTGATTTTGTGGGTTCAGTTTTGATGGAATGTTAAAACCAAAGTCTCCAGGAAGTCTTGACACCTCAAAAGATTTGGAGAAAGAGAAGATTCTGTAACTGGATGAAGGAAAAGAAAATTTCCTTCTATCCATAATCACTGTCATAGGAGGTGAAGCTTTTAAATATTGAAAAAGTAATAAAAATATAAGAAATAGTCTATCTCCAGCATTTGAACAGAAAAAAAGCAGTATCTGGCATCTGATGGAACAGTAATTGAGATGTTATTGGTAGGAGATTCTTAGGATATTTCAGCTTTTCCCATTTGAAAGACAAGGGCCATCACCAGTCATCTTGACTTCTGTCTTGCCATTGAACTTCAATGACTCTGTAGGAGAGTGAGGCTGCTGACTTTGACATCACCCTCATGTTGTCATTGGTCTTCCTGGATAAAGGACAAACAACAATTTAAAAGACAAAGGAGTGTTGTGTGAGGTGTCAGTAAACTCTTAATATAGCCTATATGGGAAGAATTTTCCTCCACAGGAAGGAGGGGGACACTGGGACTGAAACAGCTGGAATGAGTGAAGAATGCATTAATACAGCACTAGACATTAAACATGTTCTCATTGTTAATGAATTTGAACATTCCTGGCTTAGTAAGATGATGCAAGATTGGAACCTTGGTATATTTCATTGTCTAGATCAGTATAGAAAGCACCATAGACCCTAACCTGCCAAACTGCCCATACCTTATTGGGCTACAGAATGGATAAATATTGATTGCAGTGTCACTTAATTTCCATTAGTGTATAGCCTCCTTGAGAGTAGTAATTATTGGATTTATATCCCCATTGTTTGACACATGATCATACTTTTTAAAAATGTTGCTTTATTGAGAGATTCCCAGAACCCCAACAATATCAGGCCCCAAAGATGGAGGTAAGGATGAAACATATTTCTTCTTACAAGCTTTCAGCAGGAGTGAGCATTCTGCGAATGGTTTGTGTGTCAGTGACAAACTGGGCAATTTGCTCACAGGTGGGTGTGGTCATATCTCTGCTATTTAAAATACAGAGCCCAATTAACTCACCTACAGAGCATACTATAATTATTTACAATTTCAAGGGTCTATAATTTCACCAGTGTGAATGCTGTCTCCAGCATTGAAGATGTTAACTGCCCTATCCTTTAATAGACTGTCTTTCTGAGCTGCATTGGCAGACAAACATTTATTTCTAGTAAAGTATATTATTCACTCGGCCATATTTCAGTCATAAAAATAGTGACTGAGAAACTGGAGGAAGTAAGAAACTGCAAAACAAAAACACTTATTCCTATGGGACCCATTTAGCTTTTAAATACATTTTTCCATGCTCCCCTAATTTACTTAAGGTATCACCCTTTATGTCTAAATCATGTATCTATTTTGACTTTATCTTAATAGATAGTGAGAGATGTTGCTCTATGGATACTTTCTGCCAAAGTGCTTTTCAGGAATTTCTGTGAAATAGTGGGTTCTTATTCCCAATGCTTGAATCTTTGGGTTAATAAATTTTAGATTATTATGGTCATTCACTACTAAGTGTTGTGTACCTAATCTATTCCATTGTTCCATCAGTCTCTTTTAGATGTCATAATTTCTTCTAGCTCCAGAAAATAGTTCTTTGATAGTTTGGTGGGTATAGTACTGAATAAGCACATTAATTTTGGTAGAATTGTGATATTTTTTATATTGGCTCAGCCTGCTCACGAGCAGTGAATATTTCACTCATTTTTTATATCTGTCTTTATTTGCATGAAAGGTGTTTGGAACTGTTTTTAGTTCCTGAGTTTGTTTTGGCAAGCATCTTATATTGTCTACACAAAATGTAGACAGTAAGTGGAATTTCTCTTTCTATCTCTTCCTGCTGGGTTTTGTTGGTGGCATATAGAAAGTAGGTTTATTTTATAACATGCAAATTTGCTGAAGTTGTTATTTGTTTCAAATAGTTGTTTCTTTTTTTTTTTTTTAATTCTCTAGGGTTCTCTAAGTATACCATCTTATCATTTGGAATGAGGGATTGTTTTCTTTCCTCATTCCTTTTTTTATTCCTTCAATTTCTTTTTATTTTTTTGTCATTGTTGTGGCCAGCATTTCTAGTATAATATTAAACAATAGTGATGATAATGAACATCCTTACTTCATCCTCAATATTATTGGGAAGGTTTCAAGTTTATCCCCATTATAGAAAATACTTGCTTTAGATTTTAGTTAAATATTACTTATCATTTTAAGAAAGGTTCCAACAGGAATGAGGGTTATATTTTGCCAAGAGCTTTTTCTGCATCTATTGATATAATCAGGTGATTTTTGTTGTGTGTGTTATTGAAATGGTCAATTATTCTGATAGTTTTTTCTAATATTCAACAAGCCCTATATTCCTGGGATAAATCCCACTGGTCACAGTGTGTGATCTTAGTAATATATTGCTATAATCTACTTGCTAGAATTTTATTTAATTTTTTGCACCAATATTCATGAAAGGAATGAGTCTAGATTATTATTTTCTGTTTTTATTCCCCCTGGTTAATGAATCAAGGAATTTTGTAAAACCTATTCTTTAACTATTTTTTTCAAATAGTTTATATAATGTTGAGATTAATTGTTCTTTGAGTTTGGTACATTAATTTATAAATCCATCTAGTCTTGGAAATGTTTGCTTAGGGAAATCATTAATGGCTTATTCAATTTCTTTTTTTTTTAAGATAGGGTTATTTGAGTATTCTATTTCCTCTTTAGTTTATCTCACTTCTATTTTTGCAAATATTCATTTCACTTAAATTGTCAGTTTTGCTGGCATAAAATTGGGCACAATAACTCTTAATAATTGAGTTAATTTCCTAATCTTTGGTGATGAATTTGTCCTTTTCATTTTAGATGCTGGTATTTTTTTTTAATCAAATTAAACTATGGTTTATCTTTTTTTTTTTTTTTTTTTTTAGCTTTTTCATACAATCAACTCTTAGTTTACTTATAGTTAAATGGCTTTCTTGCTTTCAATTTTTTAAAATCTCTTCTTTGATTTTTAGGATTTCCATTTTGGTGTTTAATTGGGGTTTTTAATTTATACTTTTTCTACTTATTTTAGTTGCTGCCAAATTCATTGTTCTGTTCTTTCTCTTTTATTGATGTATATGCTTAGAGATATAAATTTTCCTGGAAGTAGTGTTTCAGCTTGATCCCATAAATTTTCATATGTTGTCTCAGTTATCATTCCCTTTAATCAAGTTATTGATTGTTTCTATGATTTAATCTTTGACCCACTCAATCTTTAAGATTAGATGACCTATTTTTCAATTAATTTTTAATCTATGATATCTTGGCTTTTTATTAAATATAATTTTATTGCATTATGATCTGGAAAATGATACATTTTAAATGTTGGTTTTTCTGCACTTGGTTTTGAGGTTTCTATGCCCTAATACATGGTCAGTTTTTGTTTTAGTTTTTGTTTTTGGTAAAGGTACCATATACAGCTGAGAAAAAGGTATACTCTTCTCTATACCCATTCAGTTTTCTCCTGAGGTCTACCAAATCTAACTTTTCTAAGATTATATTGATCTCCTTAACTTCTTATCTATTTTGTAGTTAGATTTATCCAGTTCTTAGAGGAAAAAGTTGAAATCCCCAACTAGTATAGTTTTACTGTTTATTTCCTCCTATAATTTATTTAACTTTTCTTTTAAGAATTGGGATGCTATGCCATTTGGTACATATATGTTTTGTACTGATATTACTTCATTGTGTATGATGCCCTTTAGCAAGATGTAGTTATCCTGCATATTCCTTTTAGTTAAATCTATTTTTGCTTCTTCTTCGGATGAGATTATGAATGTTGACTTTGTTTCCATCAGCTGACAAATAATAGACTCTGCTCCAGCTCCTTATTTTTACTCTCTATGTGTCTATTTCAAATGTATTTCTTGTAAACAACATATTGTTGGATTATGGTTTCTAAACCATTCTGATATCCACTTCCATTTTATGGGTAAACTCATCCCATTTACCTTATAATTATGATGGCTAATTATGATGATGCATCTCTCCATCATATTTTCTTCTGTTTATCCTTCTATCTCTCTAAAGTTGGTTTTCCTTCTGACAACTAGTGTTTTTTATCCACTCTTATCATTGCTCCCCCTTTTTTTCTTATACCCTTTCTCTTAAAGTTCACTGTTGAGTGAGATAAATTTCTATTACCTATTGTGTGTGTGTGTGTGTGTGTGTGTGTAATTTCTACTTTTGAACCAATTTAAATGTGAGATTCAAGCATTGCCCACCTCACACTGCAACCACTTTCTACTTCACTGTAAAACTCTTCCTTGTGCACTTCTTTTATGTAAGATAATTTTCTCTATTCTTCCTCTCCCTTCTTCCTTCTACCAGGGTATCCCTCTTTCTCAAATATCCAATTTTTTTTACATCATGTGAACATAATTCACTCAATTCCGTACCCCTTTTCTATGTAAAATCCTAACTGCTCTAATAATGATAAAGTTTTTAGAAGTTATATATATCACCTTCTCACATAGAAGGTAAACAGTTTAACCTTATTGAGTCCCTTATGATTTCTCTTTCATGTTTACCTTTTTAATGCTTCTCTTGTGTATTGTATTTGAAAGTCAAATTTTCTATTCAGCTCTGGTCTTTTCATCAGGAATGCTTGAAACTCTTCTTTTTCATGAAATATTCATGTTTTCCCTTGGAGAATTATACTCTTGCTGGGTGGGTTATACATGGTTGTAATCCTGGCCTTTTTGTTTCCTGGAATATCATATCCAAAAAGCCCTCTGCTTCTTTAACCTAATAACTGCTAAAACTTTTGTGATCCTAACTGTGGTTCCATAGTTGTTAGACGGATTCTTTCTGGCTGCTTGAAACATTTTCTCTTTGAACTGGGAGCTCTGGGATTTGGCTATAAGAATCCTTGGAGTTTTCATTTTGAGATCTCTTTCAGGTGGTTATTGATAGATCCTTTGATTCTAGGATACTGAGGCAGTTTTCCTGGGTAATTTCTTGAAATATGATGTCTAGGCTCTTTTTTTGATCATGGATTTCAGTTAGTTCAATAATTCTTAAATTATTCCTCCTTGATCTATTTTCTAGGTCATTTGTTTTTCCCATCAGACAGATCATATTTTCTTCTATTTTTTCCATTTTTTTGCTTTATTTTATTATTTCTTAATGGCTCATGGAGTCATTAGCATCCACTCATTCAATTGTAATTTTTAAGGAATTATTTTCTTCAGTAATATCTCTCTTTCTTTTTGGCCAATTCTGCTTTTTAAAAGTTATTTTCATTAGTGAAATGTCATACCTCTTCTTTTACTTGGTCAATTCTATTTTGAAGATGCTTTCCTCAGTATTTTTGTGCCTCTTTTACTGAATTGTACCTGTGGTACAGCATTCCAAGCTTGTCTTGGTCTCATCAGCTACAGCTGGGCACAGTTTGATTTGACTCCAACAGAGTGATATCATTTTGCTCCTCTTTGAGAATCAAGGACAAAAACCAACCAATTGTCTTTTAATAATTTTCTTCCTTTGTTCTTATTACTATAACTAATTTTTCCTCTACCACTCTTATTTTCAAAATCATTTTTAGCTTTCCCAAGGATTCTTATTGGTCTTGTTCCAATTCCTATTTTTCCCTTTGAGGTTTTCCTTGTAGCTGCCTTAATTTCATTTTCTTCTTCTGAGTTTGTGTCTTTATCTTCCCTGTCACCAAAGTAGCTTTTTGTAATCAGATTATTTTGTTTTCTTTGTTCATTTTTCTCCCTATTTCTTGATTTTGAACTTTATGTTAAAGTTGGGCTTTGTTTCTAGTGTGGGAGAAGGAGGGGCACTATCTCAAGCTTCAGGCTTTTTCACAATCCTGCTTTCAAAACTAGTTCTGGAAGTTTAGAAGTTTTTGAGCTTCCAAGGTGGTGTGATTTGGGGACAGGTATGATCACTGTTCTCACCCTGGTTATTATGCAAAAGACTCCCTGATTCCTTGGAATTGTCATAGATACTGTTCTTTAGGGCCCCTGCTCTTTTGCAACCAGAAATCATACTGTTCCTGAGAGTTCCTGATCATCTGGGACCAGAACTGATACTACTCCACAGGGCTCCTGTTCCTTCTTGACTAACAGTGCTCCTCTCCATACTTGAGCTGTGATACAGAAGTGGGTATAGACAATGGATTTGTCAAATAGAATTCTGCTTCCACAGATGGAGGACAGCACAGAGGAACCCTAGAATCTCTTTCTGACCAGCTACCAGATCCCTTACTTTCTCTGATTTGTGAGCTCCTGATGTTGCTGCTGTTTTTGTCACTAATTAGTTTCACCACTAGAGTTTCATCTATATGGGCTGTGGGCCAACCTCCACCCCTATATCACAGATCTCTTCTTCTGACATAAAGTTGTCTTTGGTTGGAAAAAAAATATTTTACTCTGACCTTTTGTTGACTCTACCACTCTAGAATTAATTCAAGACATTATTTTAAAGTTTTTTTTGAGCAGAATGTAAGGAGAGCTCAACTGAGTACTTTCTCTACTCTGTCATCCTGGCTCTTTCCCCAGAACCCTAGATAATTTCAATTAAATTAAATGGGATGCACAAAACATGTATTAAACATACACCATGTGAAGAGCATTGTGCACAGCTCTCAAAATAAAGGCTAAAAAGGTAGGTTCCTTCCCTTCTAGGAGATAATGATATAATAGGGGAAGTGGTAAAACAAGAGACATTTGTAAGGTTGAAGAAGGGGACAAAAGAGGATGAGATGGATAGATGATGTCATGGAAGCAACAAAATGATCTTGAACAGACTTTGGGAGACAGTGGAGGAGAGAAGGGCTTGATGTGTAATGATCCGTGGGATCACAAAGAGTCAGACACAACTAAATGAATAAACAACAACAAAAGGTTGAAGGTCAATTAGTCAGTGAATCACCTCACTCCATTTATGTTTGCTTGTTGTCCTGCATACTCAAAGAAGACAAAAATGCCATCACTATGCTGGGGCCAAGGTACAATGTATATGACTATGGCTGATTAGACCAATACAAGCTCAAAGGGATCTAGCATGGATTGACACAAATACTCCATATGAATATCTGCAGTGGAAATATCTCTAAATTTGCACATCCAAGATTCATTTGAGCTACTGAAATTCTGCTTTACTCATAGAGAACTGTAACTTCTTTGATGCAGGCATGCCATTCTGGGTGATCCTATGCCTCCATCTCCAATGTCTCATGATCCATTCCAAAGTTCTTCACAGAGACCCTGAGAGTGTCCCAGTATTGAATCTTTTGACCCCTGTGTGTTTGCCTTGTGTTTGTTCTCCATGAAATATTCTTTTAAGCAAACATACATTTGGTATTTGAACAATGTGGCCCACCCATAAGAGTTGCTGTGCAGTAGAGTTTGAATGCCTGACAGTCATTCAGCTTGAGAACAGACATCAGTGTCCAATACCTCATCTTACCAGGTGATTTTCATAATCTTCCTAAGATTATTTGAAGGAAAATTATCATAGTAACTGATCAAATACTCTAATATTAATATGCAGTGGGTGAGAACACCTCTATTTAACAAATCAACTAATTGATCAATCAAAGACATTGGATTAAGTTGAACAAACTAGTTAATTATTTTGGAAGGATTCATTTGATAAAGTGAACTGACATTGTCCAGCAGTTGTATTGGGATTGGCTGAAGAGATTTGGCCCTGTCCTTTAAGTCTTCAGTAAAGAAGGAAGCTGGTTCAGGAAACCAAGATTCGAGTATCTGGCAGCCTAGAGAAGAGAGCTCTTGAGAAAGAATTATTGTGGGGAGGAGAAGATTCTCTCTTCCTCTTCCATCTTCCTCTTCCTCTTCCATCAACATCACCTTGATCAAAGGACAATTTGCGACTTTTGGACTGAGTGTCTTAATAGTGTCCTTGGGATAACAGTGTCCCCATCAGGAGCTGAAGACCAGCTAGACAGACTGAGGAAAGGAATCTTCAGAACTATACTAGAACCCTCAGAAATTATCTCAAGGAGGTACCCCTCTGGAGGACTCTCTATGAAAGGAAGGAAAGAACTTCCAGAAAAAAATCCTTCTGGAATTGGGAATTATCCTTTTTGCTATATGTGCTTTAAGCTTATGGTCACTTGCCTCTGAACTTTGTTGGTATTTGTGGGTGAGTATACTCTTGGTTTTGGAGGGGTGGGATGTTTTGTACCAACTGTTCTTACCATCTTAGCCAATACCTGTTTCTAAAAACTAATAAAATCTAACTAATCAATTGATTAGAATGAATAAGAATTGGGGGAAGTGTACTGGTAAAGGGTCATGACCTATAGCACTACAATTATCCCTTCCATATTGCGGATGTTCCAATCTTGGTTTCACTATATTGCGGGTCACATAAGAAATTAAAAAGGAATTTTGGAGGAGTTTTGTGGAAGCCACAGATAACACTTGAAGGTCAGAAGATTTACATATGAGTTTAGAAACTCAGAAATGGATAAAATATATGTATAGTATTGTGTAATATCAACATATTTTATCTTTTAATACCATAATAATTTGGACTTCTTCTCTGGCATGAAGGGAGGGACAAAACAATTTTATGTGGATTTTCCAGATGAGAGGGATTCCATGCTCCTAACTAACCCCCTCAATGTGGAAGGGATAGCTGTAGATAAATCACCCCTAGCCTCTCAGGGACCTTTACAACTAAGGTTGTAAAGAGGAGAAGTTAACAACTGTTCTCTGTAGACCCACCTGGACTGTGTAAGTAAGGGTTAGGAAAGTGAGCCCTAGAGGATGGACTTCACAAGATAAAAGTGAGGCACTCCCTGCCTTCAAGCTCCCTCCATTCTACTGGGAGAGATAGCATGTACATAACAATCTACCAACTAAATAGCATTTATTAAACCTTTACTTTGAAACAAATATTCTATTAGTCATAAGAAAATTTCTACCTTTCCCTCTCATCTCCATGGATGGCCCATGGTTCACCATGACCCCTTCTTCTAATTCCCTGCCCAATGCCCACAACCCACCAAGGCCCCTAGACTCCTACTACTCCGATGAGACAGATATTACCAAATCTTTTCCTTCAGCCCCATGAAGGATCACCAGACTGTCCCATACTTCCTGACTTGATGTCTTCAAGAAGCCTGGCCGTGCTATGTGACCTACTGATATCAATTAAGGTCCTCTGGGCTTTGCCATTCATCCCACCATTAAAGTTCTAGGACTTCCAAGACTTTCCAGCTATGTAGCTGAATTTATTTCTCTGTATTGTCTCCCCCAATTAAAGCATGAGCTCCCTAAAAGCAGTCACTATTGTGTCCTTTCTTAAAAATAATTAACAACAATAATAACAACAATAACATTTAGATAGTACTTGCTTTGTGGCAAGCACCATTCTAAGCACTTTATAATTATTATCTCACATAACCTCACATCAACCCTGGGAGGCAAGTGCTATTATTATTCTCATTTTACATAAAAGTAAACTGAGGTAAACTGAGGTTAAGTGACTTGCCCAGGGTCATATGACTAGTTAGTGTCTAAGGTCAAATTTGAACTCAGGTCATCCTGAGTCTAGTTCCAGCTTTGAATCTATCTCAATTCAATAAATTCAACTTAGTAAATATTTATTAAGTGCCTAATATGTTCCAGGCTCTGTGCTAAGAACTGAAATTTTAAAAAAGGCAAAAGAGAGTTCCTGCTGTCATATAACTTACATTCTGCCCTCCAAGCTTCCTTTCTTTTGTATCCATGATGTTTGGCACATGGAAGCTCTAAATAAACTGGTTTATTCATTCATTCATATAAAAGTATATGTAAACCAAAAGCTAGGTGTATAGAGAGTCACTAGAAGCTGGGAGATCTGGAGTGATTTTCTGTAGAAAGTGGTGCTTGAGCTGATAAAGGAAACTAGTGACTGTAAGAGATGGAAATGAAGGAGCATATTCCAGCCATGGGACATAGCCACCACAAATGAATGGATGTGGGAGATGAAGTTTCATTTATGAGCAACAGAAAGGAGGCCGTTTGGCTGAACTATAGTGTTCGTGGGGTTTATTATATTAATAAGGCTGGAAAAGGAAGTCATGAAATTTAAAGTCAGGAGTCAGGTTATGAAATGTAAATCCCAAAGAGAGAAGTTTGTGTTTAAACCTGGATGTAATAAAGAGCCAGTGGAATTCATTGAGTGTGGAAGTGACATGGTCAGACCCATCTTCCTGCTTTAAGAGCATCACTTGGCAATTGAGTGAAGGAGAGAGAGATTTCGGAGAGAGAGAGTAGAGGCAGAGAGACCAATTAGTAGGCTTTATGACTAAAGTCTGTGAAGGGCGACTTGTGGAAAAAGGCCAGAAAGAAGATTGGAAGGCAGATTGATTGCTGTAATTTCTTTGATTTCTAGTCTTTCTCACTATTACAGCACTCTTTCTTTTCTGCCTTGTACTTAAAGAATGGCAAAATAGCCATTTAATCATATTTGGGGAACAATGATCTTGAAAGGATACCTTGGAGAGGCAGTTTTAGCTTTTGTTTGTCTATTTTCAACCAGGTGCCCCAATTATTTTATCTTTAAAAAAACAAAGATCATTTTGCTTTTCCTTTTTAGATGGGTGGTCCAGTGTAGCCAGTGCCACATTGGCTAGCCTGGATGACCTTGGGCAGGCACAGGCATTGTATAAACCATATGTAAATATGGTGGTCACCTGAGGACAACATCACCCTCTTTCCACTCTCTTCAAGAAGACGTCTTCTAGGTGTGAGACATGGAGTCAAAGCCATGATTACACAAATGGAAGGGATTCTATCGGAAGACTTAGAGAAGATATGGCTGTTTTTAGTCCTTGAAGAGTTGTCTGGTAGAAGAGGGATTAGAAGTGTTTTGTTTGGGCTCCAAAGGGCAGAATTAGGAACAAAGGATTGATGTTATGAAGAGATAAGTCTAGACTGCTTACCAGAAAAATAATAATTCCTAGCAACTTTCCCAAAGTGGCCCAGGCTGCCCTGGCAGGTAGTGAGTTCCCAGGCACTGAGAGTCTTTTAATGCAGGCTGGATAGCTACTAGTTGGGTACGGTATAGGGATTCTCATTTAATTGTAGTTCAGGACATTTGGCCTGAGCAGCTAAGTGACACCATCTTCCATAGAATCCTGGGCCTGAAGTCAGGAAGACATCTTCCTGAGTTCAAATGTGGCCTCCAAAACTTACTAGCTATGTGACTCTAGGCAAGTCACTTAACCCTTTTTGCCTCAGTTTCCTCATCTGTCAAATGAGCTGGAGAAGGAAATGGCAAACCACTCCAGTGTCTTTGCCAAGAAAATCTTAAATGGGGTCATGGAGAATCATCCACGGTGGAAATGACTGAACAGCAACAAAAACAGGTGGGCTCTATATTCCCTTCTATCTCCAAGTTTCAATAATTCAATGTGAAGCTTTGAAGGAAAGGATGAAGTCAGAAATGTGACCATTCCTCATGGAGCAGAGTGCATACAGCGCTTCCTTCAAGGGAGATCTGCTTAAGGTAGCTTAATGGGAGTCCCTGGGGCAACACAAAAGTTCTGGTTACTAGGAATAGGGGAAGATGGATTGAAAGCTACATGAAAATTTTTAAAATATGACAGAGAAGATTTTTATTCAGGTACCAGTCAGAACAGATGGCATCTGAGGTGCCTTCCTACAAAGAAATTCTGTGATTGTAATCATATAATAACATGCTTCCTTCCTTATCCCTGCCTTCATGTCTAACACCATGTTTGCTGATTCACACACACACACACACATACACACACACACACACACACATACACACATACACACACACATCTTTACACATATATATGTATTTATAAGTTCTATACTTTTTAAAAATGTGTTAATGTCCTTTTATAAAAATGAATTTTATTAATGCCATTAATATATTATCTTTATATCACGATCATTTCCAAAACCTTCAATTTAACTTAATCCTCTCTTTTGTAAAGAAAAGGAATTAAACAAAAATGCCAATACAGTGGCTGTATTTTATAATGTCTATAGCACTCCACTGAAGTAGGCCCTCACCTTCCATCCAACGTTTCCTCGTCTGTCCTCCAGGATGATCATTGTCTTTTAATTTACACAGTTTAGCTTTCCTCAATTATTATTTATTTTTATTGTTATCTTCATTAAGTATATCATTATTTTGTTTTGCTAATTTTACTCTGAAAATATTCATCCAAATCTTGCCATGTTCCTCTGAATTTCTCATTTTTGCCAATTATGTGCATTTCTGGAATTTTTCATCTATTTCCCAAAAGACAAGCACCCACTTTCTTTTTGATATCATAAATATTTGGTAGATGATAGACCTTTGTTCTGTCTTTGTCATCCATGAGTCAAGAGCTGTGGACTCTTTACTTTTTTATAAAATTATAAATTGATTTATTTAATGGTTGGACCAACTGACAGCTCCAAAAATACTGACTGGTCCTAATTTGAGAGAGAGAGAGAGAGAGAGAGAGAGAGAGAGAGAGAGAGAGAGAGAGAGAGAG
>CM053590.1:21654285-21690102 GCA_028646515.1 Pseudochirops corinnae | reverse complement strand
AGAGAGAGAGAGAGAGAGAGAGAGAGAGAGAGAGAGAGAGAGAGAGAGAAAGAGAGAGAGAGAGAGAGAGAGAGAGAGTTTGGAGGTCATATTTATATAGTGTAAGGAGAAACCTCAGTCATGTTTTTTTCCATACTTGTTAACGGTTATGAGCTTATTTTTAAAATGTCATTTAGAGCATGGAGATATTTGTAATGATTCATATCCTTTGATGACTTACTGAATGAGAATGCTCTTGGTCTTGGTCTACAGAGGACAGAACGGGGAGTAAAGGACTGATGTTGCAGAGAGGAAAATTTAGGCTGGTTACAAGAAAAATTATAATTTCTAACAACTTTCCCCAAGTGGCCTAGATGAGGTAGTGAGTTCCAAGGTATTGAGAGTCCTTGAACACAGGCCAGGCAACTGCCAGTATTTATAGGGTTTTGTTGTTGTTCGAGTCACTTGGAACTTATGTTTGTGTCATATCCCCAAGTATATAAGATGTCAGGAATATTAGCAATACCAATTATATGGTACTTTAAGATTTATACAGTATTTTCAAAATACCATTTCATCACAACTCTGGGAGATAGATGCTGTAATTATCCCCATTCTACATATGTGGAAACTGAAGTAGATATAGGTTAAGTGACTGGCCCAAGATGGCTAGTAAGTGTGTAAGAGTAGATTTCAACTCAGGCCTTCCAGACTTCAAAGGCGTGCCACCTAGCTTCTTCCTCTTTTAAGCCCTACAGTCAATTTTCTCTACTGGCCAATGCTGTGGGCTAAATTTCCCCTCGAATGTAATGCCTGCCACAGAGACTTCGAGTGTTTCATCTGATGTCCTTGACCTAAGTTCCTGCCCCCCTTTAGCTCCCTTCCTTGTAATAAAGGAAGAGAAAGCTCCTGTCCTCGCCACCACCTGTAATTTTCTGAAGCAGCTGAGCCCACTAATGACCACAGTCCTGTTTCACCTTGAATGTGTCTCCTTGTCTTAAATCTCACTGGACATTTAATGCTCCACAAATCAATGATCCCAGTTATTCCATGGCCACATGGACAAGCTAGATGCCTTTTGGTAACCACTCCTGGCCTGAACTAGTGACTGTCTCACTGGCTTGTTTCCCTAGAAGGGATTTATGTTGACCATCAGCAGAATTTGTCCACCCCCTTGCATTAAAACACAAAAAAAAAATGGCAAAAGGGTCAGCCATGCTCAAAATGTGGATGAACTAGCTGACGATGAAATGATTCAACTGAGTTCAGTGGAAAAAAACCATAGAGGGCTTAATTATAAACAATTTCCAACTGAAGAAATAGGAAAGAGCATTCATTTACATATACATACTTATATACATACGTTATAAGTATATGTGTCTGTGTATATTTACATATATACATGCACAGATAAATAGACATACATATATATAAGCACAGAGAGAGGATACATACTGGAAATGGAAATAGGAATGCTATGCTGGTTATTGTGGGGGAAGAGAGGGTAGCAAGGGGAGAGCATTGCCCTTGTCTTCATGGATCTCAAATGTATGAATAACCAGATGGCCTTGGAAGAGGTGGATTCATGTCAGATTAAATCCCATGCTGATGAATTGTATTATAGTGAAGTCTAGTATCCAATAATTTAGAAATTCTATTTGGCCTTAGGTTTGTGATTGAAAATATCCCAAACAATGTTTAAAAAGCATTTTAGCAATTATTCTGAACACTCACAAAGATAAGAAGCTTCTCTGAATTGTAGGCTCTTTTTGATCCTGAAGAAACTGAAAACTACCTCCTGGTCGGTCTTGCGTGAGTTTGAATCACATGAAATAAGTGACAAAATGAAGTTTTCCTTGAAGCTCAGATCATTTGCCACACTTTATTCCAGCTTCAATAACTAGTCACATCTTTGACATTCAAGAGAACAAGTTGGAGAAAAAAAATTCATCATAAAATCACAGCAAACCACTGGAAGGCTGGACAGGTTTAATTCTCCCTGATGCTTTTTGACCTACTTAAGTTCAAAGCTGCAAGTCTCTGATGATAGGTAGAAAGGAAGGAAGGATGAAAGGGAGACTGGGAAGGAGGAGAAGAAGTAGGGAGGGAGAGAGTGAGAAAGAGAAGGTGGGAGAAAAGAAAGAAGGAGGGAAGGAGAGAAAGGAAGGGAGTGAGGGAAGGAGGGAGAGAGAAAGGGAGGGAGAGAGTGAGAAAGAGAAGGTGGGAGAAAAGAAAGAAGGAGGGAGGGAGAGAAAGAAAGGGAGTGAGGGAAGGAGGGAAGGAGGGAGAGAGAGAGGAAGGGAAGCAAGAAGGAAGGACCATGCGGATGCTGAATACTCTTTATTTCTGGGGTATGAATGCCATGCCACATAATAGGTCAAGATCTCACCCCCTCCCTTTTTTTATTCTTACCAAACTGCTTCACTTGGAAAAATCAAATGTGCGCTCATGCAGCTCGAGACCTTACTCACTTTCTGCAGTGACAATTTATGGATCCAGGAGATGAGGTCTGCAGAAACACAGGCACATTCAGACAGTTTATAGACACAAGTTGACAGTTTGATGACCCCTAGTGACTGAACTGACCCAAAGAGAATAAGCGGCTGTTTGCCAGTCTTTTAGCCTTGGCATAGCTGTGTCCTAGAGGAGATTAGGTCTGAGATGCCAATGGAAGACACAGAAGGAATGCCAAGTGTCGATTTTGGAAGCTTGGTTGCTAATTTAGCTTCAATTATCTTCAGTTTTTATAAGCACACAGACAGCACGCTGTGGTGAGGAGTGTGGCAGAAAGGCAGAAGGGCATAAGCATTTATTAAGCACCAGGCTGTATAAGTATTTTACTAATATTATCTCATTTGATTTGAGAGGCAGCTGTGGTGTAGTGGATAAAGCACTGGGCCATAAGTCAGGAAGATCTGAATTCAAATCTAGTCTCAGATACTTACTAACTCCATGACCCTGGGCAGGCCACTTAACTTCTCTTTGCCTCAGTTTTCTCACCTATAAAATGGGAACAAATAATATCACCTACCTTTGCAGGGCTGTTATGAGGAGCAAATGAGACAATATATATTTTTAAAGTGTTTTCTTCAGTGCCCTGGTACATAGGAGACATTGTATAAATGTTTTTCTCTTCCACCCTTCCTCACAACAGCCCTGCCCAGTGCTCTACCCACCAGGCCATCGAGCTGCCTCAGTGAAAAGTTGGAAACTATCAGAAAAAAAATGTTTCACATCCTGTCTCTGACACTTACTAATTGTGTGACCTTGGGCAAGTCACTTAAATGCTCCTCCTCATCTGCAAATGAGGGTCATACTTACACTACCTACCTTATGGGATTGCTGTGAGCTTTATAAATTTGAAAGCACCACTGACAGATGAATCTATCTTCAAACACTTCCTGGATTCCTAAGTTTTTCAACCTGGACATCCCCTATACAACACACCACAGACAGCAACCCCTCCTTGACTTGGCAGACATAGTCTTCAAGAACTATTTCATTAAGAAATTTATCACCTTGACATGAGCTTAGTGATGGGATACTTGGACCTAATTAGATTGACTGTTGTTTGGAAGCCCAAGGCCACTTCATCTGGATGCTCATATGTAAAGTTGTTTCAGGTTGGTTGGACCTGGCTGAGTTTGAGCTCTTCTAGATAGAGCCTAGACCTGGATGGAGGTCCATAGATAGGACTATAGGTTTAGAGATAAAAGGATCTTTTCAGGAAAGACAGAAACCTTTAGCAGAGATTTGTAGAATCTTGTATAGTTATGCACCTGGGCTCTGAGGTTTTTCATTTCTCAGGCAAAAGGTGTAAGTACAGAAAGTTGTTGCCTCTCTTCTATGAGAATACAATATCTCTTTTAGACTCACCTCCTCTTATTTAGGGCTGGGTTCTCTCAGTGAGAAATCTCACTCTAGCCTATGGTAATCAACCAATACACTACCAAATTCTCTTCCAGCTAAGCCATAGTCAATGTACATTTGTCAAAAAGAGTTCTGAGGTTCCAGTTTTCTCAATTATCCATTCCTACTGGCCACATGCAAATGAACAAGTGGGAAATAGACACTGGTTCAGTCTTTGCCCTGGGCAGGTGTTTTTTCTCTGGTCTTATTTCCTAGAGCTTTTCTTGTGCAAGTCTAATGTATGTCTTTGTCTTTGTTCCTTTCATTCATCAAAATTTCAGATTTGAATGAGACTCATCCTAACTGAAAGATAGGAAAACTGAGGCCCCAAAAGATTAGGTAACCTTCTCAGAGTCACACAGACAGTTTTCTTTGATTCTCCTTAAAAAAGAAGAAAAGTTTATTTCTAAGAGGCAAGAGGAGAAGCCAAAACCATCACCATGAATGGGCAGTCCAAAAACATTAAAACTTCTTTCTGATTCCACCTCTGGAGGCAGAAAGAATCACAGGATTTAGCACTTTTCCTTCATCCCTTTCCATCATTCCTGCCCTCACCACCAACTCATTCAGAATAATTAAGTGGGAAAAGGGATATGGCTGCCCATTCCACTTGGATGAGCTTGTGGTGATTCAGTTGTTTCAATCATATCTGACTTCATTATCCCATTTGGGGTTTTCTTGGGAGAGATCCTGGGATGGTTTGCTGTTTCCTTCTCCAGCTCATTTTACAGATGAGGAAATGAATGCAAACAGGGTTAAATGACTTGCCAGGGTCACATAGCTAGTAAATGTCTGAGGTTGGATTTGAGCTAAGGTTTTGCTGACTCCAGGCCTGGCACTCTATTATCCACTTGGCCACTCAGCTGCCCAAGAGAGGCTAGGATGAGCTAGGAAACCCCATTAGTCTTTCTGGTAAGAAAGAAAACTACCAAACCCTAGCCTCAAAAAGTCTATTATGTCTTATTATCTGACCGCTACTTCACCCTTAACATCCTCAACAGACACTGCCATCTGATCTGCTGATACACACTAAGTATGCCCAGGTTTCTCCATCTACCCCAATGCAGAACTTTAAGGATTATCAGGCTTTTTCAATTCCTATGCCAATGAAATTTCCTATATGTTGTATTGTCTCCCTCAGATAGAGTGTAAGCTCCTTGAAAGCAGTGGCGACCTCATTTTTTTCTATCTGTATTCTCAATGCTTGATATATAGTAAGCACTTACTGAATGTTTTTGCCTTCATCCATGCTTCATAAAGTTGTGTCTCAGACAATAGTGGCTACAAGGCCCAGAGTGCATCTGATGATGAAAATTATCCTATTTAGTATTTATGTTACATGTTATGGTTTATGAAGTAATTTATGAGTTATTGTTGCAGTTTGGGGTGCTGGCAACTCTGAAATGCAAGGGTACAGGGAGAGTCTACCTGGAAAGAATTCAACCATTCAAGCCTTCTTTCAGTCAGAGTAGCAAGTTTTTATTATAACACCACTATTCTGGGCAAAATTCCTAGTAAATCTGTGGTATTGTAACACCAGTAGGAGCCAGTGAGATTCTAAGAATCTTTGAAATTTAATGGGGGTTAAGATTGGTACTTACATAGGAGAAAAGACTGTGAGAAGATCTGGGTGGGATTAAGGAGTGGCCTAGGGTGGCCCTGGGGCAACAGAGAAAGGGTCTAGATGGGATTAAGAAGTGACCAGTAGCCTGGGGTGATCCAGGTGCAGACTATGAAAGCAGTTAAATGCTCAGAGTGCCACAGTGAAAGGGCAGATAAGAGGATCATTGAATGTCTAGGTAGTTTGGGATGGACCAGATGCCTCAGGTGAAATGCCAGTGTGGGAAAATTCAGGACAAAGACTTGGTCTTTTCTTTTTAGAGCTCCAGGTCCTATCACCTTATCATTATCTCATTTGAGCCACACCACAAGCCCTATGACAGTGGTTCTCAACCTTTCTAATGCCACAACCCTTTAATACTCCTATGTGGGTGTATCTGCATGTGGGGGGACCCACCTGGAGACGGATAGAGGAGCGTGTCTCAGTTCCTAAGACCATCGGAAATATGTGACTTGTCCAGAGTCACACAAATAGTAAACAGGTGAGGCGAATTTGAATTCAAACCTTTCTGATTCCTAATCCAGTTCTCTAGTTAATGCTAACTCCTTGTTTATAACCTCTTTTGCTTAACTAGTATTTCTTTTGGCCTCATAGGTATATTTTTTAGTCATTTCAGATGAGGTCCAGGCTCTGGGAACCCCCTTGAACTCTGATTGAATCTTCCATTTGGTGAGGCATTTGCCTGAGGCCATAAGCCTTTTAGTGACTAGGCCCACACCTAGTTACTAGCCTTGCCTTCCACCGTCCAGCTAGCTCTCTCGCATATAAGATCCATGTTGCCTCCATGAGGTGTGAGAGCACCAGAGGATGATTTAGCACAGGTTCACTCTGTCAGATGATTCTGGCCCACTTCTCCAGTACAAGCCTCATAGATACTGAGGCTCCTTAAAAGTCTCCCCAATATCGTGAATCTTTAAGAAACTTTGCTTTTCTTTGTCTGAGAGAAGATGAGTCAAATTCATTCAGCAGGACCCAGCATGTTTTTATTTTGGGGTCTTGAGCACCCCTAACCCTATACCTCAACATTTTATGATGACCTCAACAATTTTTTAGTCACGCCCAACTTTTTGTGACCCCATTTGGGGTTTTCTTGGCAAGGATACTGAAGCGGTTTGCTATTTCCTTCTCTAGCTCATTTTACAGAGGAGGAAACTGAGGCAAACAGGGTGAAGTGGACTCACCCAGGGCCACATATCTATTAAGTGTCTGAGATTGTATTTGAACTCAGGTCTTCCTGACTCCAGGCCCAGCACTCTATACATTGCACTACCTACCTGCCCACTGAGGCAAGTTAGTTAATCCTAAATTTATCCTCCTAAAACCCAAGTCTGACCATGTCATGCCACTATTTAGTTGACTCCAGTGGCATCCTCCGGCCTCTAACATCAAAGAAAAAAAAAATCCTGTTTGGCTTTTAAATCCCTCCCTACCTTTCCAGTCTTCCAATCTTTTTATGTCTTATAACACCTCCTACACACACACACACACACACACACGTGCACACATGGGCATGTTTTTCACCATCCAGACTCAGTCTTCCTCCCACAAGACCAATCCATCTTCTGACTTCATTAATTTTTACTGGCTGCCCCTTGCCAGGAGTTGTCTCCCTCCTCATCTCTGCCTCCTGGCTTCTCTGTCTTCCTTCAAGTCTCAGCTAAGACCCACCTTCCACAAGAAGCCTTTGCTAGTGCTCCTTAATCTTAATGCCTTTCCTCTGAGATTTTGTTCTGTTTATCCTGCATATATCTGGTTTGGGCATAGTTCCTTGCATATTATCTCTCACATTAGACTGGGGTTTTGATGTGTGATTTTTTTTTTTTTTTTGGTTTTCCCTTTCTTTATATCCCCAGTATTTGGCATGGGGCCCAGCATATAGAAAGATATTAACAAATACTTCTTGACTTGACTTAGTTTCCACATCTGTAAAGTAATGGGATTAGAATAAATAACCTTTAAGATACCTTACATCTGTAAGTACATGGCCTTCTGATCTTAAATGAAAAGGAATATATCCCAATAGGTAATCTGCTGTTTACTACCTGGGAAAACCTGGGGGAATTATTTTACCCTTTCTGTGCCTCAGTTTCCCCAACATCTCTAAAGCCACATTTCAGCCATAGAGTCTGGAAGAATTGGGATCTAGTCCTGAACCTATTTCTATCTGTGTAACCTTAAATAAATGGCTGGATTTCTCTGGGCTTTTCTGTTCATTTGTTAAAAGGACTGGCTGGAGGCAGGGGTGTCAAGGGCGAGGGGGTGAAGTTGTGATGAGGCGACCATTGCCACTTTCTAATCCTGTCTAGGGCTCAGCTCTACAAATCTAATCATTTTAGCTTGCTTTAACCCTGAGGGGAGTGATGGCTTTATTTTTGTTTTCATGGATAGTATCTTTGTCACTTTCTAATCATGAGCACATCAGTCTCCATTCATTGCAAACTTTTCAAAAGCCAGGGAGGGAAGACAGAGGGCCAGGTCATAGAGACAGCAACTGCTCTGTACTTCACAAAGCAGATTTCTGAAGTACTCCAGCTCTGTGAACTAGCCTGATGCATTGCAGTCCTGAACCCTGACTGCTTTGCAAATGCTGAGCTCTTAAAAATTTAAAGCACTCCATTACTTTCAAATGGCTATTCTCAGCTCCAAAGCCATGCTGCACCATTGCCAAAGGCAGTGACAACTTGAAGACCAGTTATTTCAGAGCCCTCTGCTAGGCAGGTAGTACACAACAGGTATTCCTGGCTGAATGTTTGCTATTCAACCTGTGTTTAAGGCAAGAGATGCCAGCTTCAAAGACATAAACACTCCGGCTGCCTGTGAGACAAGAGCCCTGAGGAGAAGTCTGTTTTCAGTTGGGCACAATAATACTTCAGCCTGTTTGGGACATTTGCAGTGAGTGGGAAGACCAACTGGAAAGGCTTTTAAAAAAAGAGGAAACCCTGATTACTTAGAAAGTGCACTTCATGCTGCTTCTAAGTACTTAATAAGTATGCATTTAATAACCCACTAGAATAGAAATTTGTACTTCTACTTGGCTGTGGAAATCTCTACTCTTCTTCACAATTATGCCCTATGCCCATGTTCCAAAATACAAGAGACTCAGGCCTTCCAATCCCTGGTATATTGGGGATGTTACAGTGAGTCCTTTGAAGGATTTCTAGAAGCAGGGGGATGCTGGGACCATCTTTATACTGAGTTGGGAGATCTGATTATTAAACTTGCAGTATGAGCATTTATAATTTGAAATCAGCAAACATTACAAATCAAGATTTGATTCATTATTTTGTTGGTTTCTGGACTTAACAAAGTAATAGAGAAAATTTCAGTGATGCAGATTAAACTTCAAAGTGTGTAATGTTTCCTTTTTTGTCCCCCCAGAGAGCTTGTTGTTAAACATTTACCAGCACAACACTACTAGAAGCACCTTAATCCCAAGAGAACAGAGAGATATCTTCACCCTCTTCCCTATATCAAGGAAATTATTTGATGGAACCATTGACATTTCTCTAAAACCGTTTAACTCTACTAGCTATGTGACCCTGGGCAAGTCACTTAACCCCAATCGCCTCACAAAAACAAAAAATAAAACTATTGAACTCTTTGCAAAAAACAGGCATTTGGAGAAAAAGACTTTCTCCTTACACATTTCATAATTGTAATCTAAGAAAGATGATAAGATAGGGTTAGCATTGAGGTTTACAAAGTCTTTTAGAGCATTTATTAAGCAATATCCACTATACAGAAGGCAATGTGCCAGACACTGGAGATACAGAAAAAAACATAAATAAACAGGCTTTGTCCTTAAGGAAATTTACTTAATCAAAGGAGCATCATTTATGCACCCACTATGGACTGAGCTCTATGGTAGCTACTGGGGAGGGAAGAACAAACCACGATCAGTGCCAACCCTTAAAGAGCCTATTTTCTGCTGGAGAAATACAACAATAAACATAGATGAAAGAAAGTAGTGTATGCTGAGGTAGACAGGGTACTCTACCTAGAATCAGGAAGATCTGGGATTGATCAATAAGCATTTATAAAACACCCACTATATGGCAAGGTGAGGTGTGAGGTGAAGGGTTCCTGCTTTCAAGGAGCTTGCTCAAGGAAACTTCCTTATTTTAAGGATGACAACATGTACATATTTCAGTGTGTACAAAATAGATACAGGGTCATTTCGGGAGGGAAGGCACAAACAGCTGAGTGGGGAGTATAGATCAGGAGACATTGATTATTTCAGCTGTCCTGAACAAATCATTTAAGCTCTCTAGCAGTCAGTTTTCTCATCTATAAATTGGGAAGAATAATGGAAATGACCTCCTGGTGTCAAGGATAAAGGAGACACTGCATTGTACATGTCTGGGAAACGTTTTAGGAATGCCAGTGATTATGTTCCTTGTATATGCATGATTCTTTGAAGATAAAAGGAACGCTAATAATCACAGAGTTCATAAAGTTTTCTATGGGAGGGAGCAACTGAGCTAACTCTTGAAGGCAACTAAGGTTTCCAAATGGCAGATGTGAGTACAGAGAGCATTCCTGGCACCAGAGATAGTCTAGAAAAGACCTAGGGGGTTCACAACATTCTCAACCCTATTCTAATCACCATCCCTCTAAAATCTAAACCCCTTTTCAATTCTGTTTCTAAAATTATCTGCACAACCTCACAGTGTGAAAAGAGTCCATCTGATTTATTTGACTAGGTTTTGAATGGACCCTGTTCACTCTGACGTACAAACTTGGCAGCTACTGAACAGAAAGAGGCCAGAGTAATTGCAGGGCTTCTATGGACTAGACACTTAAATTTAAATGAGATTCAAGGTCCATCCATGACAGAATTCTGGCATGTGTTTGGAATCTATTTCAGGAGACAGAGAGAGACAGAGGGAGAGAGAGAGACGGAGAGAGAGAGAGAGAGAGAGAGAGAGAGAGAGAGAGAGAGAGAGAGAGAGAGAGAGAGGATTTAAAACAGAAAAAAAAAAAGCTCATTAAAATCAGGAGAAGGAATTCAAGGAAGATTCTTGTTGGCTTATGTTAGATGTAAATAACAAATTCTACCAAGTTGTGACTGATTCTTCAGTGCATAGCACATGAGGGATATAGGAAACATTCCATTAGACACTAGCATATTTTGTTTTATTTTTAATTGACTTCTGTTTCCTCAACAATCTTAGACTAAGGTTAAAATTACAGCCATTCATGAAGTGTGCATACCATAGTCATTCATTCATCTATTTAAGCAGCATTTGTTAAGCACCTATTAAATATTAGCTGCTAGGTATACAAAGACAATAAAATATATGCTATATACACAGTAAACATAAAATTATATTAAGGCACTAATTACTGAGAAAATCAGGAAGGGCTTTTTGTAGGAAGATCTCAGCCCAAGTGGGTTCTTGAAGGAAGTTAAGGATTCTAGGAAGTATAAATTATTAAGGAGCTCATTCCAGGAGGAGGGCCCAGTTTGTGCAAAGTCACAGAAATGGGAGATCAAGGGTCATGTGTGAGGAGCAGAAATGGACCCATTTGTCTAGAATGTAAAGTATATAAAGGGAAGGAATGTGCAAAAAGCCTCAGAAGGTAGACTGCAACCAATTTGTGAAGAGTTTTATATGGCAAAGAAAGGAAGTCATTGTCTAGCCTAAAGATAATAGGGAAACAGGAGAGCTTCTCAAACAGGGAAGTAGTGCTTAGATCTTTAGATATTTCTAAAGACTTGTGATTTAGAAATCTCATTTTGGTGGCTGTGTAAAGGATAGATCAGAGTAGAGCCTTTTGAGGCAGGAAGACCAATCAGGAAGTTGTTGCTATAGATCAATTAAAAGAGTTGGAGGCATGAACTAGGGAGATGAATTTATGAGTGAAAAGAAGGGAATGGGAGTGGGGTTTGTTGTGGAGCTAGGATAAACCAGACCTGACAACTGATTGATTATGGGAGGTGGGGTAGGGTGAATGAGAGGGAAGAATTGAGGGCGACGCTGAGACTGTGAACCCATGCGATTGCAAGTACAATGGTGCCCTATACAGAAAGAGATGTCTGGCATATTTTGATGGATCTGTGATCTCAGAGATGAAGGTCTTCCCTTTTACAATGAGGATTTCAAACTGTTCCCACCTGTTCAGTCTTTGAAACCCTTGTCAATGTCCTCAACTAAGTGGTGCAATGGATAGAGTTCTGACCTGGAGTCAAAGAGACTTATTGCCTGCATGACTACCTGGGGAAATCTATTTAGCTATTTGTGAGACAGGTACTATTCTTATTATTGCTATTTTACAGTAGAGTAAACTGAGGCAGCCACAGGATAAGTGATTTACCCAGCTAGTCACAGGTAGTTAAGTAGATTTACCCAGGTAGAGGGTAAGATCAAATGAGATAATACTTGTAAAGCACTTAGCATGGATGCCTGGAACATTGCAGACACAATAAATGCTTATCCCCTCTCATCCCTACCATGAGGAGTGGAATCTACTCAACACATTAATTCCAATAGAGTCTGCAGATTGTTCAACAATTATTCCTGATTCTTGCAATGTGAGTGGTCATGCATGTTGCTGATTACATCATTTACTACCACTTCTCCAGTATAATAATATATGTCTAATCTTTTGCCATAGATGTAGACAAAACCATGGGCAGGATGTTCAGGTTCTATGTCCATCTATAGCTGTTTCAATCTGTTGCATCCTGCCCACAACACAACTCTCTATTTCTCTCTGGGTAATTCTTAACAATTTCACTTCTCTGGGGACTATGATTTTTCATGATTGGTAGTCAAATAGACCATGTCAGATTAATTAATATATTAATCAATTAATATGTTGATTATATTATAATTAATAACCCCTATGTGCCAGGCACTGACTGGACTAAGGACTGGAGATTCAAAGACACAGGTTAAAGAATCGCTAACTTCAAAGAGCTTGTATTATAATGGAGGAGAAAACATGTACACATATAAGTATATACAGAATAATGTAAAATGAATACCAGGTAGAATGTAGAGGGACCACACTGGCTATTACCTATGATGAATGGATGAATAAATGAATAAATGAAAAAGTACTATTTCTTTTCTTAAAATGAACAAACACTGTACCATATGCTAGAAATACAAAGAGAAAAGTGATATTGTCTATAGTCACAAGGAGCTCACTTTTTAAGATGGAGAAATTACATAGATAGCAACATTCTCATGCTGGTTAGATAGGACTCAGTTAATCCTAAGGTGTAATAGCAAAGCAGATGATAATGAATCTTCTTTGGTGGTTTCCACTGATAAGACTATATCTATAACAAAAAATGAGCGTTATACTCATGAATGAAGGATAATGGAAAAGTAGATGATGGGTGGTCTGCAACATATGACAAATGAGGAATCCCAAAGACTAACGGGAGGAAATTGCATGACCAATGAATTATATGACAGCAAAAGGATCCGCTGGTTGTAGGTTAACAGTCAATCATGTAGGTTGACAGCAAAGAAAGTCATATGTTGAGTGGAGCCCATTTTTTAAACTTTTGAGAGGATATGGATAGGAGTCACATAGGATGGGAAGGCATGGATAGGTTATGATTTATAGTTACCTCCTAGATCAACAAAATCACAGGTCAATTTGAATATTTAAAACCTTTCTTTGAGCTAATCATGTCTTCTGAATGACTAGTGAAAGTAACCACATTGGTGGGGGCTCATGAGTAATGGTTTTCAAGAGGAAACAAATCCGTAAAGAAAAGCAGATTTTGTTGGAGCCCCACGTTTGAAAGAGGATGTTTTGGGTGCTACAAAACATTTATAGAGAACCTACTGTTTGTAAAGTCATGTGCCAAGTGAATCAAAAAAAAAAAAAGAACATAGAACAGATTCTTCTGACTTATTGTCCAGTCATTTAGTAATGTCTGAAATCTGTCCAACTTCATGTTACTGGACACATTATGACCTAAAGGGCCCATCTTCTGATGTAATTCCTTTGACCATTTTAGTACTGTGCATGGAGTTTTTCTTGGCAAAAACACTGGAGTTGTTTGCCATATCCTTCTCCAGTGGATTACCTTTTGTCAGAACTCTCCTCTATGACCCGGATGGCATGGGTAACTGCACAGTGTTGCTCATAATTTAATTGAACTGTGCAAACCCTCTGCCATAAGAAGGATCTAGGGGATGGGGTAGTGGTGGTCTTGCTACATAGCTCAAAACAAAGAGATCAGAAATAAGAAAATATCTTATCTATTTATAAAGTCATTGAGGAATAACAGTGGGACACAGCAGATCTATGCTCTCATAATATTTCCCATATAGTCTTAAATTGCCTTTTAAGTTATATGTCCTTCTTTGTCTTTTTCAAATTTATATGCTAGATATTAAGCTTCTTGAAGGAAGGAATGGTCCTCTGAACTTCTTTAAAGGAGTCTACCACACACAACACCACCACTATTATGCAAAAGCCAACACAGTGGTTTGAATGGAGTAGGAGTCAATATTTGTTGGTTTACTTAACTTTGACTTTGACAGCTAATGCCTGGTATCATAAGCTCCAATATTGCTGCAGACTGGTTTCAAAAGACTCATTTTTATAAAGGAAATGGTCATTTCCAGAGCTCAAACTAGCAATTTTTGCACATGGAAAGCAATTCAGTCCTTTTTAAAATTATTCTTGATTTTTTTCTAAAATGCTGGCAGATTGCATATCATTATATATCTTTCTAATCATCCCCCAAACCAATAGCTATAATAAGTAGCTTTGCCTTTAATTATTTACAAGACCATTTAGTGTGGTGCTTTGGCCTTAGCTTGTCTTTCTATATAAGAAGGCAAGATTACTTTCCCGAGCTCCAGGGGTTTTGCAAGGGCAGAACCACTTTTGCTTGATTGGAATTTCTCTTGTCATTACAAAGTAGTTGGCAGAGAATATTAATGAGCAATGTGATTTATGGCAGATAGAAATGAAAATTCCCAGAAAATTCCACTTTTCAGAGGGTTAAATAGATTCATATTTTGGCAACTAAATAGAAGAAAAAAGTTCTAATCTCACTGAATTGTAAAAGATAATCCATTTGATTGATTCTCATTCCATCATGTGGTAGAATGACATATCATGTATTGGCTAAAGTGGTGGGAAAAGAAAGTTGTTATCTATCCCAAATTATATATTCAAGGGTAGTTAAAAGAGGAGTGAGAAGACAAGAGAATAACTTCCTGCCCTCCTCTTGACCAGAGAAAGAGAATTTAAATTAGAAGCAGAATGTTTGCGTTTGAAATCTGTGTCTATGTTTATTCCATGTCTGACCACAGAATCATAGATTCAGAACTGAAAGAGGCCTTAGAAGTCACCTAACTCAACCCTTGCCCCTTGCAGATGAGGAAACTGAGGTCTAGGGATAAAATGATTTACCTTAGCTCATATGGTTAGTGAGTGACAGAACTGCAATTTGAACCTAGGGACTCTGACACTAAATAACAACCAATCCCATGATACCATGAAAAGAGAACTACTTCTAATGCTTAAAGGGCCAAAACCAAAACCAGAAAAAAAAAAAAGATCAGAGGTTCATACAATAGAAGAGTTTACCTAGTGTGGATTTGGAGCACATCTTGGTTTGCCCTAAAATAGCTGTTCTCAACCTGTGGCTTGTGGCCCCCTTGGGGGTCAAACAACCCTTTCACAGGGGTCACAGGGGTCACCTAAGACCATCTGAAAACACATATTTCCAGTGGTCTTAGGAACTGAGACGCTGCTCCTTTATCCATCTCCAGGAGGATACTCCCACATAGGAGTATTAAAAGGTTGCGGCATTAGGAAGGTTGAGAACCACTGCCCTAAAACATTCTACATTGCTTAAGGACCACAACTGTTATCAGTGCCCTCTACATTTCAACACTCTGGGAAAATGACTCAGTTGTCCCACCTGTGTTATAGGTCTTCTCATTTGAGCCAACTACAGAATGCAAGTAAAATATCACTGATTTTTTGATCAAAGGAAAAACTTATGAAAAGTAGTCTAACAATAATAACAATAATTATTATATAATACAAGTACTATTCATTTTAGAATTCCTTGATCCTAATGCATTTCAGAAGTTATCTTGAAATTCCTGGAACCTCCCAGAATTAGTTTTAGAGTTCTATTTTTTGTGTGTTCTAGACCCCTTTGTAAGTGTAATGAAGCCAATGGACCTTCTCAAGAATATTAAATGAAGTCCTAAATTTCAATCTAAGGATGGTAAACATAAAGATGCAATTTTCTTTTTCCTAACCAAGCTTATAGACATCCTGAAATTTATTCATGGAACCTTTGGGATTTCCATGGACCTTTATTAAAAACACTGACTATAGATCATTATTGCTTTTGCTAATTAAAGGACAAAGCCCTGGGTTCCTTACAGGGATGAACCAGTAGAGCAGGCAATTTCTTTAAAACTACATGTGTTGCATCCACCTTATCTGAAACAATTAGTCCAGGAAATCCTGGCACACTCTAAATTCTAATACTGAGCATATGGTATAGCCAAGATTGATGTACTGCTTAATGCTACCTGTGGAAACAGACTAATATTTAAGATGTTTAGTATGCTCAAAGCAAAGCAAGTTGGTTAATGTCATCATGGACATGAGATTACGGCTCAAATGAATGAGAACATGTCAACGTTAACAAACTTGGCTTTACCCAGGCTACAAAAGCCCATTAAAATAAAGTGGAGTGAACAAGAATAAAATAAGAGATTTGGACAAGGTATCACCCATTAAAATACATTCATTAATCATAGAATAAGTTACAAACAGAATGGAAGTAAAATAAAGGATGCTACAATTCTTTCCCAGGGGATATTTAAACAGAAGCTCAGCCCCATATTGCGTATTTTCTCTCTTCTTCTTTGGATGTCTTTTCATTACTGTATTCATCAGCTTTACTTAAGGCTAGAATGGTCAATATAAGGACTGCCTTTCTTCAGAATGTTAGACATCCTTAAGCACTGATTCATTAGTGGAAATCTAGCACCTTCAAAAACCTATCAGTTTTCCATCAAATTTCTGACCTGATCAAAGTTGTCAGCCCAATATGAGAATGGGATTCTATTAATGGTCATTTTCTCCCTCTGCTCCCAAGAAATCTATTTATTGAGTTTTGATGGATTTTTTCCACTGTCTGGCAGCTTGCCTGCTACCCTCCAGTGCAAGAATTGATAGCAAAAGCCAAAATTTCAAAGAAAGAGAAAAAATAAAAATCAAATTGTGATTATTTCTAGGTCCTCAAGTCCCTTTAGATAAAAGGAGAGTAAAGGGAGAAGGGGGAGAAATTGTGTTTTCGTCATATGTTTTAGTTATTTCCTTCCCAACATAACTACACTTGTCTGGGTGGGCTGAAAACCTCGAGTTGAAATAAACAGGTGATTCAGGGCTGTGATGATGAGCCTTCCACCTCCCCGTAATGTAGAAGAGGAAGAGCTGATGCATTCCAGATGAATGCCAAAGACAAAATGTAAAGTAGCAAAACATTTTGGGTGTTGCACGCTGATCCAAAAAACAAATGAAGTGAAGACAGAGTCAACCTGTAAAATGATAATTTGCTTGATTCTCTTCAAAACATTTGAAATTTAAATTAAATATTTCCACTCTTCTTCCCAGAAGGCATGAAATGAAACTGAGGAAAACAGAAGAGGGCACCTTTAGGTGAAGACTGCCTAGCTAACAATAACACCAACAATTATTACTATGAATATCATTGTTGTTATCATTGTTGCTGAAGAATTACGTAATAAGGGCTGACATTTACATCATGATTTGTGGTTCACAAAATTTTACATTTAAATAATTTAATGTGATACTCCAAGATTAAAGGAAGTAATGGGAAGTTTTTCCTAGAGTTTGAGGACAGGACAGGTAACTTCTATTTTTCATAATTTTCTTATGTAGAAGAAGGAATGACCATGGCTTTCATTCCCTGAAATTTCTGCCTGGCATCATGGGAATTCAACCAGTCTGCTTTGTGAAAAACAGCTAACTCTTGGTACTTTTCAAACCTTAAGTAAATTTTGAAATTTGTCTTCACCTTCCTCCCTTCCTTGGTAACCTTTTCTTCCTTCTCAGAGTTCATCTTTTCTGACTTTTGACAGTGTAAAGGTTTCCCTTGTCTCCTGTTAAGGATAAGAATAAGACCTATGATTTCATGAGAATAGGGGATACTAATGAGGAAACCCCCTCTACCCCTGCAAGTTGGCACCTTCTCAGAAACCTGTGATCTTAGAGTTGCCTTGGGCACTGAGAGGTTAATTGACTCATCCATAGCCAGTATGTGTCAGAGACAGGACTGAGCCTAGTAGTCCCTGGTGGTATGGGCAGCTCTCTAGAAATCATGGCAAACTGATTCTCAAGCTCTGCTTGTCTAGGTACAATTAATCATATGAATGAGTTCACACTAAACTGCCAATGCTCAAATGGATCTCTAATTTCATTGATCTTAGAGGGTCATTCCAGGCGACTCTTGACAAGGTACTGTCATTAAACAGGCCACAGGTGGGCAAGTCATTGTTGGCCAGAGGCCTTCTTCACATTATCTTCTGAGGATAACAGTGGAGTTTTTTTGGCAGTCATCCTTTAACCTTGCAAAGTCAAATTATCCCCTTGTCCAATCCCTACAATTATTTAAGCATATCTTTTACTTCTGTTCTTCATTGGCTATATGTTGCAGACTTCTTATACTCACAATGTGTCTCCTCTACCCAATGGGATATTTATGTAATCCTGTAGACACATATTACATGCATTGCTGTCAGGCAGCAACCTTAGTAAAATGCTTATAAAGGACCTTTGCTTTTATGGGAAGGTAATGAATTAGTATAGAAGAGTTTTGTGATTTCCCCAAGACAATCCAGCTAGATCTCTTCCTCCAGTTCAACTCTGGGCTCAATTCACTTCATAGTCATTCTAAACCATCTCTCCAAGATATATATACTGACAGAAAGCTCTATAGACTCCAAATATATAGACTTCAAAACATATGTCATAATTTAGACAGTAAGCATTCTTCATCCACTTGGTCTTTCTTGTGTGAATGGTCAGGTTCAATTTCTTTGGGTAATGATACCTCTCTTATGAGAAGTTCTACCATTCTTCAAAGCTAGATGTGATCAGCACGATGTCATCTGAAAAATAATGGAACGTTTTAGTTGGCCATCATATTTGTTATAATAGCTTTCTTTTCCGTTATTTCTTTTTTTAATTTGTTCAGTGATGGAGGATGTGAGAGGAAGTGAAAAATAAATGCTTGTTAGTTGAAATAAAATAAAATTAACTTATGGATTCTAATTAAGTCTAGACATGGACAGAGGCGATTTGTCAAAGATGTACTTAATGTCTGGTATGATGTGTCTATTTTCACAATGAAGAAGTAAAGAATATGTGTCTAAAATGATTACTACAGGAGGATTTGTCAGATATTAAAACTTTTTTAAGATGTAAATGTAAGATATATTACATGTCAATAAATTTAATAATTTTACATTGTTCCAAATAATTTCCTCACCAGTATTGCTCAAGATCACAGATGCACTTGAGTATTTAACTACAACAGTTTCTGGAGTTACCCCTTCCCATATAGATTTATATTTTTAAAAGGCTGCCTATGCAGTAAAGCTGTTGAACACACACAGACACACACATACATGCAAATACACACATATGAAACTGTTTAATTTCAGCCACTTGCTGTTGTACTTAGCTAAGGATAAGACATTTCTCAAAAAGAGAGGGGAAAGAGTTTTCTGTGCTATTAAAATGAAACCAAGAAGTAAAAGTCTACCTGCCTTCATCTGAGGTGCCTACAAAAATGAATAAAGAGAACTCAATAGAATTCTGATGAAGTGTTTGGGGCCCCACAACAGACAAAACGTAGTTGTTGAGGTTATTGTTGGTGGTGGTGGTGGGGATGGTGGTGGTGGTGGTGGTGGTGGTGGTGGTGGTGGTGGTGGTAGTGGGGGTTTTAATAAGGCCTTTAGTGGCTGGAAAAATTATATCAAAGTGCTAATTATTCCTGAAACTGGCCTCTGTTTCAGGTTCATAACCTTTCTCAAACTGCTTTGGAGGGTCTTAGCTTCAGAATACTGAGAGGTGGGGAGTGATGCATCATTAGTATGTCCAGTTTTTACATTAGGTAACTAAAGCTCAGAGAGATTAAGGAATTTGCTCAGTGCCACAGTGCTATTCAATCATGTATCTAGAACTTAAAACCAGATCTTTTGCCCCCTAATCCAGTAGTCTTTTCAGTAGATGGCACTGGAAATAGTCTGCTCAACACCAGATCCATAGTTATTCTGGAAGCATTCTTTTTTCTCTTTCTTTTCTTTTGTTGTCCAATGGTGGATAATGAGGAAAAGAATATAAAAATCCTTGTTAATCGAAATAAAATAAAATAAACTTATGGGAAGGATTTATTTTTGTTGTTTAGTCATTTTCAATTGTATTTGACTCTCAGCGATCCCATTTGGAGTTTTCTTGGCAAAGATACTGGAATAATTTGCCACTTCCATCTCTGACTCCTTCTGCAGATAAGGAAATGCGGAATACAGAAGTTAAGTGACTTGCCTAGGGTCACATAGCTAATAAGTAAGTGTCTGAGGCCAGCTTTGAACTCAGAGAGATGAGTCATCCTGACTCCAGGCCTGGCACTCTATCCACTGTGTTCCCAGTTGCCCAGTGGGAAAGATAGACTGGCTAATGCTTTATGCTACAGAAACCAGATGTTTTCCTTACATGACCTTCAATCTCCTGTGTCTACACCTCTGGCCAGCTTGTCCTCCTTGGAGCAGAATAATCTCCATGTTCACCTCCATCTCTTGGGTTTTGTTTCTGTTGCGAGGCAATGGGGATAAGTGACTTGCTCAGGGTCACACTGCTAGTAAGTGTCTGAGGTCCCCCTTACTCCAGGGCTGGTGCTCTATCCACTCTGTCACCTAGCTTCCCCTACTTCCATCTCTTGGAATCCCATCCTCCCTTCTAACTTAGACCAAGTGTTACTGTTTACTGTAGACTTTTCCCAAGTCCTCCATTTGTTAGCATTTTTCTTACTCCACAGTCAACTAAAATTGCTTTGCATTTATTTTTTGATATATTTTGCATTTATTTAGCATGTTGTGTATTGCCACAGCCCTCCCCTATAGCAGATTGGAAAGTTTTCTGGGGAAGGGACTGTTTTGTTTTTTGGGGGGGTTTTGGCAGTCAACCTTAACCTTACAAGGTCAGATTATCTCCTTGTCTGATCCCTACAATTATTTAAGGACAGCTTTTACTCCTGTTCTTCACTGGCTACGTGTTGTAACCTTCTTACACTCACAATGTGTCTCCTCTGCCCTATGGGATATTTATGTTATTCTTTAGAGACATATTACATGCATTGCTGTACCTTGCAGTGCCGTGGATCTAGCAGACACCCGATAAATTCTTGTTAAATGAAAGGAATCATTCTGAGTAGGTCATCAATCTAAATCTTGCTTTTATTTTTCTCTGGAGTACAGTACATTTGTGTATGTAAGTGTGTGTGTGAATGTGCACATGTACATGTGCGTGTGTACCTCTCAATGTTTGAAGGGATGAAGGATGTCATTTAGCCTCCTAATTGTGTTGTGTTGAAATTAATCTTAAAGTCTGCTTCAGTTCCCTAAACATACACACTTGTGTCAGGGAGGATTAAAAATCAAGTCAGAGATAATCCACATAGTAGGGCCTCATAATCTTCAAGCAAGGCAGCAAGAGCATTCAGGAATTTCTGTCAACAGCCTTAATGCATTGTCTACTCCATCCTCCCCCTAGCTGCTCCTCCTTGGCCCCACCCCCCTTTGCTACTAATATACATACACCTGTAATGGACTCTTTTTATTCAAGGTTTCACCATCTTCAGTTACCCCATCTGGACAATCAAATTGAGACTGGATCCACAAAGTCCCTTAGAAATAAATGGGTCAAATACTAGATTATAGAATCATAACTAAAAGGAACCTCAGATACCATCTAAGTTTGAAAGGTGCACTAGGGTCTTCCTATATTCCACAGCTCCCTTGTTTTACAGAAAAGGAGACCAAAGAAGTCACCATAATTAATAGTGTAAAATCAAAGACAAGATTGCCATCCCACTCTGATTCTAGTTTTTCACAACGACAAGCCACTGATGGAAGTGTCTTGAGGCTATGTAAAGGACAGAAGTAATATCAAGAAGACCAATAAAGCGCAGGTCTTTTTAATACACCCCAAATCTCTTGTCAGTTCTGTAAATAAATAATGGCATAACTCTAGCAAAATCAGTTTGGCATTCTAGAACATTCTAGTAGGGCCCATTGGAAAAGAATGAAATAAGAAATGAAATTGATGATTTAATTAATTCGTGAATCTGCGAACTCACTGAAAGGGGTATTTCCAAATCCAGACACAGATGTCAACTTATCCAGCCTTTACTTTCCATGCTATTCACAATCATGTTCTTCTATAGATTATACACAGGGGATCCACCCAGTAGACTAAAGGTCTTCCTCTTGACCAAGGATTATTCATCTCTTACAGGCCAGAAATTATTCACTTGTAATATTTTGATAACTATATTTCAATATAATTTCTTTCTTTTGTAATCTTTTGTGTTGCTTGTTAGGAATTTAAAACTATTAGTCTGGGAAAGGGTCTGCTCATAGGTTTCACCAAAGTGCCAAAGGGGTCCATGACCCATAAAAGTTTGAAAGGAACACTAGGGTCTTCCCATATTCCACAGGCACCAGAGAAGCCCATACGCTATGTGACCATCAGCAGATATCTTCTATTCTCACCTCCTGACTGACCCCTTTCCTTTTCCATCTAAATATTTTCTTTTTTGGCAGCACTTTCATCTCCCAGGTTATCACTGGAAATAGCTATGGTCTACTGGTAGACATCATGCATCTCTCCTTTGCCCTTTGGGTCATGCACATCTTTGACTTTTTGAGTAGTGTACAAAGTTTATGAAGATCAGCAATCATTTGTGTAAAAAAACCTTTAAAAACAACTTTTCATGCCAAGGAGTAATCTAGAATTTGTGAAATCAATATGCAACTTCCCCAAATCAATTTATTCCATTCCACTCCTCCTGTTCCTTCTCTATCCATTCACTTTGGGATTAATTCATTATCCATCTATAGAGTATTCCTATATGTGCTAATTGACATGCCAACTCAATATCCAAATACATGCTATGGTCTGGGCAATAAACATTTTTCATCCATTTGCTTTTCCCTATATAGATTGTTAGATTACTCTCTACTGAGTAATCATAAATGTCACTGAGGAGGCCTTATAATGTTCTGGAAAGTTGGTTGTTTAAATAGACTCCAGCTAAAAATATGTACTATTTGAAGCGTTTGTTCTAAAATTGATGTTAATTGTAGTGACATCTAAAGGAAGGACGTAAAATGATTAATTTCTAGCACTATGATTCCCTGAAGAGGAAAACAATCCAACAGGTCACTCTGTACGCTGAGATGCTAATAAAGATCATTTAGACACAATTTAAATAAGAGATATCATCTTTAATTAAGTAGACCTCCTTTGTTCTGATAATGTTGGGGATAAAAATAGCAGCATGAGGGAGATGTCTTCCCCTCCGAGTACCTAAATATAGGAACAGTTTGTAATTTGAAGATCTGATCTTAAATCTCACTTCTCCTAACCTGAACCAAATTTCCTCTGCCAGAAAATGCGATGTAAAACATAAGCCTTTCCAAGCAGGAAAGAGAGGTTTAGCCTGTCTCACAATCATTCTGTATGAAAGCTGCATGATCTACGAGGTCCCTCCTTATACTGGTACTCTTTTAATCTATGAGATATCACTTTCTGTCAGCACTTTGATTTCAGCCAGATGGCAAGCTGATAAACTGATTCCCATTGAAGTGGAAGGGTAATAGTAATAATCCAGGCCCTTTCTCTGGCTGTCCTCCACACCTGGAATACTTGCCCTCCTCTGCTCCACCTACTGACCTCTCTGGCTTCTTTTAAGTCATAACTAAAATCCTGCCTTCTAAGAGAAGTCTTCCCCAATCCCTCATAATTCCAGTGCTTTTTCCCTCTGTCATTTTCAATTTATCTTGTATATCGTCCACTTTGCATATGTGTGTTTGCATGTGGTCTCCCCCACCAAATTCTAAGCCCGTTGAGGGCAAGCACTGTCTTTTGTCTCTTTTTGTATCCCCAGTGCTTAGCACAGTGCCTGGAACATAGCAGGCACTTAATAAATGTATGTCGATTGATAGTAACAACAGTTGAATAATTGTAAAGATAGCCATCATTTCTATAAAGTTTGCAAATTGTTTTACAAATACTACTTCATTTGACTCTCATAATTCTGTAAAGTAGGTGTTCTTATTATCTCCATTTTTACAGATGAGGAAACTGAGGCAGATAGCAGATTAAGTTACTTTACCAAGTTTACACAGTACATGTGTGAGGCTGGATTTCAACACAGCTCCAGTGTTCTATCCTCCATACCACCTTACATGCCTCCAAAATAATTCTTACCATAGTGTTGTAATGATTAAGAAGCCTTTCCAAGAATATTTACATTTTAAAAGAATTTTCCTAGAAATGATCCAAAAGAATGAATGTATATTCTATTGAATATAAAATACCTATATATCTTTATACACACATATAAAATGTACTCTTATTTGCACATGATCACATACATGGACATACATGTCCATATACATGTATGTATATTGCATTGGTATATAATACATATATACATTTAATACACTTATACATTCGTAGAAGTAGATATCTGTTGATTATGAGGAATATTGTAATTATGGATAGAAAGTTCAACTTTCAGTCCAGATAACCTGGGTTCAAATCCCACCTGTCACATGCATGTGATCCAAGGCAAATCATTTAACCTCTTAATTCCCCAAGTACCTTGAAGACTTCAAGTTTCAAAACAGTTCTTCTTTGGTAGAAGGAGTTTCTTCACACCAGAGACAACCCTACACTGATAAAGTCACAAATCTGGGGATATGGAGGGGTGGTAGATGGAAGGAGACAAAGGAGGGCATACTTTAAAATGGTTTTGAAGTGAGCAGTTCCAGACTTTTGCCAAAGGAATGCAGTGTGATAAGAGGGATTGAGTGTTGTATGTGTAGTCAGGAAAACCTGGGTTTGAATCCTGACACTGTTTATTTATTTATATAACTGTTTAGTTATATAATCATTTGGAGCCTTAATTTCCTCAGCTGCAAAATGAGGCAGCTATTTCATGCAGTGGATAAAGCACCAGGCCTGGAGTTAGGAAGACTCACCTTCCTAAGTTCAAATCTGGCCTCAGACATACTGGCTGTGCGACCCTGGGCAAGTCACTTCACCTCTCTGCCTCAGTTTCCTCATCTGTAAAATGAGCTGGAGAAGAAAACAGCAAACCACTCCAGTATACCTGCCAAGAAAACCCCAAGGGTTACAAAGAGTGAGACATGACTGAAAGGAGTGAACAACAAAAAACTGGGGATAACGATGACTTTTGGACTCATAAAGTTACTGTAAGACTCGAATATGACAGCAGGTTTAAAGCCTTTAGAGAAGTCAACATGGGAACATCAGCATGTTATAATGAAAAGAACAAAGGAACAGGATTTGGAAGACCCTGGTTCTAGTCTCAAATCCTCCACTTACTAGCTGGGCAGCATGGAATGACTGCCAATCCCTCTGGGCTATATCTATCACTTAAGGAAATTGGGATATATGTTCTCTAGTCATGGCTTCCAATGCTAAAGCATTCTCTGGGGCTAGATCATCTCAAAGTATGAACAGGTCATTTTTTGCTCATAAGGCAAACTTTTTTGTTGTCATTAGACTAAGAGACACAGAAGCAGAATTTTAAGCTGGACAGAGCTTTAGAGACCATCTTCTCATCTTATCCCACTTCTCCTCCAGATGGCAAAGTTTGGCACCACTTGTGGGAACCTGTATTTTCTACCAAGGTCCTAACCACAGAATGAGGAGAGAGAGTGACAGCAGAAATTTTAGACTTGACTCAAAGGAAGAATTCCAAAGAACATTTGTCTGTGAAGACATAATGGTATGGGGAAGGCAGACAGAGGAAGTCAGGAGGCTGTAAAAGCAGGCCCATGATCAAGGGAAAGAATCCTGCATTAGACATGATTTATCAATCATTTTATATGCAAAAGATTCATTCTATCCCTCCATCTCTCAAAATTGGCTGGTTGGATCAAAGGAGATATTTTCTGTAATTATTCATCTTTTCTTTGAGAGAAAATTAATGCATTGACAATTTACTATAGAATAAACTTCAAATTTCTCCTGCCTTTGGGAAGCAATAATTTTCAAAAAAATAAGATTTAAGCAAAATCCCAGAAACATCAAGCCAGGGTAGATGACTACTTATTAAATATGTTATTAAAGAGATAGGTATTAGATAGATATCAAACAGATAGATGAATGGGGTTGACAGATGACAAATAGAGATAGAGAAATAGAGATAGATAGATAGATAGATAGATGACTAATGGATGGGTGGATGGATGGATTGATGGATAGATAGATAGATAGATAGATAGATAGATAGATAGATAGATGGATAGATGGATGTACTTGAAACTGGGTCTTCCTATCTTCTCCAGGTTAAAAATGTAGCAGTCAATCGTGGGCCTGATCCCACTGCTGAACATTATGGAAGCTTTAACTTGCTTGATCTATCTGTTCTGGGCCTCTTTCAACAGCCTGGTGTCCCACCACTGTCATCCCAGGAATTTTCTGAATTCAGAACATTTTTAGTCCACTCACCTGATTGACCTAGCCTCTTGTAGCTCAGAATTGGTGAATTCAAGCAGCCCAGTGGCTTCAGCCTTCCCAGTAGTAGGCTTACATTTGTACACCAAGGATATTCTTATTCAGGTCCAGGGTGAACTAGATCAGTCCTTTAAAAAAAAAGTGTGTGTGTATGTGTGTGTATGTGTGTGTGTGTGTGTGTGTGTGTGTGTGTGTGTGTGTGTGTGTGAGATAACCCCCCTAGAGCATCTAGTAAAGCCTATGGAACCCTTCTCAGAATACTTTTTTTAAATGTATAAGTCAAAACATAAAAGATTATGAAAGCATCCAATTTTATTGAAATAGACTGATCAAAATATATATTTTTTTAAAAGTTCAGAGACCCCAGGTTCAAAGAACCCACTGAACTAGATGGTTCCTGAGGTTCCAACTCTTAAGTTATATGATTCATTGATCTCCAAATTGGGAAAGAGATCAGACACAGACAGATCCTGAGAAAGAGAAACATGGGGATAGAGAGAAATAGATAAAGACACAAAGCGACTGACTGATAGAGACAGTGACAGAGATATATATATATAGACATAAAGCATTAAGACATTAATTAATTATTAAGACAGAAATATAGAAAAAGTCAGAGTCAAAATGAGAAATAGTGATAGACGTTGCTACAAAGAAACACTAACAGAGGAAGAGAGAGAAGCAGAAAATGAAATAGAGATAGAAACACACAAAGGAAAAAGTATCCTATTTGGGGTTGGGGTTTCAGGCAGTAAGTGCATATTCTACTTACCATGACTGACTTTCCCTACTGAATTAGTGTGATTCTGTGTTCAATCGAACACCTCCCAGAGGAACACTGGAAATTTTGACCATGCTTTTTAAAATCTTTTTCCAATAAATAAATTACATTTCCCAACAGAACAGTTCTACTTTTAAGCTTGAATATTTTTCAGAACTAGTGCAAGTATGTTATCTATATTAATAACCCAGATTAAAATGATACTGCTAAAGAATAGCTCCTAGGAGAATCCAAATTCCATGGGGTCAAGGCAAGTAAAAACTCAGAAATAAAAATAAAACTGGCCTCCCAGAAGACCAGACTTTACTTTTTTGAAATTATGACTCTAGAGTGGTTGAGTGTTGAACTTCCTTATTACTGTTGGTGCCCAGCATCTTCCCACTCCCCCAGGCTTACCACCCAGGGGCCATCCTGAATTCCCCATGATCTCACCCCCCCCCCCATCCAATCTATTACCAAGGCTTGGCCTTCATAACATTGGGTGAATATCTCCCCTTTCATTGCCCTAATTCTAGTACAGGCCCTCATCACCTCACAAAATAGAAATGATAAGGAAGGAATAAAGATGAACTAATATTTGATGGTATTTGATCCCAGAGTCCATAGGGACGCCATTGAAGTTTATTTGCTTATACTTTAGAATGATCACTTTGGCAGCTATGTGAAGGATGGTTTGGAAAGGCAAATAGGCTGGAGGCAGTAAGATGCTGTTGTGAAAGTACAGACAATAATTGATGCAGGCCTGAACTAGGTTGATGGCAGTATCAGTGAAGAGAATGAGACAAATGGGAAAGATGTTGGAAACTGACTGGATATGTGGGAAAAGGAAATAGGAGGACCTAAAGATGTCTGTATGATCCAAAGACAGGACAGTTCAGAAGAGACACAGAACAAGATGAACTGGGATGCTGGGGGTAGCGTACTAGCGAAACTGGCAATAGAATTCACTCAATGGAACTTTCACTGCCCAGGTAGTGATTAGGTTATAACTGCCCTAAGGGGTGAAGCCTGGTGGGAAAGTGTCCAGAATGTGTTGGGTATTTCTACAATAAGTGGAGAGGTCAGAGGAGGAGAGTATGGAGACATAAGTAGAGTAAGCATCAAGATTGGCTATGATAGAAAGAAAGGGATTAATAAATCTTCTGGTTAATCCAACATCCCTCAAGGTCATGATATCAGTACTTTGGAGACCACTTCTGATTTAAAGATTGTCATCATTTTCATGGAGTGAATATGACCTTTGTCCAGATTTTAATCTTACCTTTTCCAAGAATTAAGTAGAAACCAAAAAAAAAGATTACATTTTTAATAGCAGTTAGGAACCTTGATCACTGGAAGATTCATTTCCCCAAGGCTGCTTATGAAATCTGATGAGTTAGCAGGCCTGTATTTGTCTAAGAGGTATCAGATTAATAACTTTAATATCAGTTGCCCAGGCACCCTGGCCAGATCTTTAAGCTTCTAGGGGAAAGAGAGATGTCTAAGGGTTTTAGTCATGACCTGTTGACAAAAACAGGTGAAATAGGAGAAAAGGAAGAAGAAATGAAGACTAAAGCTGAAAGAAGATGCCTTCAACTACCCCAGGATCATCTCAATGGGCCTCATGCAACTTGTCTTCTCCCTAAAATTCAAATCCCTTTTTTTATCTAGCCCCAACTACCTGGAAGGCTCTGTTCATGATGCTGGCAATATAAAGACAAAAAGTGAAAAATGAGCACCCCACTCAAGAATCTTGCTTTGTGCTGGGGAAGAACACATATAAAAGTAAGTGAATTCAATAAGTGAAAGGGTAGTATAGGGGATAGAGAGTGGGCCTAATCATCCAAAAGACCTGAATTCAAATCCTGCCTTGGATATCCACTGTCTCTATGATGGTGATCAATGTATTTAACCTCTCAGTGCCCCAGGCAATGCTTGAAGACTGAAAATTGTAAAGAACATAGATTTTCACTGTTTCCTCATTAAGAATCCCATGTTCCTTTACCAGTTCCACCACTGGTCCAGTCAAAAACACTAACAACGGCAACATAATTTGGGAACACAGAAATGTTACTACAATTCATACCAAAAACATGTGGAGGGGGAGAAACAAAGATTTTTTAAATTAACTACTGTGTGTCAGGCGCTGGGCTAAGTGCCTCTCAACAATTCTGGGCAGTAGATACTATTAATATTCCCATTTTATAGCTGTGGAAATTGAGGCAGCCAGAGTTTGTGACTGCCCAGGGTCACATAGCTGGTAAATATCTCAGGCCAGATTTGAACTCACCTTGTCCTGATTCCAAGCCCAGTCTTCTCCCCACATTGCCATGGAGCTATCTCAAAGGGAATTGTAAGGAAGTTCTGAGTTCTAAGAAAGGAGCAAGTAAGTCAGTTTGACTGGACCACACAAAGTTTAATTCCCATGAAACAAGGTCAGCTTGTCTGAGGCCAGCCTGCAAAAAATTATTAAATGTCAAGAGAAGTAGTTTATATTTTATCCTAGAGGCACTAAGAAGCCATTGAGGAATTTTGAGCAAGGGAGTACTGTAGTGCCAATGCAAAATTTACAGCACCCATGATCACAATAAAGGCTGTGACTATAAGTATCACATGACATTGGATTGCAAAATATACCAAACTCTCCAGATAGATAAGACTGAAGCATTTATTTAGACACCAGAAAACTGAATCCCACAACCAGTAAGCTGATTCCATCATAGTACCAAAGATATTCAGAAGCCATAGTAATGCTGAGAGCCATAGCATCCTTCAGCCTTCCCACAAATCAATACAAGATCAGTATCTACTGAAAAGCCTATCTGACTCCTTATCTAAGGTCCTCCTCTCTCTCTCACTGGCTCTGCTTCCCTTTGGCAGACTTCTCCCACCACAGATTCCATGTGACTACATTCAACCTATTAGGGGGCAGGGTTTATTTTCACAGCAGGGAAGCTTCCTTTGAGCTCTGATGCACCCTTCAGCAAATTCCCTCCATCACAGGCTCCATGTGATTACATTCAGCCTATTAGATCAGTTTACTTTCAAAGCAGGGGAGGTCTTCAAACTCCCCCCTAAGTTTATTAAGGGGCGGGGAAGACCTTCAAATTCCCATTCACATTACAGGTACCTAGGTCAGTTCTGTGCATTAAGATGATTTTGGCAGCTGTGGAAGGAAGGATGGGAGAGGGGAAAAAAGAATCAGGATAGCAATGGCAGAAGGGAGGTGGCTACTGTAGTAGCAATAAAGAGAAATTATAAGGCTTTCAATTAGGTCAAGAGTTACATGAGTAGAGAAATGGGAATGGATATGATGGAAATGGTAGAAATAGAATCAACAAGACTTAGCAACTGATTGGCTATAAAACTAGAGGGAGAGGGAAGAGTCAAGGATGATTCATAACCTCCGAACCTGGATGATTGGAAGGATGGTGGTATTCTACTCAGAAGCAGGGATATTTCCAGTGTTCCTAACTAACCCCTTCTGATCCCAAATCAGTGACTGTTGGAATGTTTTGAGGCCTTAGGTAGGTTTTCAGACCATTGCAACACCAACTTATGAATCGGAGAACTTAGTAAACTAATTTAGTCAAACTGTTGCATGAAGTAGAATCCTACATTTAGAGCTAGAATGAGCCTTGGACATCACTTAGTCTATTCTCTCATCTTCGTTTTCTGCAAGAAGTATTTGAGGCTCATGGAAGTTAAATGCCTTGCCCAAGGAGTAAACCGAGACTCAGAAGAGTTAAGAGATTTGCCCAAGGCCATAGAGGTAGTATGTGGCAGAGGCCAGATTTGAACCTGAGGTCTCTGACTCCAGACTCAGCATTTATATCACGGGATTCCTTTTCCATATGTATGTAGAACCTGATCACTTTTCTGCCTTAGTGGTTTCATTGTTTTAAATATTTTGGGTTTGGGACTAATTTACATATAAAATTTGCCCAATTCAAATGCAGCTGCAGACATACTTCATCTTACAGAGACTCTGAAGAGGCATGGAGAACAGACTGAATGGCCTTTGAGAAATAATACAGATATTTTAATAATTTCCAGGCTGCTCCTTGAGACAAAGGCACATATTGTTAAGCACAATATTCTTCCAATGGTTTTATATGACCAAGAATCATAGAGTATTGCAGTGTCTGAAAAGAATTGGCATTGAGAATACCTCCGAGGGCAATGGAAGGCATGTGGCCACACATGGCCACAACAGCACAAATGAAGATTATACAGGAGGAGTCACAGCAGGATTGTCATCAGAGAAATGGAGGACCAGGAAAAAATGATGATTTTTCCCCAGAAAGGGAAAGAATGACCAACTGACAGGCCACAGGGGGCCATTGAATGAAAAGAGAACAAGAAAAAGGCTCTTGTGTTGTAATAAGACACATACAACACCTTGTGTCTATCCTCTGGGGAGAATTTCTAGAGATAGCATTACCTATCCCCTCCTTCAATGCCTCCCTTGCATTTATCTTTGAGGAAGGAGTCATCATAATCCTCTCCCTAGCCTCACTCATCTTCTCCCAATGCTTGACCCATTAATCATTTCCTCCTTCTCCTTCACCTCTAGTCTCTACCTATCTATAAGCTCCTACTTTGCTGCTTACAAACATCCTCAGGTCTCAATTACCCTTAAAGAAAAGGAGAAAAAACAGTTACTTGACCCTGCCATCCTCCCAATAATTATCCTTTCTCTCAGTCTTGTCTTTAATAGTGAAGAGGTTGTGATCTCCATTCCCCTTATCTGCTATTTAGAAGGTCTCATACTGAAAAAATCACAGCTTCTCAGTTTCCTGACATTTGGCAAGGTGCTGTACTAGGCCAAGGCTTGGGTTGTATAAATATATGGAGGAAAACATAGGATGACATTGAGGAGCAGTCAGAAGCCTAGTTTGCCTGAGACCTAGACAATCTGAAGGACAATAAGGTGAGATTTGGCTTTGAACTGGCCATGCCCCATGCTTAGAGTGCATTCTCTCCTTATTGTCACCTTATAGAGATCCTCTCCTTTATTAAAGACTCAGTTTAGGCTGATGTGATGTCATGTTACTAGACTGTAGGAGATTACCAATGTAATGAACTCATAGAAGTATGGAACGACTTATACAAAGTGATGTGGACAGAGCTGAGAATATATGCAATAACCACAGTAGTACAAGCAGAAATAAGAGCAACTACAAAATAATTACACATAAATGTTGCTGAATTACCAAGAAACAGCAACAACAACAAATTTTGACCCAAATAAAGCATTAAAAGAAAAACAACTTCCTGGTTTGGAGAGCTAGAGGGAGGGAGTGGTTCATGGGTATGGGATAAATATTCCCTATAATGTCAGATGATTTTATGTCTTGATCATTCAAGGTCCCTTCCACCTCAGATCTAGATCCTTAATTCTCTGGGTCTCCTTATCTTGATATAACACAAGGAGATTGGACTAGATGAAATTGAAGATCTTCTCAGTAGGCATTTGACAAATGTTTGTTTAAATGAATGCATGAGTAAATGAATAAATCAATGAATGAAACCTTAATGGTTAATCAGTCCAACTTTCCTAAGTTTACAATTAAGAAAAGGCCCAATGAAGTTAAGTAACTAAGTGATTTACCTGAAATCAGAGAAGTAATAAGTAGGGTTGGGATATGGATCCATGTAGTTTGACCCCAAATTCAATTTGTAATACTGAAAACCAGTTTCAACCATTTTATACCCAATTTTGATATTGCTAAAATGGCATTCAGTGTTAGTTCAAAAACATTTTGTTGAACATCCACTTTGTAGGCAAATATGGGAGATATAAAAGAGTGAAGCTGTCATCCTGACCCTGGATCAACTTATAGCCTATTGGATAGTCAAAAGGAACTCAAAATGACAAGAATAATCACAAACCAGGAAGCAGAATGAGATGCTGCAAACAGCTAAAGGTAGTAGAATTTTAAACACTTAGCCTATTTCATCCCCTTCTCTTTCTTCACAAGTTAATTCACTTCAGCCTTTCAGAATAATGGACACGGTGGCTTTTATTGGATGTGAGGTAACCCAATTAAAGGGATATTTCCCTGCTGAGAGAGCAGCAGAATCTTCCCTTCTGATCAATCATTCTTTCTAGGGGGTAATGATATAATTACCACCTTATTTATAATTGATTCAAGTGCAAGATGTGCATGGAACATGTGAAGCCTCATTTTCAGAACCAAGAATAAAATATTTTTCCATGCTGAACTTGGAGTCAGACTTCTATGAAGGAAGCTATGATCGAATAAATGTCTATTAAAATAAATCTTCAGAAAAACATGTTAGAACATATGCAGTTTACTGAAAAGAATGTGTGGCAAAACCAGGAGAGGCTTGGGTTCAAATCCCATCTCTGACACGAGCCTGTGATGCTGGGCAAGTCACTTAGTTTTACTGACACTCAGTTTCTTTGTCCTTCAAATGGGTGTAATAACAGGAGGACCTAATCAGCTGTTGTGAGGGCCAAATGTGGTAATTGTATGTAAAGTGCTTCACCAACCTTAGAGTGCTCCAGAAATGTCACTTTCTCATGATTGTTGTTGTTTTGATTATTATTATTATTGTTATGGTTATTAATTTACATTCACAATGGCTAAGAATGAATGTATATGTACCATATATATGTATGTATGTGTATATGTCTATATAAATATACATTATGTATATAGTGCTTGTGTGCATATACTGTCTCCCACATTTGAATATAACTTGCTTATGGCCAGACACGTTTTCATTTTGTCTTAGAATCCCCAGCATCTAATTCAGTGCCTTGCATATGTGTCACTTAACAAATTTGTGTTGATTAATTGATCTATAAAATATGGGAGATGAAGGGTAGAGGTGGCTTAGGTGACTTCTGAGATCCCTTCTAGCTATAAACCCATGAATTATAAACAATGAATCTCAACTCTCTGGTCATTGGTTCTCCCCTTTGTAAACTGGAGGGGCTGGACTAGATGACCTCCTCTTCAAGTTCTAACATTGTGCAATTCTCTAGGATCTTATCTCTCAAGAAAGATAAAACCAAAATAGAAATCACAAATTCCAGCTCTCTTCTTCATTTACAAAGTCTGAGACTATTTGAAAGGAATAGACATTTTTACAATTTCTAGCTTTATGAGTTTGCTGAAAGGGAAATGTTGTGGCAATATGAGGCAGCACCTGCCCTTACCCACAGAAGAAAGCAAATATATTTCATTGCTCTGTTTCTTCACATCATCAAGCACCATGTCCCATTCCAGTGATAAACTAGTACTGGATGTCACCGCAATGACTTGTGGGTAAATAGCATCACATCCTTTGGTGCAAATGGACTGAGAGCAAGAGTTAGGGTTCCCCTTTACCCAAATAGTTCTATTCTGTTGTAGAGCTCCTTATCTATAACAGGTACACAGCTGTTATTTCATCAGTATATAGAATTCCCTGTGTGGACACTCTCTCCATCAATGCCTGTGTGGACACTCTCTCCATCAATGCAGAGTGACAGATCTTCTAGAATGTACAGTGGCACAGAATTGTCTGGAATACCTAGAGAGTAAGAGACATTACACTTATTCTCTTTGGCTTCCAGAGAGTGGACAAAAAAACAAGTGGAAGTGGTAAACAAGCAAATTTAGGCTGGATGTTAGGACAAATTTCCTAATAATTGGAGCTGTCCAAAAGATGAATGAGTTTCCCCAAGAGGTGATGGATTCCCCCTCCTTGGGAGTCTTCAATCAAACATTGGATTGCCACTTGTCATAATATAGTAGGGAATTTGTTTGAGTATGGGTTACCTTCCAATCATAAAATCTATGATTCTATCATTCTAAAATTAGAGTAATTAATTCAAGGCTTTTCTGAACAATGGCTTCCAATACTAGGACAATGGGACTCTGGTGAACACAAGGCAAGTCTTTTAATTAAGACAGGTGCTATCTAAAAGATGGTAGAGTATGTGGGGCAGGGACAGACTCCAACCTAGATGAATAGAGATGCACAAACATTCTAATCATCTCTGTAGAATATAACTGCAAGAGAAGCTAGGTGGTACAATGGATAGAGTATGGGACCTGAAGTGAGGAAGACCTAAGTTCAAATCTGACCTCATACATTAACTAGCTATTTTGGACAAATCACTTCCTTTCTGTCTGTCTCAGTTTCCCCCTCTGTAAAATGAGAATAATAATAGCACCTACTTCTCAGAGAGCATTGTAAGAATTTAATGACATTTATAAAGCACTTTGAAAAACTACAAGGGCTAGAAAATGCTAGCTATCATCAGTCATCATCATCATCTTCATCATTATCATGATGGTATTATACTCCTGCATGGGAGCTTTGGGAATAGAACTAATCATATCAAACAGTACCTACATATATATCTAGATAGATTGCACTCTTAAACACTTTTGCTCAAGTGGCCAGACCTTAAATATATACTACAAAGTAGTCATTCAAAAAAATTAGCTGATGTGGGACAAAGAATAAAGAAAATAGATAAACAGAACAAAACAAACTGAGAAATAGAAGGAAATGTACACAAAAGTTTGGTGTTTGACAAACCTTTCCATATTATTACTGAGGAAAACTAGCAATCTTACAAGATAAACTGCAGATCTCTACATCATACCACAAGCAATTCCAGAGTGATCAATGAGTCAAAAATGAAAAATGAATCATAAAATGTTAGAAAAATATACAATGATATTTTTTTTCATTTTTGAAGGGGAGAAAAGTTTTT
>CM053590.1:21620796-21648354 GCA_028646515.1 Pseudochirops corinnae | reverse complement strand
AATGGGATGGCTGTTTTGGGGTGGTGGGTAGGGGAAAGATGGGGAGAAAATTTGTAACTCAAAATCTCATGGAAATGAATGAAGTAAACTAAAATTAATAAAAGTTAAAAAAAAAAAGAATGACTTGCCAATATACCAGTGATTCATTACATGTCTTCAGTGAGCATTTAATTGCTTACTATGCTCTAGGCTCTGTGCTAAGCATTGGGGAATCAATGAGAGGCAAAAACAATCCCTGTCCTTGAGAAGCTTACATTCCTAATAGAAGATGTAACATTTAAATGAGAGAGAGAGAGAGGTATATTAAATGTAGATGTGGGTAGAGATAGAGGTAGATGTAGATTATAGATATATACATACATATATACATATATATAGATGTGTGTGTGTATATATATATACACACACACACACACACATACACACACACATAGAGTGTCAGATGGAAAATAATCTGAGAGAAAATCCCAATAGCTTCAGAGACTGGAAAAGGCCTGCTACAGAAGGTCAGATTTGAGATGAGGATTAGTCAGAATATATAAGGTTGTATTCCAGGAACAATTAGGCTAGCATTACTATACTATGGTACGTGGAGGGGAGAGAAGTACATAGATACTGGAAAAGTGGGAAGGATTCAGATTGTGTAGAAATTATTCATATTATAAAGAGCTTTACATGACACATAGAGGATTTCATATTTGTTGCTGGAGGTAATAAGAAAGCATTATATTTTTTGGGAAGGGGACATAGTCAGACCTGAGCTTTAGAAAAATCAGTTTAGCAGGTAAGGAGAGGATGGGTCAGAGGGCTGAGAGACTTTGGTGAGAGAGATCAGTTAGACATCTGTTGCAATAGTCTAGTCATATAGACCTGTACTGGCCTACATTCAATTGCAAGAATGAGAGATATTCAAGAGGTTTGGGGAAACTAGAAATGGCAAGATTTGAAAAGAAATTGAATATATGGTGATTGTAAGAAAGGAATCAAGGATGATGCCAAGGTTGTGAGCCTGAGGGAATGGTGATGCCCTTGTCAAGAATAGGAAAGTTTGAAGGAGAGAAGGGTGTAGGGGGAAGTATAATGAGTTCTGTTTTAGACATGATGAGTTTGAGATGCCTTTGGGCAAAAAGGGCTGCTTTATTTCTTCACGATCTATATCTATTTGGGGATACTATATCTAACTTGAGACAAAAAAAAGGCAGGGGTATTAGAGCTCAGAAGAGAGATTAGGACTGGATATGTAGAGTTGAGAATCATAAGAGTGTGTGTGTGTGTGTGTGTGTTGTATATGTTATGTGTGTACATATATATATACATACATACATACATACATACATAATTATGATAATTTAACCCAGGGTAACTGATGAGATTACCAAAACATAGCTATAAATATGTGTGTGTGTATATATATACACACATGTATATACATATTTAAACACATACATAATTACAATCATTGAACCCATGGTAGCTGAGGAGATTTCCAAATAGTGGACACAAAAGAGAAGGGGACCCAGGACAAATCCTTTGGAAATACTCACATTTAGTAGGTGTGGCATAGGTGAAAAGCTAGGACACTAGATAGTCAAATAAATAGGAGAATCAGGAAGCCAGTAGCATTGTGAAAGCCTAGAGAAGAGAGAGCATCCTTGAGGAGATGCTGATTAACCAATCAAACAAACAAATATATATTAAACACCTAAAATACGACAGGCACCATGCTAGGTACTAGAGATAATCAAGTGTGAAGAATGAAACTACCCCTACTCACAAGTAGTTCCCATTGTACAGCATCAAATGATTCCAACCTATCTAGAAGAACAATAAGTTGGGAAAAGCCCATCGAATTCGTCAGTTAAGATGTTACTGGGGACTTTGCAGATGGCACTTCCAGTTGTATTATGAGGTCAGAAGCCACATTGAAAAAGGTTAAAATGTGAGAGAAGAAGCAAAGGCACCTATTATGAATGACTTTCTCAAAGATTTTAGGCAACAAGGGGAGGATACCTAGCAGGATGCTAGTACGATTAAATGAGGTCTTTAAAGATTGGGTGAGACATTGGTGTGTTTGTAGGCAAAAGAGAAGAAGCCTGTAGATAGAAGGATTTTAAAAATAAAGAGTAGGGGTGATAGTGGGGACAATCTTTTTTTGTATGTTTTTTGGAGGGGGGAAGGCAGGGCAATTGGGGTTAAGTGACTTGCCCAAGGTCACACAGCTAGTGTCAAGTGTCAGAGGTCAAATTTGAACTCAGGTCCCTCTGACTCCAAGGCCAGTGCTCTATTCACTGTGCCACCTAGCCACCTGGAGGACAATCTTTTGGGAACAAATGGGAAGGACTAGGTTCTAGGGTGCTGGCCTTGCCAAGAAGAAGGTCCACCCTTTCATTGGATACAGCAGTGAAGGAAATAATTGTGGGGTGGATGTTGGAGTGATGTGATATAAGGAGGTCATGAACAGTGGGAACTCTTGGGGAGCTGCCCCAATTGTTTAAGTGAAATGTGAGTCAGGGTACTCAGCAGAGAAGGTGGGAGGCAGAGGTCTATGTGAGGCTTAAGGAGAGATGAGAAGTTTTGGAACAGACACTAAAGTGATTTGATTAGGAAGGGATAGAATGACTGGCTTACTATAGTAAAGCAGTTGGGTTACACAAATTTGTAGTGAGTCAGATCAATCCCTGACTTAAAATGTATACTGCAGGACTTGAAAATCAATGCATAACTATGGGACCAGTCCTGTTTCTATATATGCTTTACATGTAGTCCTACAGAGCAATGCCTCCGGGTTCTGGAGACCTCTGAAAATGGGAGTGTTTCATAGGAGAGCAAATAGCTGTCTGCCAGTCACTGAAGGTACCTCTACCTTGGGCTTCTGTCTTTTTTACCTTCTCTTGCCAGGATCCAGAGTCATCAAAAATTGTCAGATAAGTTTTGATCTTGTTCTCACTGCCTGAAGGAATGACACATTGCTAAGATCTGGGACTTAAATTCCTCACATTGGATTCATGCCCAACCAGGTGTTCCCCAAACTTTGCTGAATCCTCTCAGAAAGGCTTTTAGATGCATCAATTAGTTTTTTCTTATTAAAAATTTCTTTTTAATAAGAAATAGAGGTCCAGCAAGGACCTTCTCAAGGATACAAAGATAGATGAATCTTTAGAATCTGAGCTGAAAAAGACCTTAAAGGTTATCTTGAACCTTGTACTTCCTAGCTATTTCCCAACCATGCTATCTATGTTCTGACCATCATCCTCGTCTCCACCTCCAATCATGGCCTCTCTCAGTAGGTCCCTTAACTCAGATAGGTGAGTTTTCACCTTATTTCACCACAAACCATGCATTCACTGCCACTCCCTAGGCATTTTCACACTATTTCCCCACTTGCACAAACCTCCCACTTTGGAGGTCCCATTTGCATGCTGCCTTTTCCCCATTAGAATGTAAGCTCCTTGAGGGCAGGGGCCATCTTTCTTGCTTGTTATTTATGTGCCCAGAGCAAAGCACAGGGACTTACACATGGCAAGCATTTAATAAATGTCCCTCCTTTTTATCTATCACCTATCTGTCTATCTGTCTGTCCATCTATCTATTTATCTATCTATCTATCTATCCATTGTTCCACCAAATGAAAAATCCTTCCTCTAGCACCCCCAGCACATGGTCATGAAGCTTCCACTTGAACATGTGGTCTGACAAAGAACCTTACCAGGTAAAATATGATATTATTGAACAACTCAAATCAATATAATTTCTTCTTTTGGGGGGATGGGGGATGGTTGAGGAGAGGGCCTAGATATAAAATTGGACTGGTTTAGGGAATTCCAAGCATGGCAACTCTCTCCTCCAAAGAAAATCAACATTTCATCTGAAATTTAGTCTTTGTCTTGGAGAATTACAAGGCGATCTGAAATTAAGTAACATACATAAATTAAACAACTATGTCAGTGGCAAGACCTGAACTCAGGTCTTTCTAACTCTAAGAGTAGTCCTCTATGCTTTATACCACTCTACCAAAATCTGCCTCCCTGTGATTACCACCTCTTGGTTCTTGTTCTGCCCTCTGGAGAAACATAGAATATGTTTCATCCTACCAACATACCTTTCCTTGGCCACAACTCCCTTATGTATGCTAGCTTCTTTCATTAGAATATAAACTTCTTGAGATCAGGGACTATTTGTCTATTTTTATTGGTATCCCTAAGACTTAGCATTGTGGTTGATCCATAGGAAATTCTTAATAAGAGTTTTTGTGTTCATTCATTCATTGTAAATTCTTTTTTCCTAAAACATGGCACTCAAAATTGAAGACAATATTTCAGTTTTGGTCTTTCCAGGATAGAGCACAATGAGACTATAGAATATTTGTATTATTATATTTGAGACAGTAGAGACCTTAAAGCCCATGAAATCCAACTCCTCTACTTTCCATAGGGGGTAAATGAAACTAGGAAAAAGGAAAGGATTTGTCCAGGGTCATGCTTGTAAGTGTATGAGCCATGATTTCCATTAGGGTCTTTCTGACTCCAAGCCCAGAGCTCTACTCATCATGCCATTTAACTGCCTATCACAGTCCTTGTTCTGGACTCTATAAATTATTAATGCAGGGATGGCTAGGTGGTGCAGTGAATAGAGCACTGGCCCTGGAGTCAGGAGTATCTGAGTTCAAATCCAGCCCCAGACACTTAACACAAAAAACGAGCCACATGACCTTGAGCAAGTCACTTAACCCCAATTGCCCTACCTGCCCCCCTCCAAAATAGAAAAAAAAAAATTATGAATGCAACCCGAAGTCACTTTTGTTATTTATTACCTCTTTTCCGATGTGGTCACTTAAAATAGAATCATCTCACAGAACCTCAGAGTTGAAAAGGACCTCAGAGCAGCCATTAAGTCCAATCCATGTTGTTCAGTCTTTTCAGATGCATCCAATTCTTTGTGACTTTGCTTGGGTTTTTTCTTGCCAAAGGTACTGGAGTGATTTGCCATTTTTTTCACCAGCTCATTTTATAGACAAAGAACTGAGGCAAAAAGTTAAGTGACTTAGCCAGGGTCAACACAGCTAGTAAGTGTCTAAGACCAGATTTGAGCTCAGGAGGATGAGTCTTTCTGACTCCAAGTCCGGCACTCTATCCAATATTCACCTGGATGTCCCAAAGTCCAACCCATACCAAGAACAAATAAAATTAAGCAATATTCATCAGAAAGTGCTCAGCACAGTGCCTGGAACATAATCGGTACCATCTAAATGTTTATTCCCCTCCCTTCTCCTTGGGCAAGAATTCTTTCCACAAATCCCTGACAAATGACATTTCTTAAAACCTTTTCAGGAGAGGTGGGGAGAAATTCATGGCAGAGGAAAAAGGTTCAAACTGGCCTGTACCACTCCCAGCTCCATAGTGTAATTCCACAATGAGGGGAAGGGGAGACAAAGGTGGGTCCAAACACAGCCCACAAACCTACGCCATTTTGACTCCAATTTCTAGGCTGTCTCTTTTCATTTTTATGAGAAAAAGATCAGTTATGACCTCATTTCGGCATACACTATTGGACAAACATCAATATCAAGAGTGCCATACTAGGGCTATAGGAAATAAATTGCAAACTCTCCTAGAATAGACTAGGTAATACAATGATGTTACATAAGCCATCCCTAAGTCCTTGCCTGTAATGATGTATGGACTTTTAGACTTCTCATCTTCAAAATGTTTGAGCTGAGGATTAGAGCAGAGGAGCAGATGGTCATGTAATAAATCAAAGTAATCTTAGAAAAGGAGCATCATAGGAGACATGCTGTATACAAAATTTTCAAAGCATATTAAGGAGATTAAGGGTGATCAGTACTTTGAAGTAGCTAAAGATCATTTCTAATGATTCCCCACCACCATCATCAACTTCCCAGGAGATTGTATAGAGACCAAAAGGCCAAATAAGCAACTTTAGCCAACAGGAAGATTTATAATTTAATAGCTAAAATACGGCACCACCAAACATTAAAAACCATTATTAATGGATTGGCTAGATAATATGAAAAACAGCTGCACTGGCCTTTCCAATAAATGTGGTGCTCATAGAATCCTAGGAACTAAGAAATAGAAGGCGGCTGAAGAGATCATCCAGGTAGATCCCCCTTATCTTGGAGCTCTGAGGCCCAGAGGGATCAAGCCATTTGCCTAAGACTGTCACCAGGGGCAGACTCCTGGTTCCATTGATCATGTCTCAGTAATGAACTAATTGTTAGCTAGAATTATGGAAAATGCATTCTCTGCCTATAATGCTGTGGAGTTATTATTTTAAAAGCTTGTTCCTCAGACGAATTAAAGTTTTGTTATATAAAGGATTAATGACTGAACTTGGAATCAAGAGGGTCTGGACTCAAGTTCTACCAGACATTGACTAATTTGATGACCCTGGGTTAGTCACCAATCCTTTCTCAATCTCAGTTTTCTCATCTGTAAAATGAGGATAATAATAACATTGGCATTTTCTTTGCATGGGGTTGTTACAAAGATGAAATGAAATCATGTATTTAAAGCATTTTGGAAATGTTAAAGTCCATATTTGCGTGTGTGAATAATTAGGAAAGGGGTAACTGAAGAATACCAGGAAAGTTATCTAGCTATTCTATTTGTTGTTGTTATTGTTGTTTTTCCTTACTTCTCGTGGAGGACTAATGACATCAGGAGGGGAAGGTCTTAACTTGCAAGTGATTTGCATTTAAGTGAGGCAAGGCTGTTCAAAGTCATCAGCCTCACTCTCTCCTCCAAAGTCAGTGGTGTCCAGTGGCGAGACATAGGTCAAGACAACTGTTGATAGCCCTGGATGCATTCAGAGATCTTGGCCTTTTTAAGCTAAGGTCTTTTCTAGGTTTCAGTTCATCTGAGGCAACACCCATTAAATAATTCAAGGCTAGGTAAGAATCGAGATGCAAGATAGTTTACTTTGCTTTCATAAAAGCATCAGTCTAGGAGGGGAAGACTCTCAGAGTTTCTGTCTAGAACAGAAACAATTGCTATTACATTCACTCTGAGCCATCAGAACTCAAAATGTGTAAGTGAAGATCACACCAGGACCAATTCTTGGCCAATCAGGGAAAACCAAAGTTATTTGGATTTAAAGACATACTCAAATAACTCCATTTGAATGACAATGGATTTTAAACCAAGCCTGGTTTTTCAAAACGATATTTCAAGAAATCATAAATGAAAACTACATGAGACAAAAGAGTTAATTGTCCATTTATGTTTTAAAATGACAGAATAAATAAATGGGGGGGGGACGTCTGGCCCACAAACCCCATGATACCTTGCAAAGTATAAGTGATCAAAATTATATTCCTTTGGACAGAGCACCCATGCGTAAGGGTATGACTCCCCACATGAACAGAAGGAGAGGAGGAGGAGGAGGAGATAGCAGGATTTCCCAATTGGAACTGGCCAATTTGGTCCCCAAGTGTTGGCTACTACTACTACCCATATATTGTTGTTCATCCTTTGTTCTCAAAGAAGACCAAAGACATCAGGAGGGTGACATCTTCACTTGCAAGTGATTTGGATTTAAGTGAGGCAGGGCTGTGCAAAGTCATCAGCCTCAGTCTCTCCTCTGGAGTCATCAGAATCCAATGGTAAGACACAAGTAAAGATGACTGCCAATTCCCCCCAGGTATTCTAATAATATTAGCTAACTACACAGGATGTCCCATACATCTTAGAACTTAATGCTAGCAGTGTTAAGCTGTTAGTTTAAAACCACACTAAGACTTTTGACACACCCAGTAGAGCACTTTACAATCTTGCAAAACATTGTGCATACATTATCTCATTTTATCCTCACAACAATCTCATGCCACAGCAACTATTATTGCCATCCCTCATCTTACAGAGGAGGAGGTTGAGTCTTACAGAGGTCAGGTTACTTGTTCAGGGCCACACATCTAGTAAATGTCTGAAATGGGAATCAAACCCAAGTCTGCCTGAAACAGAGCCCTGCACACTACATATGATGCCACATTCTTATAATTATAATGGAGAATAGGATTTTTAAAATAATAACAATTCTTCTAAAAATAATAGCTTATTTTCCATGAGATTGGCATATAAATTCATTCTGTTGTATATAGTAGGCAATAAATTTACCAGGACACAGTGGTTTTCTCAGGCACTCTGCTAGGGTAGGGCCCATCTTGTTCTCTCCCTCTCTGCCATGCCAATGACATGGTTCTATGGCCATTCCTCTCTTTCCTATTGCACCCTTCTTTACCTAATTATCATTGGGATTTGGAACTGGCAGACCAATGTGACAAATAGAGGCTCGGGAAATTTGTAAATTTGTAACTAAATTTCACATTCTTTCCAGAAAAGCCCTGTAATGTCAAGAAAAGGCAACTTGTCATAGTGGCTAGAAAGCCAACCTGGAAGTCCAAACACTTGGCTTCTATTTTGACTCTGACCCATACTGGTTGTGTGATCCTAGACAAGTCCCTTAACCCCTTGGTGCCTCAAGCAGTTCTCTCACAGGACAAATGGCCTTAAGTTTCGTATTATTTGCTGACCAAATTGGTAAAGAGAGTTTCTTTACTGGCAGATTCCTACGTCAATGGAAATCACAAGACTAGTACAAGAACAAAAGCTTGTCTGTTCAGAACATTAAGGTTATTGTTTGTTTGTTATAAACATATATATTGGACTCATAAAAGTCATTTTTTGAAAGACTTGTATTTTCCCTAAGTGCTCATTAAAATTTGCTTCTGTCTCTCCGTCTCTCCCTGTCTCTCTTTCTCTTGCTATCTATTTCTTTGGCTCTGTGTATCCTTCTCTCTGCCTCTGTCTCTCTGTCTTTTTGTCATTCTATCTCTGAAAGAAAATCACAACTGTTTAATTAGATGAGATTCAGCTCAGCACAACACCCAATTGGCCACCATCTTCCAGATCCTGAGAATATTGTCAAAAAAGAAATCCCTTCCCATAATGTTGGTATGTGATGATCTGGGTCAAATACACAGTGCTCCAAAAGTCTTGGTGCAGTTTTAAGTTAATGCACCAAGACTTTTGGGGAGAATGGAGGTTCAGGGTCCTTCCACTGGCACATGCCAACATATAGCATAGTGGCTGAGTGGAATTTCACTTGGATTTGTTTTGCTTCAAGGAGATGGGGGAAAATAAGAAAAGAGCTTTTTTAAAAGCTGAGGAAGTGATTCATTCCAGAGGAGAATCTGGGTAAATACTCATCCAGATTGTTCCTCATTTATCCCTACAAAGTCTGTGTTTGGAACAGAAGCCATAAAGATCAGAAGGGGACAGCTAATTGACTTTCCCTTTCAATCATGATGAGCTTTTACTGTGGGCTGTTTGACCATGAGTTCCCTGTCTTCTGATAACAGACCTCAAATTTTCTGGTATTGGAAAGAAGTGGCAGCCCCAGTCATGTTGTAATTTTGGAATCAGGCCTAGGGGCAGGTTTTAAAAAGGGAGCAGCTTCTCGCTTCCTTTTGCTCTTTAGAATTGCAGTTTATCTTTTTAGAAAAGAGCAATAGCACAATTATTTTTAGAAAAGACACCACTAGAACTGCTTGGCATCATAAGCCAAGAAAGGCTCAGGCAGCCATTTTGATTTGCTATCCACTGACCTAAGGTATAGCACTGGAGGTCCATCAGCCTGGAGTATGAAAATATCTAGAGTATTTACGTTGAAGAGGAGGCATTAGGGCTCATGGCAATAATAACTATCATCATCATCATCATCATTTTTACTATAGAGTTTTCATATCAGCTTAAAATTTGCGAAGCACTTTATCTACCTTGTCTTATTTGATCTAAGTCCCAGGGCTTGGATTTAAATCCCACTTCTGTTACTTGCTACCCATGTGACCTTGGGCCATTCCCTTAATTGATGTGGGTATAAGTTTCCTCATCTGTAGGGAAAAGGGTTGAATTAAATAAGGTCCTTTCAGATCTAGGTCTAAGATCCTATTACTAGATTACCTCTGAGGACCCCTCCAGATCTTCATCTCTGATCCCAAGTTTCAACAAGGCAGATTAACACTGATATAACAAGGGGCAGCTAGGTGGTGCAGTGAATAGAGCACTGGCCCTGAAGTCAGGAGGACCTCAATTCAAATCCTGCCTCAGACACTTGTCAAACTTACTAGCTGTGTGACCTTGGACAAGTTACTTAACTCAAATTGTCTCTCACCTTCCTCCTCAAAAAAAAAAAAAATATTGAGGTAACAAAACTTCCAAATAGACCTGTTTCAAAATAAAACAGGTTCTGTTAAAAAAGAACCATTCTCATTTCAAGCAAAGGTCTGATGACCAATTGTTGAGCCCTTTACAGAGAGAATTCTTGCTTAGGTTGGACTACTAGACTGCCTCCAAGGGCCTTAACAACTAGGAGATTCTGTGAATTAAGAACTGAACTTAAATATTTTCTCTTTGTTTCTCAGTATACCACTGAGTCATTGGCCAGAAAAAAAAGAATGTGACATAAATTACCTCCTCTTGTTCTGTGGTGGAGAAGGAATCTTTGATTCCCAGCTGGTATGCTACTCCTCTTTGAGATTCACTGATGCTAGAAATCATGAAATAGTAGTAGAGTATTATAGAAAGACCATTGGCTTAGGAAGAAAGATCCAGATACTAGCCAACTCTGTGACCCTGTTTTCAATCCATCAATCAACAAGCATTTATTCAGTGCCTATCATGTGCCAAGAACTGGGGATACAAAAAGAGGCAAAAGAAAGTCCCTGCCCTCAGGCAACTTACAATCTAATAGAAGAAACAACATGCAAACAAATATATACAAAGCTGGCTATATACAGGATAAATAGGAAACAATTAACAGAGGGTGGGCACTGCAACTAAGAAGGGTTGGGGTACTCTTCCTGTAGAAGATGGAATTTTAGGTGGTTCTTATAGGAACACAGAGAGATCAGGAGTCAGAGCAGAGGAGGAAGAGCATTCCAGTCATAGAACCTCTAAATACTAGATCCTTCTAAATAAATCAAGGGCTTGTGATTTCATTGGTGTGGCTGTTACTTTCTGGCTTCCTCCAAAACTCAGCTTATATGTTACCTTCTGAAAGATTCATATCCTTTTCCTCCCAGCTCCTGGTGCGTTCCCCTCAACGGTTATCTTTCAACTACTCTGTATGCATCATGCATGCACCTATTTATTTTCATGGTCTCTCCATCATTAGAATGTAAGCTCATTGTGAGTAGGAACTGTTTTTACCTTGCTTTATGTCCTCAGCACTTAGCACAGTGTCTTATACCCAGTTTAATTCATAATTTTTAATTAATTGATTAATTGGTTGCTTGATAACATCACAATTATGATTTGTCATCTTAAAGAGTTGTATGAAGCTCAAAGAGTTTGGAACTTGACAATGGTTTAAAAGAAAGTGCTGTCGGATGTTTTTCTGACACTTCTGAACCTGCTTCTTCTGGAATGCCAAATCTAACCCATTCCATATTTAGATAGTTCTATTTGGAGACTTTTCCTTGTATCAAGAAAGAAAGTAAACAACTCATAATCTCTTGCAACTTGAATATGGGTGACAAAGCAGGAAAAGCATTTGATCTTCCTATATTCTCATCTGTGACTTCATATTCAGTCTTTACTGTCCATAAGCTCCATGTTGAAATCCAGGGCATTCATTTCTTTCTTCTAATTACTTCTAGAAAAGTTTGAAGGAGGCAGAATAAGAACCATTTGGTAGATTTGGTTCTGTAGATTCCATTCACCTTGAATAGGAGGGACTTGAACCTCATTCTTTTGGATTCCAAATCTAACCCATTCCAAATACTTTCTCTATTTGCAAAATCTAGTTGACCCTCAGGCCTGGGTGTCTAATTAACTGCCTGTTAGACATCTTTCCAGTGTCCCTTGGAACTCAATCTCATCATGCTTAAAGTGAAATTTTCCTCTAAAATCTACTTTCACCACCACCCCTGCTAATAATTTCCCACTTCTATTGATGGCATCACTTATCACAACCCAGTGACACAGGTTCAAAACCTCAGGTTCATCTTTGATTCTAACCTCTTCCTTCCCCATTTAATCTTTTACCAATTTCTATCATGTATATCACAGCACCATCTCTCAATCTGATTTCTTCCATCCACTCCCAATTCTACCATTTAGTACAGATCAACTCTCCCCTGAACTCTTCTCATGGCATACTAATTGCTCTCCCTGCTTCCATTGTCTCTACTTTCTAATGGACAAGTATTTATTATGTACCTGCAATACTATGCCACTCCACTCAGAGCCTTCAATGACTCCCCACTAACTATAAGATATAACCCAAACATGTTATCCTAGTAGCCAAGGCCCTTTGCTTTCTAACTTGAACATACCTTTTCAGATTCATCTGCCTTCTCTCTTTTATGTTCCATTATGCACCATTTTCTTCACCACTAACCAACCTGGAATAATCATCAAATCTAATCTAATAAACATTATTAATCACCTACTACATGTGTGGTACTACGCTAAGCACCAGGAATACAATTAATAAAAGAAAGATAGCCCCTGCCTTCTAGAAGCTTCTAATCTAAGGTGGGGGTGAGGGAGGACATAACACACAAAAGGGGCAGAAAGCCTAGGGTTGGGGAAGGTGGTATAGGTCTGATGTCTTCCTTTACAGGTAAGGAAAAAGAGTGCCAAAGAGGAGAGGACTTGTCCATGGTCCTACAGGTAGCATCAGAGATGGAAATTGAACCATGGTCTTCTGACCCCAAATTAAAGGTCCTTTCCATTTTACCCCACCATTACATTCATTTTATAGATGAGGAATGTGGTGCTTAGAAAAGTTAAGTGATGAACCAAGAAGGTTCAGTGGAAAGAGTACTGGGTTTGAAATTTGAGTACCTAGGATTGAATTACATTTCTGTTACTACCTCTGTGACTACAGGTCACAGAGAATCTGGAGCTGGAAGGAATTTCAAAGGTCACTTAGTATAATTCCTTCTTTTTTCCAGATGAGTAAATTGAGGCTGAGGAGGGTTAAGTGACCTGCCCAAGGTCAAACAGGTGAGAATCATCAGAGGTGAGATTTGAGGCAAATACCTCAGGCTCTAGAGTTAATGCCACTCTACCACATGAGCACAGCCCCACCTAAGCCTCAGTTACCTCATGGGTACAGTGAATAGGTTGGACTTTGCAAGTGCTCAAGGCAAGGTGGAAATCCAGATCTGTCCTGGCTCTGTGACCACTACCCCATATTGCCTCCTCTATTATATAATTCACTGAAAGCAAGTTTCCACCTGATGTTCCCACACAAGCAGTGCAATTCTCCAAAGCCCCATAGCTGGCAGATCTGTTCTTTGGTTCCTGCTCTCAATCTCCTAGTAAAATTCATTCCTCAGGACCCAAGCTTCTCTCCTCCTCCCTCCCCTTTCCTATAAAATTCAGCATAAAACTGCAAATGGGTTCTGCAGAGAAGAAAACCTATACTGCAGAGCCCTGGATGGACTTGGGCATCTCTCTTGCCTTTGGCACATGAGCAATTAACTTACCTAACATTCAAGTGAAGCAACACAAGATGTCTTGCAGTTTGTAACCCCATTGCCCATTGACAAGTCATAAGAGAAATGCCTCTTCATCACTCTGAAAGCCCTGCAGGTGTCCCTTACAGCCAGAAACTTTAACCATTCACTGACTATGACCTCAGAGATACCACTGTGAGAACACATTCCCCTACACTCCCTGTGTCTTAGAAATGGAAAAAAATAGAAGTCATCACTGCAAATTCATCTCCTATTTGATGTCGAACTAAATTTATTTCCTTAAAATTATGCTTTTGTTCTTCAAGCTGCCTCACAAAGCATATATGTTTAGCTCACCATGAGCTGATGATTATTTTCCTTAGGTAGAGGGAACAGACCTGTGATTTCACTGCTCCAGGGAACCCTCAGTAAAGAAATTGTCCTGGCAATTTACAGAGTTGCCTGGGGGCACTAAGAGGTTGTCAACATATCAACGAGCATTTAATAGGCCTATAATGTACAAGAAATTATGCTGAGTGAACAATGGGATAAAAAGACAGAAAGATGGTCTCTGCCCTCATGGAGCTTATATTCTACTGGGAGAGATACTATGTAGACAATTAGATATAAGACATATACAGAGTAGATGGAAAGCACTCAGAGGAGAAGGAAGGAGCAACTAGGGGACCAAAAGGTGGGATTTAAGCTGAGTCTTGAAGAAACCCAGGAACACTTAGAGATGGAGCTGAGGAGAATAGAGCATTCCAGGAATGGGAACTAGCATTGCTTAGTCACCGACGTGGGAAACAAGAGTGTCATGTTTTAGAAACTATGATGAATTGAGTGGTTGTAGGAATGTAAAGAAGAGAATAAAGTGTAAGAAGTCTGGAAAGGTGGAAAGGGGCCAGGTTTATTAAGGGATTTAAAGGCCAAACTGGTGACTTTATCCTGAAAGTAATTGAATGAAGGGAAGTGATGATGTGGTCAGACTTGTTTTTTCGAAAAATCATTGAGAAGGGGATAGATTATTGGGAAGAAGTTTGAGGCATGGTGAGCAACTAGAAGGCAAGTACAATAGTCTTGACAAAACACAAGGGTCTAGAATAGGGAGGTTTCTGTGTGAGCAGAGAGAAAGGGAGGTACATGAGAGATATTCTGAAGGTAGAAACAAGATTGAATGTTTAGGATGACACCAAGATTGTGAGCCTGAGGAAACTGGAGCATGGTGATGCCCTTAGTAATAATAGGAAAGTTGGGAAGACAGAGGAAGTTTGTGTGGCAGTGGGGGTGACAAAGATATTGAGTTATGTTCAGGACATGTTGAGTTTGAGATGCCTTCAGGGCATCCAGACAGTAAAACACAACTGAAGAGTTTAGGAGAGAAGTTAGAGCTAGGCAAATATATTGAGGCATCATGTGCATACAGGTGATGATTGAACCCAGGAGAGTTGATAAGATCTAGTTCGTGAGAGTATAAATAGGGAAGGGAAGAGAGCCTAAGACAGAGCTCTGGAGGACACTTGAGGTTAGTGGACCTGACATTAATGTAGAGCAAAGGAAACTGAGAAGAATATGGAGAAAAAAATAGGAAATATCAGCATCATGAAAACTTTTAAGGAGAGAGCATCCAGAAGAAAGTGTCATTGTTTCAGAGAGGTCAAGAAGGCTCAGAACGGAGCAAAGATCATCAGATTTGCTAATGCAGAAATTATTGGTAACTTTGGAGATGGCACTTTCAGTCAAATAATGAGGTCAGAAGCAGAATTGTGAAGGGTTTTGAAGTAAGTAAAAGAATGCAAAGTAGAGGCACCTAGCATCAACTGATTAGCCTAGAATGAGTGATAAGATGGCTGGGGTGGGGATGGGGGGGCAAGATAATAATATCAAGGAGAGTTTTTTAAGGATTGGGAAAGTGTAGATGTATTAGTAGGCAGCAGGAAAGAAAGTCAGGAGATAGGGAGAGATTAAAGAAGGTGGGATTGATAGAGTGGGCAACCTGCTGGAGAAGCTGGGAGGGGATAGAGGGCTTGAATTTGGCAGGAATGTCCATCTGATCAGCCCAAAGCTTCAGTTAAGTAGAAGATGGTAGGAAAAGACATCTGAATGATGTAGGAAACAAAGAGGCAACTTGATGAATATCCCAGGGTCACACAGCTGACATAGGCCAGAGCTAGCTCTTGATGCCAGCTCATCTTGACTCTAAGGCTGGGTCTCTAACTACCAGGCATAAAAATACTAATAGTGAGGCAGTGTGGCCTAGCAGGCAGCAGTCTGGGCTAGGAGTCAAGATCTAGATGCAAATTCTTTCTCTGACACTAATTATGTGACTCTTGGCAGATCACTTCACCCATGTAAACATCAGGCGTGTCTCAAAACTTTACTCACTAAGGCAGAGATAAGGTTACAGCCTGTGTTTCTGAAAAATGTTCTGAATACACTAGAAACGTATAACCTCTACCTAACATCATCATTGCCATTAACAACAGCAGCAGTAATTAACATTTCTTTAGCTCTCTAAGGCTGGCAAAAGTCTTCCCTCATAATGAGTCTATGAGGCATGTAGTATAGTACTATCCCCATTGAATCTGAAAGAAATACCTGTTTTATGAACTGGTGGTAAAGCTCACTGAGTTGAATCCTACTCAGGAAACTGATTCTCTGAGACATTAAGTTATTTGCCTTGGATCATGCAGTGAGTGCCCAAGGTACGATTCAATTCAGTAAAGTTTACCAGTCCCATAAAAAAGTATTTCTTCAGATTAAAAACCTGACATGTCTGATGGGTGCTGAGTACCCTGCTATATGTTGAAAGAAAAAATATATATATATGGTCCCCAAAAGCTAAATGATTAATGAATATGAATTAATGTTTTTTATTAAAAAATCATCCATATGAAAGATTATTCCAAATAAGAAATGATAACAGAAATATAAATTAAAATAACTCTTGAAGTTTCATTTCACCCTCAGAAAGCTCACAAAATCATTAGAGAGAGAAATAGTCTCTGTTGGAGGGGATGGAGGAAGATGGGCATATTTAATCATTGTCAGTGGAGCTATGAATTGGTATAACATTTCTTTCAGATAATTTGGGATCATTTGAAAAATATCATCCAATTATTACTGCTCTTCCCCTCAACCAAGAGATTCCACTGATGTAGTGAGGGTCAGGGGTGCTGGAGACCCCAAAATACCAGCATGAAGGGTCCTGCCAAAAGAATTCGACTCCAGCCACTCAGCCAAAGAAAAGCAAAATTTATTGAAAGTTTGACATTTTGAGTGGGTTCTTAAGGAGCCTTGATCTCTGTAAGGCTTGCATTGGGCAAGCAGGCCAGAATCATCTGACACAGAGTAAGTCTGTGCTAGGTCATTCTAGGTACTCACACCACGTGGAGGGAAGATGGGGTCTTATATACAAAAAGGTTGTGGGAGGAATCTAGGGGTGGTTTACAGGAGGAATTTGAGGAGAGTGTTCAGGAGTAATCAGATGAGGTCAGACCAGTAATGAGTGATTAAGGGTGGGAAGTTGCTGGAGGCTACCTGAAGAGGACAGACTATGGTGGGCCAGACCAGTTCAAGGGTGAAACAGGAGGATCAAGTGTGGGAAATTGGGGAAAAGGAGGGCTAAAGACTTGGGCAGAGCCACAACTTAAGGCCCATGGCCTCAGGCAAATGCCTTATGTGGGAAGATTCAAGGTGAGCTCAAGAGGGCTCCCAGAGCCTGCACCTCATCACCACTACTATCCACCCCAATGAGGTCAAAGAGAGCCAAAATATTGACAGAAATGTATATGCTGTGGTATAGTAGATGAAGCGTTAGCCCAGAGTCAAGAACACCTAAGTTCAAAGTCAGACTCTGATACTTGCTAGTCGTGTGACCCTGGGCAAGTCATTAAGCCTCTCTGTGACAGTTTCCACATTTGTAAAAATGAAGACAGTAATTATACTTACCTCACACTGTTGCTATGAGAGCCAAATATAGTAGTATTTGTAAAGCCCTTACCAAGTGATTGACACACAGCAGACACTATATAAATGCTAGATACTATTATTAAATGGCACCCTTTATTTTTTGAAAAGTTGCATTGTATGAATGCAATGGGATGCCGTTTCTCCATAAGATATAACAATTACGGGGCAACCAAGTGGCACAGCAAATGGAGCACCAGCCTTGGAGTCAGGAGGACCTGAGTTCAAGTCTGACTTCAGACACTTGACACACTAGCTGTGTGACCTTGGGCAAGTCACTTAACCTCAATTGCCCTGCCTTCCCCCCTCCAATATACATACACATAATATATATATGTATATTATATGTATTATATATGTATATACACAAACATATATATATACATACATATGTATATATACCCATATTTATAACAAGTACAAGGAATTTAAAGAAATTTGGCAATATGTTTAAAATGATGCAGAATTAAGTAAATAAAATTTGCAGTATGACTGCGACAATGCAAAGGAAAACATCACTGAAAAGATGTAGATTCTGATTAAATGCAATAACAAATCTTATTTCTAAAGACAGATACCGAAATATGCGTCTGCCTTTTTCTCTATAGAAAGAGGAACAACAGGTGCAGAAAAGCACCTGAGGTATCAGATGTAGTTGGTTTTACTTAACTCTTTTTCTTTGTTTTAAGGGATCATGGAGGGGGGTATGTTATATAGTTTCTGATGTTAAAAATAAAATGCTAGAATTCTGGGGAAAATTTTTCCTGATCCTGAGGACTGCTTTGTCTTAACTCACTCTCATCTTTGATAACATCTTTACTAAAGCTAATCTTTACATCCCAAGTGATTGACAGCCAGAGTCCTTAAGGGAGCCCCTAGGACTGTATCATTCAGCTAGACAGTAAACAAGATTTTCTCTTTTTTTCTTAAATTATTTATTTTTGCTTTTCAATAATCACTTCTATAAGTTTTCAATTTTCTCTCCCTCCTTCCCCAAGATTGTTTGCAAGCTGATACAAGATTTTGTTAAGAAATTACTCCATGCCAGGGACTGTGCTAAGCACCAAGGATACAATAAAGGCATCCCGAGTCATGACCCGTCATCTTGACTTATATCATGCCCAATTCACAGGTAAGTCAAGTCATCACATTCATATCATTGTTATTGGTTCTTTCCAAGAATGAAGGATGAGCCACAATGACAGAGAAAGACAGAAACTGTCCCTGCCCTCCAGAAGCTCAGAATTTAATGGGAGAGCTAACTAACATATATACTGGGTAAAGTGAAAGTTATCTCAGGGGAAAGGAATTAGCAAGGGCTGGAGGAGAAGGCTGGACAAGGTTTCTTGCAGAAAGTAGAATTTTAATTGAAACTTGAAGCAATCCAGGGAAATCAAGAGATGGAAATGAGGAAGGAGAGTATTCCAGAGGTGAGAAACAGTAAGTGAAAAGAGCTGGCATGGGGAAATGGAATGACTTGTTAGAAGAACAGCAAGGAGAACAATGTCACTGGATCACAAAGCACATTTGGATTTGAAAGCCTATTCTTGCTGGTTTGAGAATAAAAATCATCCACCCTAAAATTGAACTCTTTAAAGACTTAAATTGACTAGGATCAGTTCTCTTATTGGAAGTCTAGCATGACAATAAGTGTGTTACTTAAGACAGAGGTGGGGAACCTGTGGCCTCAAGACCACATGTGGCCCTTAAGGTCCTCAAGTGTAGCCCTTCTAGGTCCTCAACTGTGGCCCTTTGATTGAATCCAAATTTCACAGAACAGTTTGGATGCAGTCAAAGGGCTGCACTTGAGGACCTGGAGGGTCACATGTGACCTTGAGGCTGCAGGTTGCTCACCTCTGGCCTAAGGTCTTGGGACAAATACTTATATCAGAGTGCCAGTAATTATGACTGGGGAAAAGTTAAGTATTATATTTCCCAGAAGATGTAATTTGCATAGTAGAATTCTAAAAATCTAATATTTTGACCTTCTTGAGATGAAAAAAAAATGTTGTGAAATTCATTCTTTTAAAAACTGGAATAAATGTCATTTTAGAAAAAAAAATGTTTAGACTAAATTTTGACTGGTGACTGTCCATACACCACTGCCACCCAGTTTAAGTATGTGTCCTCATGTGAGAGGGAATGATTGGTAGTACATGGGTATATAACAGACTGGCCACTCTGCAGGTGAGTGATTGTTTGGTTTTATCTTAGAAGGGGCTAATAGGTTTCTGACTAAGGATAGTAATTTTAAAGGAAATTTTTCCTCTCCTTTAGCCCCAAGCCCACTGTCATCCTAGCAATAGCTATCTTGACACTTCTTAGAGAGGATTATTCACTGAATTGGCACTACCTCACTCTAAGTGAGCTCCTGAAAAGGCTTTAGACTAATAGGGCCAGGGTTTCTCATTGCATCCTGAGTCATCTCCAGTCATCCTGATGAATATCTGATCACTGCATCCTCGAGACTCTGGAAGAGAAAGTGAGACTGGTGACCTTGTACAGCTCTCCCTCAATCAAATCAAAGTCAACTGCAAGTCTTGTCATCATCTCCCTGATGCCATGATCCTTTTTGAAAATGAATTACAAACACAATCTTGTCCTAGGATTGCTCTGTGCCTCAGTTTCCTTTTCTGTACAATCAGGGGATTGGGCTCAAGAACTTCTAAGGTCCCTTTTCTCTTCAAATGTATGATTTTATTATCCTATACACTAAGTTCCTTCATTCATCAGCTTAGATATCTCCTGCAATCTGGGCTGTACTTCCTGCTTCTGCCAGCAGCCACATTTCTTCTTCCACAGTCCCACCCTGCTTTCCTTTCAGGAGCATAACAATGTCACAGTGTCCCAGGAACAGTTTTTCACTTTCCCTCCTCCTCAGACAAAAACCATCCTCCAAGTGAATATACCTCCACCCACTTGCCCCCAGATGCAAAAATGACTAGTTATAGCTCTGACTAATGTGTATTGGGGGTAGGGGGGAGAGAAGGGGCTCAAAACCCTGCTGACCCATCACTTGTGGTCAGCTAACTGGCTGCATCTAGAAAAGCCCATTTAATTAAAGTGCATGAAAATTTATAATATACATCAAAATGCGCTCTGGCCATTAGGAAATATTTTCCAGAAGGTAAGAGGTGAATCATGAAATTGCCATAATGGACAGCATGTTGAGAGATCAGTAACTGGTCCTTCCTATTGTCTCCAAGCCATGTTAGATTTCATAGGGAATCCAGCTTTTTTTCAGGGCTCAGTTAAAATCTGCAGATTGAGTTCATCACATGTGCCTTTTGCAACCTGTTTCCCAGTCCTAGGGATTACAATGCACATTTTGATGAATAATCTCAGGATTTGGGCATTTCCTTACCATACAATCTGATTTTTTTTAAAGCCTCATACGTCATTTCATAAGTGCAGAAAGACTCTTATGTAACTCATCATATTTAGGTGAAACTGTGATAGACAGCAGCTTTTATCTTCTAATGTTAATTATGATTTCAACAAAATTGAGTATTGTATTTCCCAGAAGATTTATTTTGAATACAGTATAGGTTTTTTAGTCTAATATTTTGGCCTTTTCAAGACAAAAGACATGTTATGATAGTCATCTTTTTTTTTTCTTTTCCAACTGGGGTATGTGTCATTTAAAAATACATTTCGATAGGGTCGTAACAATTTACTTGCCATTAGTCAAACCTCACCCTCTAATTTTACAGGCAAATGTGATGTCTCATCAGTGCATCATTTGAGCAAATCCAGTGTCAGGAAATGACAATACTTTATTTGATAGTCTAGCACTGGAGTTCTGTGGGCACAGAAAAAAAATTCCTAAAAATGTAAGATAGGACTGGGAACAAAAAAATACTTGAGAGGTGAGAGGACCCATTGAAGCTATTTAAGAAGGCCTGGGAGAGTGCCAAGAGGCAGGTTTGAAAAGCCTACATAAAGCTCCATCCAAATCCTCCTCCTGCTGCTACTCAAATTTCCATGTATAAAGACATAAAATCATTGGGAAGGAAAAAAACCATGGGCCTCAGCACATTTTTTTTTCCTTTTTGTCTTGAGCAATAAGAGCCCATATCAATGGGGAGCCTTGATAGACTTCTCATGGGTAAAAGGATTTTATTCCCCAGGTGAAAAGCATATGTATAGGAGAAGAATTTCCTAGCTAAGAGAGCTCTCATTTAAATAGGGATGCATACTTATAAACAAATGAACACATCAATCGTATTTAGTAATGTACTATTTGTCTAAGTGTCCATGAAAATGAATTTTTATGACCCAGATTCTCTCCCAAGAGCTTGTCACTCCTTTGTCATTGGAAGAAAAATATAATCTAAATGCCTAAGCTACAATAAGAATGACTTGAACATCAGGAAGAAGGGAGTCCTGTATCTCTTAAAAGAAGACATCTGTTACAAAAGCGTCATACGATGACCTTGGTATAAGCTTAAATCCAGGCAACGCTATCTAAGAGGAAGGCATGGCTCCTCGGCATTCAGAGGGGAAAGCAGACATAATAGAAAGTGTTTATGAACTCTATTTAAAAATCCTATTTTCAAAATAGAATCATAGTCACCAATGATACTGAAACTAATATTCAACCTAAAAGGTATTAAATTCTTCAAGCAAGGCTTTCGGCACTCTACTGTAACTAATAACCTAATTTAATTTGCAATGTCTATGTTCAAACTGACTGTCCTGGAATTTTTTTTAAACTGTAATTTTTCTTCTATGAAATTCTAAATTAGTCTTCAGGCTCACCCACAACTCCAGCAGCACTCACAGATGAATCTATAATCTAAGACCTGACAGGCTTTGCATTTTAATGCTGTGTTTGGGGGAGTTAGAGGCAGTGGGGTATGCTGGAGAAAGGGCCAGCCTTGAAGTCAGGAAAACCTGGGTTTCAAATCTGAATTTTTCAAATCCTTGCTCAACTACTTGAGACTTTGAGCTAGTCATTATACCTCCGTGGGCCTCAGTCTTCTCATCTGTAAAATGGAAGCTTTGGAGTGGATGGCCACTTAAGGTCCCACGCCACCCAGTCTATGATCCTACTATGTGACATGACTTTTCCAAGTATAGTGGAAAGAATACTGAATTTGGAATCAAGTTACCTGTGTTCAAATACTGACTCTGTTACTTGCTATCTGTATGATAGGGAGAAAGTGACAATTTTTCTGTTAGTTTCTTCATATGCAAAAAACAATTAGGGAGGATTGAACTAACTTGCCTCTAAGGTCCCTTCCAGGCCTCAAAGTAATGGTCCCATGATTTTATGGTCCTAGTTGTGTAACCTAGTTGTGTCCCCAGGCAAGTCTCCAAGACATAGATAAGGAAGAAGGAGAAGGAGGAGGAGGAGCTAACAAACACAGCACCTACTATGTGCCATTCACTGAACTAAGCACTTCCCCATTATCACATTTGATTCTCACAACAGCCTTGTGAGAGCAGAGTTATTATCTCCATTTTACAGATGACTTGTCCAAGGTCACACAACTAGTGTTTTAAGCTAGATTTAAATTCAGGTCTTCCTTACTTCAATCCCACTTTCTACAGGAAATTTTTTCCCCAACTCCTTAATTCTAATGCTTTCCCTCTTTTCAATTGCTCCCTACTCATTGTTGTTTCTATATATTTGTTTGCTTGTCTCCTCAATTAGATTGTGAGCACCTGGGGGGCAAGGACTGAATTTTCCTTATTTTATTTTATATCCCTAATACCTGGCACAGTGCCAGGAATACAGTAGGTGCTTAATAAATGTTTATTGACTAACTGGCTGACTAGCTAGGCACTTTGGGGGAATGTAATATTTAAGTATTCTTTTGGTGTAAAGGTTGGACTAGGCGGCCAGCTGAAATCCCTCCCGGCTTTCAAATTCTATCATTTCATGAAATTAAAGAAATGTACCCAAATATATTTAAAGAAATATTGCTTTTTCTATCCTATTAAGACTAGAAAAGAAAGGACAATTACTTTACAAATCCTAGTTTTACTCTGCAGCCCAAGAAAGTAGAATAATTGTCTATGAACTGTGGTAGAGATAGCACGGGATGGTAAAAAGAGCACTGGCTTTGGAGTTAGACATACTGTCTTCAAATTGTGACTTTCAATCTTCTCTGCTGCGTGACCACTGGCAAGTCATTCCCCCTCCTTAAGGCTTTGTTTCTTCATCTGCAAGATGAAGGTGATAATATCCTATCTACACCAAGGGATTATTACAAAGAACATACTGTATAAACATTAAAATGCATAGAAATGGAACCTATTCTTATAGGAATTAGGAGTTAATAGGAAAATCCTCTAACATTGAAGGCTCCCCAAAATAATTCCCTAATGTGAGTCTTCCATTTCTGTTAAGTCATTCTCCTCTGTCTCCATGCTCCTGAACACCTTGAATTTGATTACAGTGTTCTTACCTGGAATGCCCTTCCTACTCCTTTCCGTTCACCCTTCAAGGATCAACTCAAGTCCCTAATAAATCCTTCAATTAGAATTCCCAGTCTACATATGCACATACATATACATATACGTATATATGTGTATAACACCTATGCTTTAGAAAAATCACTTGGATAGCTAAGTACGAAATGGATTGGAGTGGTGAGAGATTTGAAGCAGAGAGATCAATAAGCTAATATGTATGTATGTGTGTATGTATGTATGTATGCGTGTCTGTATGTATATGTATATGTATATGTATATGTATATGTATATGTATATGTATATGTATATGTATATGTATATGTATATGTATATGCAGGCTGAGAACTCTAAGGCAAGGCTTTCTGAGGGGCTTGATAGGTATAGATTATATAATATATAGACACACGTAAGTGTGTGTGCCTATGTATATTTATATATATACATATATATGTATGTACATATATCTACACACAGATGTACATGTATACTTGTATGTATGTATGTATTCTCCATCCCCAAACTCCTTTTAGTATCTCTCCTCCATACCCCAATTCTGTGGATCTACCTAAATATCTAACTGCTTCTTGGCCCGCTGACTTCCAGGTTATTTTATCATAGCTTCCAGCATCATGGTGGCTGGGGCAGTAGCTACAATGGCTGCGTCAGTTAATCCTCAGGGACACCTGGATTTTGAATCTCACCCCCCACCTTTACCAGGCATGGAATTTGGGCAAAGTATTTAATTTCTTCCAACTTCAGTTTGCTGATATGTGAAATGGGGGAAATGCTACCTATAGCCCTCACCCCAGGGTTGTTGTTAGGATCAAATGGGATAATATAAAAAAAGTGCTTTTTCAACCTTAAAGGATCATAGAAACGATGATGATGATGATGATGATGATGAAAATTTCAAAGAATGAAAGTGTCTTGTGATTTTGTCAGCTCTGGTTAATGCTGCTGTTTTCTCATCCTTCTACTTTTCAACTCTATTCTTTCGATTTTGGGGGGCCAATACCTGTGCTTTGGTGAGAGATTTATCCCTATGGCCTGGTCAAAACCCATTATGTTTGGGAGGATCCATTCTCTAATGGGGGGGGAGGGGAATGATATGAAAGAAACCAACTGGAAAAGACCTGGGCAAATGGATCGAGAGAAAACGTCATGAAGTGAAGCTGTCATGGCACAGGTAACTCATTGGCATATTTTTGACTAATGGAACCTGAAGAACCAGAGCAGTGGCTTTCCTTGCCTAATCTCAGCAAACACCTCCTCCTAAGGATGGTGCAGCCCAGAGTGTCTCTGGAGCTGTCTGTTGACAGCTCTCTCAGCCCAAACCACAAACCACACTGAGAGGAAGAAATGTGCACTTACATTGAGAGTCTTTCCCTGCTGCCTCTTTCTTTACCAGCAGGCAGTTCCTGCTCTATGCCTAGCAAATGAAAATCTTCTATTAGAGAAAAATATACAGGAGAACAGTTTTTTTTTCTGTCCATCTTTGGTAGGTATGCATACTTTAAAAAAAAAAAAAGAACTGCCTCTGAGAAGCAAACTCATGTACCATTCCATGTCTACAATGAATAAAGGTCTTTTAAGTGTTATATAATCAGAAAATGAACAGAAAAGACTTCAAAGGCAGGTCCTTTTTCATTTTTCTAAGACAAGATACTTGCTCTTTCAGAACTAGAGACTATCTTTTGGCAAAGAGAAAGCTGTACATAGGGTAAATTTTGGACAAAGCAGTGGGTTTTCTTTTTCCTATGAAATCAACTTTTGCTTGGAGAAAAATATTATATTCATACACACACACATATATACACAAACACAAACCACCTTTGCTTAAAGGGTAGTAAGTTTAATGAATGAGGAAATAAGGAAGAATGGAAAGAACGAAGGAAGGAAGGAAAGGATAAATCAAAAGAGGGAAGGAAGGAGGAACGAAAGAGTGAAGAATGGAAAGAGGAAATGAGGAAAAGGTAAAGGGGAAGTGAAAGAAGGAGGGAAAAGAGAAAGGGACAAAGGAATATAGGAGGAAAGAAAAGAAACAGAAGAGAGAATAGGGAGGAAGAAATGTCTTTTCAGTCAGTAACCAATAATTGAACCTTCCTTCTAAGGTTCACAGAATTCTGCAGTCTCAAAGTTGGAAGGGATCCCCAATACAAGCTACCTGACCAGTGATCATCCAGTGTTAACTTGAAAGCTTCTAATAAACAGAAGCGCCTCTCTTCCACAGTAGCTCATTCCACTTTGGGGTAGTTCTAAATGTTAGGAAGCATTTTTTTAAATCTAGCCTAAATTTGACTCTTGCCAACTTTACCCCCTTGCTTCCAGCGTTACTCTCTGATGTCAAGTAGTAAAAGTCTAAACAATCCCCCTATGAAATACTTGAAGAAAGCTATTCTATACACTGTCCCCAGTCTTTTCGTCTCCAGGCTAAACAGCCACAATTGCTCAACTGACCCTGGTTATTTAAAAAGAATATTGAATTCCATACATTTTTAAAGTTTCAGGATGATATCAGTTTACTTTAGAAAACTGATTATTTTTTAAGGCAATTCATGTGAGTCCCCCAAAACGTTTCATTCTTTCCTTTTTTTTTTCATCTACTCAGCAAATCATCCCTAAACCCATATCAAGTACAAAATCTCTTCTTTGGCTTCAAAACAAAATAAACTCATGTAAGATTTAAAAATTGGTGAGCAATTAAAGTAGCCTATTTCGGTTATATTTGGTGTCAAATCTCCCACGTAAGTGATTTGAATTTCTGATAGAATTGCCCAATAGTTCTATGATCATAGCCTCAGTCTGAGATCTAAGGAAGCCTGTGTAATTGGCAATAAAATGTTAAAATCACTCAGGGATCAATTTTCAAGATGTCTCAAAAGGAGAAGCTATTGGGAAAAAAATGTGGAACCATGGATGATAGTAGTACAAAAATATGTCTGAGAAGAGAGAGAAATCACTTCATAAATATAAATGTAACATAATTTTAAGAGAGAATTAAAACATTAAAACTAACAGCTGCAAAAATAAGAAAAGACCCCATGCAGTAGATGAAACTGAAATGAGCTTTAAAGGAAGCTAGGAATTCTGAGAGATAGAGATGTTTCCATGCATTCTAGGCTGTACCAAAAAACATACCTGCATGATCTCAGAACACCCAACCCATGCTAACCATATAAAAAACACTGAAAAAGTAGTGAATTCATTAATTGATTGATTCCATCTAATAATATTGAACAACCTCTGAAATACTATATTAGCTATGGGAGGGAAGGAGGGGTTCAAAAATGAAACTACAGAGCTCTAACAATTAAGGAGGGCAGCTAGGCACCACAGGGCATAGAGCACTGGGCTTGGAATTAGGAAGACTCATCTTCATGAGTTCAAATCTGCCTGAGACACTTACTAGTTGTGTGATCCTGGGCAAGCCACTTCACCCTGTTTGCCTCAGTTCCTCATCTATAAAATGAGCTGGAGAAGGAAATGGCAAAGTACTGCAGTATATTTGCCTAGAAAACTCAAAACGGGGTCATGAAAAGTTAGACATGATTGAAAAATGACTGTACAAAAATACTGTAGCAATAAAACCATTAAGTAACTAACAGTTTAGTAGGGAGAATAAGACAAGCACATAGATAATTTAATAGATAGATAGACATAGATAAAAATAGAGATATACATAC
>CM053590.1:21601178-21620696 GCA_028646515.1 Pseudochirops corinnae | reverse complement strand
TTCTTTACATCCTCAGTGACTAGCATAGTATCTGGTACATGAGTGTTTGTTGAGTGACTGATTTATCGATAGTACCATAAGTACCTGGGAGATACCCTAATGGAATGACTAATTTGAAGAAGAAGAGTTCATTTTTGATGGGAAGAATAAGGGAACCTTCATGGAGGACTTAGCCACTGAACAAGTCCTTAAAAAATAGCAACAAAGATTTCAAAATGGGAAGAGGATTTATTAGAGACAGTTGAAGGCATGAGGGCTATATATGCAAAAACACCAGGACAGAGGAGGGAAGCATAATATCAGAGAACCAAATCCCCAAATCCCCCAGTCTAATTCAGACTTACTTGACTTCAAAACCTCAGAAGTGTGTCTCAGTCTCAAGACAGCTGAATAGTTCTGCCTTGAGAAATAAACTTTCTGAGTCTATGCCACACTCTTATTAACTTCCAGTGGCTCCCTATTGTCTTCAGATTATGGTGGTGGTGATGGTGGTGGCGGTGGTGATGATGATGAGTGGTAGTGGTGGTGGTGGTGGTGATGGTGGTGGTGGTGGTGGTGGTGATGGTGGTGGTGGTGGTGGTGGTGATGGTGGTGGTGGTGGTGGTGGTGATGGTGGTGGTGGTAGTGATGGTGGTGGTGATGGTGGTGGTGGTGGTGATGGTGGTGGTGGTGGTGGTGGTGATGGTGGTGGTGGTGGTGGTGGTGGTGGTGATGGTAGCTAACATTTATGTAGCAGTCTAAAGTTTACAAAGCATTTCACATATGTTATTTCACTTGATCCTCCATTTAGCATTTCAAGCTCTTTAAAATACAGTCCTTCTGTCCTTTCTAAGGCCTCTTACACTCTACTCTTCTCCATTAATTCTATGATTTAATCATACTGGGAGGCCACTTAACAACTTGTTAGAATTGTCTAGGCCAGAGGGAATGAGAATTTAATCCAGAGTAATGGCAGCTAAAGGAGAAAGCAAAGGACTCAGATAAGTGATACCATGGAAGTAGAAGGTTGAATTTGCTGCCTGGCTGAACATGAGAGATGAAGAAAACAAAAAAGTCAGAGAACTCTGATTTTGGAGTCTGGATAACTGGGAAAAACACAAGAATTGGGGGCATTAGGAGAAGAGTCAAGTATGGAGAGGAAAAAGGTGACTTTGGAAATGCAGCCCTGGAAACCAAGGCATATTAACACTATATTTTGATCAGCACCATGACTTGTAATCAGCACCAATTCTTGTGGTGAGCACAGAGGCTGGAGAAAGCATGAGAGCCAGAGAAGTCAGGTAGTATTAAGCAGTTCATGAGATGGAGGATGAGTAAGCATGCAGAGAGAAAGGTGATGATGGGGATATTTAAAGCAGAAAAAGGTTGACTCTGACTCCGGTCAACTGGATTGGCCAACTGTAATGCCTTTAGTAAGCTTATTCTCAGATTAAAAGTGCAACCCAGCTGAGTCTTGAAGTTATGGGTTGCCTGTTTTTGGTTTTGTTTTGTTTTGTTTTTTGGAAAAAATGATACTCTCTGAGTTCCTCAGGGAAAACTTTTTCTGGCAGGAGTCTTTTCTTTTATTTATTTATTTTATTATAAACTTGACAAATGTCAACAATGCAAGCCGTTCCTTATTCAAAGGAGAATATGAAAATAGGACTGTGTACAAAATTGAATCTCTATTATGTAGATTGTTGTTTTTGTTTTTAAACATTTTAGTTTATTATTTATTTATATTAACATTCTTTTCTTTTTAAATTTTGAGTTCCAAATTCTCTTCCTCCCTCCCACCCCTTCCATCATATGCTAAAAAGACAAGCAATATGATATGAATTATGTATGTGAAATGATATAAAACATTTCCATATTAGCCATATTTCAAAACAAGCAAGAAAAATAAAAAAGGTGAGAAAATTACATTTCAATTTGCATTCAGAGTTCATCAGTTCTCCCTCTGGAGGTAGAAAGCATTTTGTCTTCAGGAGTCCTTTGAACTTCTCTAAGGTCATTGTATTGATCAGAGAAGCCAAGTGATCATCATTATAATAACACTGCTTTCACTGTGTACAATGATCTCCTGATTCTTCTCATTTCATTTTGTATCAGTTCACATGGGCCTTGCCATGTTGTGGTTGTTTTTCTTTTTCCTGAAACCACACCTCCTCTTTATTTCTTATAGCACCATAATGTTCCATCACATTCATATACCATAACTTGTTCAGCCATTCCCCAATTGATAGGCATTCTCTCGATTTTCAGTTCTTTGCCACTACAAAAAGAACTGCTAATAACTAGGCACAAATAGTTTTGTACATATAAGTTTATAGTCATTTGAGCCTAGCTCCAAATTGTTCTCCAAAATGGCTTGATCAGCTCACTACTCTACCAGAAGTTCATTAGTATAACTTTTTCCCTCGACCCCTCCAGCATTTGTCAGTTCTGCTAGGTGTAAGGTGGTACTTCAGAGTTGTTTTAATTTGCTTTGCACTAATCAGCAGTGATTTAGACCATTTTTTTTTCATATGACTATAGATAGTTTTTATTTCTTCTGAAAATTTCCCGTTCATATCTTTTGACTATTGTTGTTGTTCATCCTTTGTTTTTGAAGAGGACCAATGATATCATGAAGGTGATTTCATGAAATAGATTTAAATGAAGCAGAGTTGACCCAAGTCATCAATCCCATTCTCTCTTCCAGAATCACTGAAGTCTAGTGACAAGACAAAAGTCAAGATGACCAGTGATGGCCTGGATTGCAGGGGATGACCTTGACCTTTCTAAATCAAAGTCGTTTCCTAGGCTTTGGTTTGTCTGAGGCAATGTCCATTCAGTGACTAAGGGTTACACAAGAATTGAGTCATTTAAAAAGCCAGGCAACCATAAGGCATAATTGCTCACTTTGATATCTCTATCAGCAATGAAGACATAATAAAAACATAGTCCACATGAGGTAACTTGCTAAAAAAAATACTTAGGAGGAATATGACAACTGTTTATAAATATTTGAAGGATGAGGTCTCGACTACTTATCAATTGGAGGATAGTCCTTATTTTTTATAAACTTGACTCAGTTCTATAATCAGTATATATTTGAAAATGAAGCCTTTATCAGGGAACCTTGCTGTAAAATTTTTTGATGTTACTTCATTGTCTATGATGTCTTTTAGAATAATGCCTTTTCCCTTATTATGTCTTTTAATTAGATCTACTTTGCTTTTGCTTTGTCTGAGGTCATTATTGAGACCCAGGGCTTATTTCCTTCAGCACAGACATACTAGATTCTGCTCTCATCCTCTATTTTAAATCTGTGTGTATCATTCTCTTTCAAGTGTATCTCTTATAAACAACATATTGTTGGATTTTGGTTTCTAATCCATTCTGCTATCCAATTCTGTTTTGTGGGTGAGCTCATCCCATTCACATTCACAGTCATGATTACTATGTATTTCCTTCCATCTCAATTACTTTTGTCTCTTTCTGTTTCTCTCGGTCTCTTTCTCCTCAAAAGTCTATTTTGCTTCTAATCATTGCCTCCCTTAATGCATACACTCTTTCATCACCCCTCCTCTTATACCCTTCTTCTCCTATTTCCTATTGAGTAAATTAAGATTGTTCTTTTTCAAAAGGATATATTGAATTTAACAGAAGTATACACATTGCCCTCTTTATCTATATCTCGTGGATGTATCTTTTAGCCATTACACTAATTGGCAGTAAGTCAACAGAAGAAAAACAAGTGACTCTTGTTCTTCCTCTGGCTGTCTCATGTCTCTTGGCAGCATCCTCATGTGGCATAGAGTCAATGTTCTGGTAAGGGCTGAAAAGCCTTTCAGGCATAATTCTAACTGAATTTCTGATACCTCTACGGGTGCTTGAGAACCAGAGCAAACAAAATAAATGTCAGGGAAAGAGCCGTGCATTTGAAAGTTATCTGCATAGAAGTGGTCACTGACATTATGAATGTGAATGGAATCCTAAAAGAGAAATAGAAAAAATGAGGACAAGGACAGAGACTTGAAAGCAGCTGACACCTGAAGGGTAGGAGAAAGAAGAGGACCTGCTAACATAGACAGAGAAGAAATAATAATCCTATTTCAGTGGGATGAACTGCTGTTTTTGGGTCAGAGGACTTTAGTTTGAATATTGAGTCTTCTACTTACTAACTGTGTGACTTTGGATAAGTTCCTTAAACTCTCTCTGAATCTCTAATTCCTCATCTTTCCGTCATCCAGATGATCCTGACATTCTGTTCAGTTCTAAATCTAGGATCCCATGATCAGAGATCAGAGACGTAAGAAAATCAGAAGAGTATACTATCACAGAATCCAAGGGACAAAAAAGCATCAAGGGGAGGGGGTGCTCAACAGTGTCAAATGTTGCTGGGAGATTAAGAAGCATGTCAGCCATAGAAACCTTCTTCCTAACTGTCTTATTTCCACTGATGGTACTCTCATTTTTCCAGTCACTCAAGCTCAGCAAATGCCGTTGACTTTGGCAACAACAATGTCATTATTGATGTTGGAGAAAGCAGTTTCTATAGAATAGTAAGACTGGAAAACAGATTGCTGAATGTGAATGGATTGGGAGGAAATGGAGGCAGATGGTGTAGACTATTATTTGTTTTAGAATATTAGCAATGGAAAAGAGAAAAAGAGGCATGAAAATCACATGGGGGATTGTCAGGGTCAAAGGAAAGTGCTTTTCTTTTAAATGATAAGGAAAATTTGAACATGTTTGAAGACCGAGGTGAAGGAGTCAGGAGAGAGAGCAAGACTATCATAAATGGAAAAAGACCCTGGAAGAGACAAAGGAATGAGACAGGGAGGGAGAAACCAAGAAAACAGCTTAGTGTCAGACAGTGGGGGGTTTTAAATGCCAAGCTAAAAAGTTTGAGGTTAATATAGGGACAAAAGGGAGTCACTGAAAGTTTGTGAGCACAAGTATGTCATTAGAAATTTTGCTTGAGGAAAACTCATCTAGTAGTATTATGCAAGATGCATTGGGGGAAAGAAAGACTCATAGTATATTAGGATCATAGTTCTAAAACCAGAAGGGAATTCAAGACCATCTACTCCAACTTCCTAATTTTATAGATGAGGCAAATTTCAGAAGAGAAAATCAGACTTGGGAAGTATGCAGCTGGTTAAGTAAATGACGACTGAGGAGGTGATTTGGATTTATGTACTGTGAATTAAAATATAAGATTCCAGAGATAGAGTGCATCTAACATAGCCCAGCAAGACTACATTTCCCTGCAATCATGCGAATCTAATCAAAAAGGCTTTAAAGTGAAATTATCCACCAAGCTAGAAAAAAAGAGGCAACAACAACAATTTAGGAATAGCTCTATAAAAACTAAGAAATTCACAGGAAACAAAAAACCCAAGAAGAGAGGCAGCAATAAAATCCAAGACTTCCATTGTCTATAAACAAATACACAAAATATAGGCAACAAGCAAGGCGATTTCAGAATCTTAAAAGAAAGAGACAGATTGAACCAGATGGTGTCACTGAGACTGGGGGGGGAGAGGATAAGTCCTATGACTGGCATATGTCTCTGAAAGGATGGATATACCTTGTTCAATAGGAGTAGAACATGTTAAAGGAAAAGGGAGTATCATAGTAATGTAAGAAGACAAAACAATGTAAGAAAATCCAGGAAGTGAAAAGGGAAAGATTCTCTGAGAAAAAAAAAAGAAAGATCAGCAGAGGCGGAAATTGAAGGGAAGCTGATATTAAAGGATATCACAAACTCTCTGGTCAGAATTGGGAAGTACAAGAGCATTTAATGATTCATGTCATATACCTCTAGTGGAAAGGCACTATAATAATTATGAAGGACTTCAATTCCCCCAAAATTTGCTTTAGCTTTCTTTTCACTGCAAGGAGAGTAGCTAACCATCTTTTGGTGTGACTAAATGATCACTTTATTCTTGAGCAAGTAGAAGAAGCAAAGAGGAGGAATTCTATTTTGGGTCCCATTCTCATGGGGAACTGGTTATTGGGATAGAGATGATGAAAACCTTGGAGAAAAGTCACCACTCTGTCTTTGAATTCGTACTAGAGAAGGAAAACTTGACAAGACCTGACACCTCCCTTAGATTTTGAGAAGGTGAATTTTGGAGAGTTCAGAGAAAAGAAAGGGAAGAGATCATAGAGAAAAATCAAACAAAGAAAGTCAGCCCAGAAGGTCTGGGATGTTCTCAAGTATCAAATTCTGAAAGCTTGAAGAGAAACAATTCCAATGGAAAAGTGAAACAAAAGTTGTCTAAAGAAAAAAAATGGATACAGAGTAAATTGACAGTAGAATTATAGATTTTATAGCTGCAAGAGACCTTTGAGTTCACTGAGTCAAAATCACTTTACAGATAAACCCAGGGAGATTGAATAACTTGACCAAGGTTACATGGGCAATAAGTTAACAGAGGCATAACCTGAACTCAGGTTCCCTTTATTCAAATCCAGCATTATTTTCCTTATCACCAGGCTGATTCCTACAAAATTCATGGTCTCTAGGGTGATAGAACCCCAAGCTTTGCTGTCATTAGCAACACACTATTATTAGCTGAAATAATAGGCTACTTACGTGCCTAAAAATGTTTTCTAAAGAGAGGAGCCAGAACAACAAGAAAGAACAACATTAAAAAATAAAATTTTGCATGGTCTTATAAGAATAATGTCAGGAGTATTAAAGTCTAAAATAAGTTCAGGCTGTCAAAATAAGTCAAGGATATCCCACAAGGGGGGGTTAAGTTTTATTGGGGGGATAAGGAGATCTGAAAAGAGGCAGAGAGCTTTAGATGGATGGGACGATGATAAAAGAAAAAAGGTAGAAATGTTTAATTCATTTTGCCTGTTTGCCTTGCTGCAAATAATGATGCCTGAATAATCTTTGGCCTTGAAGAAACAAACAAGAACAGCTAACAGGGAGCTGATTTTCAAGATAACATAGTAGGAGAGTGATGTGTTGCCCTTGGTAAGTTCAAGTCACAAAGCAAAGATAAACTACATCCTTGGATGCTGAAAGAAATAGTAGGAGTGATTGCTGAGTCATTATCAGTGAAGATGGGAGAGATATCAAAGAATTCAAGAAGGACAAATTTTGTCCCAGTAGCCAAAATAGGGAATAAAGCGGAGTAAACATATTGTAAATGTAGGAGTTTGACTTTAGGTCCTCGAAAATTTTAGATGATATTATCAATGGGATATGAATTAAATATCCAGAAAAAGGAAGCATTGATCACAGAGAGTAAGCATGGCATTATCAAAACAGACAATGCCAGACTAACCATATTTCATTTTTTGAGAGGGCTATTAAACTGGTAGATTAGAGAATCCTGTAGCTATAGATTTTTATGTAATTGTGTTGGTATTTCCTCTTCCACAAAAGCACTAGCCTCATACAGACACTAAGAGCGAATAGTTGGGCAGGCCGTGGCCACCTACCTATCAAGGGAAACACCAGAGGAGTTAGGGGGCAGCTAAGTGGTGCAGTGAATGGAGTAGCAGTCCTGGAGTCAGGAGGACCTGAGTTAAATCCAGTCTCAGACACCTGACATACTTACTAGCTGTGTAACCTTGGGCAAGTCACTTAACCCCAACTGCACTGCCTTCCCCCAACCCCCCCCCCCCAAAAAAAACCCAAAAAATCCTACTAGAAGAGTTAAAGTCTCTGCATAAGCATTCTGAACTCAAATTACTAGCCTTGGCTTCCTGTAGTACCTGTCCCACACATTCTAGGTCCCCCTCAGAGAATACAGCTTCCTACTGTGCCTTGATCTAAACACATTGAGTCTAGAGTTGAACATATAACGATTATGCTACAAGGTGCTTTCCCAATCTCATGACTCAAAGGACTACATAGTCTCTTTGCAGATAAGAATAAATTTATCAAATGAACTTGGAATTAAAAGTTACATGAAAATCAAGAGCTTTGATTTTTCCTTAGTAAAGGTATGAAACCTCTACTTCCTCCATGTATTGTTTCCATAGCATTCCCCAAATATGCCCAAATAACTGTATAACACATTTTGACAATCAGCTTTCAAAATCAGTGTGGGGAAATGGGGAGGAATCAACTATTCCATCACTATCAATTCTTGTTCTCATTGCTTTGGTAATTGATCATGGAAGACACAAAGTCAGGACCCAGATGTTCCTTTCCTCGCAAAATCAACAATTTACACACCTCTGTGCATCCCTATCTCTGTTTTCTTCTTTTGGTAGGCTCTCCCAGATTTCTGTGATGTCTTCTGTATCCCCTGGCTGTAGCATCACCAAAAGATCACACAATTCTGACTTCAACCCCAAGATATTATCAAATGAAGAGGCAGGACCCTTGTTTAATAGGAAATGCAAGTTCTATGTTCCACCATGCAGGAATCTCACTGCTACTATGTCAGTTGTGCTTGCCATAAAGCAATAAATTGCATTTGTTTTGAAAATCCTGGCTACAGCACAAACATTAATGACCTTAGGCTACTGCTCCTATATGAACAGTTGCAGACATTTTAACTCCCTTCCCTCTACATTTCCTGTCCTTATCTGAAGCTTAAAAGACCAAGGAAATTGCAAGGGAGAAAAAAATATAGATTTCACTGGCAAAACATTTGACAAGGACTCTCATGTTACTTTGGGGAAAAAGATGGAGAGATGTGAGTTACATGATAGTATAGTAAAGTAGATTTGAAACTGATTGAATGACCAGGCCCAAAAAAGAATCATTAATCTTTCAGTGTCAACTTGGAAGGCAGCCTGTAGCATGCTGCAGATTTATAAGATTTATAAGATTTATAAGACCTGCATCTCACCCAGTGCTCTTTTACAAATTATGTCACTAATTTGGATAAAGCCATAGATGTATTGCTCATCAGATTTGCAGATGACAGCAAAACTGGGAGAAATCTTGAACACATTGGATGACAATCAGAATCTGAAAAGAGTGGAGTACTGAGCTTACTCTAATAAAATGAAATTTAATGGGGATGATTATAAAACTTTACACAGGGTTACACATCACTTCACAAGAACAGGATGGCAGAGACATGGTTAGATAATAGAATGTCTGAAAAAGATCTGGGTGTCTTATGCACTTTGAAATTCAATGAATCAACAGTGTGATGTGGTAGCCAAACAAGCTTATAAGACCAAAGGCTTCCTAAGGGATGATACCCCAAACCATGGAGGTTTATCACCTATCGGGCTGTGAGCTTCTTCCCTATTTAGATCATATCTAGAATATTACAATTATTTCTGGTCAACACATTTTGGGAAGAGCAATGATAATATAGAATGTATGCAAATGTGGCAAAAAGATTGTGAAGAGTCTAAAAAGCTCGTCATATGAGAACTGGTTGAATAAACAAAAGATTTTGGCCTAGAGAATAGATGGCTTAGGGAGCAAATGATGGCTTAGGGAGCTGGCTTCCAGTACTTGAAGATCTGTTGTGTAGAAGAGAGATTGCATCTATCCTGTTTGGCCCCAGTAGTCAGAATTAGAAGCAAGGGATGAAAATTTGAAAGAGTTACATTAAGCTTGGTGTCATTATTACTAAAAGAGCAGGGGTATCAAACTCAGAGAGAAATGATATCTGCTAATACATACGTAAGGCTCCCTGTGGGCTGCTTGGTTGTAAAACATAATATTATCTATGTTTTATTGGAATTTGATTTGTTTTGTTGAATATTTCCAAATTACGTTGTAAGCTAATTAAGACAGCACTTGGAGAACTGTGGGCTGTTTGCATCCCACTGGCCATGTGTTTGACACCTCTGGTGTAAAGCTAAGCAGCCATGGAAGGAGATGACTCCCAAGTTAGTGGGTTTTCCCTCATTGGAGGTCTTCAGGCAAATGTCAGATGGCCATTTGTTGGGCATGATACAGAGGGCACTCTTGGTTATTTGTGGATTGGATCATTTGGCCACCAAGCTCCTGCCCAGCTCTGAAATTCCATGATTCTATGAGGGCAGTAGTGAGGGGGAACAAATTAATAGTGCTAGTGAGAGAGAATGTAAGTATTATGTCCCTCAGAAGCAACCAAGAGAATAGAAATAGAAAGCAGAAAATACATGCACAAATCCTTGCATCAATGAAGTCTCTAGGACTGGGCAACTATAAAAATGATGGAAACTGGGACTACATCCCCTTACTGTATGCTTCATCACAGTTCCTAGGACCATGTATTTTGTATAAAATACATATTCCATCAATCTTGCTGATGGCAGCTGTTTTCTAGAGCCCAAAAAGGAGTGGAAATTTGACTACTATTCAGTTCATTGATTCATTGTAGACAATCAAACTATACAAATCACTTTTAAAAAGGTTTTTCTTTGTGAATTGAATCATAACATCTGTGTGTTTATAAAGCTGACATTATATACAAGGACAGTCCAGGCCCCAAGGAATCAGTCAACAGTTATCCATAGAGTCAAGCATCTGGTCTCTGATTCCTCCTGTCTTGCTCCAATTAAAGACATATCAGTAGCATTTAAGAGAAGGCCTAGGCATCTGCATATGAATATGTTCTATATCTCCACAGCACAGCTCAAAGAAATAATTAAAGTTCTTCAGTGACTAACCCTAACCCTAAATTCCCTACCACTACTTGTCACTGAAGGTCCTCTACAATCCAGTACCAACTGAGTTCTAATTTTTTTTTCTTATACCACTATCACCTACTGGAATCCTTAGCATCAGCCAAATTAGACTTCTATATGTTCATAAGGAAGCCCAAATATCTACATAGAAAAGAATGAAAGTAAAATGGTAATTACTCAGTCTAGACAGAGCATGTTGTCCATTTGCAACTGCAAGAGGATATACTTTCAGAAAATATCTTTAATTAGAGACAGATCCTGATTAAAGTTTGGCAGCTTTGGGAAATACTTGTTTGCATTTAAGTACACTGAATGCTATGCATTTATATCAATTCTTTGCCATCTTTGAGCTAGAGAATATTAAATATTTATTCCACAGCCAGTAAATGAGTAATGTGCTGTTGAATTTGCCTATTTACCAATATAATTAGTAATTTAGCTGATGAATGCATTTCCAATTGATACATTGAAGTTCTTGGTTTAGCAGTAGCCAGTCTGCCCCTGGAGACCTGGCCTGTCAATGCAAAAGGAAATGGAATAGCCTTGGAGAGGGTACTATAGTAGTAACCCTGTCAAAAACAGGAAGGAAAAGATTGCCCCCTGCATAATTTGTTCTTGCTTAATATATGCTGGTTTCTGCATATCACAACTTACATTTTAAGTGATTATAAGTTGGAATTTTGTGAAGAATCAAAATCAATTACACCAAACTACAATTCTTCCTCAAAAAAAAATGCAGGATGGGCAGCCAGGTGGTACAGTGGATAGAGCACTGGCCCTAGTGTCAGGAGGACTTGGGTTTAAATCCAACCTCAGACACTTACTAGCTGTATGACCCTGGACAAGTCATTTAATTCAGATTGCCTACACACACACACACACACACACACACACACACACACACACACACACACACACACATCCCACCAGGGCATTTGACTGTGTCCTCTCATGTAGCACCTCTCCAATCCTTCAGCATTCTCCATAGATTATCAAGAGTATATGTGTGATGAAGACAGCATGAAAAGAGCTACATGAACTGATGCAGAGTAAAGAAAGCAAAGCCAAGAAAACAACATACACAGTTACTATAACAATGTAAACAGAAAGAATAATTACCCGCCACAAAATCAGAAGGGAAAATATCCCAATTAAAAAGATCAAGCAACAGTCAAATGAAGACAGGACATCTCAACTCTTCACTTCACAGAGTGGGAGGTCCATAGGTGGTACACATTGTACATGTTTTTGAAGTTTTTCAAAGTTTCAATCAATTGTGTTAATTTTTCCACCTCTATAGATTATTATTTGTTATAATGGGATGAGTTTCTAAGGTCAAAGAAAGTCAGGCAGAAGAGACTTTGGTGACGTTTGGAAAGAAACCTGTTGCAGGTTTTCTAATAGACAAATAATATGATCAGAGGAGTATTTCAAGGAAAATAATATAGCTAGTAGTATGGAAAGTGAGGACTTAATAAAGGAGGGAAAAGTAAGGGAGACCAGATCACCCACATGTGAGGTTCTGAGGACTAGGAGCAGTAGCAATTCAAGTGAATATTTATTTATTCAATTCCTTGTATGTACAAGACAGTTATGTGAAGGCCAATTTAGGATCATGGATAGTGAGCTGGCCTCATGTTATAGGAATCTGAAGATCTTCTCTGCCCCTAGGCCCTTTGATAGGCTTAAGTGTCTCTGAGAACCTTCCCTGATTTGAAAATATACTCTGCCCCTTACTAGGCTGAATGTGGTCACATGGAGCCTGTGGAGGGAAGCTTGTTTTTCAGAAATGCCTACACCTTGTTGCTTTGTGATTGGGCAGTGGGTCAAGAGGGTTGTGACATTATCTGATCCAGGAGAAGGCTATATATGCCCTGATGTGAGGTTTTGCTGTGGGGCTCTCTTTGGAAAGAGTTATGTGATTTGGCCAGATGAGACTCTGGGCAGCAATATTGCAATAACCTCTTAGTGGGGCTGCCTACCTCAAATCTCTCCCCACTCCAATCCATGCTCCAATATGATCTCCAATCAGATTTTCCTAAAACTCAGATTTCACTGTCTCACCTCCTACTCAATAAAGTCCAGTGAGTCCCTATCACCACTAACTTCAAATATCAAATCTTGTTTGGTGTTCAAAGCCTTTTGTAATCAATGCTCCCATATACACACATCTTTCTACTTTTCTTAAACTTTACACCTTCCCATGTGCCCTTTGATCCAGTGAAACTCTCCTCCTTGTTGTTCTACAAATAAGACTATCACACCTCCAAATATTTTCTCTGGCTGTCCCCCATGCCTAGAGTTCTCTCCTTCCCTCTCTCCATCTCTTGGCTTCCTAGACTTCCTTCATTTTCCTACTAAAATTCTACCATATATCAAAAGCCTTTCCCAGCCCCTTTCTATTCTATGGCCGCCCCTCGCTAACATATTCCAGTTATCCTGTATAGCGCTCACTTGTACTTATTTGTTTGCCTGTTGTTTCTCCCATTAAAGTGTGAGCTCCTCAAGTGCATGGACTGCCTTTTGCCTCTCTTTGCATTCCCAGTGCATAGCACAACATCTGGCATATAGAAAACACTTAAATGCTTATTGAATGAATGAATGAATGAATGATACAGGGAGTCTCCTCCTCAGAGAATTCCCTATCACAGGTCCAGCTAGCTCCTATCTCTGCCTTAGGCAGGGCAATGCTATGCCAGCCAGAGCTTATAATTAAATTTTCAGTGGGAGCATTTACACTTCAGAAATTGCCAAATGCTACAAATCAGAGTGTGATTTATTTTGTTGATTGTCTAGACTTAAGAAAATGATGGAGAAAATGTCAATAATGCAGACTAAACTTCAAAGTGTGTCTGTGTACATTTCCCCCCCAGAGATATAGCTGTTAAACACTTACCACTGAATATAAGATGCTACACACATTTAAAAAGTGGGGAGTTTGCATCTAATTTGAAAGTAGGAAAGAAACAGGAAAGGGAATCAAGGGGAAGGTGATGGATACTTAGAATTATCACTGGAATATACATATATGTATGTATAAATATACACACATATATGTGTATGTATATATGTGTGTATAAATAAATGTATATGTGTGAATAAATATATATGTAGGTGTGTGTATGTATGTGTCTATATAAATATATAGAGAGGTGTGTGTATATGTGTATATATAGAGAGAGAGGTCTGTATATGTATATGTGTGTAAAAATATATGTGTATGTGTGTATGTATGTGTGTATGTGTGTATGTGTGTATATTTGAGGGGGAAAAGGTCATCTAGTCTAGTCATACAAGTTGACAAGTACCGACAATTCAGCCGATGTTACTGCTCACCTTCACCAAAATGGCGTTAGAAATCTCCAGACATAATGCTATCACAGACTAAACTGCCAATTAGAACTCCAAGATGACAGGCGTCTGGTGACCTGGCCTGGCAGTGGAAGTTTAAGGGCATAATTCACAAGAAGGAACAACAGAGAATAAAGGCTCTGTAGACCAGACATGGAAAATTAACCCTTATGAGGATGGGCTGAGTCGTATTGTTATTCTTTATTATGGGAAAAGAGGCTGCTGTTCCCGCTCATCACCCCATTCTAACCGTTCTATTTATGACTGCTCTACTCCTTCTCTATTCTTTTTTTTAAATTTGTTTCTTTACTTTTAGTTTACAAGATTCAGTTCCATAATCTCTTGAGTTTCAAATTTTCTCCCCTCTCTCTTCCACTCCCCCCCCCCCCCACCATGGTGGTGTGCAATCAAGTATTGGATCTGCAAATATTTTCAAATTGGAGTCTGGTTGTATAGAAGGGTTGTAACCAATGGAGTGAACAATGGGAAAAAAGAAAGAGAACCAAACATGAAAAAAGAATGTTAGCATGTAGATTGCTTCAGTCTCTATTTAAACTATGTTCTTTCTAGATCTTTCTCTCAATGTAGATATGTCTTTCCATTCTAGGACTTGTAGAGTTATCTTATAACTATGCGTTGCTGAAAAGAGTCCAGTTTATCAAAGTTGGTCATCACACATACGATGTGTCTGTCATTCTGTACAAATTTTTCCTGGTTCTGATCTTCTCACTTAGCATCGGTTTGTATAAGGCTGTCCAGGTGAATATGAAGACCGTCTCCTCCCCATTTCTTATAGCACAATAGTATTCCATTACATTATATACCACAACTTGTTTAGCCATTCCCCAATTGATGGGCATCCCCTTAATTTCCAGTTTTTTTGCCACCACAAAGAGAGCTGCAATAAATATTTTCGTGCATGTGGGTCTTCCTCCCACTTCTATGATCTCTTTGGGATACAACCCCAGAACTCCTCTCCTTCTCTATTCTAAGCCTTCATGGAATCGTGGAATCTAAGCCTTCATGCTTATTCTGGTATCTAATCCTAACAGAGAGGCAGTCTGTATATCCTTACTTCTCCTATGGCAAAACCTTCATTATTGTCTAAGGCAGTTGGAGCTTGAGGGTAAGATGTTCCCTCCTGCCCTTATGCCTTATTACCTTTAAAGTGTTGGTCTTTCTTTAATTTGTAATGAATTCTTATATCTGAACCCAGAAAGGTACAAGAAAATCATTCCTTTTCATGTCCTTTTTCTCAGTCAAAATAACACATAAAGTCCTTCACAAACTATAAAGTGCTAATAAATGCTGTTATTATTATCTCTTTTTCATTTCATCTTTTCCCTTGCCTCTCCTCTCCTCCATCCCCCCATTCCTCCCTCCTTTTCCCTCCTTTCCATGTTTTGTCCACCATGCACTCCACCCAACAGCCTTTACAGGCATTTCTGGGGGGAAAGAGATTCATGGAAGGGGAAATTTGTCAGTTCCTCAGTACAAGGTATAGTCTATGAGCTCGAGAATCCCTTGCTCTAGATTTATACAGATTGGGTTCAATCCTGCAAGTTATTCTTAAAACAGCACTATTTCTTCTTTAGTTTGTATCATCCCTACCCAGAGTTTACTCAGGGAAAATCACCAAGTGTAATTTGTGTCCAGATTTCCACAGATGTGGGTAAAAGGGTTCACAAGATAGTTTACAAGAACACAAGGAGCAGAGCCAAGATGACAGAGTAAAAATGGGACCTCCACATGATTCTGGCTCCCACCACCTCCAATACATGTAAAAAAATGACCCTAAACCAATTTTAGAGCTACAGAACCCACAAAGTGACAGAGAAAAACAAATCTCCCTCTGAAGGAAGCCCAGCAGACTAGAAGGAAGGGTCTATCACACCAGGCTGGGAGCCAAGCCCAGTCCTGAGTGAGCCACATGGTTCTGGCCCTGGGGTGGCCCCAACCAGCCAGAGCAGACTTTAGGAGAGTGAATCACCAGCAGCTGTGGCAGTTTCCAGACTTCTCAACCCATAAACACCAAAAGTAAAGCGAAAGGTCAGTCAGGAACCTTGTTGGAACTGGATGTAGAAGAGTGCAGTCTGGTGCCTGCCCCTGGGGTGAGAAGTGGTGGAGATTCAACAGCTTCAGCTGCTGCCCTTTGGCTGCCTCCAGAGCTGCTGGCCTGCAGATTGTAGGGGGACAAAGTAGCCATTAAGAGGGTAATCACTCTTGCTTTCACCTGCTTGGATTTGGATTGCAGTCCTGTGTGGTGGTCCTAGGGAATGTGGCCAGTGTGCCAGAGCTAGTGGGGGCTACAGAGAGAGTGCCCTCCTAATAGCTCCAGTAGCTACAAAAATACCAGTGGTTTGGAATATAGCTCTCTGAAAACTGAAAGCAGAGTTCTACCATGTCAAAGAAATTAAAAGTCAAGCAATTGGCTGCCAAGATGAATGAGCAAAGGAAGAACAAACAGACTACAGAATCCTTTTTTGGGGACAAAAAGGATCAAAGCATGGAATGGGAAGAAGATATCACAGTCAGAACTCCTGCATCAAAAGCTTCCAAGAAAAATATGAATTGGTTACAGGCCATGGAGGAGGTCAAGAAGGATTTTGAAAATCAAGTAAGAAAAGTGGAGGAAAAATGGGGAAGAGAAATGAGAATGATGCAAGAAAATCATGAAAAGAGAGTCAACAGCCTGCTAAAGCAAACCCAAAAAATACTGAAGAAAATAACACCTTAAAAAATAGACTAACTTAAATAGCAAAACAGGCCCAAAAAGCCAATGAGGAGAAGAATGCCTTAAAAAGTTGAATTGCTCAGATGGAAAAGGAATTTCAGAAACTCACTGAAGAGAATCATTGCTTTAAAATTAGATTGGAGCAAATGGAAGCTAATGACTTTATGAGAAATCAAGATACTATTAAACATATCCAGACAAATGAAAGAAAAAAAAAATAGAAAGTAATGTGAAATATCTCATTGGAAAAACCACTGACCTGGAAAATAGATCCAAGGGAGATCATTTAAAAATTATTGGTCTAACTGAAAGCCATCTTTCAAAAAATTAAGCAAAATTGCCCTGATATTATAGAAACAGAGGGCAAAACAGACACTGAAAGAATTCACCAATCACCTCTTGAAAAAGATCCCAAAAAGAAAACTCCTACGAATATTTTAGCCAAATTCCAGAGCTCCCAGGTCAAGGAGTAAATACTGCAAGCAGTCAGAAAGAAACAATTTTAGTATTGTCGAAACATAATCAGGATAACACAAAACCTAGCAGCTTCTACATTAAGGGATCTAAGGGCTTGGAATATGATGTTCTGGAGGTCAAAGAAGCCAGGATTAAAACCAAAAATCAGCTACCCAGCAAAATTGAGTATAATGCTTCAGGGGAAAATATGATCATTCAATGAAATAGAGGATTTTCAAGCATTCTTGATGAAAAACCAGAGCTGAACAGAAAATTTGACTTTCAAATACAAGAAGCAAGAGAAGCTAAACAGGAAAAAGAAATCATAAGGAACTTATTAAAGTTGAACTATTTACATTCCTACATGGAACAACAATAATTATAGCTCACAAGACTTTTCTCAGTATGAGGACAGTTGAAAGGAATATGTGTGTGTGTGTGTGTGTGTATTTATAGGAGGGTGTATGTGTGTATAAATATATAAATATATATGTGAGCGTGTGCATATGTATGTACATGTACACATAGAGGGCACAGATGAGTTGGATATGAAGGAATAACTAAAAAAATAAAATGAAGAGGTGAAAGAGGAATATATTAGGAGAAGGAGAAGGGGAGAGATAGATTAGGGTAAATTATCTCATGTAAAAGAGGCAAGACAAAACTGTTACAATGGAGGGGAAGAGCAAGAAGGTGAAAGGGAATGAGTCAACTTTACTCTCATTGAATTTGGCTTATGCAGGAAATAACACACACACTCAATTGGGTATCTTACCCTACAGGAAAACAGGAGGTAAGGGGATAAGAAGGGGGATGATAGAAGGGAAAGCAGATCGGGGAAGAGAGTAGTTAGAAGCAACCACTTTTTTTGTTTTTGTTTTTGTTTTATTTATTTACATTTATGTTTAGTTTACAACATTCATTTCCACAGGTTTTGAGTTGCAAATTTTCTCCCAGTCTTTCCCCTACTTCTCACCCAAAACAGCAATCCCACTTCATACTGCCTCCCCCAATATGCTCTCTCCTATATCTTCCCCGCAACCCTTCCAACTTTCTGGTAGGGCAAGATGGATCTCCATACCCCAGTGCCTATATATCTTATTTCCCAGTTGCATGTAGAAAAAATAATAATCTTTTTTTAAGTATTTTATTTTAAAACTTTGAATTCCAAATTATTTCCCTTCTTCCCTTATCACCCACACTTACTGGGAAGATAAGCAATTCAATATAGGTTGTACATGTGTAGTTAAGCAAAACTTTTCCATAGTGGATATATTGTGAAAGACTGACTATGTTTCCCTCCATCCTATCCCACCTCCTACTTGTTCTATTTTCTACTTTTACCCTGTCCTTTTTCAAAAGTGTGTGAGAAGTAAACACTTTTGAAAAGGGACAAGCTCAAAGGAAAAAATAGAATAAGTGGGGGGCGAGATAGAATGGAGGGAATTATAGTCAGTCTTTCATGATATAACTATTAGGGAAATATTTTGCATAACTACACATGTACAACCTATAATGAATTGCTTATCTTCCCAGTGGGGGTGGGTGAGGAGGGAAGAAGGGAAAAAATCTGGAACTCAAACTTTTAAAAACAAATGTTTAAAAAAATTTCTTTTTACTTGCAACTGGGAAATAAAATATACAGGCACTGGGGTATAGAAATCCATCTTTCCCTACTAGAAAGTTAGAGGGGATGAGGGAGGATATAAGAGAGAACATATTGGAGGAAGGGGTATTCAGTAGGCTCATTATTTTGGGGTGGGGGTAGGGAAAAGATGGGGAGAAAAATTTGTAACTCAAATTCTTGTGGAAATGAATGTTGAAAACTAAAAATAAATAAATAAATTGGAAAAAAAAAAAGAACACAGCATTACAGTGCATACATATAGGCTTCAGAATATCCTTTTTTACCCCACAGAAATTGCAAAAGGTTCATAGGAGCCAGTAAACAAATGTAGAAAGTATATGTTTAGTAATGATAATGTCATTCCCCACTCTGAGAAGTTCTACTATTCTTTACAATCCTAAAATTCTCATAACATAGCACCACCCCACAATTTGGGAAGCACCTTGAAAGAAAAAGTTTATATGCTATTACCAATAAAACAACTCCCAAAATTCCAATGAGTCCTACTTTCTACATATAATACCCATTAGAATCATATGAATTGACTTCCCTTGGAAGGGAAATGCATTTGCCTGCTAGAAAGTTAACCTTTGTAGTAGTAACCTACTGTGTGTGCCCTAGAGAGATCCATATGTGTGTGTGTGTGTGTGTGTGTGTGTGTGTGTGTGTGTGTATATATATATATATATATATATATACACACACACACGTATATATATATATATGTATGCATATGTATATGTGTGTGTATATATGTATATATGTATGT
>CM053590.1:21587479-21600678 GCA_028646515.1 Pseudochirops corinnae | reverse complement strand
ATCTCTGAAAGTAAATGTACTTTGGGTCTGCTAGGCAACTCTCATTTAGTGTGTTTGAATAACTCAAGGTAGTAATGTAGGATAAGATCCAGTTCTTTTGCTCCCTCATGTTGTTGGTTTCAGTCTCTTGTTTGTTTCTCTCTACTCTTATCAGAAGTCCTATGGGCTTTCCTCTTCTTTATTCAAGAAGCATACTTCTTAATAAATTTGCCTTCTTTGGATGAAAAGTCAGATTCCATGAACTCTCAAACTTGGGGAATTCTATAGAAGCTATCCTCAGGAATACCCCAAAAAGCAGGGCTTTGTGCATCTGTCAAGAATCTGGGATTATTACATCAGTGTAGGCACTACCTCTGCCAAGATGAATCATAACCCATCTGTAACACAATAGCTAAGTCTAAATGAGTTTCTAGTCTCTGAGAAGATAAATAACTGCCTATGATAACACAGCTAACATAAGAGTTAGGATTTGAATTCAGGTCACCCTGACTCTGCTCTAGTAGTCTATCCATTACACCAAGCTACCTCTTCCAGTGCAAGTGTTACGATGTTCATTTTACAAATGAGAAAGTTGAAACCACTAGAAGTAAAACAGCTTGTATAAAGCATAAGCTTGCCTCTGGTGATTTAATCTGTACAGTGACGTTCCCAGGAGTAAGCCCTTTGCTTGTATCATTTAGATGTTATCCAAAACTTCAAGATGTTCTAGAATAAATGGAAAAGGCACAACTTTTTTAAAAATTCTGTTTAGTTTTGTTCTATTTGCAGTGTGAACTGCAATCAGCAAGATCATTTGATTAAGCCAATTTTAAATGAATTCTGCACCTGAATCTCCAACTTCTTATGTCTTAGAAAGTCATATAAATTTATAATTAACATGCCTTCATCCCTTGGATTTCATTTCTTAAGATCCATGATCCTCCAGTGTGGTCACACCTTCAATCTGAGCAAATACTACAGCTTCTTCTCTTGTACAATCTTTGTCTGTGCCCTCTTGTAGGAAGAAGCCAGATACATTTTTTTTCAAGTCACCTTGGGAAAATATGAGAAAGGAACAGAGAAGTTTTTTGTTTCCCCTTTGAGACAACACTCAAAAATATTTGTTGAATGGATATAGGAATGAATGTTAGATTGTTACCTTGCAATGCATATTGTTAGACAAGTTACCTTGCGGTGCATAAAAAATTCCTTGCAAAGCTTAAACATGCTATGTACACGTTAGCTATGGTTATTGTTGTTACATGCCTGGACACATCAAGAGTATTAGTTCTGTAAGGTCTCTGAAAGACAAAGGGATTGGGTAAAATGGCATAATTAAAAGTCCTGCTTCCTACACCAGTCTGACCCTGTTCCAACTATCTTATGTGGAAAATGGACACATGTTCGTGTATGTGCAAGTGTGTGTATTGTGTGTGTGTTTTTTCTCATATGCCATTCATGAGTTTTCAAGTATATAGAGTCATTGAATTTCCCAAGATATATTTTCCCATTTGCTACTTTTTGATTGTTTACATAAGTCGTGTATGTTTATGTATGTGTGAGGGAGAAAATCAGGCAGATAGAGAGACAGAGAAACAGAGAGAGACAAAGAGAGGGCTGGAGAAAGGAGAGAAGACTCCAAACTCACAATCCTGGTCACCACAGTGATTCTTCCAAACCTTTACATCCCTCCTCAAACTTCCCATGACTTTCCCTTCACTTTTAGTGGAAAATCTTCCCTCATATTGTACAGAAAACATTGAAGCCACTGACCATGAATTGCCCTTTTTCCTTCCTTCCTGATCTCTTATCTCTCAGGTGCCTTCTATCACTTTCTCTTCCACTCCTGTTTCACATAAAGTGACCTTACTCCTTACCAAGGCTAACTCCTCTACTCCTTCAAGTGATTTCACTCAATTCTATCTCTGCCAACAGATTGCCTTCTCTGTCACCCCCCACTCTCATTTATTTTCATCCTCTTCTGATCTACTGGGTCATTTTCTCCTGCTTACCAACATGCTCATGTCTCTTCTATCCAAAAAAGCCCACTTGATCCTTCCATCCCATTAACTAATATCCCAAAGTCTGCCCTTTGTAGCTAAATTCCTTGAAAAAGTCATCACAATAGATGCCTCCATTTTTTTTCTCCTCTCATTCTCTTCTTAACCCCTTATAATCTGGCTTCCAACCTTATCATTCCACCAAAACTACTCTCTCCTAAATTATTCATGATTTCTTAGTTGCCTAATCCAATGGCCTTTTCTCAATGCTCATTCCCCTTGGCCTCTCTGCAGATTTTGGTACCATTAATCACCATCTCCTCCTTGGTACTGTCTTCTCTCTAGATTTTTGGCATCCTACTCTCTTCTGATTTTCCTCTTACCTATCTGATTGCTCCTTCTCTGTCTCCTTTATTGGATCTTTCTCCAAATCATGCCTTCTAACAATAGGGGTCCCTCTGGGTTCTGTCCTGAGTCTTCTCCCTCTATTCTACTTTACTTGGTAATGTCATTAGCTTCCATAGATCTAATTATCATTCTTAAGCAGGTGATTCTCAACTCTATCTTTCCTGCCCCAATTTCTCTGCTGACTTCTCATTTCACATCTCCAAATGCCTTTCAGACATCTTGAACTTGAAGTCCAGTAGACATCTTAATCTCAATATGTACAAAACAGAACTCATTGTCTGTTCCCCTAAACCTCTCCGCTTCCTACCTTGCCTGTTACCGTAGAGGCAACATCATCTTTCTAATCACTCAGGATTGCAAGCTACATGTCTTCTTGGATTCCTGACTATTTCTTATCCTCCTATAGCCAAGCTGTTGCCAAGGTCTATTTAATACACCCCCTTCCCCTTCTAACACTGCCATAATTCCAGTTCAATCCATCATCACCTGAGACCTTGACTACTGCAATAGCCTTCTGGTGGGTCTGCCTGCCTCAAGTCTCTCCCCACTCCAATCAATTCCCCATTTAGTTATTAAAATGATTTTTCTAAAACTCAAGTCTATCATGTCACCCCCTATTCAATAAACTCCAGTGGCTTCCTATTGTCTCCAAGATCAAGTACAAAATGCTCTGTTTGGCATTTGAAGCCCTTCATATCCTAGCCTCCTTCTTACTTTTCTGATTTTTGTACACCTTTCCCTTGAGAGGTACTCTCTGGTCCAGTGACACTGACTGTTCCACCAACAAGACATTCCTCTTAGCTTCATGCTTTTCTCTTGCTGTTCACCATGCCTGGAATGCTCTCTCTTCTCTGCTCTCACTACTGTCTTTCCTGGATTCTTTTAAGTATCAATAAAAAAACCATTTTCTTTCCCTGGCTCCTTTTAATTCTAATGTTTTCTTTCTTTTAATTACTTCCTTCTTGTCCTGTATATAGCTTGCTGTGTGTGTGTGTGCGTGTGTGCACGTGTGTGCATGTGTGTGTATTTGTTCAAATGTCATGACATCCATTGGATTGTTAGTTTCTTGAGGGTAAGGACTTTTTTTTTTTACCTCTTTTTATATCCCCAATGCTTAGTGTAGTGCCTGGTACATAGTAGGTATTTAATAAATGTTTATTGATTTGAATAGACATTTTGCATATTGTTTTCCTGGCTCTTCTTACTACGCTTTGCATCAGTTCAATCTTCTTAACTTCCGTGTTTCTATCATGTTGAATATTTCTTACATTGTGGTCATACTCCATGACTTTTGTGCTAATGTTTGTCTAGCCATTCCCCAATCAATGATCATCTACATTCAAATGATATTTAAATGAGTTTAACAATGTTGTTTAAGAAAACAGATATAAGAAGTAGCTTCTAAATGAGACAATGTGCCACACTGATACCTAGAGCAAGCATCATAACATGGAGCCTAAAAGACACTTTCATTTGAAACAAAGAAAGGACACCACTCCCTAGGGGGGAGAGAGAACCCCCAGAATGCAAAAGGCCACTGATGGCAAAGTGCCCCTCCCAAAGGAATAGAATAATTTTTATTTCTTGTTTAAACCAATCTTAGAGCCTACTTCTCAGGACTAATTAGCTATTTCTTCACATTTGGCATCCAAGAAGCCTAGTTATTGGGAAGTTGGATAGGGGCAGAGTGGTAAAACTTTAGAGCAAGTATATATATATGATTATAGGGGGCTGAAAGAGGAATTGAAGCCTACCCTTCCTCTGAAAACAAAAAAATTCTCATTGCATTTTGTCATTCCATCTACTCCATTTATATCTCGTATGTACCAGTTCATGTATATATCATCTTACTTGTGAAAAAAAAGAAAAAGCTCCTTGAGAGCAGGGACTATACTTTTTTCTTCTTCTGAGAATCTTCAGAACTTTGGACAGTTCCTGGTACATAGCTGCTTACTAATTGCCTGATGATGAAAAATGGGAAGAAGGACCATTAAGGGATTATTTAGTCCAACTCCTTGATTCTACACAATAAAAACACTGAGGCCCTAGTGAGGAAATTGATTTGCCCAAGGTCACAGGGGAAGATTCATTGAACTCAATGCTGTGACACCAGGAGGTAGGACTCAACTCTGGGGGTGAGTAGGGTTTCCTTGGAGATGAATACCCTATATTCACAGTACTCCATGTGTCAATGCTTATTAAAATTATAGCTGATAAACTCCCACCATCGTGTTTACTTTTAATATAGTCAGGAAAGGATCCAGTTAGTCCAAATGAAACTGCAGAAGAAGAAAATCTGCAATAAACCATCTTCTCCATAAGTCTGGGGCACATGCTCCCCCATAAATACACATATCATATATGGGAAGAATGAGCACATGTACAGAACCCACATGAAGAGACATACACTTAAGTGACATCATTTGTCAGAGCACATTTATGGAAAAATACACACATAGGGAATGCACACAACTGGATACACATATACAGCAATAATTCACTTCTCCAACAATTCAGGATGACTGTTCTAATATGGTCACACCATTTCCTTCAAGAGCCTTACCTCATGTTTACTGACTTCTGCAGGATTCTGCTACTCAAGACAAGGAGTTTCTGGGCCCAAAGTTTTGAGGTACACTGCTAAGCATGGCTCCATTTGGCACCTACTTATCTGTGGAATTCCTGACTATATCTAGTATCTAGTGCAATTGAATTCCTTGACCAGCTCTTCTTCATGAGAAGAATGGAACCCACAATGTTTTTTAAAGTACCAGAGGTAGAGGCTTTAAATTATATATATGTAGTTGTATATGTCATATATAACTACATATAATTATATATAGTTATAGTTTAGTGACAGTTATATATCTGTGTGTATAGATAGATAGATGATAGATTAGTATATAGATATAGATATATGATATATAAAATCAAAGTAGCCTATCTCAGTTATAAGATCAGCCATAGCCCAAGAGGAAAAACAAAAACCTTTTTCTACTTTCCTTTTTCCCTTCCAGAATGGTCTGTCTTCTTTCCTTCAAACTCTTATATTGAAGGCCTCTCACCCAGAGTAGATGATTCTCAGCGCTAGGAGTTCTGCTATTTCACAAAACAAAGAATAGTGGCTGTTAAAGTAAGTAGCTAATGAGCTCAGTTCTGAGTGTATATTTGCTCGGAGTACCTCAATCTTAGACTTCGTGCTATGTTGAGCATACTCTCTTTGACTTCTGATTTTAGTATCTGAAGCCTAGATTGCCACCTGTTCATCATCTGTATAAGAATTACTCACCCAATAACTACCGAACAGCTCTGGTATTAGGGGATCCCCAATTTTCTAATATCAAATCCCTTCTGTTCTCCAATGTACTTGAGTGGGCAAGGAAATGTTGAAGCCAAATCTAGGGGATAAGGCCATTTTCTTGTTCTACCAGTCTAGCCACCTTCTTGACCTCTTATCACAGGCTTGTGGTTAATTGGCAAAGATAGACTGGAATATCTCAAAAAGAAACTAACATTTCTCTGCACTGAAAAGTAGCTATTTCTTTTTCTAAAGTAAATGGTTAATTTAGAATGCAAAACACATCTCATGAAGTGTTAGTGACAAGTTTCAAGCCGTGAGATTTACAATGGATATTCTACTTCTGCAGATGCTGAAAGTACCCTAACAGAGGGGAGCATATGCAGCAGCACAGGGTGAAGAGATTGGTTATATGTTGAAAATAGAGCTGTAACTAGGGCAAATCCACTGACACTTTGACCTACGATCCTGACATGGGATGGGGCATGCTTTGTGCATCCATTTCTTTCACCCCAGGTGAGAAATTCCTGGTGATGACTCCATTTGGGAATACAACAATTTGTTTGAGGAATTTTATTTAAGCTAGATCATCATTATCTGTTGTACCAAAGGTAGGCCTATATAAATGTTAGTTATTATTATTGTTGTAGTTATTAAAGCATGAAGAATCTAGTTCATAAACCTATCCAGTAATCCAATATTTTCCAGTAAATATATTTAATAACCACTGAACATGTTCTTCAATATGACCTTACCAAAATGGAATTCCACTTTATCAAAAAAAAAATTTCCCAGAATTATTTGTAAATATTAGAAGCAAAGCTGCACAATAGACCCAACTGATTTGCTTCAAGGTAGGTAATTTTACTAAAAAAGAGTGAAAAGGGAAATCATTGTTCATGTTAACTTCAACTTCACAAAAGTCTGTGTGTGGCTGCCTGACCAGAGCGACTGATCATATGTTTAATGAAAGGTTATGTCACTTTTCAGGAATAAAGAGCTTTCTTTCCCTTCATAGACTGGAAGTCACTTTCCATAAGTTGCTTTATTTGCAAATCATAGGCCTCAAAGAAATCACAAGAGATAATTTCTTTTTCCATCCAAAGCAATTTCAAGAGAGAGAATTCACAACTGGAGATCAAGCAAGGTCTTGCATAGGAGGATGCCCTTGAACTATGCACTCAAGAGAATCAGTGATTCTAAGAAGTAGAAGTGAAAGACAGAGAGACAGAGACAAAGAGAAAGAGAAAGAGACAGGAACAGAGACAGAGAAAAAGATAGACAGAGACAGAGAGAGACAAAGAGAAAGACAAAGAGTATTCCAGACAAAGGACACCATCTGCTCAAAAGAATGGTTGTACAATATGGGTTACTGTGGAGTGAATAGACCAGTTTTACTAAAATGAAGGGGGCATGGAGGGGAACAATCTAAAAACAAATAACAATGGAGAGGCAAGTAGAAACAGATTAAGGATGACTAAATGAAAACAAATACCTTGTTGTTTAGAATAGTGATTCTCACAGTCAAATAAATATTGTAGTATTTAGTATGATATCGTATTTAAATACAGACATAGCCCTTACAACCTCAGCCCCCACAGCCTGAAGGCCAAATATGTACAGTTTTCCCTTCTCCAGCTTCTCTCATACCTTTAAGGGGGATTTGAGAGCACCTAGGTTATATAAAAATAGCTGTAGCCCACAGTAATGGTGCCACTACCACTATGTGTAGGTAGTGGTCCCCTATACTGCACTCCCTTGTAACCCCTAATGATAAGATCACCTTTTACAAGGAAACATTTACTTCAAAGGTATATTTTAAAATGTACATAGAGCTTACTTTCTTACATGTATGAATTAATCCTCACCCCATACCACCTCGGTCTCTGGGGAGAGGAAGTAGATTAGGTTGAAAGCTTATTTCAGTGCCTATAGAGAGCATAGTTACAAATTCCAAGTCCAAAATCTCCATTGGGCTCAAGTCCCAACCACCCTGGTTTCTCTGGGCTTTCCTGCCAGTTTAGTTGATTTACAACGTCCTTCCTAAAATCCTTATTCCAAGGTCATCATGGTTCAAACTCCCTGGTCTACTGGGAGAGGTCCACTGACACACTAAACTGAGAAGGACAAATTAAACTCAGCAAGACTAAACCCCCAGCCTTGGGATCTAAAAGGAGAGAGGAAAAGGCAGGAAGGTTTCCTTCTCTTTCACTGGTTCTATTCAAGGTACTTACATCATGGGTGAACTCTGATCTTCACCCTGTGGGCACAGCAGAAAAGAACATTCAGAAAAAAGAGAAATTGTAACCAGTCTGGCCAGTTTTTAAAATACAGTTTGTTCTGGCTATAAAACCAATCAAAGGTGATGATTCTCACCCATGTAGTAGTAAAAAAAAATAATCATAATAAAGTTTGTAACCCTATGATCTTTCTTTTCTTATTTTCTGAAAAGCAGAACAAATTTCACAAGGACTTGGGTCCTAGAACACCATATCTAACAATCATAGAGGAAATGAAAGTCATTTTCTTCACAGTCTGTTCTGGGTAACTTTAAACTTTAATGTTTTCTCTGGTGAATCAAAGGAAAAGTAGTGATCCAGGATCCATGGAAACTCATCTTAGTGACCCAGAATCAAAAGATCTTGCTTTGATAATTATTTGACCCATTTGATGGGGGTTCTCACAATCTGGGGACCAATATTATTCCTTTTTTTTTTTTTATGACTCAAGAAAGATCCCTAGGAAAGCAAAACTTGAAGGAGGCACAAGACACAATCACCCAAAGGCATTTGTTAAGGCAATGGTTCATCCTGCTCCAGAGCTCACTTACCAAATCATAGGCCTGATGAGAGCAATGGTTAGATCCAACCCAGAGTTGCTTATCTCAATGACACCGCATGAGCTTATTTCCAATTTCTTGTTGTTGTTCAGTTGTTGTTAGTGCTTTCTAACTCTTTGTTACCTCATTTGGGGTTTTCTTGGCAAAGATAAAAGAATGATTTGCCATTTCGTCATCCAGCTCATTTTACAGATGAGGAAACTGAGGCAAAAAGGTTTAAGTGATTTGTCCAGGGTTACATAGCTAATAAGTGTTTCAGGTCTTCCTGACTCCAGGCCCAGAACCCTATCCACTGTGCCACCTGGCTGCCACCATTTCTAATTTACCATACTTGACATTCTTATTGAGCTTTAAAATTGCAAGGCACTTTGCATACAGTATCTCATTCAAGCTTCACAACAACCCTGTGGGGTATGTACTCCAGGCATTATTATCCCTATTTTACAGGTTCAAAGGTGTTTGTGACTTGCCCTAGGCAACATATGTAGCAAATGTCAGGGTCAGACTGAACTCAGGGCATCCTGATTCCAGGTCCATCTTCCACCCCTTATCCCTAAGTAGCCTCTAAGGGAAAAGGGCTCTGTCACAGATATTGGATATGTGATAGGTTCTTAATTCATTCTGTTATGCATCATGGTATAGTGGATAAAGTGCTGAACTTGTTGTCAGGATGATCCAAGTTCAAATGCTGCCCCTGACACTTACTATTAATAATGTGGCCATGGGCCTATAATTTAGTCTCATAAATTTGGAACTGGAAAGAGCCACAGAAGTCACCAAGTTTTCATTTTACAAATCAGGAAGCTGAGGTCCATAGAGATGAAGCATAGAAGCACACAGTGAGTAAATATCAGAGATATTAATTAGTCTGCATATAACACTTTATGATTTGCAAAGCATTTTGCATATGTTATTTCATTTTGTCTCTTTTGAGGTAGGATTCATGTCCAACTCTTTCCTAGTCCAAATGCAGATTCTTTATTTGCTAATAAATAAATAAATAAATGAGCTTTTCAAACTTTAAATATGCCAATGCTCCAATGGATTTGTAATCTCATTGATATGGGGATGTCCCTTACACTGAAATTGATTGCAACTCATTCATGTCTCCCCATTCTGTGGGATTCTTGTACATTTTCTTCCACAAATTCACCATGATGAGTCTACCCTCCCTCCTTACTGGACTTCTTCTTCAAATCTTCTCATTGGATGGACACCAATGCAGCAGATGGGTTATCCATGGATTACCCTTGACTGACTATAAGACCAGTCTGCCATTTTTTCTAGACCTACATTTCTCTGAAGACAATCTTCAGATTGTCTTGCAATGTGTTGTAGTCAATTTTTTAAAAAGTGTATAAACTTCATTCATTAATCCTAGGATTCAAAGCTGAAATACTCTTAGTCCAGTTCAGAGCCCTCATTTAATGGGCAAAGAAATTATCCCTAAAGAGATCAATCAACTTGTCTAAAGTCATATAAACCATAAGGAGCAGAGGTAGGATAAGAAACTAGATCGTAAGATTCTGAGGTCAGTCTTAGCCTCAGAGGACAAATGATCGACTCCTTCCACCCTATAGATGAAGAAGCAGAGATCTAACAATGACTTGTCCAAGATCATACAGGTAGTGAGCATCAGGGGTAGGATTTGAACTCAGGGCTTCTTGACCCCAAGGCCAACACTCCACTAAATCCTCTGTTATGGGAATCTGAGGATCTTCCCTGCCCCTAGGCCCTTTGCTAAAGTGGCTTAAGTGGCTCTGAGAACCTTCCCTGATCTGAAAGTATACTCTGCCCCCTAAAAAGTTGAATGTGGTCTCATGTAGCCTGTAGCAGGAAGCTTGTTCTTCAGGAATGCCCACACCTTATTACTTTTTGATTGGGCAGTGGATCAAGAGGGCTGTGACAATCTCTGATCCAAGAGAAAGCTATATATACTGCTGATGTGAGGTTTTGCTTTGGGGCTTACTTTGGAAAATGTTATGTGATTTGGCCAGATAAGACTCTGGGAAGCTGTTGAGCCCCTGGCTTTGAAAACCCATATGTTGGTGCTTCCCTCTCTGGTAACTGACTAGATATGGATGTAATGGTCAGATGGCTGGAAGCCCATCTGCTGATCTATTTCTTTGACTGCTTATAACTTCTGTTTGTATTCTCTGAAGTTCAGGGTGCTGACTTTTCCCCCTGAACTAGGTAAATGATGCTTGATTAAAGTAAGATTGTTAACCCATTTTGAGTTGCTTTCCTTTAGAAAAGCAGATCTAAGAACCTGTACTAGAAGCCATCCTGGGTGTGCTAGGGTGCTTGCTGATACACCCTCCTAGCTCTGAAGTCAGTATTTTTTTTTCCCATATCAAGGCTGTCTTTGTTTCACTTCCTAAAAACCTTCTCCCTTGGATGTCATGACTTCAGAACCACATAGTCAATGTGATTTGAGATAGCAGTATTAAGCTTGCACAAAGTATGCATTTCATATCAAACAAACAAATAAAAACCAAGTCATTTTCCCTTCTCTACCACACTGTAACCACAGGTTCCAAGGTGCCCTGTTCCTAGTTTTTGTTCAATAAAATGTACATTAGGTACAAGTCGTAAAATGTAAAATTAATCATTGCATTAATCCAAAATCTAAGTGAGGCCCACAATGATGTAATTTAAATACTTAAAATAACCAACTCTTCCTGCTAAGCCTCCCCTCAGTTTAGACACTGTTCTGACCTCTACCCCACAGGTCAGAAAGGCACACTGGATGAAGAAAATGCCAAGGATTTATAAAAGAAATAAGGCCAAGAGGAAAATAAAGTTAAGAGCAATCTGGGAGCAGCCAAGAGGGTGACAGCTCCCACTTCTCCAAATGAGGAACTCTCCATTTTTTTTTTTTAACAATTCTCCAATACCCAGAGCTACACAGAAGGCAAAATGACTTATCTAGGGGGTTGGAATCAATAATCTAAGAAAAGCAAGCTCTCTAAAAATAGCTTTCCCATCTTCAAATGTATTTTTCTATAGAAAAAAAATATTTTATTGGGGGGGGAAAGAAGTCTACAGATGAGGAGGAAACCTAAATATTTAGGTCATTATTTACTTAAAAGCTTAGAATTTTTAAACTAAACAAAAACATAAGACTTATCAATACAGAGCTAGACAGGACCTTTGAGGTCATTTTGTCCAATGTCCTTCCTTTATAGATGAGGAAACTGTGCCCCACAGAGAGAAAGTGACTTACATGGTACTGTGCAAGTAGCAAGTGGCAGAGTCCAGATTTGAACCCAGGTCCTCTAGCAACAAATCCAAAGGATATTCATTGCCCCTTTCTCTCCTGAGATGAGAAACTCACCTTCCACCTTCTTTTCCTCTTCACATGTTTGTGAAGTGGAAGGAGGTTGTGCCTGTGTCTCTTTGGTGAGTTCTGATTTGCTGCTGCTAATAATAATTACATTGCTGCTCAGTTGTTTTGAGTCATGTCTGACTCCTTGTGTCCCCATTTGGGATATACTTGGCAGAGATATTGGAGTGGCTTATCATCTCCTTCTCCAGCTCATTTTGCATATGAGGAAACTGAGGCAAACAACATTGAGTGATTTGCCCAGGGTCACAAAGCTAAGAAGTATCTGAGGCTGGATTTGTTACCTAATTTGCTATTCATAACTGTGGAACAAGGTGCTACTGTTATGTCCATTTTACAGATGAAGAAATTAAAACAGAAAGTATGTCATTTTCCTAGGGTGACAAAGCTAATATGTATCTGAGGCAAGATTTGAATTCAGTTCTTCATGACTCTAAATATAAGACCCTCTCCACCACCCAGCCAGCATAGGAGATAGAGAATTGACCTTTGAGTTTGAAAGAATGAGGTTCTAGTAATGTCTCTGATACACACTAGCCATGTGACCTGGACAAGTCACTTAACATCTTACTGCCTCCAAGCAGTTCTCTAAGATAAGTTGCAGAGCAGGTGTTGAACTGTATTGATAGAAGGAGGGTCATCTCTGGGGAATTCTTACAACAAAATTATGTCTGATAAAAAAAAAAACCTCACATACAAAAATATTTATTGTAGCTCTCTTTGTGATTGCAAAAAACTGGAAATATAGAGGATGCCCATCAATTGGGGAATGGATGAACAAGTTATGGTACATGAATGTAATGTAATACTATTGTGCTATAGGAAATGGAAAGGAGATGGACTTCATAATTACTTGGAGAGACTTATACAAATTGATGCTAAGTGAAAAGAGCAGAACCAGGAAAAATTTGTACACAATCACAGACACATCGTATGTGTGATGACCAGCCTTGATAAACTGGACTCTCCTCAGCAACGCTAAAAGACACCTCCACAAGTCTCAGCATGGAAGGAGATATCTACATTCAGAGAAAGATCTAGAAAGACTAGAGTTTGAATGGAGACTGAAGCAATACATGCTATCATTCTTTTTTTTAAAAATCTCATTTGTAAAGTATTTAAAGCCTTAATCAGTCAACACCCATTTATTAAGCACCTATTAAATGCAAGGGATTCAAAGATAAAAAAGTAGCAGTCCTTGACCTCAAGGAACTGACATTCCCCTAGAGAGATGTGATTGCTACCTGTGTGATCTCCCATAAGCCAGAAAAAAGAAAGAAAGAAAGAAAGAAAGAAAGAAAGAAAGAAAGAAAGAAAGAAAGAAAGAAA
>CM053590.1:21573865-21587379 GCA_028646515.1 Pseudochirops corinnae | reverse complement strand
AGCCAGTAAACCCCAAGTTAAGTGGGCAGCTTCTGGTCATCAAAATTTACCTTCCTTTGGTGAGAAAGAAAAGGTGCAAGAGAGGGAGAGGGAGAGGATAGGCTGAGGTACTCAACTAGCTGGGTCCCCATTCAGGCAGCTCAGTGTACTCACAGGTTGTGTTTGTCCTTCATTTTTTTTTTTTTTTTTGCTTTTTGGAGGGCAATTGGGGGTAAGTAACTTGCCCAAAGTCACACAGCCAGTAAGTGTGTCAAGTGTCTGAGGCTGGATTTGAACTCAGGTCCTCTTGACTCCAGGGCTGAGGCTCTATTCACTACACCACCTAGCCACCCCTGTCCTTCATTTTCAAAGAAGATCATGGCATCAGGGAAATGATGCTATGACTCGCAATTGACTTTGATCCTGATGAATATCTGGTCACTGGACCCAGATGGTTCTGAAGAGAAAGTAAAGCTGGTGATCTTGCACAGCCCTCCCTCACTCCAATCAAAGTCACTACAAGTCATGTAATCATCTCCTTGATGCCATGGTCCCCTTCACAAATGAAGGATAAACACACAACAGGTAGAAAAAACTATGTAAACATAATTTAAAAAGTACTTTTCTTATAATGATCCCATGAGGTAGAAAGTGTTCATTATTATCTCCCCCATTTTACATATGAGGAAACTGAGGCTCAAAAACACTGAACAATTTGCTCAGGGTCATACATCAAGTAAATGTTAGCCAAAAGATTTGAACCCTGGTATCCCTACTCCAGGTCAAATCTTTGCAAACAACCATTGCTGAGCCATTTTACCCAGGCACAGTATGCAGCATCTAGGAATCAAAAAGTGATTAAAAGAAGTGCCAGGTATGGGGAATATAGCAGCCAAAGGAGCAGAAAAAATTGAAGAACAGAATCTAGGCCAAGGGGACAAATCCTCTGAAGAAACTGATGTCCAAGTTTAAAGGAGTTGAGTATGGGAGACATCACAAAAGTCCTGAAGAGGTTCTGGGTAAATTGGCCTACATGGGTAACTTTCTTGAGGTTTTAGCTTTACCAGAGCTATAGCTAGAAATTTTAGTGGCTGAGTCAAGAATAATGAGCTGCATCTGGAACAGCCTGAAGTGAACTCTCAGCTGAAAGAGTGGGATGGAAGAGGAGATCATCCCACTCTGTCACCTGGAAGTTCCTATTAACTAATTATTCTTACCAGATAGATGCTAAGCTCTATTGTTTCTACCTTGTTGGACTACAGGTACTATCAGCACTCTCTAAATATTGTACATTGCAAAATTACTAGGCAATTTTAGAGAAGTTATAGAAAGGCAGAGTCACTAATGCATTGTTGGTAGACCTGTGCAACCATTCTGGGAAGCAATTTAGAATTATGAAATGAAAGTGACTAAAATGTCTGTGTCCTTTGATGCAGAGATGGTGCTGATAGGTATATACCCCCAAGAAAGTCACTGCTCAATAGACAAATATTTATAACAGCATTTTTCATGGTAGTAAAGAAATGGAAACCAAATGAATGTCCAACATTCAGGAAATAACTAATCAAATTGGGATACACAAATGTAATGGGATAGTGCTGTGCCATCAGAAAGAGAGGAGGAACACAAAGAATAGTAGATTTGCATGAACAGATGCAAAGTGAAGTTCACAGATCCAGGAAAAGCAATATAGACAATGAATGAAATAACATAAATGGAAAAAATTCACAGAACAATTGAAATTAAATGTAATGGAAGAATAAAGAATAAGTATGACCCCCAAAGAAAAGATACAAGGAGACACTTCCTTCCACTCTTTTGTAGAGATGGGTTTGGAACATGGTATCTGATTTGTGATTTTTTCAATGTGTTGATTAGCATTGCTGATTTTTCTTTTAAAAAATTCATTGTTATAAGTAGATATATGTTGGTAAATGTGCAAAAGCTAATGGGGAGGTGGGGGGAGAAATACCCATGACACCCCTTTGAGTTTAATATGCATATAACATTTTCTCCATCACTGTCTTAATTCTAGAGAAACAACAAAACACTAAGTCAATATGTAAGTTCTGATGTTGAAAATTTAGCAATCACCTCTCCTGAGCCAGTATGATCTGTCTGCAGCTTGCCAATTATCTGGGATGGATCTTTGGGACACCTTAGAGAGAGCTGGAGAAGAGAAAGAGGGGTGAAAGTAAGTAATACGAAAACAAATTATATCAACAAAACATAATTTTTAAAATATGGTACAGAATTATTATCACAAGATTTGGTTTTCTTACTTTAATTTTCTCCAGGGAAAGGAGAAAAGGAAAAGTATTTATTAAGTACCTACTATGCACCAGGAACTGCACAAAGCCCTTTATAAATATCATCTCATTTCATTCTCATGACAACCCAGAGAAGCAGGTTCTAGTATGATTCCCATTTTCCAGCTGAGGAAAAAGAGTCAGATAGAGAGTTATATATCTAATATCTGAGGCCAGATAAGGACTCAGGTGCTTCTAACTCCTGGCTCAATGATCTATTCTTTGTGCTTGCTGTCTCTATACTTGATCCTCTCAGAATAACCATTATACCAATCAGCCTTAAATTCTGGAGGTCCCTTTCCCCCTGTATCAACCTTGACTCCAAAGAAAAAAGGACATTCTAGGACTGAAATAATCCTCACATCCATGGAAAATGATTGTGAACTTGGTTACTATGCTGCTCCAGAAAGCATAGTCCCTATGCAGAGCCTGGACAGCATCAAGTCAGTGATAAGGGTCAAACTTAATCTTTTCCCAAAAGAGCATGGGAAATAGAGAGACAGAAAAGTCAAGGTGCACAGGATGTCTGGATCAATGAAGCCAGATGGAATTGTAGATTCACTAGAAATAGTTAATTGTATAAGACATCAGAGCCAGAACCAGGATCAGAACCAGAGATACACAAAAAGATCTGAGTAGTAGCTAATGAAATGAAAGGTCTGAGTTTTCAGGCTGTAAGAGTTCAATGCCAGGAAATAGACATGGGGTTGAGTTAAACAAGGCCTGTGGAAGGAGCTTGTCACACTCAAAGACTACAAGCTTGGGTCTGGGTTTTAAATCTAGTCATGTATTGGCTGACCTAGTTGCTCAAAGAGAACTCTTTGTGCCAACATCAGTCTCATTGACCTTCATGGAAACTACTGATTGGTAGGTGTTTTATACATTTCTCAGTGGATCATTCTTCCCAACACCTCTATGGAATTTACATGTTGGAAGACCCTGCACATAGCCCAATATCTTCTCTAGGCCTAAATTTTAGGTCGGCTGATTATAGAAGACATCTTATAGTTCTTGTTCTTTAATTAAAACAACCTTAACATCACCTCGTACCCAACAGTTTTGCAAAGATGGCAAAACATGTTGGAGGAATCATGAGATGAGAGACATGCTAATTCACTGTTAGTAAAAGTATTAATTTTATTCCCCCATACTAGAAAATGTGGCATCAAGGTGGCACAGTGGATAGGGTGCCAAGTCTGGATTCTTCATCTTCTTGAGTTTAAATCTGGCCTAGACAAGTCATTTAACCCTGGTTGACTCAGTTTCTTCAAATGTAAAATGTGATGGAGAAGGGAATGGCAAACTATTCCAGTATCTTTGCCAAGAAAACCCCAGATGGGATCATGAAGAATAAGACCCAACTGAAAAAACTGAACAACCAAAAATAGTCATTTAAAATTACACAAGAAAAATTACAAAGTTGTTCATACATATTCTCTGACCCAAGGATCCTCACTACTAGGACTATATTCTAAGTAGGTTACTGGCAAAATTTTAAATCAAAAGCACTTATTAAATGCCTACTATGTGTAAGACACTTGAGATATAAATAAATGTAATGGGAAGACAGGCTCTGTCCTCAAGTTCCTTATATTCATCTAAGGGATACAATACGTATCCAGAAGACAAGTCTATGAAAGAGATCTTTGGCCTAGATAGTGACAGGAATTGTGAGAATGTAAACTTCTTGTGAATAGGGATGCTTCCATGCTTTGTTCTCGGATCCACAGTGCCCTTATACAGAGGATATACATACATATATATCTATATCTATGTCTATATCTATATCTAGTCAGTTTTTTTAATAAATACCTGTTGATTGGTTGATTGAGAAGAATCAGGGGCTGTAGATTAGCATACCCTTTTCAGTAGAAATGATCATTTTAATTTATATGTTGTTTCCTGAGCAAGAGGTGGAAAGCCAAATAAAGTGGGGTAGGGGGCAGTCCCAGTGACAGAGCAGATGGCAAGATGTTGACATTGCTTAGGCCCTGCTGGAAACTTAGTTTCATCCTCTATTCTTCACTCTTTCACTTCCCCCATATCCAGTTTGTTGCCAAATTCTACCACCTCTCCCTTTTTAGGATTTCTCATTTACATCCCCTTGTCTCCTCTGAGTCACCTCCACCCTACCATGGATTCTTATCATCTCATCAATGGATTATTGCAGAAGTTTGTGAGTTGGTCTCCCTACCTAAAGTCTCTCTTCACTCCAGTCCATCCTATACTCAGCTGCCAAAATGATTTTCCTAAAGCACAGTTCTGACTATGTCAACCTCCTTATTCAATAAACCCCAATATCTTCCAAATCAAATATAGTGTGTTTGTAATTTATAACCCTTCACAGCACAACTCTTCCCTACCTTTCTAGTCTTCTGAGACTTCTCTCCTGTTCAGATTCCTTTAAATGCAGTAACATTCTTGCTGTTTCTCTCACACACAAGACACCTACCCCCCTTTCCTTATTCTGGATCTTTTCACTGACTGTCTCCCATTTGCAAAATAACTTTCTTCTTTATCCCCACTTCCCGAATTCCTTGATTGTCTTCAATACTAAAATTGCACTTTTTACAAAAAGCCTTTCTTGTTCCCCCAAATACATAGACTTCTCTCGGAGATTACTCCCAATTTACCCTGTATATGTCTTGCCTACACATAGTTGTTTGTATGTTGCATCCCCTATTAGAATGTGAGCTCCCTGAGGGCAGAGATTGGTTTTTTTTCCTTTTTTAGCACAGTGCTTAGTGCATTAGCACTTAATAAATGTTTATTGATTTGATTCGATTTGGATGGGATGAAGCACAGTATATGACTGGCTAGATAAAGAAGACTAAGAGATAAGAAGTGACTTGCCCTCCAGTCCAGAGGAACCCCATTCCAGGACAAGACCCAAAGCTAAAAAGCAGGTGAATTCCCATAGAGAAGGGAAGCTGCACTTGGTGGATCACTAGGCTTAGTACTTAGCCAATGGGGGAGGCTTCTATAGCTCAATTTGTCAAAATTTCCAAGGCTCGTAAATCAGGAGAATCAGTGCTCTGAGCCACATCTTATCTCCCACTCACAAAGACTTTCTTAGTACTCTATATGTACCTGCCCACTTCGAGAAAGTCATTTTATTGTACAGTCTCCCCCAGGTAATTAGCTACCACTAAAAGACAATGTGTATGTGTGTAGGTAGGTGGGGGTGGAGAAGGTGTGGAACAGAACCAAGGATAAAAGAGTCATAGTTGAGGTAAAGAGAAAAAAAAATCAATATGGAAGAATAAATATAGTTTCTATAATAGAACAACCTAGTGAAAAGGAAGGTTGACCAGTCAAGCTGATTATAGGAAAGCATTGTTATAGCATTTTATCCTCTACAATTGGCCATTGTATTATAGGTGGTAGGTCATGAACAAAGAGAAAAAGTATAACTAGGGAGTCAGCAAGCAAAGCAGAAAAAAATGTATAAAACTGAAGATCTCAACCCAACATGAGGTGGGATGGGAGGATATAGAGGTGGAAGATTTCCTTGAGGAGCAATTGAGATTATAACTGGTCAATAACCAAGTTGTAAACCACTCCCAGCAGAACTAGAGTGGGACAAATTAATTTGGGAACCACAATTTAGGATTCACCAATCCCCCCATCCCCAGTGGGAATGTACAGACAATTTAGCTACTGGCATTATATGTAAAAAATAGTTAAGCCATAAACAAAGCATTCATTATGCATTTACTATATGCCAGGCCCTGTGCCAAGTGTTGGGAATGTAAAGAAAATGCAAAACACTCCTGCCCTTCTGGAGCTCATATTCTGATGGAGGAGGGAGCACATGAATCAGAACCCACAAGATAAATAGACAGAAGACAACTTGGAGAGTTTGACATTAGCAGCTCAGCCCAGGGGAGTCCTTCTGGAGGAGGTGGTATTTCATCTGAATCTCCCAGGAAGCCAGGGATTCTAAGAGGTGGAAGGAGGGAGGGAGAACATTCCAGTCATAGAGGACAGAAACTTTGAAGGTATGAGAAAGGAGATGGAGTGTCACATGTGAAAAGAATGAGGTGTGTCAGTATGGTTTGATTGTATAGTACGTGGAGGACAACGGAAATCATGAAGACTGAAGAGGCAGGAAGGGACTGGGCTAGTTTGAAAAGAACTTTAAATGTCAAACAAAAGATTTTCTATTTCATATTGGAGGAAATAAGGAGCCATTGGAGTTTATTGAGGGGAGAAAGAAGCACAGTCAGACTCATGCTTTAGGAAAATTGATTTGGCAGCTGCATGGAGAATGAATTAGAGTGGAGACAGATGAAGCAAGGAGTCCAGTGAGAAGTCTGTTAAAATAATCTAAGTCAGAAGTGATGAGGGCCTAAAGTAATGTAATATCTGTGTGAGATGAGAGAATAGAATGTATATGAGAGATGTAGTGAAGACAGAAATGGTAAGCCTTAACAACAAATTGGTTATAAGGGAGGAAGGAAAGTAATGCATGGAGGACACTGATAGAGAAAACCGGGATGACCAGGAAGACAGTAGCATCCTTGTCAAGAAGAGAAAAGTTGGGGAAAGAGCAGGTTTGGGGGGTGAGGGACAATAATGAGTTCTGTTTTGGAGACAGAGAGTTTGAGATGTCTATTGCTGTCCAGGTTGAAATGTCCAAAAAATCATTGGTATCACCTGGCTGGAATGAAAGAGAGACAGAGACAGAGACAGAGAGAGAGAGAGAGACAGAGAGAGAGAGAGACAGAGAGAGACAGAGACAGAGAGACAGAGACAGAGAGACAGAGAGACAGAGACAGAAACAGAGAAACAGAGAGACAGAGAGAGAGAGACAGAGACAGAAAGAGACAGAGACAGAGAGAGACAAAGAGACAGGGGGGAAGAGAGAAAGAAAGAGAGAGAGAGAGAGACAGAGAGACAGAGACTAGACCTGAATAAAAAGATCTATGAATCATCTAAATAGAGATGATAATTGAACTCACAGGAAGAGATGAGATCACCAACTGGGAGAATATACAGAGAAATAGAAGAGTGACCAGGAAGGAGCCTTGGGAGACACCCAAGTTAGTGGAAATGATATGACTAAAGACATAGCAAAAAGAAGACAGAGAAGGTCATAGTCTTTTTATTTCCTGAAACCATTCATCTATTATGTGCAAGGTTCCTTCCGCCTTTGTTTTAGCTTCTGCTTTGAATAGCATTAAGAATATTTCCCCCACTCCTGTGTTTTAGGAGCACATTTCAAGAAACATGCCTGTTTACACACAAATTGCTCAGTCAAACTTTTTGAAAGAAATGTTCACAACCTTAAATTAGAATTGTGATTCATATCTACATGGTAGGTAACTCCCTTGATGATTCTGTTCTTACATTTACAGCTTCATGTACCTTACCAGTTAGGTCTTTGCAAGTAAACTAGCCCCAAAAGATACCATAGCTAAGGTATAAAATTGTTATCAATATAAACATGTAATTTATATTATCAATTTGCCTGCCCCATCAGGTAGAATAACAGAGAGGCTACTGGATTCTGTTCAGAGAGGAACATCAGAAGTAAGAAGTCCAAGAATATTTTTAATCAGTCAATGAACATAGGAAGAGCTGGTCCATCTTCAGAACTTCTCAGGGGTATTCACTGAGCTGCTCATCCCCACAGAGTAACATCTACCTGGGTTCCAAGGCAACCTGGTATCATTTTTACCATTGTCGAACTTCCACTGCAGGGCAATATTTTAGTTCCCCAGTTCTGACAGCTGTCATTGGAAAAGCATCATAGCCTTTCATTTCCTTGTGATTGGAGCAGGAGACTTCCCGACATGGGACAAGACTATAAAGTTTCATATAACCTATCCCCTAGGGGGAGCCTGGACCAAGAGCAGGAAGGTATCTGGTGCTTCCCTCACAGAACAACATGGAGTAAAAGAAATTAGAACATTTCAAAGCAAAGTGTATGCTTGAGCTCCTTGTCTAATGAAGGGTGAGTTAATATGCTACTGGAGAAACTGAACATTCTCACTATAATGAAATCTGAAGACATTAATAAAACATTGTAGCTAAATAGTTTTCTCCTTGGAAAAGAGATTAAAGGAGTTGGCCCAATTTGAAGTTTGCATATGCTGCTTATGTTTTTTAACTTATCAAATTATCATACCTTTACGGTATTGAGGCCTCTCTTCTATAAAATGGACATTTTGGACAAAAATAACTTTGAAGGGGCTTTTCAACTCATAATTTGTGATCCTTTGAGTTGATTTTATCATGGACCTAAAAACAAGAAAACATAGCTCTTCACTGGCACATTTGGTCATCTACTGCTCATGTAAATGGGGGACCAATCTCATCTCATCCAGAGCCAGCATGAAGCAAAGAGCACATGGTAAGTACAATAGGGGAATGTTCATTGAGCCCAGTTCTTATACTATGATGGAATTTACATGTGAACTTGGAGTATATGTACACCTTCTATAACTGGCTCTGATCTGTTAACCATATGGTGAATAAGAACCTCTTTGATTGGCTATGACTACATAGCTGGAACCAGTGGTGCATTTGAAAGACACTACGTAACCTCATTCCTAGTCTTGCTTTAATTTCTTGTAGTCTGCTTCATTCCAGAGACAATTTTGTAAGGTGAAAGCCCTACCATGAAACTGACATATGATCTCAGGATTTGGTTTTCACTTGTGTCCATTCATAAAGTATGAAGTAGGTTTAAGACTATATACTTGCAAGTACAAAAGGTTAAGAAATCAAACCATAGGGGTGGCTAGGTGGTGCAATGAATAGAGTACCAGCCCTGGAGTCAGGAGGAACCAAGTTCAAATCCAGCCTCATACACTTAACACTTACTAGCCATGTGACTTTGGGCAAGTCACTTAACCCCAATTGCTCCGCCTTCCCCCTCCAAAAAAAGCAAAAAAAAAAAAAAAAAAGAAAAGAAAAGAAATCAAGCCAGCAGGAGGTCTGAGACTGGAGTTCATGTAAGGTTTTGAATTCAACCACTACAGATTAGAGACCCTGAGAAATAAGGAATGATCTTCAGAACCTAGGTCAGCAGTAGCTGAAACAAGGATCCTGTCAACATTAATCCCACATTTGAATATGTGTTTGGTGGGACCAAGTCTGAGCCCACTCTCCTCAAAGACAGAGAGGGAAGTAGGTATCAAAGTATTAGAAAGCCTGTACTTCTATTCTTGCTGTATCTATTAAGTAAGCCACCCTTTATATAAGTTAATTGATATTAATTAGTCAAATAGAACCTGGATTCTAGTTACTATCAGTTAACAATGGTAAAACCACAGGAGAATGGGAGCTCAAGATGATATCATTAAATAAAGACACTCCAAGCACCTCAGAAGTGTATTCCTAGAACTCCAAAGTGGAAATGTAACTAGCTTGGTTCTGAGAGAATAAGATCAGACTTTTTGCTACGCTCAAAATTATCATAAGCAAAAAGACTTCCACAAAGACAATTGTGGAACTTATGTACCAACATCAATCAAAAGAATGAAAAAATTGATAAATTATATGATGAACTTGATTAGATTCTCTAAACCATTTCAATGTACATCTCAATAGCTGGTGACCTCAATGCAAAGGTGGAGCCAGGGGAGGAGGGCAAAACATATGGTAAAAAATATGATGTGGAGGTTCAGGAAATGAATAAGGATAGCACTTTGTAGACTGCTCAGAAGTTCCATTGGATGAACAATATAAATATTTTATTTAGGAAGAAAATCAGCAGGTGCTGGATATGACTAGCCAACCAACATCACAGAAAATGAGATTGACTACATCTTAAAAATAGGAAATAGCAGCTTAGCAAAATGTGGGTTGTTTCAGAATCAGCTCTTTATGTGCAGACAGATCATTGACTGGTTAGAAAAAAAGGCCAAAATCAATACCAAATTTGAAGAAAGAATAAAGATCAGAAAGAGAAAGTGTATGATGCTACGTTTGGCTGTGATTACCTAGCTAGAATCAGGGGTGCTTCCAAAAGACACTACTTAACCTCAGCTCTAGTCTTAGTTTGACAACATTTCCAACCTTACCTATTTAGAACCAATAACTCAAAAGAAAAATGGAAAATAAACAAAAGTAAAGCCATGAACTCTATCACAATTTCTTAGAGGAATTCAACCATCATCATAATGCCATACAAAGATCCCATTAATATCTTTAGACAGAAAATACTTACTCTTCTTGGATAGGATTTATGCATAAAGGACCTGGTTTTGAGTCCCAGCCTTCTACAACATCTGTGACCTTGGTACAAAAGTTCATATTTTTAATGTTAATATATTCTAAAGATGCTACATGACTGATCTCAGAAAAATAAAAATTTCAGGTAACATAAAGAGCAAAGGATATATCCAAGGTGGTGGTAAGTAAGTATAATGTTAATGGGATATAAGATCTTCCCTGCCCATGAATAGGCCTCACATGGAGCCCATTGAGGGAAGCTGGCTTAGGGCAGGCTTGCTTGTAGGAAGGATTTCACACCTTTTGCTAATTTCTAATCAAGCATTGAGTCATGAGAGTTGTGATGCCCTCTGGCTCTGAGAAGCATATATATATATATACTCTGAGTTGGTATTTTGTTTTGGGACTCACTTATGAGAAGGATCTTGTGATTCTCTGGTTGAGATTCTGAGTGGCCATATGTTCAGAGCTCCCTGACTTCTCAGATGTAAAAATTCTCTCAATTCAGGGATGTATATAAAGTGTATAGTTGATTCAGGCAGTCAGAGCCTTGTCTGTTGGTCTTTATTTCTCTGCTTACATTTTCTGTTTGTATTGTCTCTGAAGTTCAGGGTGCCAATTTTTCCCTTGAACTAGTGAATGTAATTTAAAAAGGTTGTTCACCCTTTAAACAGCTATCTTTCCTAGTAAAGCAGATCTAAGAACTTATGCTAGCAGCCATCCTAGGTTTGTCATTGTAGTTGCCAATATAGTAAACTATAGCATAGTACCAATGATAGTGTGTAAACATCATATTATCTAGCATGTGAATAACAAAAAAAGGAGGTGACATATATCATGAATGAAAGATAGCCACAACTGGTACTGTGAGCCAGAAAAAGTTTCCCAGCATGCTGAGTTGTTGTTGTGTTTGTCCTTCATTCTCAAAGAGGACTACGATATCAGGAAGATGATGACATTACTTTCAGTTGTCTGATGTGAGTGAGGGAGGGCTGTGCAAGATTATCGGTCTCATTTTCTCCTCCAGAGCCATCTGGGTCCAGTGCCAAGTATTCATCAGGATAACTGGAGAAGGTCCAGGATGCAATAGGAGACCCTGGCCTTCTTAGGATAAGGTCTTTTCACATTCTCACTTTGAGTGAGATAAGGTCCATTCAATGAATGGGCCTCTTTAAAGTAGTTACTCAAGGGATGGCTCCTTTAATGCTGTGTACTTACTTTGAGGAAGGAATGTCCCACAGAATAAGAAGTCATGGGGTGGGATCATAGGATCATAGATATAGAATTGGAAATGAAGTTAAAGGCAATTGAATTCAACCCTTCCATCTTAGATGATGAAACTGAGGCTGAGAAAGATTAATTGATTTATCTAGAGTCACTGAGTGCCTAAGGCAGTATTGAATGCATATTTTCCTCACCTCCAGTCCAGCTTCCTGAGCACAAGTGATCTTACCCTGCTAAAGGGAGTATTCATACTGAGGAGATCTGAATAACAAAATTACCAAGCCTCAAAGTTGGGAGAGATCTCAGTAGTCATCTAGTGCAACTCAAAATTTGAATAAGAAATTTCACTCTAGTATTCCTGACAAGTGATCCTTCAGCCTTTGCTTAAAGACCTCCAATGATAGGGAACCTTCTGCTCCCCAAAGCAACCCCTGTTAATGGCTTGTAGATATACTGATATATTCTAAGATTAAACTCTCTCTCTCTCTCTCTCTCTTTCTCTCTCTCTTCCCACTCTCTCTCTCCCTATCTCCCTCCCTCTCTGTTTCTCTTTAGATATATGTGTGTGTATGTATATATTCCATAGAATATTTTATGGTTTACAAGACATTTTCTTTCCAACTACTCTGTGAAGTTCATAGTTGGGTCATTCTAAGTCATAAAATCCAATGGTCACATAATTGAAGATATCTCTAGCAATTGCAGCACCAATTTAGGGTACACGCTCACTTCTGACATGATGGAAGAGACTCACAGTACATTATGGGAAGAATTTCCTCACATACTAACCAAAACTGGCAGATGAGGGCCAGCTAAGGAAAATCTCCCCAAGGGAATTTCTAGATGAAAATGGAAGGGCAACAAGTTGTGTCAAATGGAGCAGAGAGGTCTAGCAACATTCAGATGGTGCTCTATTCCTATTTAAGACAAAAATAAAACCACCCCACTAGTGTTTCTTTTATCCCAAAACTAGTTATAGTATATGGAAAAGTGGCAATGGCTTTCAAGAATATTAAGTTGGATAGAACTGACCAAATTCATAGACAAGAAACCAATGCTAACAGCCCTTCAGGGTTTATTTTTATTATGTCATAAAGTGTGTATATTTGGAGGAGATAGGCCTCCAGTAAAAAAAAAAAAACCCTCAGAAATGGTACATATTTTTAAAAGGCAACCAAGAATACCTTAGTGATTACTGACCCTATGATTACTTCATCTCTACCTTTAAGAGAATTATCTATAACTATAATAGTTCACTTTTATATATCATTTTGAGGTTCGCAAAATGCTTTCCATACATTATCTCCTTAATCTTTACAATAATCCTGAAAGGTACATATAATTATTATCTGCAGATGAGAAAAACAGGTTCAGAAAACTTGCCCAGATCCACATACTTAGTGAGTATCTAAGGTGGGATTTCTAGCCAGGTTTCTCTGGGTCCAGGTCCAGCACTCTATCCATTGTATCGTGATGACTCTCTATGCATACTGTGTAAGTATCACTAATGAAAATATAAAAATTTAGACTTTTGTGAATTGTTTCAGAAGATAATTGAAGACAACAATATCCTGGTATGTCTACTGATGGTCCATTAAACATTTTTTTAGATTTCATAGGGCAAAATGCAAATTTAAAAGTTTTCCTCAAAGTGTTTCCAATAAATGTTAAGGTAAGACAAAATTTCATTACATAACAATATGATTACAGAGATAATTTTATTCAATAACCTCTTGATATTGATGAATTCCACCAGATGAAGAGAAATGTATGCAACAGTGATATTTATCACTCTGAAGGAGAATGTCCTGGACAAAG
>CM053590.1:21526182-21573365 GCA_028646515.1 Pseudochirops corinnae | reverse complement strand
CTTGCAATGTGAACCTCACACATAAGAGCATATGCTTGGTGGGAGAGGGAATAACTAGTTCCTGGAAAAGTTAAAAATATGAAGTAAATTGGAACAAATATATTTTTGACATATTAATCAAAATTGAATATGATGACGTCTTAAAATCAGTCAGAGGCCAAGTACATTATGGTTTGTGTAACATTTACTTCTAGCAACTCATAGGAGAGAAATCTTTGGCAGAGATAGGGTTAGAAATCCATGAGCTTTAAAAATATCTTCCAAATATTTCTGGGGAGAAGGACCTCTTCCTATGTGTCACGGAAAATGCCGGAGGAAAAAAGTCATGGGTGTTCTCTTCACCCAAAGGAGTATTAAACAGAAATAATTTTGACATTTCTGTAGCAATTTATAGACACTATTAAGTAGTTTGCTATGGTGGTGTTTTTCTATCAATGAATTTAAAATCAGAGGACGAGGGTTCACATCCTATCTCTGGTGTTTTGTGACCTTGTAAAGGCTCTGAACCTCTTTGGATCTCAGTGCCCTCATTTGTAACACAACAAGGTCGGACATGATTACCTCTGAGGTACCTTCTAGTTTGAAGTCTATCATCCTATGACATCATTTGAGGCTCATAAACCCCCATGGGGAAGATTCTACTGGCATTAATATAATTCTCATTTTCCAGCTAAGGGCTCTGAAGCTCAGAGACATTTAATGATTTCGCCATAGCTATAGAGATAGTAAAAATCAGAGGCATGACTTGAACCCAGATCTTTTTGAAGTCAAGTGCAGTATTCTATCCAATATTCAAACTGTCTCTTTCAAAAGGCATTTCCTTCATGGAGAAGAAGGTGCAGAAAACAGGCACACTCTTTGGGGAATGGTTTGCCCCCATGTTATACCTTCAGGGACTCATAATCATGTTGAGATTAAAACAGCAAGGGTAGGGGAGCAATCTGTTAAAATATCCATCCTCTACTGCATCATTCATTGTCAACTTTGGACACAAAAAGTCCAAGATTTGCTTAGTCCCATATATATCTGAAATGCAAAGAGACAAGCTGCCATCACAGAGGCGTCACCATTGGTGATGGATGATGGATCCAGCTACCAAAGCAGCTAAAAAAATCCCCTAGCCTGGCAGCAATAAAACTAAAAGCTGGGGAAAAAAGGATTGAGCCTTAGCTCCTGACTGCCCACTGAATCTGACACACTTGGGTGATAAGAAAAACCCTTGTATTTAAAAAAATAAGGATGTTGATGGTTCTTTGTTCATTTGGGAAGGATTTTTTACCCTCTATATAAACAGAGTGCTTATTTAGTCTACATGCACACATGCATTTTTTTCTTGTTTAATACTTTATTTTTCCCCAAGTACATGTAAAAAAAATTTTTAACATTTTTTTTTTTTAATTTGAGTCCAAATTCTCTCCCAACTCCTCCACCCACACTGAAAAGGCAAGCAAATTGACAGGTTAAACATGACACACAAGTATTTTAAAAGGAGCACATGATAAGAGACTGATGTCTTCCTGTTATTACCAGCCAGCATTTATTCTCTGTCCCCTGGAGCAGCTAATAAGTGCCTTGTCCAAAGTCAGCATAACAAAGAAAGAACCACTTACACATTGTGTGACGTTGGCAAGTCACTTAACATCTCTTGGCCTCAATATCCCCATCTGTAAAAGAAGGAAGCTGGACTAGATGGCCTCTGAAATTTCTTCTCGCTTACAATCTATAATGCTGGGAGTCTATTATTCTATGAACAAGTTCAAGGATTGAAACTACTTAATCTTTGGTGAATTTTCCACCTTTGTCAAGAAAGTTTTTCCTGAGATCCTTCCTCTTAGTTTTTTTTTATTAGATTCAGAAAAAATCTTAGAATTAGATGAGCGCCCAGAGGATATCTAATCTGACCTCTACCTGAATAAGAATCCCCTCTACATTCTACTCAAGGTAAGGGAAGTTTGTTGCTAACCACAAGAAAAGCCATAATGGAAGGAGTATGGGTAGAAGACCCTTACCCTCTGGGCTATTGTTTCAGGTGTTTACTTAAATATCTTCCCCCCCTACCATTTATTTTCATGGAAGACCAAAGCATTTAGAGAGCCATGGAAAAGACTGCAAGGATGAGATGCCCATTGCTTTAAACTAGGATTTCTTTGGTAGACTTCTGGTTTGGGAGTGGAATATTCCCATGAGGAAAAGTAAGCAGGGAAGTTTTTTATTGATTTCTTAAATAAGAGTAAGGTCTCTGATCAATATATAGCCCATACAAAGAATCAATTAGCCTTTGCTCAAAGATTTCCAAAGATGTGAATCCCACTACCTCCCAAGGAAATCCATTGTTTTTTGATGCCTTTAATATTAAGATGTTTTTTTCCTTTCATAAAGTCTAAACATGAATTGCTTTAGATAATCTTCCAGATGTGATACAATAGTCACGCCCATTTGGTATTTTGACCCTAACAACATCTGTGGTCCAAAATCACAAGGCCCTGAAGTCCCCTTTAATAGAAAAGATTAAAATGAAAACAGACTGCTCTCAGGATGATGATGATACAAAAAGCTATTCACACACATAAATTTTTCATTGCAACCAAAACCATAAACTTGAAAATAAAATTGAGGAGATAGTGTGACAGAGGACAGAACCAGGGGTTCTCATACTATATGTGTCAAAAACCCACTTTGTGTGACCTTAGATGAGTGATAGACTCAAACTTAAAGCTAAAGGAGGGCTTAGAGATCAAGTAATCCAATTCCCTCACTTCCTAGATGAGGAAACTGAGTCTAGTGTAAGGAAATGACTTGCCCAAAGTCAACTCAAGCAGTAAAGGTGATTGGTTATCTGGACAAAATGGAAGGTATCACACACTAATAGCACTGCCTTCCCTCTGGGCTATGGCATTAATAAGTTAGACTTACATTGTGCTGTACATACATTTGCACATATAATTATTTTTGCTTCTGTCCTCTTCTTTCCATTTATTCAGCCACAACCTGAGGGCCTCATTGCCTCTTACCTAGACTATTAACACCTCCTTCCTGGCAGATTCTTGATTTCTAATCTCTCCTCTCTCCAATCCATCCATATATCTGATCATGTTACTTCTCTGTTCAAGAATTTTCAATGGTTTCCTATTTTCACTGTGGTTTAATGTTAATTCCTTGGGGTATTTAAAGTCCTTTATGACTGAGCTCTGGCTTGCAGATGTATTTCCAACATCCAGCACATTTTAGCTTGATGAATAAATGTTGGCTTGAATTGAATTGCATGTAAATTTTGTTATCACAAGTGGAATTTTCAATCACTTTTTGAATGGTATCTCATGGGACTATTTGTTGGGGGGTTAGGAGATGAACTGATGACTACATTTCAAGTAGCAACATGAATGAACCAGAATTATAAATTCTGACAAAGAATTTTGTTGACTTTAATATATAAATAACACAGGCCTTGGCCAAATATAACTTTTTTTTTTCAAGGAGAGGAATTACCCTAATGGAGGAAAGTCTTTGAAGCAGTATAAAAATAAGAACATATTTCAAAAGTAAAACCATTAAATGGATTTTTTTTTTATCAAATGCTATATTAGAACAAAATTGAAAGGGCTAAAAAATTCCATGTCCTGAATGTTATCAAGTGTAGCTAGTCTTCAATTATGGTTTGTTTGTTTGTTTGTTTAGGAGGATATCAGCCATTAACAGGTTTGAAACTTGGGGGATTGGTTGAATCACAGTTCTAATGATAAGAGATAAGAAATTCAAAGGGGGTATAGGTTTAAGAGGAAAGCTGATAAACTCACTTTGAATATGCTGAATGTGAAGTGATGGATGGATATGCAGTTTCAGAGATATGGATCTATAGCTGGGGAGGGAAGTCCAAGCTGGAGCTATAGTTGCTGGGAGTAACTGGTATAGAAATGATAGCTGAAGCCATATGAATGAGTGAGACTGAAAAGGAGAAGAGCGTAAATAAGAAAGAGAAAATAGGGAATAAAGAAAATAGGAAGAACCTCCATCCTAAAGGATCAGTAAGGGTTTGAGAAACTAACAAGGAAGATGAGGAAGAACAATTTCTCTCCAAGAAAGAAGTAAAGAGAGAAGGGAGTAAGTAGTCCAAAGAAATGGAGAGGTAAACAAATGTTTCAGAGAGGTCAAGGAAGAGGGTTTTGAGAGGGAAAAAGTCATTGGATTTGGTAATTAGAGACTATTGAATAATCAGAACCTCGAAGAAAGCAGTTTCAGTACAAAAAATGAGGTAGAAATCAGATTTTAAGAAGTCAAGGAAAAAGTAGGTGATAATGAAGTAGAATCACTGGTGCAGATATCTTTGTCCTGAAGTTTGGTAGAAAAGAGGACAAAAATGGCATGGTAGTTGAATGAAGACCTTTCCTTTTTCAATTATTTCTCCAAAAGAATAGAGAGGGACAGTGTTTTCCCTCTATATATAGTCACTACCTTACTTCAAGACCTCATCATCTTCTGTCTAGGCAATTGTAGTGGCCTCCAAATTGGTCTTGTTATCTCATCTCTTCCTACCCCAACTCATTCTCCATGTGGTTTCCAAAATGCTCTTTAAGGATGGGTCTAATCATGTGATCAGACTCCTACTCAGTAACCTATAGTGGTTTATTATTGCTGCTATAATAAAATAGAAATACCTCTATTTGGCTTCTGAAGCCCTTTGCAACCTGGTCCAAACCTGTCTTCCCACACTCATTATATATGATTCTTCCTCCTTTATTCTGCAATTTAGACTGATTTTCTCTATGCTCCTCACACAAGGCACTCCATTTCCCATCTCTGGATGTCAGCACCCCTGATTCATAGAATCCCTCACTTCCTTCAAGATTCAACTCAACATGGGGACTCTAATGACCCCTATGTTGTATTTATTTTGTATCTAATCTGTATATACTTACATAGGTCTGTGTTGTGTCCCTAGAGAAAATTTAAGCCACTTGAAGAAAGGGGGAGTTTTGCTTCTGCCTTTATGTCCTGTGTTTGGCACAGTAGCTGCTTAAATTTCTGTGTCAAGGAAAAGGCAATGTTCCCTTTTTCATTTTGTAAAATGTTCCTGCCTCCACAGTCATGTGGTGTCTTTTATACCCAAATTCAGTTATCAATCACACATGATATCTGCAGAGTAAGTCTCAAAAACATACTTTTCTGGCTATTTTTCATCATTGTGACTAAGATTCGGTATCTTTGACAATCTATAAGGAAAAAATGAGGTAGTGTAAATTAAACAGCAGTTTCTTTTATCATCAAGTGTGTACACCTTGTAATCATGAATTATGCAGGCCAGGATTAGCTGTCTGATTATAAAAGGGAGCAGCTGCAGAGGCTGTTGAAAGGATGAAATAAGTCACAGGAGGGGCAGCACAAAGACACAGAGTGATATGAACAGCCTGCTAAGCATTTTAATGTTTATACTGATTTCTTGCTACCTGCATTCAAAGCATTCAGAAAAAAATAAATTTCTTTCTTTAAATCTTGGGCCTACTAAATGACTGAGAGGCAAGTAAGAAAATAAGAAGCAAGGAGGGAAGGAAAGAAGAAAGAAGGAAAAAAGAAGGAAGGAAGGAAAGAAGAAAAATAAGAAAGGAAGGGGAAAAGAAAGAAAAATAAGAAAGGAAGGAAGAAGGAAGGAAAGAAGAAAGGAAAAAGAAAAAAGAAGAAAGAAGAGGAGAGAAAGAGGGAAGGATGAAAGGGAGAAAGGAGGGAAAGGAGAAAGAAGAGAGAAATGGAGGAATATATTCTTAGAAAATATGTATGTCTTTTGTCAGTTCTACCATGTGAACCTATCAGAAATAAAACATTTTTCAAAGAAATACTACTCTTCAGAGAGTATTTTGGAAAGATGGAAGGGTACATTAGAAAACTTTCAGCTCTCCGCACTTCCTCCACAGAAAGAAAAAGGACAGAACATCATCTTATAGAAGCAAAAATAAACATGGGGTGAAGCAGTTGTCCACTGAAGACAACATGAGAAGACGCCAGGCTTTCTAGACCTCCAGGGGTAGGGGTTTGGCCTGAATGAAGTATAAACACCTCCAAGTCAACTCTACAGAATCAACAAACGATGGGTTGGGGGGGGAGGGGCACAGAATTGGGTTCAGAGTCAGCCTCAGTCTTAGAAACATTAATCTTGCAGATGTTGTGGGGATCTGACTGCTGAGTAGGAAAAGCTTGAAGGACCTAACATTGACACAAAGCACAGCTGTGCTGACCAGACCTGTCCCAGACTGTGGCTGCAGGGAGAAGGAGTAAACACACACCTGATGAGTGCAGTAGTGAGAGGAAGGGTCCTGTTGGCTGTGAGCACTTGCAAGGGAGCAAGGTCCCTTGGGTAGAGGGGACAGCTGTAGTTTGCTGCCACTGGAGGTACCACAGGGAGCAAGATCATTTGTGGGACAGTGTGGCTGGGGTCCCCAGATGTGATGTAAATGTAGAGAGGAGAGCCCAAGGTTGGGCCCTGAGACAGACTTCAGAAAATAATAGTAAGAAGGACCTGAGGCTTGGGGCAGCATTTCCCATACCTTGGGAATTTAGGTTTAAAATAAAAAAAATAAATCCAACCCTTCCATTTCATTATTCTTAGCTATGCCTGTTTTATTTATTTATTCAAGTAAGATTTATTAAGTGCCTACTCTTTACAAAATATTATAGGAGAGAGAAATGAGGGAACGATTTCCTTATCCTCAAGGAGATTGCAACTGTAAAGTCATAAGGAAAATCAATCGACAACTATTTAGCAAACACCTACTTTGTGTCAGGTAGTATGTGAGGTGCGGGGATACAAGTTTAAAGAATAAAACTATCCCTATTCCCAAGGAGCTTAACATGTACAAAAATTCAACAAACATAATCACTCAAGCAAGAATTTATTCAGCACCTACTATGAGCTAGGCTATGCTAAGAACTAGGAGATATAACAGGCTCTTGAGTTACTTCCAAGTTAATGGATGGATAAATGCATATATAATTGCAGGTGATTCACTGTGTGATTTTGATCTAGTCCCTTGACCTCTTCGATCTTTATTTTTTAATGTAAAAGGAAGGGGTGGACTCGATGCTTGGCAAGGTCCTTTCCAGCTCTTAAAGCCTGTGTTCCTATAAACTAAAACACAAGGAAGGGTGAGAAAGGTGTAATAAAGAGTTCTGGGCAAAGCACTATCAGAGGTGGAAGGAATAAAGGATAATTTTCCATTGGGAGGAATGGTCAGGGAATCCTCGATGGCCGAGGTGACCCCTGAATGAAGCCTGGAAGTAAGGGACTTAAAAAGTTGGTGAAGAAGGCTTGGGGAGAGGAAATTACATGGGAATAATGGGTTCATTCTAGGAATGGTGGGAAATATAAAAGTGTGGAGGCAGGAGACAGAATGCAGCAGAATACTCCAGTTTGACCAGAATATAGTGTATATAATGACCTGATGGGCAAATGGGAACCAATTATTTCTATGGTAGAAAACAAGGAAGTGATATTAAAGTCTTCATACATATTTGATGATTGATATGCACCCAAGAAAGACACAGTACAGTGCAAAGAGCCCTTATAGAGTCAGGTTCTAGACTCAGGTCTATCATTTACTATGTGTTCTTGGGACCAGTCACTTTCCTTATAATAGTCTATTTTTTTCCATCCCTTAAAAAGACCAGGTTGAGACAGATAATCCCTAAGGATTTGGCCAATCCTAAAATACTGTTATCCCAGAATCTACTCTAGAGAGCAGCTAATAAATGTTTCTCATTATCATTCATCATGATTATAGATAACCTATAATTATATTTTTAATATATTCAAACTGAGCATCAATGTGTCATACCACTTCCAGCTCTATATCAATGCCTTAGAAGTGGATATGCTGTCAAGGAGGAAGTATGGTGGAATATACACGCAAGGTGAAAAGAGCTAGGTTCAAATCCTGTTTCTTCTGATCAGCAAAATTACTTTGAGATTTAACCCCTCTGAACCACAGACTGCTGATCTATAGGATGGAGATTGATGCAAAGTTCAAATAAGATAATAACTTTACAGCTAAACCCCAAGTAGTTATTGAGTCTAGAACTCTCCTTTTAAAAGTGAGGACACTGAGGCCAAAAGAGTTTACATGACTTGCCCAAGGTCACACAACTAGTACGTCTTTGAGGCAAGATTTGAACCCAAGTCTCATGATTTCAAGTCTAACATTTGGTTTACTGTCCAATGTTGTCAGATGTTTGGGGATAGTAAAAATGATTGTATATGCAGTGCCTGGGACACTGGGCTTGGAATCAGGAAGACCTGAGTTTAAATCCTGCAATTAACATTTAGTGCCTTGGGAAGCTCCTTTCACTCCTTTCTCTGCCTCTGTTTATTCATCTCTAAAATGAGGGGATTGGACTTCGTGAAGTCTAACGTCCCTCCAGCTCTAAATCTATAACCCTCTGAGTAGTTACAATGATGGTCATTGTCATGAATCACCAGAAGTTACACTGGCCTCCCCACATAGACCACAACTCATATTACTCCTTCCTTCAGATGCTTCCCAAAGTAAATCGGGTTAAGATAATACCTGGAGGAACCTGTGCCCTGAGGTTCCACCAGTGTCTTCAAACCTTAGAAAGGATGACAAGCTGAAAAAAGAAAGCCAAGGGATAAACCCAGCCACTGTATGTGGGCCAACCTTTCCAGATGGGCCACTGGGGAGGTGATGAGAGGTGAGAGGCAAGCTCTAAGTATAACCAAGATGTTCCTCCTCCACACCCTGGTCTTTGATAAAGCTCTTCTGAACATGGATCTGTAACATTTTCTATGGATCTCTGAATCGACTACATTTGCAACTTAGATATCACAGAATTACAGAGTTAAAGGACTGTGTTCCATTTGAATTTCTAGGGAGTCTGTCCTTCAGAAAAGGCTGGGAGAAAGGAAGATAGAAACTGACAAATGGGTAGATAGGTAGGTAGATAGGTAGATAGATGAATGATAGATAGATAGATAGATAGATAGATAGATAGATAGATAGATAGATTGGATGGATGGATGGATGGATGGATGGATGGATAGAAAGATAGATGGATAGATAGATAGATAACAGGTAGATAGATTAGATAGATGGATGAGAGATAGAAACAGAGAGAGAAGTAGAATGACAAAAAGATGCAGAGACAAACAGAGGGGAGAGGGAGGACAAAGCAGAGTCATTCACAAGTCTATCCACTCATACCTGCATCTTTGGGTATGTCAATTTACTTCTGAGCCTTAGTTTCCTTATTAGTAAAATGAGGGGGTTGGACAAGATCATTCTAAAGTTCCTTATGGTCAGAATGATCTTGTCATTCTAACAGCAGCTGCTTGTGGGCAGTACACTCAAAATCCTTTCTATCCTACCCCCTGCCAAAAATTCAGCCTGATAAAAGTAAGAGATAAAGCATAACCAGTTGCTTCTAGGGTGAATGCCAGATACTCACGAGGGCTAGTACTTATTCTAAATTGGCCTTTGCTCTGTTCCCTACACAATATTCCATCTCCCATCTTCCTGCCTTTGCTGATCCCCCCAATTGCAAGTGCCTTTCTTCTCTAACAACCTTGTATTTAACTGCATTTTTTTCATTTTTCATTTATTCTCTAGGTATTTGTATATGTACATGTAAATATACTTATATATGTACACCAGAGAGGCAACTATGGAATATGTAAGGGGGAGAGACCTCATCTCAGAGCCAGGAAGATTTGGGTTCAAGCTCCATCAAAGACATTTACTACCTGTTTGACTCTGGGCAAGACCCCATTCCTCGCTCTGTCCCCCTCCCCCACTCTACCCCCGATTTAGGCAAATCTTTGAGTCTTTAAGGTACAGAGAAGATGCTGCCTTGCTTTAGTAGAGTGAACTTCTATATTTGCTAGTTTCTTTGATCAGCGAAATCACAGATCCAGAATGTAAGCTACTTGAGAACAGAAATTGTTTCATTTTTCCATTGTATCCCCAAACTCAGAACAGTGTCAGGTACACAGCAGGTACTAATTAAATTTTTGTTAATTGATTTATTCTCAAGGCAATTCTAAAAGACCAATGGAGGTCCTCATCTTGTCAATAACTGGTCGGCATTAGTATCCTCCAAGCTCTGTCCTTTTGGCTCCAAAGGTGGCCAGAACCTTGGTTGAGTGTGAACCATCCCCTAATAAAGACCACTACAGTCTTGTCTACCATTTTCCTCTTTTGGCAGCTAGCATATAATTGGAACTTTAAGATACTGAACTTAAACACCAGCATGGGGGACCCACAAGATAGAATTCCTTCTAATTTGATGTAAGATGAAATGCCAGAAATTGTCTTATTGACAGGGGATTTAAATACATATGGAGACAAGCAGCTGATGTGAAAGGCCTAGGTTTGAAGAAAGGTTGTGTGGATTAAAGGAAGAAACACAGATGGGGAATGGGACAACAGAGTTCTATTCCCAGCTTTGTAACATACAAAGTGGTCAAATAGCTTTACCAATCTGAGTCTTGGTTTCTGTATGTGAAAAGTGAGTGCACTGAAATTGACCATCTCTAAGGCCTCATCCAATTCTGTGGTTTTCAAACCTTCAGTATACTGTAATGTAAAATATCAATCTGTGTACACATCTCAAGAGGAGATTTGTAAGGGACTTGGCATTCAGGAGAGCTGGAACCATTTCTGGAGACTAGAATTATGTGACAGAGAGATCAGCATAAAGATGGATTATGTTTATTTTATATATTATTAACCTGAGTCAACAAATAAGTAATGACAGGATAGCGCCCCTAGATGACTCACAACTGTGTGGGCTGAATGATTGGAAAGAAGCAGGCAGCAAGATTTAGTAGGAGGTACAAGGACCTGCAGCTCTGCCTTGAAGAATTTGTCTTCAAGGAAGGCAGAACCATAGGCCCAGAGGAGAAAGAAAATAAAATATTTAGCACATGGAGAGCCAGGAGCTTTGAAATGGAGATAGAGATATCAAAACCTAATACAGCTAGACATAAAAATAGAGGCTCATAGAATTTTAGAACTGGAAGGAATCATGCAAATTATCTAATTCAATCCTGCATTTTTAAGAGTTCAGAAACTTCTGGGCTGCTGGACATCTGGGACAATTTGTTATTGGGCCTTCTTTACATTAATTTCTTTCTCCATTAAAAAAATAGTTATAGTCTAGTGGAAAGAGCACTGGCTCTAAGGTCAGAAGGGCTGTGCTCATGTCACTTTTGATTCTTGTAGAGAGTTTCCTTCTGAGGCCAGTCTCCTAAGTGGGTTCTCAGGGCCACTGACTACTTCTCTCCTTAGAGTTCTAGAGATAATCCTGGGGGGTTGTGGCTTCCCAGTACTGCTGGTCACAACCCCCTGCCAGAGAATGACCCATTGATTATCAGCCAGAATTAATTAGTTTAGTAAGATGGTTTAATATGGACAGTTAGCACAAAAACAATCTCTCCAAATAGGTGAGTGGGGGTATTATCCTGCTTTTGTATATTCACGACCCCAGGGGTGGATAAAGTGCTAGTGCAAGTAGAGAGTCTGTGTGGTCATCAGAAAGTGGTCAAGTAGAGAGTCTGTGTGGTCATCAGAGTCATCAGAAAGTTCTTAAGGGTGTCTTTCTCCTGAAATTTGAGAGTTGGTGGGGGTTTCCACTCTCTGAAGTTTCGTTTCCTCAAGTTTGTCTTGGATTTCTCTCTCAGTTCTCAATGCAGATGCTGCTGCATCTTCTCCTTGTTATTATCAAAGATATCAAATACAATCGAATACATCACTATCTACCAAAGGCAAGGGGGACTTGAGATCTTCTGTCTTTTTGAAATTCCCAAGGTTGCCCCTTGGTCAACAGCAGGGGAGAAAAGAGATGAGCAGAAGCTCCCTCTCCCCTCCCTCCCCTCAGGGCAATTCTTTTCTGGTGGTCTAACTGAATTACCATTTTTATATGTAGTCCAAGCATATGTCTAATGCTTTCCTTTAGGGAACTGTCTATTCTTATCCCATGATCAAAGCACTTTATTCCTTTCAAATCAGGAACCTGTTTACTCCTAAGTTAAACTGTCGAATTATTGATTGAATGATTCAGCTGAGCTATGTGGGATTTCTATAATTAATTATGGTGGGATGGAACTTTACCCATTGTAACCTTGTGAAAGTTATCTAAAATCCCTGGGCCTCAGTTTCCACATGAGGAGGCTGGGCTAAATGACCTCTTAGGTCTCTTTCATCCCTAGGTCTATGACTCTATAAATGAAATTCTTATCTCTAACATGCAGAGCTTTTGTAAGGATCAAACGAAATATTAAAAAATATTTACTTTGTGGATAAAACCTACCAATTCAATTCAACATTATTAAATAGTGCGATGCTCAAAGATACTAGAGAGTGTTCAGAAATCATTTAAGTAATATTTAATAATGAGAAGGCAATGACAGCCCTTAACTTCATGATTTGGTGCAAGCACCTAATCGCTATGATCTCGAAACAACATAAATTAACAGAGTGCCTTGCCTTTCGAGTCAGAATTCTAGGGTTCAAGTTATACTTTTGGCATCCACTGGTTATGTGACCCTAGGTAAAATACTTCAACTCTCCAAGGCTTTAGGCAGCTCTTTCTAAGATTCCAAGATACAGATGAGGGGTTAACCTGCAAAAGTACAAGGAATTTCCATGCTGGAGTTTCCCTACACCAGTTAAATCACAGTTCTGGACCCAAAAGAAAATTTAGGCTTTTTTTTAATTCTATTCTTCTATTTTTCTATTCTTCATATTGTTCACTATAAGTTCTCTTTTGTTTAGTAGACAAAAAGAAGAAAAGAAGTTAATAGGTTTAAGTCAAAGGAAAAGTGGTGAGTTCAAATGGGAAGACTTTCCTTTTTCCTTTATTTTTATGATTTTTGCTGCTCATGCTAATACTTGATTCCATGACCAGGAGATGTGCATATGGAGTCATCAAGGGCCAAAGGGAAGAGTTGGCAAGTTTCCTGTGTATCTGAAAATCTTGGGGTCCCAAATGGTCCAGATTGCTATCTGAACCATCTGAAACCTCTGGATAGCTGCCAACCTACTGTGCTATGCACAGCTCGCCTCGAACACTCCTAAGTCTTTCTTAAGAAGATTCAAGGGAAGCAACCACTTTCTCTTATACTGATTTCCAATGTGGCTAGACCACAATTTTTTTATTCTTCATATTTATTCATTTCAATTTCATTCATTTAAGACAATGAATCTGCTGGAAAGGACATCATTCCACCTTTTCCTTATCTTCATACAGCCAGTGATTCTTAAACTCTCTAGAATCTATTCCACTGTCTCGCAATCTGTCATCACCACCACCACCACCACCACCACCATCATCACTATTCTTGTTATTATTAATAACTAGTATTTAGATAGAATGTTAAAATTTGCCAAGTACTTTACAAATATTATTTCATTTTATCCTAACAACAGCCCTGGGAATAGTAGACACTATTATTATTCCCCTTTAACAGATGAGGAAACTGAAGTAGACAGAGATTAAGTGACTTGCCCAAGGTCATACAGTTAAATAACTGTCTTAGGCAGTAAATATCTACTTGATCATTCCATATTCTGGTACCATTGTCATGGACCATAGGATCATAGATTCAGAGCTAAAAGGGAGGGATCTCAGAGGTCATCAAATGTAACCCAAACATTTTATAGGTGAGTAAACTGAGGCTGAGATAGGTTAAGTGACTCTTTAAGAGTCACAAGCTAATGAATGTCTGAAACTGTTTCAACTGGGGTCTTCCTGACTCCAAGTTCAGCACTCTACCACTACATAATAATATCAAATCAAACATCAATTTATTGTGTGAAGTCAAGCCACTGAGTCAAAGACAAAGCAAAAGAAAATCAACACCCAAATCCCCTGCTCCAGATTTCTATTCTATATACTACAAAGGGATATGTCTTTAGGATATATGGTACAGTTCACATATGTTATATATGTCTCTCATAAGCACCCTGTATTGTTCTCATAAATGTTTAACAACCGGTTCTCCAGAAAAAAAAAATGAATATACATATGACACACTTTTAAGTTTTAATTTGTATCATTGGTATTTTCTCCATCACTTTATTATTCTAGATAATCATTAATACAATAAGCCCTGATTTGTTGCATCTGTCAATTCCTGAGGTATAAATGTTCATTAGTGAAAATTTAACAATCAGCTTTAAAGAATTCATTTGAACTGGTTTCATCATATCCCTGAAACACCTCTGAAAATTAGCAAAACTTTACTATTATGGTCATTAGCCTACATTTTGGTTGGCACATTCTGCCCCCAAAATACACATAAAAATAATTAATACAAAAAAATGAATTCCCACAATTGGTTGGTGTTACCTTTTGATATTGGAATCTTCCTAAAAGGGACCTTCCCTGCCATCTCTTATATACAAAATGGTCTTTTTACCTCAACATCTTGAATCATATGGTTTACCCATTCTCCATAATGTTCCCTCCTGATCCCCAACTAAACCTTTAGAAAATCTATCCATCCTTTAAGTCCCAGCTCAAATGTCACTTCAATGAGGAAGCTCTGTCAGATTTCTTCTGTTAGAAATCGTTTTTATTTCTGCCACTTGTCCTAGCCTTTCATATCTTACTCTTTCATATCACTATATCATGGGGTTGTGATTTCATCAGTGTAGAAATTTCCTCCACTGAATGCAGTTGTAACCTATCAATAATCTTCACTTTTTCCTATATTATGACCCCTTTTGACTACTTGGTGATATCTAGATACCCTTCTTCAGAATCACATTCTTAAATGCTCAGAATAAAACATGTAGGTTTACAAAGGAAGTCAAATATATTGAAATCCAGTTAAAACATTTTTAAAAGCTCATGAATCTTGGGTAAAGAACCATTGATCTACAGTGTTAGAGTTACCTGAGTCTCACAGAAGTTAACTTACTAGGCCAAGTCACACAACTAGCAAATGTCTGAGGTGGAATTCCAACCAACACCTTCCTGATTCTAAATCTAGCCATCAACCCACCATATCTGGATGTTTGCCTTATGCTTTTATTATGTTTTTTTTGCTATATTAAAATCATTGTGTAGCTATGGCATGTTTATGTATGTTACATTTCCCCCTCCTCCCACTCTCTAAATTTTAAATCCCATGATGGCCTTGACCTTGACTAATTTAACTTTGTTTCCCTCAGGAGATAGCACAGTTCTTTCTGTACAGCAGGAATATGAATAAAGGAATGAATGAATGGATGAATGAAGGCACTTAGATATCACATCTCTCAAAGTGAGATCTCTGTCTCCAAAACGAAAACCCTAGTTGATTTACCCAGGACTGGTCCAAATGCATCACCCAAACTCCAATGCCTATACACAGTGGGCTAAGATATAAGGTGCTAGAAAGAAGCAGCTAGTTGGCACAGTAGATAGAGTGCCAGACCTGAAGTTATGAAGAGAGTTCAAATCCAGCCTCACACACTTAAACAGCTTTGTGACCCTGGGCAAGTCACTTAACCAATGTCTGCCTCAGTTCCTTAACTGTAAAAATGGGGATAATAATAGTACCTACCTCTCAGGGTTGTTGTTGTTTTTCATTAGCATATGACTTTTCATGACCCTGTTTGAGATTTTCTTGCTGTTTCTTTCTCCAGCTCATTTTCCAAATGAGGAAACTGAGGCAAACAAGGTAAAATTACTTGCCCAGGGTCACACAGTTAGTAAATGTCTGAGGCCATATTTGAGCTCAGAAAGATGAGTCTTCCTGATACCAGACTCAGCACTCTATGAACTATGATGCCACCTAGCTGCCCTCCATTTCTTAAATGAGATACTTGCCTAACACATAGTTGGTGCTTAATAAAAGCTTATTGTCTCCTCTCCCACCTTATAAGGTATTAGTTCTTGCTGCTAGAATTCATATCACTATTTTAAAAGCTTTAGTGATGTATTTTTCTTTTTATAAATCATTTCTATATATGCCTTCACTCCCATAGAATCTCCCCTGGAAGAACAGTGAAGCAAAACCAATCAAATGTCTGCTTCAGTTTCCTTAACTGTAAAAATGGGGATAATAATAAATTATTATAACATATATTATATTAATATAATACATAATATGACATATAACTATACATAATAAATATATGCAACATTCCATCCCCACAGTCCCAACATTCTATGCCCATAGTCCCCAAATTCCATCCCCACAGTCCTACATCCATACCCACTATCCCCACATTCCACATCCACTATCCAGATATTCTATACCCACAGTCCCCACATTGCATACCTATGGTTCCAGCGTTCCATACCCACCATCCCAGCATCCCATAATCACAATCCTTACATTCCATCCCCATCATCCCCATATTCCATTCCCACAGTCTTCTATTCATACCCATTATCCCCACACTCCATACCCACCATCTCAACATTCCATGCCCTTTATCCCCACATTCCATAGCCACAGTCTCCTACCTCTTGAGTGAGGGAAGGGAAGTGTATTTCAACCTCTGTCCTTTAGGTTTGTTATCATTTACATTTGAATAGAGCTACAATTAGCAATTCTTTCTCATGCCTGAGGTAAACATGGTTCTGAAGGGGGGTAGGTGGTAGAGACCTAAAGAGAGATCTTGGACCTTTGGACACAAGGTCCTTTAGGGAGAGAATACTTGGGCCATTGTGCTTTGGTGGAAGAACAAAGACCCAGGGATTCTGAGAATCCATTGCTGGGACCAGCAGAGGGAATAGGGTAATGTCAAGTTAGAATGGAGAGTTCATCTAGGGTAAGGCCACTGGGGAGAATAAGAGAAGAAAGTGAGCCACCTGGAAGCTTCCTATTTCACTCATTACTCCTGTTAATTAGGCACTAAGCTCAGATGTGTTTTTACCTTCTGAAGGATCACTACCCTCTAAATGTTGATAACATGGGACATCTTTCTGGTTGCCCCACTTTAGTTATAGCTCTCTATTTTTACACCAGGTGTGTATAGTTGCTTAATGGTCCTGTTTTCTTCATTCTGATCAACTCATATCAGTTCTTCCACAGAAGTAATATGATTTACTAAAGTGACAAACAGACTTAAAATGAACACCAGAGCTGCTCATTAAGCTTCTTGGTACTATCAGGCCCTCATATCATGAAATGGATTTTAATCAATGTTCCACTAAAGAATTAATTCTAGATGTTTTCCGAGCAAACTATGAAATATTAATAGGTAACTCCATCAAAATATTCCTCCCCATAAGAAAAATGATACATATGAAAGAGTAAACTTAATTAGTCTTGTATACACTCTATATGGGTGTGCTGCCATAATATCTAATTGCAAACATCAAATCAGATAAAAGAACATTCATTAATTCAATAGAGAAAATTAAATAAAGTTCTTCACACTCCTTTCTTGATAGATTTATTCTGACTCAAAACAAATGCATTTTCCACTATTAGTAGAGTTATTAAATAATGAAATAGCTCACAAAGGCAAGAAAGAAATGGAAAATCTAAAGAAGGCTCCTGGGCATATTTGTGTTTATAGATAAGAGAAGCATGGGACAATCAAAAGAGTGTTGGAGTTAGAGTATATTGGTTCAGATCCTACCACTGACATTTACTGTGTAACTTCAGGTAATTCACTTCCCTGCCCTAATCCACAGCTTCCTCATATGCAAATTGAGGAGATCGGGTTAAACAACCTTTGAGATCCCTTCCAGTAAGATTTCAGATCCCATAATCTTGTGTTTTAGGTTAAAATCCTCTTTCTGCCACTAGCTATCGATGTGACTTTGGATAAGTCAATGAACTTCTCTGGGTTTTGATTTCTTCATCTTTACGATGACAGGCTTGGGCTAGATGATTGCTGAGTTCCCTGACTGCTCAAATTCTATGATTGTATGTTTCTAAAAAGAATAGCTATTTCTACCTGCCTTCTTCAATGGATTTTATCTATCATCGCCTGAACATTTTTATTTCTTCCTCAATGAGTTTTGTCCCTGGCTAAGACTGTCACAACCCTTCTCTTCATATTAAGAGATATCAAAATACATTTTTTTTTGTTTAGTTGTGTCTGACTCTTCATGATCATATGAACCATAACATGCCAGGTCATTCTATCCTCTACTATCTCCCAAAGTGTCCTAGCTCATGTTCATTGTTTCCATGACAATATCTATCCATCTCATCCTCTGCCATCCCCTTTTCGTTTTGCCTTCGATCTTTCCCAACATCAGGGTCCTTTCCAAGAAGTCCTGTCTTCTCATCATGGGGCCAAAGTGTTTCAACTTCAACTTTAGCATTTGACTTCCAGTGAAGAGGCTAAATCAATTTAAGTATTGACTGATTTGATCTCCGTCCATCCTATCCAAGGGACTCTAAAAAGTCTTCTCAAAACCACAATTTGAAAGCATCAATTCAACATGCATAATGTTCTCCAACTATCTTAAGGTCCCATTTCCTCAATCTACTCCATCCTTGTCACCGATTTTCCCACTCCACCTGAGCTACATTCAGAGATGGTTATTCTCTTGATTGTGCCATCGACCAAAAGTGTTCCATTTCCATTTTCATTAACACCGAGATTCCTTTATCTGAACCTAATCTTATATCATTTCATCTTCCCCTATGCCTTTTTACCCCAACCCTATCCCTCATAATAACCATGACTTTAATGCCCCAGAGTCTCAGTTTTTTCCCAGGCTATTACTCCTACCCTGGCAACACTGTCTTCCCTTTTCTCTCCACCTCTTGGTGAATCTCTCCAGCTCTATACTACCCACTTACCTGCAGTCTTGCTTTGTCAAATCCTAACCTCGAACTGGGGGTTTGATAGCCTTTCCTCCTATCCTCACGTTACTGAACAAAAATGGAGAAAATCAGGATACCATGCAGATGGCATCCACCATAGATTTATGTTATCTAACCTCAACTTTGACCTCATGGAAAAATGCAATTCACTCTCCCACTATACACCACATCTTTTTTTATTCCTGCCCTTCAGAGGCAGGTAGGTGGGGAAGTGGATAGAATGTTAGACCTGGGCTTAGGAAGTTGCGATTATTGTTCAGTTGTTTCAGTTGTGTCTGACTGTTCATGACCCCAGCTGGGATTTTCTTGATTAAAATACTGGAGTGTTTGCCTTTTCCTTTTCCAGCTCATTTTATAGATGAAGAAACTGAGGCAAACATGGTTTAGTGACTTGCCCAGGGTCACATAGTAAGTGTCTGAGGCCAGATTTGAACTTGGGAAGATGAGTTTTCCTGACTCAAAGCTCAGAACTCTATCCACTGTGCCACCTAGTTGCCCTGGAGTTGAAAAGAGCTGAGTTCAAATTTGACCTTGGACCTTACTAGCTGTGTGATCCTAGGTAAGTGACCAGAGCCCCTGGGGTGGCAGAACCCACCAGACTACCACTCCTGCTTCTTGCAAGTCTTCATAACCATCATCTAGAAAGGCAACTCCCGTGGAGAAGGGAAGTCCATTCCCACCAAATGCCTGTCACAGAACAGGCACACTAGCCTAGGTGAAGGAGCAAGGGACCCTGAAAGCAAGATGGAAAGCAGCATGTTCCAGGCAAGTAAACCATCATTCCCTTGACTACCATTTCCTCTCAGGCCCTGATAGATCCCTGAATCCAAGAACCTTAGGAATAGCAGTGCTTCCATCCCACTGCCCTCAGCCATTTTCCTGGAAGCCGCTCCTGTGAAGAAGCAAAATGTGCAGTGCTCCTTTAGGGACTACAGCCTCAACGGCTGAAGGCCCAGAAAAGGTTGGCTTGCTCAGAGTCATTGAACTGTCACTTGGCTCAGCATCAGGGATATGATGTTATCAGTGGAAACGACATTAAGAAATCATGTTTGCTTTGCATTTGCTTTGCTGTTCAACCCTGAGGACTATGGAAATTTACTGGCTAGAAGCTCTTAGCTGTCTCCTCAATTGGAATGTGAGCTCCTCGAGGGTAGGGTCTATCTTCTTTTTCTATTTGTATATCCAGCCTTTAACATGCTGTTTTGTATATAGTAAGTGGTTAGTAAATGCTTATTCCCTCATGCATTCATCCATCTATTCATTCACCCTATCAGCTGAGGACCTCACTGCATAATTCACTGAAAAAATTGAGACCATTTATGGCAAACTTCCATATCTTCTTCCACCTCTGCTCCTGTCACTCAGATCTTTTCCCTCATTATGTCCTCCTTTACACTTGCTAAACATGAAACTCATGGTCCTTCTCCTTGCCAAAGAGAATTCCAAAAGCAACCCTGACCTTGTTCTCTAGCAAATTGTCCCTTGCTTCTTCTCTCATATCCCAATCTACTGGAAGTTTCCTTATTGATTACAAACACACTAATCTACATCCTTAAAAAAAAAAAAACCTCGTTGTGGCTAGGTGGCACAGTGAAGAAAGCACTGACCTTAGTTAGAGTCAGGAGGATCTGAGTTCAAATCCAGCCTCAGACACTTAATGAAAAACTAGTTGTGTGACCTTGGGCAAGTCACTTAACCCCAATTACCCTGCTTCCCCCCCTCCAAAAAGCAAAAATATAAATAAAAATAAATATAGTGTAAAAAAACCCTCACTCGATCCAAATATTCCTGTTTGCTATCATTTTATATATCTCTTTTTTCAGCTTTCTTAGGAATACCATCTACAACTGGTACTTCTGCTCCTCTTTTCACTCACTTTTATATGCTCAGCAATCTGGTTTCTGATTTCATTGTTCAAAGAAAAGTACTGTCTCTCTCTCTCTCTCTCTGTCTCTATCTCTCTTTGTCTCTCTGTCTCTCCGTCTCTGTCTCTCATCAATGATTTCTTATTTGCTAAATCTCATGGCCTTTTCTCAATCTTCATCTTTCTTAATTTCTGCAGCTTTTGACACTTTTGATCACCTCATTTTCCTTGATCCTCTCTTGTCTCTATGTTTTCAAGACACTGCTCTTTCCTGGTTCTCCCTCTTACCAAGAGACTATTCCTTCTCAGGCTCCTCTAGTGAATCTTCATTGATGGCACATTCATCAACTATGGATAACCCTCCCTCCCCCAGGGTTCTGGTGTGTGCCCAACCCAAGGCTCTGTCCTGAGTTCTCCTTATGTATCCCTTTTTCCTATTCACTTGGTGATGTTATCCATTCCCATGGGAAGAACTATAATCTATCGTTATGCAAATGATTCCTAGATCTATAAATTGGCCTTAGTCTCTCTCCTGACCTCCATTTTCTGCCATGAATTACCTTTTAGACAGCTCAAACATGTGCCATACCGAACACATTATCTTTCCTCCCAAATTCTCCCCCTTTATTATTGTCAAGTACTCCACTTCTAGCTCAGTAATGCAGTGGATAGAGCACTGGATTTGGAATAAGGAAGACCTCATCTTTCTCAATTCAAACTTACTAGCTGTGTGATCCTGGATAAGTCACTTAATCCTATTTGCGTCAGTTTCTCAGCATTAAAACGAGCTGGAGAAGGAAATGTTGAACCACTCCAGCATCTTTGCAAAAAAAAAGCTCAAATGGGGTCACAAAGAGTTGGACATGACTGAAAACAACAATCTTCCATGTGTTCCCTTATGCCTTGAATTCTCTCTCCTTACCTCTAACTCCTGGCTTCCCTGGCTTCCTTCAACAGTCAACTAAAATCCCACCTTATTCAGGAGGCATTTCCATTACTCTTCCCCTCTGAAACCTTCTCTACTGAGATGACCTTCAATTTCCACTGGGTATATTTTGCATGTATATAGTTATTGTTGTTATATAATTGTCTCCCCTATTAGAATATTAGCTCCTTCAGGGCAAGGATTACATTTTTGCCCATCTTTTATTCCCCACCATTTAGCATAGTTCTAGGCAAATAGTAAGTGTTTAATAAATGTTTGGTGACCGACAGATTTTTTATAATACTTTAAAAGTTATAATACTTTAAAAAAAACAAGTAATAAACATAATTTCATTTGAGCTTCATAACAGCCCTATGAGGATAGTATTGGAGGTATTAACACTACAATTTAAAGATGAGGAAACTGATACTCGGAGAGAGGGAAAGTGACAAACACATGGTCACACAGCTAGTTAGTGTCTCCAATTACACACTTTGTTCATTGTACCACACAAGAGGGATATTAATTATTCCAAAGATATGAAATCCACAAGTAATGCCAATGGGATCTGAGATTTTTTTCTCCAAAATCAGCCTATGATATTCATTCTGAACAATATCTCCATAGTAGAAATCAGCCAGTTCTTTGAGAGTTTCATAGGATGAACCTAATAAGCATCATTTCAACAAAGCAACTTTAGGCTCTTTATGGAAGATACAAACTCTATCCTTAATTGTCTTTGGAGAACTCTAGAATTATAGTGTGTGAGAGAAGAAATTGAGGCACAGAAACAAAACATAGTTAACGAGGCATCAGAAATGACGAGTGTACTTGTACTTATTAGGTAAGTGAGCATAACTAGCTTGCTATCTTCAGCACAAGCTGCTAGGAGCAAGTAGATGAGGATTCCTGGGTGTTGCTAGGCAAGGCCATAAAGTAAGACCAACATGGTGGTTTTGGTGATCATAGTTCAGGAGGGTAGGCAAGGGCTAGGGGTTATAGGGTGGAGAAGGAAGGAAGGAAGAAAAGATGGAAGGAACTGTGGCAGGAAGAAAGAAGGGGTAGAGGAAGGAAAGGAGAAATAGAAAGAAGAAGAGAAGGAGGGAGGAAGGGAGAACAAAGAACAGTCCTGAAGTGAACACTAGGTTCCAAGTTCTGTGCAAAGGATTGAAAATATCCATAGAAAAGGAAGACAGTCCCTGCTCCTAAGGCACTCACATTTTAATGGAGGGGGATGGTGGTTACAGCACACACGTGCAGTTTCAGCTGCACAATAGAAAGACCCAGTGATTCTTAAGGGTATTGCAGCAAAATAAATGGTAATACATTTTCTTCCATTAATAAAATCAAATCTGTTCCCGATTGCACTATTTGCTAATACTAAGTGACAAGAGCTTTCTCTTTGGGATCTTCAATAGCTGTGGCTACTGAGGAGGCTGGGGAGGAGTGGGCTGGGCTGGGAGGGCAGTGAAGCAGGTACAGAGGCAGTTGGCAGAGCTACATCACAGTTACTTCCCTGGCATATGATGACAGGCACCAGGCTTAAGGTAGTAATCATTGTTGGGGGTGGGGGGGACAGTGCTACTGTTTCCAGGGCTCTTAGGCTTACCTGCCCACCAGTGACAATGAAGAATTATAATAATAAAGAAAGGGATGGGGCTGGGAGGAAACTAGGAAGGCCATCATACACAGAACAGGAATTTAACCTTAAGAAGGACAAAGGAAAATTGAATTTATGTTGAGGATGTATTTTCTCCTTCACTTTTTTCTTTCCTTGCTCTACTTTCAGACTTTCCCAAGTTTATTTTTTATGCAGAATAGGCTGTTATGCATTCATGAGCACGCGCACGCGCGCACACACACACACACACACACACACACACACACTCCTTTTCCCTCAGCTTGTGCAAAAGATTAAAATATTCAAAGGAGAGGGTTAGGAATGTCCAGTCCTCAAGGTTGTAGTGGATTTAAAAAATAATGGAAGCCTATGCTTCCTGAGATGAGAAAATGTATTTTTTTTTGAGAAGACAAAAACAATTTAAAAGGACCTTAGTGACAAGACAACAGGTTGTAAAGATTCCCTGTCAACTTAGATCAGGAATAAGTGAGAGTCATTCCAAGGAGAAGAAGTAGTGATTTACTGTACTCAGCTGAGCAAATCCCCATACAGAAGAAGCTAAAACCAGTCAGTAGTGAAGACGTGCCCATTACTAGTGAAGACTGTTGAGAGATAGTTACGTTTGATGTCAGTAAGTTAATCAACAAGAATTTATTAAGTGCTTACTCTGTGTGAGGCACTGAACTAAGTGCAGAGAATACTAGGAAAGTAAAAAACAAAACAGTTCCTGCCCTCAGGAAGCTTACATTCTAATGGGGAAGACAACATGTAATTATCTAGGTAACTAAAATAGATACCTGGAGTAGATGGAAGGGGTCCTTTGTGAACAAGGCACTGGGGGGTGGGTGAGGAGAGGAGGGGGATAGGAACCAGGAAGAGTCTCTTGCAGAAGATGGGATTTGATCTGACATGTAAAGAAAAGCTTCTAGAGGCGTTTCCTCCAGGAAGCTTACTATCTTCTTTAACATGTATTTGCTTAACTGTGTACAAGTTTTATGGCAGCTAGGTGACACAATGGATAGAGAGTTAGGCCTGGAGTCAGAAAGTCCTGAGTTCAAATTTGACCTCAGATACTTACTAGCTGTGTGACCCTGGGCAATTCATTTAACCCTCCTTGCCTCAGTTTCCTCATCTGTAAAATGAGTTGGAAAAAGAAATGGCAAAGTTCTTCTATATCTTTCCCAAGAAAACCCCAAATGGAGTCACAAAGAGTTGGGCATGACTGAAAAAGTACAAAAAGTGTTTTACCCCCCAGTGTAAACTCCTTGAGGGTAGCTCCTTTCTGCTGTTTTAGGTTTAGTTTCTTATTTGTTTCCTCACACTTAACATTGAGCCTTGATTTCATAGGCATTAAAACGCTTGCTGAATTGAACACAAAGTTATGTCTCAAATCCTGGCTATTTGACAGATATTTCCAATGTTCAGCTATCTGTTAGGGAGGAAATGGGCACTGTACCGATAACATCATCTGGCATTCATTTCCTAATTCTCCAGTGATATGAAAATGAGCCACCAGCTCCAGGAAGCTGTCAAACTGGTGCTTTCAACTTGCTTTATCTGACCCTCAGAGCATTAATTCCACACAAAGAGTCAAGAATTGAATGCATTAGATTAAGAACAGGAGATGGGGGAAAACTGTACCAAAACTTTCATCTCTTCTTTCTGCAGGCAAAAACAACCGCACAAAAATGATAACAACAAATTAAGATGCAACTGTCATCATCCTCAGTCCCTCTAGTCTCTGTAGTTCCAGACTGACTGAAAATAGAGAGATTTGTCGGTAGAAGGCCTGTGGAGTAAATGGTGAAATGAGCTCAAGGCCCAAATTGTGAACAGAAAATTCCTTTTCTATTGTGGCATGATATGCCCCACCTTCTGTTATGTAGACACAATTCTGAGCATTCTCATGAAGCTATCTGTTAGAAAAGACAGGGTATCCTTTCTGGGCTGAAATAAGCAAAGCCTTAGCTCAGAGAATTTAAGGAGTGACCATCTGGCCACTAATCCCATATTGCTAATCCAACTAGTTCAAAGTCATACAAATGGAAAAATGAAGTGAGGATGAGTGTAGAATCCATTGTGGGATGACCTGTAATCTATGACAGCAGTATATTTGCATCTAGAGAGGCACAATGGATGGTGCCCTGGGTTGGGCTTCAAACTCCAGGGCAGGCATTTGCTATGTGGGAGGGCACAGCATTAACCTCAGAGCCTTAGTTTTTCCATCTGTAAAAGGGGGGCAATAATTGAACCACCTAGTTTGCAGTATTTCTGTGAGGTCACTGCTCAGGAAACCTGAAAATGGTATATAAATCAGAGTCAATAATAATAATTGTTATTATTAATAATAATAGTTACATTGTGATTTAATATTTTCCTTACTTATGTTATCTCACTTGATACAATGATTTGGCTCCCTTGGGATCCCCTTGATAGGTCATCTTTACCAAAGAAATACAAAATAATAGCTCAAACAACCACCCAACTAGTAAGTGTCTATCATTTACAGTAGCGGTTCTCAATTTGTGGGTAGCACCCCCTTTGGGGGCCGAACGACCCTTTCACAGGGGTCACAGGGGTCACCTAAGACCATTGCAAAACACATATTTCCTATAGTCTTAGGAACCGACACCGCTCATCTATCAGTCTCCAGGCGGGTCTGCCCACATGCAGATACGCCCACATACAAGTATTAAAGGGTCACGGCATTAGGAAGGTTGAGAACCACTGATTTACAGGGTACTGTGTTGAGAGCCAGGGTTACAAAAACAAAAATACAAACACAGTCCCTGTTCTCAAGGAGCTTACAGTTTCTATAGGAGAAGTTAACATGTACATATGTCAGTTAATTAAAAGGGTAATAAAAAGATAAGGACTAGACCTGTGATTTCATTGATATGAAGAATCCACTCCTGTCACTATAGATAAGCACTTTCTCTACAACCTTTGGTCTTAGAAAACTGGCCAGACCACTTGTGTCAAACTCAAAGAGAAATTCGGGTGGGAAGCGAGGTTGATAATCTGTAGATCAAATGAGATCCCAACTGTAAAGCAATTACCACTATGTCAGTCACAAATGAAGTGCTGTTGAAATAGTAGTTATTTTTCTTTTATTATGGTAAGATGATGATGGTGATGACGGCAGAAGGATCTTCTATGCCATGTCTTCTTTTTTGGGTACAATGAATTTCATTCTAGAGTTTCCAATACATAAGAGCTTTAATTTAGGCTGCAAGTTTTCTTATGTGGGGGCACTCTCATTAACCTCAAATGGAACCCTGGGAAATAAATACAGACTTGGAGGATGTTGCCATCAGTGGCTGGCAGCCTGCCGGCAGGGAAGATATGCTTAGAGACCTTATGCCACCTTATGTGCTGTTCTCTGACAGAATGAACTGAGTTGGGTAATTCAGCCTAATTCAATTGACCAAACATTTATTATGCACCTATTGTGTGTAAACTGCTACTAGACCCTGGTGAAACAAAGATCAAAAGGACAACAATACTTGTCCTTAAGAATCTTATATTCTTCAGAGTAAAAATTGGTACAAAAAATTCACAGATTTTGGTATAAGGCAAGATGTTCTTTTAAAATCCTAACCCATTCCCATCCCATTGGTTGTCTACACACTTAAAAGATTTAACTATATAATTTGATCAATTTCCATCTATCTGAGATTAGCAACAATGAAGGTTCTGGAGGGGTAGGAAAGACAATTTTGGAACATGGACCGTTTGTGGGTAATGCTGGGTGTGTGGGTTCTATGGCAGCATGGTTCAGTAAATAGGACACTGGACTCAGAATACGGAAGATTTGGGCTCTAATCCTACCTCTGACACTTACAAGTTGTGTACCCCATAGCAAATCACTTAAGCTCTGTGCCTCAGTTTCCTCCTCTGTAAAATGAGAGGGCTGGACTCAATGACCTCTAAGGTAACATACAGCTCCAGATCTGTGATGCTATTTCACTCACTTTCTGTACAAATACAATGAATCTGCTAGCTGGCCCCCAGTCCATAACATTTCATCTCAACTGCCAGTCCCTCTTGTCTGGAATGGACTACCTCACAGAAGTAAGATGCAGAAGCATCTTAGAATCCTGGACTTACACACAGTAAGTACTAAATAAATATTAGTTGCAGAGTTGTAAGAGCAAGGCATTAGAGATTGATGGCCAAATGAGTCACCAGTATCCATGAAATCCTGGTTAACTTAGAGGAATGTCTCTAGGGCACATTGGGTAGACACTCCATGGTGGATTTATGTAAGAACATGGGCAATAATTTCATAGGATGAGAAGAAGAGCTTCTCCTCATTTCCCTGGCTTCCTTTGAAACAGCTTAGGAGGCTTTTTCCCCTCCTGCCCTCCCACCCAGACTCATGCTAATTGCTAGTAACTTCCCCTCCAAGATTACATTGCATTTACTCTAGATCTATCTTGGATGGACTTAGTTACTTACATGTTGTCTCCTCCATTAAAATGGTGACTTTTTTTTTTTTTTTGCTTTTTTGGAGGGCTCTTGGGGTTAAGTGACTTGCCCAAAGTCATATGGCTAGTAAGTGTGTCAAGTGTCTGAGGCCGGATTTGAACTCAGGTCCTCCTAACTCCAGGGCCAGTGCTCTATTCACTGTGCCACCTAGCTGCCCCCAAAATGGTGACTTTTTAAGGGAGTACTTACTCTTGGTTTCTTTGTATCACCAGGGCTTAGCTCAGTACCTAGCATTTTGTAGTATTTAATGTAAATACTTGTGAACTGACTGCCTATATTGCCCTTGAAAGTTTCAAAGGTGCTTTACATACATGATCTCACTTGATCTATGTAATAATGCTCTGAGGCAAATATACTGATCTACCAATGGGTCTACAATTTCCTCAGTGTCATGATACAGCTCGCAACCAATGCAAGTCTGTCCATCCTGTGCAACTATTGTCCTTGACATCACTTGAATATTTCTCAACAGTCTGGGGAAGTGGGGAGGGCCCTCCTAACTTTCTCCTAACACTGCATCTCCAGTAGGCTAACTACTTGAAGAAATATTTGGCCATAGCAACCCATGAAATAAGGAAACAGTAAAATGGTCCTTGGTCTTTGGGATACAGCACTGGGCCTGGAGTCAGGCAGACCTGTGTTCAAATCGGGTCTCAGATGCTTACTAGCTATGTGAGCCTGGGCAAGTCACTTCACCCTGTTTGCCTCAGTTTTCTCATCTGTAAAATGAGCTGGAGAAGGAAATGGCAAACTACTCCAGTATCTTTGCCAAGAAAACCCCAAACTGAGAAACGACTGAACAATAACAACGTATGTTTTGTGTGTACGTGACATTTTACATATCGTCGCTCCCTTTAGAAGGTGGGTTTCTTGAGGGTAGGGACTGTTTTCTGCGGTTTCTTTTATGCCCAGTTCTTCCATTAGAATCTGGCATATTATAAGGCAGTGGTTTTCAACCTGTGAGTCGCAACCCCTTTGGGAGTCAAACGACCCTTTCTCAGGGGTCGCCTATGACCATCAGAAAACACATATTTCCGATGGTCTTAGGGACGGAGTCACTGCTCCTCTATCCATCTCCAGGCTGGTCCGCCCACATGCAGATACACCCACATACAGGTATTAAAGGGTAGCGGCATTAGGAAGGTTGAGAACCACTGTAAGGGCTTGTTGGGTGCTTGATCTCAGGCTGGGATTGAGGATTTAAAAATAACAAAGCTCCTTTTAGTTATGTATATGGCAGAGGGGTGTGTGTGTGTGTGTGTGTGTGTGTGTGTGTGTGTGTGTGTGTGTGTGTGTGTGTGTGTACGTGTGCTGAAACTACCAGATACGGAGCATGTTGAAATCAAATGGAAACCTCATGGGCTAAACTAAGGCTGCAGAAAGCTTTTCAGAAAAGCTTCTGGATGAGCCCACAAAGCTGAAACAAGTGGAACTAGCATTGAGAGAAGGCCCAGACTCAGGATTCTACACCTGTTCTGCCCTCCCCGCTCCCCCACGTACAATCCTTGCAAGGAAGAGCTTGGTCTTCCAGTCAAGGCCCCTTTCCTGATTTCCACTGCTGTTATTGTTGTCAGGTCATGTGAAAGAAAACAGATACTGTTAATTTGGCACAGTATTTAACCTGCTCTGCAGCAGTTCCCCATTCACCCAGGGAGGCCAAAAAAAAAAAAAAGATGATGGATTATTTTCTGGGCACAGGCAAATGGAATTTGGAACAAGTCACTGAATCTTAGCCTCTGCAAGAGCCATACAGAGCATGCTGATCCAAATCCTAATTGAATATTGACAAAAATATAGCTCTTAGCTCCCAGCCTATAGAGTTGGGGTAGGGGGAGAAAGTTTAAAATGCCTTATTTGATGAAAACAATGGCTACCTGATTGTTAAGAATTGCTGCTCAGGGGTGAGAGTGGAAACAAATTTTGTTCAATTAAAGGAAGTGAAAAACGTTAATAGGCAGAAAGAGTGTCTGCTCACATTACCAATCCATCACACTGGCCAATGACATTCAGTAGAAAAAGTGTCCCTTCAACATCACTCCCTTCATCACTAGGCTAAAAATTGAGACTGATCCAATCAGGCTGCATTTGTTTTGTGGCCCCCATGGAAAACCTTTCTCTATAGGCCTGGTGTAGTATTTGAGAAAAGGCTAGGGTCCCAAGCAAAGAAGCCCTCCTGTAGAGGCAGCAGAATACTATGGAAAGAGTATTGGGAGGCTCGATTAAGCATGTGGCAGTCATCATGTGGGGGTGCTGGGCTGCAAGAAATACAGACAAATCTCAAACTTCTTCTTGCCCTCAAGGAGCTTATATTCAACTGGAAGAAACAACATATAGACAAATAAGCAAATGGGAAAATTTACACGTGTGTGTACATACATATATGAATATATGTGTCTATATATGTATATATGCATATACATACACACATATACATATACAGGAGGTGATGAGCTAAGGCTGTAAATGGAGTTAGTGGTTCTAAAAGACAAGGAGAGGAAGAAGAACATTTCAGATATTCAGGAGAGTTTGTACAAAGGCAGACATGGAATATGGAAAGTCTTCTACAGGAAATACGAAGCAGCAAGTTGTCCAGTTTGACTGGACGTTATGAAGTGACTGTTAGAATGAATGAATGGATTTTTAAAGAGCAGTTATTAAAAGTTTACTATATGCCAAATATTGTGCTAAGATCTGGGGATATAAATTTTAAAAGTCTATTCTCATGGAGTTTTACACTAACTAGGGAACACAAACATAGGAGTGTTTATTTGCAGGGTAGGCAGAAGGCCTGGAAGTCCAAAGGACCCAGTGGCAAGGTGGATAGAAAGGCCTGGGATCCTTGGTGTGAATCGACAGGTAAATTGTCAGGGTTAGGGAGTTTTGTAGGAAATAGAATCAGAGATGGTGGTGAAGACCTGAGGTACAGTGTAAGGGCAGATGGTATCACTTGGTGGCCTCCCATCTTACCAAAAATATTATGTGATAACTTTTTGCTTTATTAGGGGTTGTGACCTCCAAAAAGTAGGGGACCTGGAAGGGCCTATCCTACCACCATTGGGAAGGAGAGAGTGAGTCTAATGGTATAGGTAGAACAAGGATTCTAGGTTTCCTTAAAAAGTCCAGAGATTAGAAGGTAGGTCAATGTCTAATTAGCATGGGGGTGGGGAGGAAGAGAAGGAAGATATTAGCAGGAGGATTAGAGGAGAGAGTCAATTCTTGGCACCTGTTCTATTGGTTCTTCTGGCCTGGTAAGTTGAAACCAGACTGTAAAAACCTTTACTCTGGCACTTACTACATTTGTGTCCACAGCAAAATGATTCAATCCTTCTAATCCTTTTTCTCCTTTCTAAAGGTGGGGATAATGATTGTTATAACATCTATTTTAGGAAATTGTTGTAAGAAAAGTCTTTCTCTATAAACCTTCCCATGCTATAAGAATGAGGGCCCTAATTATTTTGGAGAAAGCATTATTTGCACATTTTGCGACACTTTTAAAATAGCTTTGGAAAACCCATCTCAGATTAGTCATGTTAACTAGTATCAATCACCAAGGTTTTGGTAACCTTTGGCATACATACCTAGAGCCCAGCTAGATGATGTTTTCCCAGGCAACATTCACGTATAAAGATCAAGAAAACCATATTTTGATAAAGAAGTAAGAGCTCATTCCAGCTTGGTACCAGGTTTTCTGGAAAGCCAGGGAAACCTGGGGCCCCACTTCACATCTAGTGACTTCAGATGTGTGGTCAACAAGCTACTTCACCCATGCAGATCGGAATACATATTTTCTATGAACTTGCCAGGTGAATTAGCACTAATTTAGCCTTGTAGTGTGGACCTCAGAGCCTAGGCCTCTGGGGTTAGACCAGGATCCACCCAAATTTCCCTGGACCTCTATCAGTCAGAATGGAGTGCTCTTACATTCTGGAACTACTCACACCCAGGTTATTAGTGTCTATGGACTATGAGATCCTAGAGAGCCAGGACTGTCTTTTGTCTTTCATTGTATCCCCATTGCTTAGTACAGTACCTAACACATAGTAGGTGCTTAATAAATATTGCTACACCATCTGATCTTAGTGCTTCATCATAGGGTTTTAATATCACGATGCTAGAATCAGTTACAATTTAAATGGGTTTCACATTTTGCAGATTTTTGAAAAGTAAAAATGAACAATAATACTCTCTGAAGCAATTCTAATAAAAGAAAGGATAAGGATCAGCAATTATTCTAAATCATCTTGAACCATTGATTCAAGGCATTTCTTATTATTCATTAGCCATTCTTCTCATTCATTTGTTAAAACTTCTCACAAAATTCCCCCTCTAATGATTTTTTTGTGCTAAGTAAAAACTTTGAGTCTAATCCCTCATATTAAAAAAAAAAGTTTTATTGATCTTTATTATTACATCACAGGCTTTTCAGGATAGATACTCTTATCCCTACCTCCTTCAAATGAACTACTCTTTGTAACAAGGGAAATTGTTCAAGGAAAACTGACCAACACAACAACGACAACCTAACAATGTATGCCCCAGTAGTCACTCCCCTTTCTACCAATAGGAGGGAGGCGAGTTTCCTTATCTGTTCTGTTTTCAAGATTTGTCCTTACAATTACTCAACAATTTCCTTTATTTCTGTGTTATTTTTATTTAATTTACTAAAATTCCTCCTTAAAAAAGAAAATGAGGTCAGTTGTTTTGCCTTCTCCTACCACCAAACCCCTAGAAATTGTGGGTAGAAAGGATGCTACAAATGACCATAGTAATCTAGTGTTTGACAAACCCAAAAATACAAGCTTTGGGGGCAACTCACTATTTAACAAAAACTACTGAGAAAATTGGAAAACAGCTGACTGAAAATAGGCATAAACAAACATCTCATACCATATGCCAAGATAAGTTGAAAATGGACAGATGATTTAGACATAAAGAGTAATGTCATAAGCAAATTAGAAGACCATGAAAAAAATACCTGTTAGATTTATGGATAAGAGAATAGTTTATGAACAAGACATAAATAGGATCATGGGAGGTAATAGGTAATTTTGATTACATTAAATTTAAAAGATTTTGCACAAACAAAACCAATGCAGCCAAGATTAGAAGAAAGATAGGAAAGTAGGGGAAATTTTACATAGTTTCTCTAATAAAAACCTAATTTCTCAAATATATAGGGAACTGAATCAAATTTATGAAATTAAGAGCCAACCCCAATTGACAGATTGTAAAATGATATGAACAAGTAGTTATTGGAAGAAAAAATCAAAGCTATCAATAGTCATGTGAAAAAATGCTACAAATCACTATCAATTAGAGAAATGCAAATTATAATGAGGTACCACCCCATGCCTGTCAGATTAGTTAACATGACAGAAAAGGACAATGACGTATGTTTCAGGGGATGTGAGAAAATAGACACGCTAATGCATTGTAGGTGGAGTGGTGAACCTGGTCTAACCATTCTGGAGAACAATTTGGTACTATGCATAAAGGGTTGTAAAACTGTTTCTACCCTTAGACCCAGTGGTACCATTACTGAGTCTATATCTCAAAGAGATCAAAGAGAAGGAAAAGGACCTATGTGTACAAAAACATTTATGGAACTCTTTTAGTGGTGGCAAAGAATAGGAAGTTGAAAGGACTCCCACCAATTGAATAAAGGCTGAACAAATTGTGATAAATGATTCTGATAGAATACTCTTGTGCTTTAAAGGAATGATGAAGGGAACACTTTCAGAAAAACTTGGGAAGACTTATATGAACTGACCCAAAGTGAAGTGCGTAGACCCAGCAGAACATTGTATGCAGAAATAGCAATACTGTAAGGATGATCAACTGTGAAAGACTTAGCTACTCTGATCAAGACAATTATCCAAGATAAGGACCCATGATGAAAAATGTGATCCACTTCTAGAGAGAGAACTGATGAATTCTGAGTATAGATTGAAGCAGATTTTTCTTCATTCTTTATTTTTCTTGGTTTTTTTTGCAACATTGCTAATATGGACATACATTTTGCATAACTTCATATACCTAATGGGCATCATATTGTCTTTTCAATGGGGGGAAGGTTGGAGGGAGCATGGACAAAATTTTGGAACTAAAATTTTAAAGTGAATGTAAAAAAATTTTAAAATTAAATTTAAATTAAAAATAAAAAATTGAAGAAAGAGCACTTTATACACACAGACATATACATATTATACATACATACATACACATATAAATGGTTAAAAAAAAGGTTAAAAATATTTTAAAAGGATATTCTATTTTGACCCTATCATCTTACAGTTGAGAAAACTGAGACTTAATGAAATGCTTTGCTCAAACTCCCACAGATGATAAGTAACAGAGCTGAGATTCAAACACAGAGTTTGGGATTCCAAATTCAGCCTGCTTTGTGGGCACTTTATTACTCAGAAACTTTAAATGATTGCCTGTTGCCTATAGAATAAAGTCCATCCTCTTCAGGCTGGCATTCAACGCATCTTACACTATTTTTCCCCTACTTGAACTTGTTCATCTGCTCAGACTGAATGTCTTTACTTCTGCTTGTTTCTTTACATTTCTAATTCTCTGGCATAGATATGGCTGTAGTCAAGAGAGATTATGAAGGACAAGCCAAGAAGCTGCTGCAATTAATGGAAAACTGGCAGAGGCCATGGCTAGAGCACTGAACCAGGAGTCAGGAAGCCAGCCTCAGACACTTACCAGCTGTGTGTCCCTGGGCAAGTCACTAAACCTCTGCTTGCCTCAGTTTCCTCAAATATAATATGGCAATAGTAATAGCACCCACCTCATAGGGTTGCTGTGAAGATCAAATTATATAATATCTGTAAAAAGCACTTACCACAGTGCCTGGAACATAGTGGAAGTTATATAAATGTTTATTTTCTTTCCTTCTCATGTTTTTAGTCTTTGTGATTTCACCCCTATGGGAACTACTGCCTTGGACATTCTCTCCACTGATGTCAATTAGTATCTGATGTATAATAGAGAATCAAGGAAATTTACTTAGAGCATGGAAATGTTAAATGACTTGCCCACACAATTAGTATGTGTCAAAGGCAGGACTTGAACCTGGGTCTTTCTTACACCAAGACTGGCCTTGGTCTGCTACGCCACTTTGCTTATCATGAAAAAAAAAATAATGGAGGAGTTAAGGATTTAATTGACTTGTCCAAGGTCTCACAGGTAGTTAAGTAGGAGACTCAAATTCAAACCCAGGTCCCTGGACTCCAAATTCAGTGCTCTTTCAAGTCCATAAGGCTATCTGGAAGGTCTTTCAAATCTACCTTCTGAATTTCCATCTCTGTCCCTTTCCCCATTCAGTTCCCTATAATCACATGGCCCCCCTAGTTCCTTATTTGTTAATATCTGAACCCTATGGAGATTTTGAAGACCAGTTGAAATGTCAACTCTGCCTGAAATCTTCCCTAATGATTCCAGGCTGTGGTGATCTCTCCCTCTTCTGAACTCATGCAAGGGTCAATATATGACATGGGTGAAATGACTGGTAAGAATACCAATAATCACTAACACTTACACAGAACCCACAGTGCTAAGTGCTTTATAACTAGAATTTCCTTTGATCCTCCCAAAACCCTAGGAGGTAGGTGTTACTATTACTCTCAACAAACAGACGAGGAAACCAGATTGTAAGTCATTTACTCAGCATCACACAGGTAGTTAAATGTTTGAGGTCACATTTGAACTCAGATCTTCCTGCCTCTAGGCCTAGTGCTCTGTGCCCTGCGCCACCTACCTGCCACATTCAGAATGTTATTTTTTTCCTAGGTCTAACCATGACCATGCACATTCATGTAGCATTGGAAGGTTTACAGACTACTTTTCTTGCAGCAGTTTTGCAAGGTGTATATTACAAGTATAGTTATCTCCATTTTGCAGATGAAACTAGGGGTCATAGAGGTTAAATGACATGACCAGGGTCACACAGGTAGACATGATCACTTTGCACAATGTTGACACAATTATTACCTCATTAAGTGCTCTCTAGTCTGACTCTATACATTTGCATAAGTGATCCTCATTGTCTGGAACACACTTCTTTCTCATCTCTTTTTAGAATTCCCAACTTACACAAAAGTATAGTTCAGTTGCCAATATTTACACAAGGACTTTCCTAACACCTACCCATTCCCAGATAATAATTCACTAAAAGGACTTACTTTGTATATCTATTGTGTTTACTTATCCATATGCCTCAGTTTCCTCATCCATAAGATCCTCATCTAAGGTTCCTTCTTACTCTAAATCTATAATTCTGTGTTTTATTTCCCCTTCCCCAGTAGAATGAATATAAACTTCTTGAGAGCAAGGAATGATTTTTTGTTGTCTTCATATCCCCACTGGTCCCTTGCTACTAGTGGCAACTCAATGAAGGTATGTGGAATTGATTTGAATCATTCAGGGAAACACCAAAATAGACCCTCAAACTAGATTTCAGTGGCCTGGCTTCACTGACGGTGTGCTTGATGTTGGCACCAAAAGGCCATTATTTCATCAGGAATCTAAAGGCCTTGTCCTCAGCAAGAATTATGTAGAATTTTGAGCTTTCAACAAAGTTTCGCGGTTACATTCCCTGGCAATGGTTTGCAATAACAACATGTTCTCCAATGGCACCCTATTTTATCCCTGGAGAATTTTCAGGTAGGGATGGAAACAAAGAGTCTGATTTATTGGAAGTCAGGACTTGTCTGTGTATTGCTTCACATTAACTTAGAAATTCACTGCTTCATGTGAGTAGACTGTTGAAATGGCATTGATACATTATCAGTTTACTCCTGTGTCCTTCAGTTTTTAAGAGCAATGAGAATTAACAGTTCTTAATATGGGGTCTGTAAATATATTTTATGAATTTGTAACTGTATTTTGGAATGGTTGGTTTCCTTTTGAATTGCGTATATTCTATTTATTTAAGAGCATCATTCTAAGACAGCGTTCACACGATTGACCAGACTTTCAAAGGGTTGAAGGACACAGAAAAGATTAAAAAAAGAACCTGGCATAAAGGAACGGTCTACCTTTAATACCTCTCTCTTTTCCATGATCATTAAGTTAAAAGGAATTAAACCAGAGAGTCAATTCTAATTCTTCTTTTCTTGGGTAAGAAAAGAGCAGAAAGCCAAAATGAAAGCACATTTTCTCTTCTTCAAAATTAAGTGGGAGAGGGGCTGGACTGGAATCAGGAAACCCAGTTTTGAACCACAGTTCTGCCATTTAGTAGCTATGTGACCCTAGACAAGTCATGTAACTTTCCCTGAGTTAACAGATTCTTAGTGTAAAAATAGAGACAGTGACATGTATATCACTGACTTTGTTTTGTTAAGGTTAATATTTTATTTAATAACGTCCATCTTTCTCTCTGCCACTTTTCATTGCCTGATTCTGGACTCTGATATTGACTCTACCTATAGAGTGAATCCATAACCATGGGCCACTAAAGCCTAACTCTCAACTCAATGATCAGCCTTAACACTAGGCAGTCATGGATAGAGTTGGTCACAAAGAGTCTAGCAAGAAAGCATGCCCACATGGGGGCATAGATCATACATAGTTCAGTCATTTCAGTTGTGTCCAACTCTTTGTGACCCCATTTTTGGTTTTCTTGGTAAAGATTCTGGGCTATTTTGCCATTTTCTTCTCCAACTCATTTTGCAGATGAAGAACTGTGACAAGCAGGGTTAATTGACTTGCCCAGAGTCACATAGCCAATAAGTGTATGAGGCCAGATTTGAACTCATGAAGATGAGTCTTCCTGATTCTAAGCCCGGAGCTCTATCCAATGGATCACCTAGCTCCAACAGCAAATCCTAGACTTAGAGCTAGAAGAGAGTTTACTTAAGAAGTCATGGTGAGTCCAACTACCTTATCTTACAGATGGGGAAACTGAGTCTCAGAAAATTAAAGGGACGTGTTCACTTTTGACATTTTCATGTTAAGGGATTTGCTCAGTGTCCCATAGATGATAATCTTCCATAGGCTTGAAGTCAGGTCTTCTACAAAACCTCTACTAGGAAGAAAAACAAGAACAAAAGATCAAAGCAACACTAGCACTGGGGTTTCTTCTGGCTGTTTGCTAGAGGCATTGAAGGAAGAATGGATAGAAAATTGGCCTGAGAAGCAGAAAAACCTGGGTTCAAGTCCTGCCCTCGAACCCTACTTTGGTCCTGGGCAAGTAAGCCATTTAATGCCTTACGGTTTCTAAGACAACTCCATGACTCTAATTTTCTGAGCAGGTGTAAATCTGCACTGGTAGAAAGGGTTCCCTCTACTAACTAAAATCCAAGGTCCAGGAAAGGCTTCTCAACTTTGCTACCCCAGGGTGAGTACAGGGGTTCTCCTTTAAGATCAAAGCAAGATAGAATGATTGGACTGAAAAGGTCATCAGAACAGATTCTCTAGCTCAACTCCCTCATTTTATGGGGGAGCAGGGATTAGACAGAGCATCTGTCCCAAGGTCACATAGCTAATGAATGCTGAGTCAGGAATGGATTTCAGTTCTCTTGGATAGAATGTAAGTTCTTTGAAATCTGGGACTGTTTTTTATTTCTCTATATGTCTCCAAGGTCTGATTTAACAAAATACTTAGCAAAACTAGTAAGTAATTGTGGGATGATGCCCTCATTTGGGAAAACATATCTTAATCCATCTTGAATAGCCTAAAAAAGTTTATTCCATTAATGTGTTGCCATTTTCTTGTCTGTCATCTACAAAACTGTTAAACTTCCATAAATTATAGCTGCTTTAGAGATTGTACTTGATTTGATCTCTAGATATATGATCTTTCATTACTGAGGAAAAAAAGCCGACTCATGAATCCAATGGATGTTTATAATTCTTGAAGAATGGAAAATTTCATTTCCTTTGTTCTCCATGCAGCTTCAGGAAAGTGCCTGACTATTCCAGGTGTGCAATGAGGCAAACGTTTTTCTCATTACCCTTTGATATGCCTCAGTCTCAAAATATCTCGTACCAGGGCATATTGGTACCTATCTATTACATCAGGGAGACTGGATTCAGTTAAATTTGGTTCAACTCAACAAGGATTTATTATTACATGCCAGACACTTTGCTAGATATACCAAGACAGAAAAAGAACTAGTCCCTGCCTCCAACAAGTTTACATTCTACTGGGTGGTGGGGATCACATCATGTACACAGAAAAATAAAGTATATATGACAGAAATGCAAAGTAAGAGGGGGAAGGAAACTGTACTAACAAAAAAATGTAAAAACTGGGTGTAGGCATTGGGGAAAAGTGCCAAAGAATGAACTTAAATGATTCTAGTATGCACCTGGTGAAGGGGCATCTAAGTGGTATAGTAAATAAAGCATCAGGCCTGGAGTCAGGAAGATGAGTCTTCCTGGGTTTAAATCTGGTCTCAGGCACTTATTAGCTCAATGGCCCTGGGCAAGTCACATAAACTTGTTTGTCTCAGCTTTCTCATCTATAAAATGAGTTGGACTAGGAAATGGCAAATCATTCCAGTACCTTTGTCAAGAAAACCCCAAATGGGGTCACAAAGAGCCAGACATGACTGAAATGATTGAAGATGACAATGCCCTGGGGAAGGGAGTAAGACTTGCTTAAGACTTGGCTCGCTGGATGTCGACAAATCTCTTAACCTCTCTCAGCCTCGGTTTGTTTAGCCATAAAGCACTTAGCAGATCTTAAAGTGCTATGTAAATGTTCCACTATTTTGGTTAGTTTAATAATCATCTAGTTCTTCCAAAGGTTATCAATTAAATTACAGGTTGCTTTGGTTGGGTAGAATTTAAAATCTGATGGAAGAAGACCTCAGAGATCATCTGAGTGGATGAATCATTGTTATTTACGTGTGTGTGTGTGTGTGTGTGTGTGTGTGTGTGTGTGTAATATATACACCATATGTGTATGTTAAGAACCAGTGATTCTTGAGTCTTTTGAAAGGTAGATGGTTTTGAGTCACTACCAATTAGCCAAGTAAAATGAGCAAATGAATAAATATAAAACTTCTCTAAACACTGACTCAGTGTTAAAGTTGGCATCATTTTCATGCTGATGGTTGGTCTGAATAGATTAGAAATGAGTGACTTGAACTTTCTGGAGACCTTGGTCTAGCCCTTACATTCTTTGAATGAAACGGATCATGCCCCACTGCATACTAGATTTGCCTTGGCCCCTCTTTCTACAAAGCTCAATAAAGAGCTAATCAACCCAAAACAATTTAGGACTACATCATACAGTCTACCAACTGATACTGGTAGGAAGGCAGAGGACATGGGTTCAAATTCAACCTTGGACATTTATTACTAGTGTTACTTCCATAAAATAATTTTATCTCCCTGGGGTTCAATTTCCTCAAGTATAATATAAGGGAATTGAATGCGGCATCTCAGGTTCTTTCCAACTAAAGATCTACAATCTTTCGCTCCTATGTTCCTATGATCTTTTTCATGTAAACTTTACTCCAAGAAAAGATGACAGAACCGATTTCTAAAAATTCTGTGTACAAATGGACCATTTCAAAATATACTGCAACAGTCTTGTGGACACTCTTCATTGCCAGAAGTCATCCTGTCTCACCCTTAGGGGGCAACATAGGGAAGCAGGGATTGGAGAGAGGTAGATGAGGGGAGGCCATGAAATCAAAAAGCCCTCAGTTTAAGTCCTGGCTTTGATACACACTAGCTGTGTGGTCATAGATAGACACACTTAATCTTGTAATAGTTAAGTCCCTAAGACTAAGACATGAAATCATGACTTCCAGTTTTATGGTAATACAAGTGAAATGTATCCCCAAATAACAAAATATGCTTATTGTGGTGTGTGTGTGTGTGTGTGTGTGTGTGTGTGTATGTGTTAAAGCCTGGTTTTAGAAAAATTCCAAATGATTCAACTCACCTAGAATATATTCAGGATCTATTCACTGCTGTGCTCCTCTTGGCCTTATCACAGGAGTTTAGTCTATGAGTAACTATACCGTAAAATATGTCAATAATCTTTGATTTTCTAACTATGAGAATCTCTCCCCCCAACAATAAAGGTCATGACCCTTCCATGTATAATTCAATAAGTTCTAAGGAGGTGTTTAAGGTACATAGACATTATGTGACAAACTCATGGTCAGACAGTAAATGTCACAGCCTAGTTTTGAAAAGTGTCTTAAACCTAGACTGCCAGGAGAATACTTAGCCCCTGAGCTGGGTTATCTCTTCAACGTAAACTTAAAAACAATCTGGTCCTTCTTGATATTCTCTTCTCTCTAGGTTTCTGTGACACTAATCTGTCGTGTTTCTCCTTTTATTTGTCTCACCAGTCCTTTTCAGTTTCTTTGCTGGATCTTTATCCAGGTTGCATCCATTAAATATAGGTGTTCCCCAGGACTCTGTCCCCGGTCCTCTTCTCTTCTTTTATTCTATTTCACTGGCAATCTCGTCAGTTTCAATGGATGCAATTATCATTTCTATCCTGATTATTCTTAGATCATTTTATTTTGACCTAACCTCTCCTGATCTCTAGCTTTGTACCTCCAACTGCTTATGGACAGTTGAATAAATCATCTACTTTCTTGAAAGAAAGCAATGTGTGCAATCACAGTGATCTGTCTCCCTCATGTGCTAAAAGTAGACACATTTTTTTCATTTTTTTTGTACCCAGTTAATTGGCATTGGATGTCCCATTGGTACGTTAAATTCAACACTTGTGAAATTAACTCATAATCTTTCCCCCAAAACCCTCCCTTCTTCTGAACTTGCCTATTAATGTCTAGGGTACCAGCATGCCCCTGGTCACTCAGCTTACCACTTAAGTACCATCCTTATCTCTTCACTATCTCTTATACTGCTCTCATATCCAATCTGTTGTTTAGTCTTGTCTTTTTGCATCTCTAGTATACACTACCTTCTCCCTTCTGACACAGCCAGCACCCTGATCCAGTACCTCATGTCAAAACTTAACTATTACAATTATATGCTAGTTGGTCTCTTTGCTTCAGTCCATCCCCCACTCAGCTGTTAAACTGATCTTTCTAGATTGCAACTCTGACCAAATCATTCACTTAATCAATAAACTTCAGGATCAATATAGAATCCTCTGTTTGGCTTTTAAAGCCTGTTATAACCCAGGCCCCTCCCACTTTCCTAGTCTTCTTCTACCTTTTCTCCCATCTTGTGCTACTCAAGCCACTAATAACTGGATGTCTTGTTAGACATGGCCAAGAGGCCATGGGCACTTTCACTGGCTATTCCTCATGCCTAGAGAACTCTCCCACCTTATCTCTACCTCTTGGCTTCCCAGGTTTCCTTCAAGTCTTAGTTAGAATCCTACCTTCTGCTAGAAATCTTTCCTGATCCTCCTGAATGCTTTTCTTTTGCTGATCATCTCCAATTTATACTGCATACATTTTGTTTGTACATAAATGTTTTCATATTTTCTCCATCACCACCCCCTCCCTGCTTCAAGCAAATGAACTTTCTGAGAGCAGGGACTGTCTTTTGCCCTTCTGGGTATCCCCAGCACTTAGCATAATGCCTGGAACATAATAAATGCTTATTAACCTTTGTCTCTTCCTTCTTCCTTCCTTCTTTCTATTCTTCCTTCCTTCCTTCCTTCCTTCCTTCCTTCCTTCCTTGCTTCCTTCCTTCCTTCCTTCTTTTCTTTCTTTTTTCTTTCTTCCCTCCTTCTTTGCCTCCCTTCTTTTCTCCTTCTTTCCCTTTTTCCCTTTCCTTCCAAGTATCACCGTCTTCCTTTATTTTTTTTTCTGTCAAAGTCAGGAAGTCACTAGTTTGAAAAAGAAAAACAAATCACCCACTTTCTTGAATAAAACCAAAAAATACATCTGTTTTCACAATAGGCTGTCTCCCTCAGGTGCTAAAAGCAGACACATTTTTCTTTTTCTTTTTGCTCCCAGACAATTGGTTAGTTGGTACTTTGCTATGATAGTCACCTAGCATCTATATACTCCAGTGACTAAAAATAGCTTGAACAAATGTCAATTTTGTCAATACACCCAGGAGTTTCTCTAGATGTAAAGGTCATTTGTAAAAACAGAACTATCCCTCTCTTCAAAAATACCACTTTTTAATGAACTTGGTGAAAACCTTAAATTGTTTCAGACAGTCCTTGTAACATGATCTTGCTTTAATGAGTAAGGAAAGCAATTCATATGCATTGAACTGAACTGTATTGAATTTCTGTGGCAAATGGCTTGATTTCAATTCTAACTGGCTGAGATAAGAGTATACTTTTAATATTTAGAAAAGTCCATTATTTTAAACCCAGTTCAGTGTAGACACTGCTGGTGCTCTTCTATTCCTTTGTTCTGGACTGTTATAGAACACTGAATGTTGGTGATGCATTTTTAAGGACATGTGAGATACTTGACAGTCTATCCTTGCAAGTTAAACCTGGAAATCCAGGATCCTTCTTGGCAAGGAATATTATGATGCAAAACATGGAGCAGGGTATATTAACCACAAAAATAACAACAACAAATCCCCTATGGGAAGCTCTAGAGAAGGTTGTACTTTTTTTTGTTGTCTGGTTGACAGTGAACATTGACAATATTAGAGAGAGTTGGGAACAAAGATTCAAACAGCTTTCTATTTTTCAAATGGTAAATGCATTTTTTTTTAAAGTAGCTAAGTGCTGAAAGGGCAGAGTAGCCCAGGGTCTTCGCGAGCTGGACTTTGTAGTCAGAAATTATGTAAATCTTCTGGGACATCAATAGAGTTAGATGACCCTTAAACACTGTCTTGGGAGGTTCCCTCTTGGAGTTACCTATTCAGTCCTATAGGCATTGAGATTTGCACTGGAGAAGGGCAAACCCTGCTGGGGGGAAAAATCCAGCCCCTTCAGTGCCTTTAGGTAAGTGGCTGAGTTTCTAATCAAGTCTCCAGTGGAAGTGGGGGTGGGGTGGGGTGGGGTGGGGCTGGGAATCATTAGGACAGATGGGAAATGCATAGTCGAATAAATCTAACCAATATTCGGGCGGCTTAGAATGGGGTGGGTAAAATCAGAAAACAGAAATAACCGCCGAGACAATTCAGCTTCAAACCACAGTTACTTGGTGATTCATTGGCTTTTAGGAGTTGGTCACAATCCTGACCTGATTGAAACCACTGGCTTGTTTCCTCCGCCTAGTCATTTATTTCCAAGGGCTCATAGGTTATCCTTATTTCCTCACTCTGCCCCAGAAAGAAAAAAGAACAAGGCGCTGCTAGTAATAGCCACCCCTTCCTCTGAATTGGTCCCCAACAAACTCTCTCTCTGTCTCTCTGTCTCTCTTTCTGTCTCTCTGTCTCTCTCTCTCAACTTTTTTTTCTCCCTCTCTGAGGAGAAAAATCAAAGCAGGTGGGCAGCCGCCTGGGTGGCGATTGTCTTCTCTCAAAGGCAGCCAACCCACAGCTGGTTCAGCCTTGCTTGGCCTGGCACATAAGATGCTTTTGATGCCATAATTGGGAGGCTCGGTGCAGCTGCTCTCGGGGGAGCGGGACCCGCAGGCTGCTGGGCCTCGGCGACCTAGTCGGGCCAGGAGGTGGCGGCGAAGTCACCTTGGGAGAGGAGGGGAGGAGACAGAGGAAGAAAGGCACGACTCGGGTTTGCCAAGCGAGAAGAGAGGGCTGGAGGGAGGGAGCAGAGGGCGTGCCCCCGCCCAGGGAGGGCGCCTAGTACCGAGCTCCTCAGTCCCAGCTCGCCCACCAGTGATCTATTGGGATAGGGACGGGCAGCGGGCTGGAGGGATGGGTTATCCGTCACCGCCCCTACCTCCCGCCAGTCCCCTGGGCCGATTGTCTGACGATGTCTCAGGAGGCTCACTCACTTTCCCTTCCCCAGGAGGGCTTAGCTTGGCGCGCATCGCCAGCCTTCGCCCCCCGCCCCTCCCGGGCTTCCGTATTCCGTCGACTCTGAACCCAGTTGGTCCACCCCAAGGCGACCGAGCCGAGCCGAACCGAGCCCAGAGCAGGCCTCTCGGGTCCGGAGGGTGCCCCGGCCCCGGGCTCCGTAGGCTGCAGACTAGTCACCCACCCGGAGCCCTTGGTCAGCCAACAAAGAAGGAGCTCGAAGCTCACCCGAGCCCCGCCCCGCAAAGGCCCCCAACTGGGCTGCCTCTCCCGGCCTGCTAGACCCGCCCCGGCCCGGCCCTCGCTCTGGGGAAGGGGCTGCGTGAGCTCTTGGGAGCGCGGCCCCGCTTGGCCGGCCGGGGTCAGGGGGCGGCGATGGCGGCGGCGCGGGCTGCCCATTGTGCCGCCGTGGCCGCCGCCGACCGCCCTCAGCATTGGTCCCTGGTCCTCTTATTGCTTACTCGCTCACTCCCTGGCCCTCTGTAACTCCTTGGCTGGCTCGCTCTCTGGGCCCCCGGTTCTCTGGCTCGCTCGCTCGCTGGCCCAGCTAATTTCCCAGCTGGCTTGCTCGCTGGTTCCCGGGTCCCCTGGCTCGCTCAGTCGCTGGCCCCTCTAATTCCCCAGCTGTCTCGCTCGCTGGTTCCCTGGTCCCTGGCTCCCTCGCTGACCCCCTGGCTCGCTCCCAGCCTGATTCTCCGGCGGGCACGTACCTTCTGCTGCCGCCGGGCCATGTCGGTGGGCTGCTTGGCGTTGAAGGGGTATGCGATGCAGCGCATCACGAAGACATAGAGCTGCAGCTTCCTCTTCCGCTCCTCCTCCTCCTTCTGCAGCTTCTCCAGCTCTTCCTTCTCCTTCTCGCTCACTACCGACGGACTGGGGCTGGAGGGCCGACCGCCGCCGCCGCCGCCAGCGCCGCTGCCTGCACCGCCGCTTCGGCTGCCGGGCTGCAGCCCTCCGGCCCCGGCGCCGGCCGCCGCGCTGCCGCCTGCACCCGCGCCGGCCCCGGCGCCCGCCCCGCCGCCGAGCCCGGCCCCGCCGCCGCCCGCGCCGTCACTTGTCCGGCTGGGCGACAGACGTGCCCCGGAGGCGCCGGAGGCCAGCACCTCCTTACTGCTCTCTTCCTCGACTATCTCATCGGATTCCTCTTCGCTGGACGAGGGGTCCAGCATGGTGGCGGCTGGAAAAGGGGGTCCTTAGAGCCCCCCCGAGGGGCCAAAGGTGTATAGGGTGGGGCGAGGGAGGCAGTCGGGACTCGGCTTTCCCGGGCGGGCTTTCCTAGGAGAATCGCCGGCTAACAGTGAGTGAGCAGCCAGGCTACGGAGCAGCTCCCGCCGCTCCCTCCTCCACCGGGCTATCTGGGGCTCTGCCCTGCTAGGATCGCAAGCTCAGACCCAGCAGCACGTAGTGGAGGAGGACGAGGAGGAGGAGGAGGAAGAGGTAGAGGAGGGGGAGCAAAGAGTGTAGTCCATATGATAAATATTGGTAATGGCAATCAAGTGGGAGCCCTGACCTAGCAGCTGGATGTCAGCTGCAGCCGCCCGAAAGGATGCCGAATGTAGCAAGCAGGCGATGCAGCTAAGTGCAGGAGAAGCAGCTTACGGATTGGGGAGGGAGCGGCGCTTACGTGTCTATTGGCTTAACTCTCCAGTGCCCGCAGAGGAGGGGACCGCTGCCAAGGACTGGGCGGAGGGTATAGGGAGGACTCCAGTGCGCTCGCTCATCCTGCTGCCTCTCCCATTCCCCTCACGCCTGCTCCATACCCCTAATCCCCACTTTTAGTCTTCTATCCCTTAGCCACCTGATCTACTTTTTTCTCTTGACGTCCACACCCCACCTACCTCACAAATACAGGCAAAGTTCTGGAGGTGGGAGGAAGGCAGGTAAGTGATACCTTCTTGGGAGAGAATTGGAAGGTGTGTGGACTTTCCTTCGGTAGCATTTAAATAGGAAAGGGACCCTACTTGGAGATATAGCATTCTCTAAGGTTCTGTGTGTTTGAAGGCGATGGGGAGAAGTGTACCGGAAGAAATTTGAAAGGGGGAAATTAGAATATCCAGTCTTCAGGTGGCGGCTGGGAACCAGCCCTTCATGCCAGTGAACCTTATCTTGCGGCTTTGGACGGCCTTCAAGAGGCCCGAGATCTTTGTAGGAAGTTAGGGAAAGTGATTTTGTCTTAAATTCGATATGAAATCGAGGAAACATTGATTCACCTCTCCTATTCCCTCAGTGCAACAATCACCACCCTTCTGCCAATCCTTTAAAAAGCACCCCCCCCCCCCAGTTAGGTCACACCCTGAGGATATTTTCGTCTGAATCTGAGACAGAGACCAGTTTAAGGGTACTAAGGGTAGCAGATTTTCTTTTCAAAAAGCTCAATTAGGCTTTTTTTAAAAAAAATAAAATAGAATACTGGTCATTTTACAGAATCTTGACTTTCTGGTGAACCTATTTGGTTCAAATTGTGATCAAATTGACCACAGTATCTGGTATTGCTGCACAGCAAGGAGACTTTCCTGGACACCCAGAACATTCAGCACTATCAGACTCTCATTGATTTACTCACTTCTTTCACTCTCAAGCTTTTCCTCTCTTTGCTGTAATCTCTTAAGGCAAAGGAGCAGATGGTGTCTGCTTTCCCTTGCTGCTT
>CM053590.1:21490069-21525682 GCA_028646515.1 Pseudochirops corinnae | reverse complement strand
GATAGAGATTTGTTTAATGAATTTCACATCATTAAATGAATGATTTTTTTTTTTTCACAGAAGCAATCAGTAGTTAGGTTCCATACTTTAGGTATGAAATTCAACTATATAGTGGGTTAAATGGGTTTTATTGACTGGTTTGGGAAACTAGCTGCATGATAGATCATGTTTCCTTTGAGAAAATTGCCTTCTGGGTTACAACCAACCTACAAGCAGATTTTAGAAATAAAACCTGTTCACAAATTGAGGACAGGCTAGAAAACTGCTTACTCACCCCAATCTGATGACTCACAGCTGTAGAGGATTTGCTTTAGAGGGGACCAGTGAAGAGAGTATGATATAAGGGTGGAAGTACTAATCCTGCAGTCATTAAAATCCTTTGATGGTCACTGCATGTGTGACCTTGGGCAAATCATGTAACCTTTTTGGGAATCAGTTTCCTCATCTATAAAATAGATGGACTAGACCATATGGCCTTGAGATCACATCTAGCAGGTCCATAAATGCTACGTTTCTTAGCCCTTTTACATATTTACAATGAGGTGCCTAGGTCAAGGGCAAAGGAGAACCTGAACTAAGGTATCAGTGTGTGTGTGGTAGGGGAGCTACGACTCTAGATCCTTAAAAACAGCATTGTAAATTTAATTGTGAAATTCTTCTTTCCTCTGTAGGTGTGTTTGGTATGGGGGGGACAGGAGAAAGTAAACCCCCCCCCAAAAAAAGTCATGCCCTCTCCATGTTCAGTGGGAAAGGAGAGGCCTGCAGTGCTGAGGCCATTTGTGCAATTCAACAATACACATTTCTTGAGCACTCAATATGTCCTAGGCACTGGAGGTACAAACATAAAAATCAGAATAGCTAGTGGTCAAGTTGGAATAGAACATAGAATGATGGGAAGGGACAAAGTTGGTGATTAATAAATGCCCGTTAAATTGCATTTGGAGCCACTCAAGAACTGATGCTGTTGCTGTTGTTTTTAATTCGGGAAGTAACAAGTGACAACATGAGACCACTGTCTAAAGTTTCCTGTACCCAGTTAGGATGAGTTTGAAAGCCATTTTTTGTTTGTTTTGGATTGGACTTGACATTTATTAGTATTGGGAACTTCCAATGAGAAAACTCCCTCTGTCAATGAAGGTTGGTTGGCGTCTTTGCAATTTACAGTCTTAGAATTTGCTAGAACCCTGAGAAGTTAGATGGCTTACCCAAAGTCAAGCAGACAGGGTGTGGTAAGCCTGGGATTCAAACCCAAGACTTACTGACTTTGAGGCAAGCTCCCAGTCCACTACAACATGGCTGCCTCTCAGAACCATTTTACACATAGAGAAATTGAAGTAGACAAGTCACAAAACACCAAGCTCCAGAAATTCAAGTCATATCTGATCACTCACCCTCCCATCTGTATTTTACCTCTCTAACAACTATCAATGGGTATGGAGTAGGGAGTAGTGTTGAGGTTCCAAGTTACTGAAGGAAAGGGAAGGAAGCCTGACTGACCATGCACTTCCCTAATAACCTTCCTCTTCCCACAATTCCAATGACCAGAAAAGATTTAATTGCGGAAATAACAAACCCTTGGAACTTCACTTCCTGTCAAAAATCCATATCTTGAAGATCTACCAAGAGTCTGCTAGATGAAGCAGTGAATTGGGTATCAGATTTGGATTCCAATTTTGCCTTGGTTTCTTAATAGTTATATGACCCTGGGTAACTCTCTTGATCTCTCAGTCTTATTTTATTTATCTGCATCAGCAGAGTGATAATAGCTCCTCCCTCATAGGTGTAAGATATCTCTAAGATATTTCCTGGCTGTCTCTGGTCAAGTCACTTAATCACATTGAATCCTAGTCTCCCCATTTATAAATCAGGAATAACAATAGCCTCCACCTTTCAGGCTTGTTGCAAAGATCAAATGAAATGTGTAGTGTTTTTCAAACCTTAAAGTGTAATATCAATATTAGTCAAGTCCTGCATAATACCAGCATTAATTAAATTAAGGTAGGACAGGGCAGGGTCAAAATAGATCTATTTTTATTTCTAGACAGTTCTGATTTATTTAAGGTTTCTTTAGGAAACAGGCTAGAATGCTGGACTCCAGGGAAGTTTCTAGATCAAAACCTGTCATCTCTGACCAGGGAAAATGGGAAGCATGGTAGGATTTGCCCAGTGTGCACTAAGGCTGAAAGAAGTGATGGTTAGTAGATGGGCCACATCCAACTTGTCATGTCCAAATGGTGTTTTAGAAAACTCTCACGTGGAAAGTGTCTCAGCTTCACGCACTTCTGCAGAATAAAGTAGGTTTCTGTGAGGAAAGAGGAGACTTCCTGAGACTGCTGTGTCTGCCAGGCAGTTTTGTTTGCTTCCCACTGCTTGAATGAACCTTTTCTCCTCCTTTTTTCCCCCCATTTGGCATCAAGCGGAAATTGCTTCTTCTCTCCTAGCCTGGTGGGTATAATGTGTGTGCTTCTAAATGACTCTCCTAAAACCATGAATGGAGGGCTTTCAGTCCCCTGCCACAGAATTCCCATAGGATGCTCTGTAGTCAGGCCATTATGACACAAGCTAGTCTAATGGGAGACTGAGAGAATAATGGCCCTCTCCCCCCCACCCCCTGCCTTCCATTGCAAAGGGGCTTGATTAGAAGGAGAGAAAGACAGGGCTATTTCAAGCTCTGACTGCTGAGAACTCCAGGGAGGTGAATTCCAAAGCCTGCAGCTAGCTTGCCTTTGTCCTTGCCTTTGTTCCATTTAGTAACTGGAAGAAGGATGATGAAAATCAGGAATATGCTCCATAATGCCTAGACTTGTGGGCAATCAATTCCCTCTTCCTTTATCGTATGTCTATTATGCCTGAGGGAAATATATCATCTTTTTTTTTTAAATTTAAGCTCAGGCATGAGGGTTAACAAAAGAAATAGCATGGCATAAAGGAAAGCAGAATGGCTTTGAAGGTCTTAGTTCAAACCCTCTAACTGTCCCCCTTGCCAGCAGTTAAGACCTTGGGCAAGTCACTTATCCTTCCTTGGCCTCGGTTTCCACATCTGTAAAATAAGTAGGTTGGATTAATTGCTTCGTAGGTCCCTTTCATCTGCAAATTTATGATCTGATGATGGTGAGAGAAAGGAAAGGGCCTCAGTTTCTTCCTCTGTAAAGCAATGGAGGTGGTGGAGTTCATGGCCTCTAAATTTCTTCTAGAGTCTAAGTCTCTGAGCTATTATTCTCCAATTAGGTAAAGTGGAGTAGGAAAGAAGGCATCTTCCTGTTTCCCAGCCACTTCTAAAAGTCATCAGAATGATTTCATTCTGATGTGAGGGAAAGAGAGGCAGCATGGGACAATGAAAAGAGCAATGGGTTTGGGATCATTTTAATTACACCTGTGGTCCTTATTACCAACATGATCTTAGTCATGAGACTTAACCTCTCTAGGGCTCAGGATTCTCATCTGCAAAATGAGGGGGCTGAGATAAACAGCCACTGAGGGTCCTTGGAGTCTAAATCTGTGGGCCTGGGATCATCTCTGAGCCTCACTTGCTTTAGCTGTGGCTATAACAGCTGAGGCTGTTGGACTAGCTGGACTCTGAGGTCCCTTCCCAATAGTCCTAGATCTTTGATTCTAAGCTGAATATTAAGAGGGGAAAGCATCATGATATAGTGGAAAGAGCACTAGAGTAATAATCAGGAGGCATAGGTGCTAGTCCTAGACCTGTTATTAATTAGTTGTGTAACCTTGGGAAAGTCTTTTCCCTTCTCTAGACTCAGTTTCCTCAGTTTAAAAATGAACAGATTGTACCAGAAGACCTCTAAGGTCCTTTGTACTTCTAAGGTCTTATTAATATTATATAGAATACAAATTTCTCTGAAGGCCTGGATTGTGTGTGTGTGTGTGTGTGTGTGTGTGTGTGTGTGTGTGTTTTGTCTTAGTGACTCCAGTGCCTACCACAATACTTTTTACATAGTAAGAACTTAGTGTTAGTTCAGTTATGTTATATTGAACCTCTATGAGTATCCTGGGAAACTGTAATGATACAACTCTAGGTCAAGAATCAGTGAATTGAATCAAGGTTTCAACTCTTTGTCAGTTTTGAAAGCTCAGGAAATATGTGCTGCTTATTTCTGCTCTCCTCAGTAGGCTGCTGGCTGGAGAAAGATTGATTTCTTTTCCTCCTTAACATTGAGAAAAAAATGAGAAGCTGACAGTGAAAAATTTGACTATTCAAGTTTCCCACTATTCATATGAAATGGTGTGATCTGTCTGACAGCTTTACAACAGCTTCCCCCTACCAAACTGTTGCTATCAATTCAGATGGAAGGGTCAGTTCTTATTGTCACCACCCTCCATTTTCAGAATCATCTAACTCAGTTGTTAAAAAAAAAAACATGGTTTCTGAAAGTGGGTTGTTTCAGTCTCAGGTTAGTTAGAATCCCAATGGGATATAGGCAAAAGATGACAGGAGGGGGTAAAGCTTTATAACAACCTTCAGCCAGGGCAGTCTCTAGCAAGCATCATCTATAGTATTTCATAGGGTGACAGAATTTTAAAGTTGGAAGGACCTACAGAAGACATGTAGTCCAACTCTTCTGTGACCAAGAAGTGCCTTTCTAGCATTATCCATTGCTTGAAGGTCACTGAAGAGAGCAGAGACATTTCCTGAGGCAGCCATGTACACTTGGGGATAACCATGCTTGTGAGAAAAGTTTTCTTGACATCATTCCACCCATTGCTCCTAGTTATGCTTTCTAGGCCAAGCAGAATATAATTCTTATCCCTTTTCCAGACAGATAAATCTATGGATTGATGGACAGGTAGAGGGATAGTTAAAGAATTTATTATATGTTGGTCACTGTAGTAAGTGCTGGAGGTACCCCTAGCAGAAACACAATCAACAAAGACATTCCTTATTCTCAAGGAACAGAAATTCAAATGATGCTCTGTTCTAATGGGGCTAGAAATAGGTGAATGGAGAACAAGACTATTAGGGAAGAGATAGAGAAGACTTGAGAGTGAGATTTGGACCCATGGGTAGAATGAGTATGACCCAGGTAATTCATAAAATGGTGGTCCAGGCCAGGGACTCACTAATCAAGAGAGATGACAGAGATATTTCCAGACTGAGGAGGATACTGGTAAAGAGGTGAAGTCCAGAGAGTGGAGCCAGCAGTAAAGTGAGCATAACCTGGGTACCTTATGAGATCCTGTTCTGAGGGAAGGACTCACCAATCAGCAGATAAGGCTTTTCCAATGCTTGGAGACAATTGTCATCTTTCCACTTTGTCTTCTGTTCTCTAAACTAAACATCCCCATATGGCATAGACTAAAAACCATTTACCTTTTCTGTTACTCTCCTCTGAGAACTTCCTTCTTCTTCCTAAAATGTGGTCTTAGAAATGAACAAAATACTCTTGATATAGTCTGATCAGGGCAATGTACAATGAGATTAGTATCTTCTAGATGATCTGTATTCTTAATGTAGCAGAGGAACTCATTAGGATTTCTGGCTGCCCTATTATACTCTTAATTTATGTTGAGATTGTGTTTCACTGAATAGCTGTATTCTTCACTGAAAAGGGGCATTACGAAATTCTTTTTTTTAAATACTAAAGAAAAATTTAATTTACTTTAATTGAAAAAAAATTCCTAACCTGGGGGAAGGAAATAAGGAAGTGTGTTAATAGAAAAGAAGTTGGCACTCTGTGCTATGGGGCATGAGGAGCGAAAAGAAAAAAGTCAAAGGAAAAATATGAACTTGCCAATGAAGTTTTCTGCTCTGTGTGGGTCGCGTCTGGGTCTCTGATCCCTCAAATGAGGGTTTGAGGCATGAAAATGTGTTTGGTGATTCATAGCATCAACTAATTGCTTTGCTCTTTAAAGAGATGATAAGAATTGAAAGAGGAGAATAAAGAGTCAGTACTCACTGTACTCAATAAGCATGTTTTAGAAAGATTATTTCTAAGGAACACACAATATCTCTTCCAGGGTGAACTCAAAGCATGAACAACTAGAAATTCATGATTTCATAACGCTTTGGCCAGTGCAGTCGTCTTTGGGGATTATGGGCCTGAATAATGAAGTCCCTTACCTCCAAAGTCCACAATAAATTCTGCTTGGCCCAAGACAGCAGAACTAGGAGTGGGAGTTGGGGAGAGAGAGAGAGTTAGGCTTGATGGTAATCTAACAATTTGCACTGTCCCCAAGTTTGGTGGGCTTCCTTAGGAGTTTTCCCCTTCCTAGACTTCTTCAAGTAAATGATTGACCACTTGTCAAGGATGTTGTAAGTAAGATTCTTGTCTAGGTACCAATTGGCTTAGTTGGCCTGGGAGATCACTTTGAACACTGAAATTATGTGATTTCTTACATTGTAAGCCAGAGATGTTAAACCCAAGGCCCACTAGAAGCAAGTAGTCTATAAAAGTCTCCATTCTCACCTGCTCTACAAGATTTGATAACTATACTGATAAACATCTTTAAGATCTTATCATTTGAAAAATGTAGATAAAATATATATTGTCAGCTCTTAAAGTTTTAGATGTGACCAGTATGTATATCATTATTTTGCTTTACTACATGAGAGACACCTATTTGCTGCCTATCAAGAAAACCCTTCATAAGAAACTTAGAATTAGAGAATAAAGATTTTAGACCTCTAAGCTATCTCAAAAGCTGCCTAGGCTAATCTTCTTATATGACAGATGAGTATTTGAGTCTGGAAAGGATTGAATGTCCTGCCCAACATCACATTGATAGTGAGTGGTTGAGCTAGAATTTGAACCCATATCATCTGACTGTTCATTGTTCTGATTAGATGGTAATTATTTACAGTAACTCATATTTCTAAAATGCTTTAGAGTTCCCAAAGAATTTGTTTCAGAATAATCTTGTGAGGGGGCAGTTGGTGGCACCAGTCCTGGAGTCAAGGGAACCTGAGTTCCAATCCAACCTCAGACACTTAACACTAGCAGTCTGACCTTGGACAAAACCCCAATTGCCCTGCTCCCCCCCTCCAAAAAAAAAATAATCTTATGAAGAAGTTATTATAAGTATCATTATACTTGTTTTGTGGACAAGGAAACGTGAGGTTAGGAGGGGCCAGATTACAAGGTGACATGTCATGGTAATTGTCAGTCGGGACATTGGCCCAGGTCTTCTGACCACTGTCTTGAGCTGTTTCCTCTGTGGTTTTCATGATACTAAAGAATTTCAGTCAAGACCCTCCCTTACTTCCCCCCACCCCAGTCCACAGAGTGTTTGCTTACAGACCACTACCTCCTTGACACAGCAATAATGAGAGAAGACAAAATCAAAAACTAGTAGAAAGAGCCACTTCAAGTGAAGATAAGTGTCCTTAGGGTTAACCTACCCCAATCTCCCCATTTTCCAGATGAGCATAGTGAGAAACAAAGATTGACTTGTCCAAGGCCCCATGGTCCTAGGTGGCAGCATCCAGATTTGAATCTAGGTCTGTCCTCTAACTCTAAACCCAATGTTTTTTCATTCCATTAGATTACTTACTTCCACAAGAAAAAGGTAAGAAAACATAATTTGATTTCTGAAAATGGGATCTAGTCCCAACAGTTCAGGAATACATCATGATAATTGGAAACAATTTTCTAAAAAAGAAATGCAATCACCCACAATATTTTTTTTAAATGTTCCCAATCATTAAGAGAAATGCAAAAACAGCTCTGAGATTTCACCTCTGCCAGCAATTGCCAAAAACAATTAAAAACACAAATAGTCAACATGAACTGGGCTATGGGAATAATAACAATCTCCAGAATTTACAAAGAGTACTGGACAAGTTATTTCATTTAATCTTCATAACAACCCTAGGAGAGAAGTATTTCTTTTTATACCCGTTTTACAGAGGTGGAAAACTGAGAATCAGAGTGATTAAATAACTTGCCCAGAATCCTACAACTGGCAAGTGTGCAAGGTGTGATTTGAGCCCAAGTGTTTCTGGCTCAGAGTCCAGCAGATCCAAGTTCTGACAGTCTCCAGACAATACGTTGTTGTCTGAGTTGGACACAAGGCAAACAATTCAAAATTACGCAGGAAAATTCACTAAACTGTCCTACCCTTTGACCCAGAGTTACTATAACTGGATCTGTACTTCAAGCCTGTCATAGATAGATGAAGTTCTTTCTATTCTAAAATACTCATAGCAGCATTTTTCATGGTAACAAAAAACTACATACCAAGTGGGTGTCCATCAACTGGGAAATGACTGAATAAATTATAGTAAATGAATATAGAAGAATGTAATTGTGCCACAAGAAACAATTAATATGAGGAATTCACAGAAACATAGTGAGACATGAAGATCTGATTCAAGCAACCCCGAGAACAATTTGTGTAATGAGTACAATCATGTAAACCAATATTAATACAAAATACCATCTGCACTTGTATTAATTTCAATGACCAATCTTAGTTGCGGAAAACAGATGATGAAACCCACATCCCTCTTTTCTGTTGAAAGGGAAAGGATTGTGACTTATAGGGTACTGCTTTCCTATCAGTGCCTTAAAACTGGGGGTGGATTCTTCTTTGTTCTTTACCTGGAATCTGAAACTATATTTGGAAAACTGTATTTCAACATAATTGATTTCCTTTGTAAGGCTATGTGTTTTATCTTATACATTTAAAAAAATATTCTGAGAAGATATCCTTAGGTTTCACTGGACTGGCAAAGAGTTCATGAGAAACAAATTAAAATTAAAATTTCCTATTTTAAAAGAAGGTTAAATGAGAACAGAAGAGATGACATATTGGGAAAATGACTATGATGTTTAACAAATAATTCAGAAAATTTAAAAATCATAAATTCATAATGATAAAAATCATAACATTAAACTTATCTATCAGTTTCTTCTTTTTTTGGCTTATGGCTCCAGATACTTCTGCTTAGGCAAAGAAAAAGTGAGGAACTGAGGAAATAACTCAAAATATTCTGACAAACAAACAATGCCACTTTTGAGACAACACCCCTTAAGGGCTGCATTGCCTGTCTTGGTTATCTCCATCAATCAGACTTAGTGAGCTGTTAGTCACTTCTCTCTTTCGCCCTGATTGCCTAGGGAGGCACCCACTAGAACCATATTTTTTGTGAAATAAGGAATTCAAGTGATTTCACATTCCTTTGGAAACCCACAGTGCATTCTGACAAATAAACAAGAGAAGAGACAAGGGAAGCATGATCTGTCATCCTTCGAGTACCACTTTCCAAACTCCTAACTAGGGGATCCTGGATCTGTTGTTCCTGCATTAGGAAGACTCTCTGAACAGTTACATAATGTTTATGAACCAGTGATGTTTACCAAAAGTTGACCAGTGTTACTTTAGCTCAGGCTAAACACCAGTGTGTTAGATAGCAGAATTCCCTGAAATGGAGGGGGCAAAGTCCCCTCAATCTGAAGGATGTGGAAGGCCAACCCAAATCAGTGAAAAATTGGAGTCAATGAAAAGTTTAGATCACAAGCCTATTTTCAGTGTAGTTTTTAGTGACTTCAAAGAAGGTTGTATCACAAAATTAGATACAAACGGGTTCTAAGGAGTAAACTGAGGAAAGTTAATGTGTCAATTACAGGTAATTATAGGTTTATATTATATGATAATGAGCCATAAACAGATTTCTTTTAACACACGGGAATGAATAACTTATCGACTGGGAGTTGAAAACCTATTCATTAAAGGAATAATTAATTTCAAAGCCTACTTGTATTAGAATGAATTCCATGCTACCATCCAAATAATGCTCTAAAATAATCTCTCCACATACCTACTGCAATGGATGTGTGACCTTATCAATGTGGATATTCTCCCCTAATAATGTAGATCAGAACTCACCTATGCAATTCTTGTTCATATCTTCCCCTGTGTTTGCTATGAGGAATGTACCTAATAATATTCCGGGGATCTTCCTCATTCTGTTTTGTTAAGCAAAGATACTCACACAACCCATGGTCTGTCCATCACTCTTGTGTCATGTGATCAGCTCATCATTTTAGCCTTTCAACAGTAAGAGAACCTGGATATCTGGAAACAATCTGATATGCTAGGAAGAGCATGTCCATGGACTCAGAGAATATGGATTTGTAACTTCTTGTCTATGATGCCATGATTTGTGCAACATAAGAATGCCAAGAGCAATAGTGGCATTTCAAGGCTCTTGAAGATGAGAGGAAGAACGAAGGAACCATTTGGTTTGGGACTTACAGGATCTAGTTTCCAATCCTACCTTTGTCACTTGGACAAGTCACTGACTGGTTCCAGACCTCAGTTTCCTAATTTTTAAAAACTGAGGAAGTTGGGTTAAATGACTTATGATTTCCTTTCCAGTTCTAGATCTAGAACCCTACGAATATGAATCCCTAGTTGGTTTCTTGTTTTTATTTTGTTTTGTTTCTGAGGGAAGAAAACTTTCCTATGCTACGTCCTACATAATTTTTCCTCAAAGCTTCTAGTTGGAATTGGGTGGATGAACGGAATATTTTAAAAAAATAAATGTAGTTTTTCTCTACTTACTTGTCACTCTAGGAAGCCAGTGACAGCAGGAGGTCCAAGAGAGACACCATGGAAGTCTATTCCTCTGTACCAGAAGTAATAGTGCCAAAGGCAAACCAAACAATGTCAGCTGAATCCTCCATTGTGCTCTCATCACATCCCCTCTCCCCCTCTCCCAGAGTCCCACATTCCTTCCTTTGGCAACTTGGCCTCAAAGCTTCTTCTCTTTGATTCAATCTCTGTAAATGGAGTATTTGTTCTCCCATTCACCTCGATGCAGAGATGATGCTTAAAAGAAATGATATGAATAGTGAATAATAATCCCCAACAATGCTGCTTGGGGTTCTTGCTTTTAAGAGAAGAGAGAAAAAATCCTGCAAAGAAAAAGAAATTAGAAATTGCTCTAATGCTCTGTAATCCTCACTATAGCTACCCAATATTAAAGTATTAATGTCAGATGCATGTTATAGATTTTTTTAAGGCAGCTATAATACAGAGCTATTTCTAGGGGCCTTTCAAAACACAAACAAGAAATGTTTCTGAACATATCATTATTGTCTGCAGCTATAATCCCTAGTGGGCTGCTTTCCTCTAGGGGGAAAACACTAATAAATTTGTAAAACTAATGAATTTGGTGAAGCTTGACAGAGGTAAAAATTGGCTTAAAGCATGGGCTATCCTGAACATTTATTTGGCATCCATTTGCAAATCTCCCTGACTCGGATAGATTTTGTTAAGCTTTCAAAGTCAAAAATCTAAATTCCATTCTTCTGGAATGAGGCTCTTTCTTTAGGGGTGTGTGTGTATATATGCACATACGTATATACATACGTATATATATGTATATATACACGTTTATGTATATGTATTTCCAAAGGTATAATTCAGGAGGTGCAGTGGATACAGCAGTAGCCCTAGAGACAGGAAAACCTGAGGTCATAATCCAACCTCATACACTTGCCAGCTGTATGACGCTGGGTAAGTCACTTCATCCCTGTCTGCCTCAGATTTGTCATCTGTAAAATGGAGAGAATAATAGCACCTACCTCCCAGGGTTGTTGGAACTACAAAATGAGATAATATGTGTGAAACGCTTTGCAGACTTTAGGGTGTTATATAAATGCTAGTTATCAGCTACTTTTTTGTGTCATGAATTCTCCCCCAAACCCAACTTGTGTGGTACAATGAAGCTTATGGAGCCCGTTCTTACTTTTAAATGAATGAAATAAAATAAATAAGATTACCAAAGAAACCAATTACATTGAAATATGGTTATTCAGATGCTTAGAAAAATAAGTCCCTAGTCTCAAGGCTAAGCACCTTTTGTCTGGGGTAAGGATCAACACCCTCCTGAGCAATGGTTCTTTTTACAGAAGACAATAGATTTGGAGTCAGAGGGGCCTTGAGATGCCATCTAGTTCATCTGTCTCATTTTATAGATGAAGAAACTGAAGCCTGTGGAGGCTAAGTGACTAATTATAGCATTTGAGATTTAGAGCTTTAAAGCCATCTTGTCCAACACCCTCATTTTCCAGACGAGGAAACTGAGGCCATGGGAAATTGTTATTCTGATAAGTGTTGGGGACTAGATTCAAACCCAATCACTCCGTTCCAGAAGCAGTGCTCTTTTTATTGTACCGATAGATTTTTATGGTTGAGAAATCAGAAAGCAGGAGGAGGGAGAGCCAGTAGGACCTAAAGGAAGACCAGGTCATCTTCTCCTTTCTTTCTTCCCATCCCCTAACCCCCATTCGATCAGTTGCCATACCTTATATATTCTGTTTTGGTGGCATCTCTCAACCCTTCCCTTCTGTGTACTCATTGGGCCACTGCTCTAATTCAGGTGCTTATGGAGACTCATCTGGACTCTTCTAGTATCCCCCAATTGGTCTTCCAGCTCCTAGTCATCTTCACCAATTCATCCTTCGTATAAATGCCATAGAGTAGAATGTATACAACATGGTAGTTGAATTGAAGACCAATTAAGCTACCCTGTCTGGCCAGGAATGTGAGGACCCAGAATTGCAAGGTGGTATCACTAGCCCCCTGCATGCCCTGAATGATCCAGCAAATGGCTGCTTTCCCTGGGTATGCCCTGGGGTTTTAGTTTTTTCCCTTCCCAGTCTTGGGCATCAATGGTGCTCCTGGGACTTTCCTTTACAGATTAAATATGCCTTGGAAGATAATTTGTTAATGTGAGTCTTGGCCTTTCCTCAGTCCCAGGGGATGGAAAAAGGCAAAATGACTTTGTCTAGACATAAGCAAAATGAAATGGAAAAGTGAAGTGATGGCCTGGAATTCACAGCCTCCAATCCTGCTTGAATGGTCTGGACCAGTCAACAAATTATAGCATCCTCTATATACCAGATACTGACCTAAGAAGCAAGTATCCAAAGGTCAAAGTGACAATTCCTGATTTCAAAAAGCTTACAATACTAAAATGTCACTGGATGAGACCACATACTACACACATGTAATATATATTTAAGTGTGTGTACACACATGCATGTGTGTATAAAATATGTATGTACATATAAACATATACATGTGTATATGAGCATGTGTGTATACACACACAAATTTGATACAAGGTCATTTGGATTGGGGAGGCACTAGTACTTGAGGAGATCAGGAAAGTCTTCATACAGAGCAGGGGTTCTTAACCTGGAATCTGGGGAGGGGGGGAGATCTAGCTCTCTATACAAATACATATTATATATATTGTGTATATATACATATATGTGTGTATGGAGAAAGATAGAAATATATGTGTCTATGTATAGAGACAGAGAAATATAGATATATGTATATGGAGAGAGAAATAGAGATACGTATTGATCTCTCTATACATATTTGTGGGTATATATATATTATATATACATGTGTATATATGTAATATAATACCTACTTCAACACAATTATGTATTTTATTACAGATACGCATATAATAACTATTTCAATATAATTTGTTCTCTTTGTAATTCTTTGTATTTTCTATGCACTTAAAAACATCCTGAGGTGTCTATATGTTTCATCCAGATTGCTGAAGGACTCCCTGACACAAAATAACATGAAAAGTCCCCCAAAGTAGAAGCTAATATTTGAGCTGAACCTTGAAGGAAATGAAAGGTTACAAAGAGCTTCCCAAGGGCTGAAAAGGGCACACAATCCAGTCATAGAGGAGAGGCATCATGATGGGAGATGGAACAGCAAGTCTGAGGAACAGCAGGAAGGTCAGTTTAGCTGGACCAGATGTTTATGAAGGGGAAGAATAGGTAATAAGGCTGGAAAGACATGTAGGGACCAGTTTTCAAAGGGCTTTAATGTCAAACCAAAGACTTCATATTTAATCTTTGAAATAATAGGGAGCCACTTGTGGAGCTCATCCACAATGGAACTCATTTAGTGGAGGAAGGGCGGCGTGGTCAGATCTTTGGTATGGGAAAAGCATTTTGGCAATTGTTTGAAAGATGAAGTAAAGTAGATAGAGATTTGAGGCAGAGAGTTCAATTGGGATGCTATTGAGAAAACTCAGGTGAGAGAGAAGAGGGTCTGAATTAGTACAGTGACCATGTGAGTGGAGAGAAGGGGAACAACTTTTTATGAATAACATTTCTTATTTGACCCTTCCTTTTTCACTTGTAGAGACATAACCAGGGGTGAGTTTTGTGGATATTTTGGCATCATTTCTGAAGGATCTCGGTTTAGTGTATATGTGTATGTGTATATGCACTTATATATGCACACAAACATGTATGTGTACATATGTGCATTGTGTGTGTGTACATGTCAGTATATATTTTCATATGTGTGTGTGTGTGTGTGTGATCCACAATTTCATAGATAAGGATTCTTATTCCAGTGGCACAGAATTAAATCCATCCACACCCTTTTATCCTGTGAGTCTCTTGTCATAGTCCTCCCATAAATCATACACATCGAATCTACGCCATATACTGAGAGCCTTACTTTGTATTCTTGAAAAGGCACTCAATAAATATTTGATTGATTGACTGATTGATCCATGGGTACCAATGGAACATACAGACTATTCAATGTTTCTCTCTTGCTGGCCTACCTTCTGGTTCATACAGTTCTCATGGACATTCCTTATATCTTTCCCCCTGTGTAATCCTTGGTTGATAATGTGCCAAAGTATTTCCCTTGGTTTAAATGCTTCAGTGATTGTAGTACTGGATCACTCATAAATAGAAAGCGTCACAGTTTCAAGAGATTTTTTAAATTATTAATACCTTTTATACATTCACTAAATTTCCTCCTATATTTTTCCCTTAAAGGTCATCGCATATAACATTTTTTTTTTCAGGAGAAATGTTTTAATCTTTTTTTCTTGGTTCATTTCATACTATCTGATAATAATGACTTGTATAAGTTAAATTCCTTATTGTTATCACTATTCAGTCATTTAAGTCACGAATGACTCTTTGTGAGCCCATTTGGGGTTTTCTTGCAAAGATATAGGAGTGGTTTGTCGTATTCTTGTCCAGCTAATTTTTCAGATGAGGAACTGAGGCAAACAGGGTTAAGTGACTCACCCAGGATCACATAGCTAATAAGTATCTGAGGCCAGATTTGAACTCAGGAAGAAGAGAATTCCTAACTCTAGGCCCAGCACTCTATCTACTACGACACCTAGCTGTTCCTAAGTTCCTTTAGGAGCATATTTACTAAAAATACTACAGTATAAATCAGCTGTGTTCTATTTCTTGGTTGTATTTCTTAAAAATGGGTGTAAATGCATGGACCTATCATTTATGGGAAACACATCAATAATTCTGTAATTGAATGATTGCTAGATTGTGATTAGCCTGGCTATCTCATATAATGTATTATTGTTCTTTAGACCTATGATTTCATTGATTTAGGGAACTCTTTCTATGAGTTCAAATACATAAAATTTGCAACTTGAAATGGTAGGGAGTTGCCAAGGCACTGAGTTGTTAGATGAGTCAGATGTGGAATTGAAGCCCAACTCTCTCCAACTCCAAATCTTGCCCACTACTCACTATACTATATACTTCCTCTCTTTTCCATTGTCATTTGTATCCCAAATTGAAAAAATAAGTATCATTTATTCCTTAGTAACCATAACCAAAGGTAATGTGTATCTGAATGTTTTGCTCTTTAAATTGAGGGTTTTATAAAAAATAATTTTAAATGTAATATTTGGAGGTAGTGTAGTATCATGTAAAAGTGCTAATCTGGAGTTAGAAGACTTGGGTCAAATTCTCTTTCTGTGTGACCTTAGGAAATTCATTTCATCTTATTAAACCTGTTTATTTGTAAAAGGAAGAGATAGGATTTGGTGACCACTAGCATCCCTCATCTTAGTTCAAATCCAGCCTCAGAAACTTACTAAACTATGTGACCCTGGGCAAGTCACTTAAACTTGTTTGCCTCAGTTTCCTCATCTGTAAAATTGATTTGGAGAAGGAAATGGCAAAGCACTCCAGTATCTTTTGTCAAGAAAACCCCAAATAGGGTCACAAAGAGTTAGACATGACTGAATGACAGCAACAACAACAGCGTCCCTTTCAATTCTAAAATTCTATGAGCCAACATTTTGTTATAAGGTCTCTTTCAGCTTTAACATTCTATGATTTAACATTCTGCCTTTAAAGGCCACTTTCAAGTTGAACATTTTATGCCCTAACATTCTGTTCTAAGGTCTTCCCCTTAGCTCTAACATTCTATGATCTAACATTCTGTGTTCCAAGGCTCTTGCAGGTCTAATGTTCTGTGATCTCACGTTCTTTCTTCAGGTCTAAAATTTTGTGCTCTAATATTGTGTGTTCTAAGCTCTCCCCCTCAGTTATGACATTCTGAGTTCCAACATTCTCAATCCTAGCTCCAAAATTCAGTGTTTTAACATTTAGCCTACCAAAGGCCCCTTCAACTCTCATAGTCGATATTCTAAGGAATTTTATTCCTTCTCTAAATGCCTGATTCTAAGATCTTTGCAAGACTAATCGGAGTGGATGGCACCAAATTCAAACATTATTACTATATAATTTTCCTGGTCATGATAAGATGAAGTACTGGAGAGAGGAAATATATGTGTGTGTGGGGTGTGTGTGTGTGTGTGTGTGTGTGTGTGTGTGTGTGTGAGAAAGAGAGAGAGGGAGAAAAACAAAGACAGAGGCAGATAGAGACTTGACCAACCCTATGATCTTACAAGTGAGAAAGTTGAGACCCAGAGCTTTGAAATGTTTTCCTTGAGGTAACATAGTTAGTAAAGGCCAAAGATATTTTTTGGACCCTCTGATTGCAAATTCAGCTCTTTTCTTTTTTTCCTCCCCAGCATGGAAGTACACAACCTTTACAACTCCTTAAGTAGTTCAGCTTGTCCTTAAATTTGCTGATTTGGCCCAGTTGTAAAATATTTATGGAGGCCATTAGAGCTGAATGGGAAATCATTTCCTGTCTGAGTTCAAGCTTGTTTGGAGCTTACCAAGTGGAGTTAGGGAACAAAAACTCCCAACTATGGTTGATTTGGGGTAGTTACTGTCTTCAGTATTTTTGTCATATCAATATTTCATTTTCTTAGACAATTTCCTTGTGGACAACACCATAGCCTGTCTAAAGTGGAAAAAACCTGGGATTCAGAGTTTAAATTTAATTCAAGTCAATAAGCATCTGTTAAGCTCCTAGTGTTTCCAAGGCACTGTGATAGATGTTCAAGATACAAATACAAAACTAAAGCATTTCTTCTCTTCAATTATCTTAGATACTACAGGAGTATTCTTACAACCTGTACACATGTAATAGAAGGCAAATTGAGGTATAATACAAACAACTGGGGGTTCCTAATAGGTTTCATGCTAGAAGTAGAATCTGAAGAAGATGCGTAAAGTGTTTATCACTATCAGGTCCATTTCATCAAGTAGATGAATCAGATTCAACCTGGAAGGCTTTTCCCAAAGATAATTCCTGTGGTTCATTTTGTCCCAAATAAGGCCCACTGTATCATATAACTATATCTAGGCAACTGTTTCCTAAATCTGGGACAGCTAGATGGTGCAGTAGGACCTGGAGTCAGGAAGGCTCATCTCTCTGAGTTCAAATCTGGTCTCAGACATTTCCTAGCATGTGACTCTGGGCAAGTCACTTAACCTTGTTTGCTTCAGTTTCCTCATCTGTAAATGAGCTGGAGAAGGAAATGGCAAGCCACTCCAGTATCTTTTCCCAGAAAATCCCAAATGGGGTCATGAAGAGTCCAACACAACCGAAGAACAACAAATCTACCATATGTACTTTGTCTCTACCCCTGACCTCTCTTCTGAGCTCTGCCTCTACGTTTCTGGATTCCTATAGGACATCTCAATCTGGGTGTCCCTTTGGTAGCCTCACACTTAGTTTAGTAAACAAAACTTTGTTCCTAATCCTTTTCCTCCTGATTTCACTTTTTCTATAAATGGTCCTATTTTAGGTTGAAAACTTTGGTGTTACTATTGATTCTTCTTTCTCATCCCCAGTATCTAATTAGTTACCAAGTCGCATCAATTTCATCCTCTGCCATATTTCCCACAATACTTTCTTCTTCTTTTTTCCAATATCAATCACCTTGTAGAATAAGTAATAACTATACAACTGGACCTTTACAACAGCCTCTTCAAGGGTCTTTCCACCACTACTTTCTTTTATAGTCCATCTTCCATCCTGCTGACAGATTAATCTTCTTTCTGCATAGATCAAGTAGCAGTATTCTTCTAATGAAGAATCTTAAGAGTCTCCCTGTTGCTGACAGGGAAAATTTTGAATTCCTTCATCTGGCATGGAGGCTTCCACAACATGTCACCTTCCCTATTTAATTGTCATATACTGCTCCCATTCTCCTTTATGCTCCAACCAGAGTAGACTATCACTAATGCAAACCTATTCTATCCTATCCTGTCTCTCATGCTGCTTCCTTCTCCTAGAAACCTTTCTTTCCCTTCATTACCTGCTGTATTCTGAATCTTGAAAACCCAACTCAAATGCTGCCTCTTCCATGAAGCCTTCTCTGATCTCCTTAGGAACAACCTCAACCCCTAATCCTGGTCCTCACATAGTACTAGGTTTTGTACCCATTTAATGCCCTGGCTATGCAGCAAGTGATACTGTCATTCTCTTTGTCTCATTAAACTATAAATTCCACAAGGAGAGGAGCATATTATTTAAGTGTTTTCCCTGACTCAGTACAGTGCTTTCCATTTAGGATTCACTTAATAAATGTTTGTTTATTTGAGTTGAATACATCTTGGAACTCAGACAGGCTTGCTGTTTTTTTCTGGTCTGAGGTTCCCGGCATCATATATAATGGGACTAGATAGGGTCAAGAACTGAGAGCTGGGAGGGACCTGAAAAGTCATTCAGTCCAGACCCTCTGCTGAGTAGCTGAGAAAGTTGGACCCATGTGAATTACCCAAGATCATACTTGTGTAGTAAGTTACAAAGTCTTAATTTGACCCCAGGTCTGCTGACTCCAAATCAGAATATGAACCATACAATAAATCATAGCTTACAATTTTTTGCTTTTTGTCTTTGCATCCCCAGCATCTTAACAGTGTAAGTACTTAATGAATGCTTGCTGATGAATTGCTCTGGGTTTACAAGATACCTTCTTCCCTCCAACTACCCTACGAGGTAGGTGTTGTTATTATTCCCATCTTGTTGCTGAAGAAATGAGTCTCATCAAGGATAAGTGACTTTCCCAGGGACTGATGACTGATGAGTCTCTGAGTCAGGATTTGAACCCAGATCTTGTCCGGGACTCTATTTATTATTCCGTGTTTTCCAAGTTATCTAGAATGCCTCATCATCAACTATTCAGAATAACACAGATTTAGTGAAACAAACTAGGTTGGAAATGAATAGTTTGATTATTTCTTACCTTTGCCTTTCAAAAATCATCGACCTTCAATTTCTGGGCTAACAATGGTTCTAAAAAATAACAATGAATATATTATGTTGCAATTTTCTCAACTGAATGATCTCAGCCAGTGAGTGTGTTCTTCCAGCCTCCAATAAAGCATTCTTGTTGGCCTCGGGGATCAATTTGGTCAGCATTTTAGTCAACATAAAATTTCTTTCTATAGCTTTTATATGCAAATGATCCTTAAAATAGTGTGAAGAAGTCCATCAAACTCCCAAATTGGATTCTGGGGTGTTGCTTGGTGTTTTGAAAGGAAAGCAGAATAGTTTGCTATTGGTTTCTTTCCCAATGAGACATCAGCCCCAAGTTATAAATGAATTTCCTAATGTTGGTGATCAGAGTACCTGTTTTCCACAAATGTTTTTTATTATCAATTATAGCTTACTACATCTCGTTGTTGTTGTTTGTCCTTTGTTCTTGAAGAGGACCATGACATCAGGAAGGTGATGCCATGACTTGCAAGTGAATTGGATTTAAGTGGGGGAGGGCTGTGCAAAGTCACCAACTTCACTTTCTCCTCTGGAGCCATCTGGGTCTAGTGGCAAGCTATAAATCAGGATGACTGGAGATGGCCCCAGATGCAGTGGGATACTGCATCTTTTAAGACTGTGTTTTTTTTAAGCTAATGTCTTTCTCAGATCTCAGTTTGATTGTAGCAATGCCCACTCAGTGATTAAGCCTACAGAATCTTAACATGTCTATGAAGCACATAATCCAGGTTTTACCCTTTCAGATGAGGAAACTATAGTTCAGAGAAGGTAAGGGAGTTACCTATAGTCACATTACCAGTCACTCTCTGAGAAACCCAGCTCTTCATTGCTCCATGCTGCTAGTCAAATCTTATATTCCCCACTGACAAGGGTTTCTAGTATCATCATAATTAATTTTTTTTTATTTATGGGATAAAACAAGTATTTCCATAGAATAGTACAATAAAAAAAAGATGATTTCACATGAAGCTGCAAATTCTCTATGCATAACTTGCTATTCCTTTTAAATTAACAACAAAGTTATCTTATAAATTTCTTCTTTCTCCCTTATTTTTCTTCCTTCCCCTTCTCTACCTTAGAGATAATTAAATTAAGAAATCTTCTGGGGGCGCTGCTTGGTGGCGCAGTGAGTAGAGCACTGGCCTGGAGTTAAGAGGACCTGAATTCAAATCCAGCCTCAGACATTTGTTACTAGCCGTGTGACTTTGCGGAAGTCACTTAACCCCAATTGCCCTCCAAAAAGCCAAAAAGAAAAAAAGAAAAGAAAAGAAATCTTCTGGGAATGAAATTCTTTCTAACAAAGTTGATTTTGTGAAAACACCAAGTTTCATGAAAATGTCAAAATGGATCATGGCTAAGTGGTAGATAGATTTCTGTTTGCTTTATTTTATTAATGTTTAATTAATTTTTTTTTTCAGTTAACAAACATTTATTTTTCTCCCAAGAAAAAAAGGAAAAACAAAACTCATAATAAATAAATACCATCAAGACAAACAAATTCACACATTGGCCATGTCCAAAAAATGTCTCATTCTGTAGCCTGAGTCCTCCATTCCTCTGTCAGGAGGTTGTCAGGGACATAACCAAGGTAAGAATCAAGTCTTTGGCCCAACATGCCAACTATATGATGGGTGGATAGCATCCTTCCTCTTTGACTACTGTCACTGTACCTTGAAGGCTATTTTGGTAACCATGCTAAGATGTGCTATGAAGGTACTGTCCATTCCCACTCTACTATCATGCCTGCCAATCTTCCCCCACCCTTATCTCCTCCTAGAGCAGCAATTCTTAACTTTTTTTTTTGTATTATGAACTCTTTTGGTATTCTAGTGAAATCTCTCAAAATAATGCTTGGAAATACATAAAATATAATGGAAAGGATTACAAAGAACTAATTGTATTAAAGTATGTTTATCAAAATGTATTTTTAAAAATACAGATTCACTGACTCCAGGTTAAGAAACTTTGTCCTACAAAAGATGGGACTAGAAAGGCTATGGAATTATCAATGTTGAGGGATTATGGGAAGACAGGTATACCAGGGCATTGTTGGTGGAGCTGGGAAATGATACAACCATTTGAAAAGCAATTTGGAATTCTGCAAATAAAGCAACTAAAATCTCCACATCCTTTGATCCAGAGATTCCACTGTTATACTTACATCCCAAGGAGATGAATGATAAAAAGAAAGTCACCATATATACCAAAAGCAGCAAGTTTAGTGATAAAGAACTAGAATCAATATAATTGTCCATTGTTTGGGAAAGAGCTAAACACATTGTAGTATTATTGTGATGGACTATTACTGCACTTTAAGAAGGGATGAATATAGAGAAACACAAAAAGACTTACATGAACTAATGCAAAGTAAGGCAAAGAGAGCCATGATAAAAATATATACACTGACTACAACAATGGAAATGGGAGTGGAAATCACAACCACAAAATCATAAAAAGTGAATGTTACAAAATAAGAAAGAATGAGCATGACCCCATAGAAGAGATAGGAAAAGACACTTCCCCACCCTCCTTTGTAGAGATGGGAGGTCTGCAGATGTGGAGAATCACATATATTATCACACTTTATGGACGTATGGATTATTTTTCTCTTCTTCCTCTTTTTTTTCCCCTTTAAAATGTCTTTGCTTTAAGGCTGGTTCTCTGAGAGGAGAGCAAAGAAGGGATGTTGAGAGAAATCTGTATGTGAAATTTGATACCAAAAAAAAAAAAATCAATAAAAATTTATTTCAAACAAAAACCCCCTGTCCTCCTGGCTAACCAAATTGACAGCACCTGACCAAGGGTAGCCTGTTCTTTGTTCTGCCTCCCTCTCACATTTTGTCTGTGACCTTAAAAAAGGACTTTGGCTTTTGGCTTCTTCACCTGATGTGCTACCATAAGGAAATAAACCACCATGGCTGCTCCTGTTGCAGCATTTTAATTAGTGGCAGATTTTAACATTGGAAACATGCTGAGGCCCTATAACAAGGACACATTTTTTAAAGAAAAGAAAAAGATTCATTGGTTAGGGGAGTTGTTCAATCAATTCCAACTCTTTCTGACCCTGGGTACCATAATGTCCATGGGGTTTTCTTGGCAAAGATACTGGAGTGTTTTACCATTTCCCTCTCCAGCAGACTAAGGCAAATAGAGGTTATATGACTTGCCCAGCATCATACAACTACTAAATGTCTGAGGCTAGATTTGAACTCAGGTCCTCCTGACTTCAGGCCCAGTGCTCTATCCCCTGAGCAACCTAGTTGCCTCCTAGGCAAACAGAGGTTGCGACTTGCTTAAGGTCATACAGCTAGTAAATGTCTGAGGCTGTATTTGAATTCAGATCTTCCTGACTCTGGGCCCAGTGTTCTATTCATTGAGTCATTTAGGTATTGAATAATCTTGCAATATTTTATCGAGTGAAGGATGCTATCCTGAATTTGAAGACTGTTGCAGTTTCTACGTAATGAAATAACATGAAGATCCCAACTTCTTTGGGGGCTTTTGGATCACATTTCAGGTTGGAATTGTTTAGAACAGCAGTTCTCAACCTGTGGGTTATGTTCAGTTTGTAACAATGAAAATACATCCTGCATATCAGATATTTACATTATGGTTCATAACAGTAGCAAAATTACAGTTATGAAGTAGCAATGTAAATAATTTTGTGGTTGGGGGTCACCACAACATGAGAAACTGTGTTAAAGGGTCGTGGCATTAGGAAGGCTGAGAACCACTGGTTTAGAAGCTATTGCCACAACTAATTTTGTACATACTGTAAAGATCTCCAACCTTGTATAGTGAGCTTGTAGTAAACTTCTTGAAAGCAGGAGAGTGTCCCTTCCCTTCCCACCAAGGAGGCAGTCTGGCGCAGTGAAAAATATCAGCGGCTCTGACATGAAAAGACTTCAGTTCACTTCCTCATCCATAAAGTGAGAGGGTTTGAATGGATGGATGCAGAGGTCTCTTGTAGTTCCAAATCTTATGATCAAATGGTGTTTTAGAGTGTATGCTAGCACATAGTAGGTGTGCTACATAACTAATACTGGATTCCTTGATAACTTGAAGTAGAGTAACTTCCCAGAGCTGTAAAAGATGTTGTCAAAGGGCATCTGCCTACTACCCAAGGGTCCATTAGCATTTAACTTCTTCTCACTTAAAAACCAACAGTAAAAATCCTTGGAAAATCTCAAAATTACATTTTGTTTACTTTGGAGATGAGATTAGCAAAGAAACTTGTGTTCTTGTGTGAGGTAAAACATGGAAGAAAGAACCTCATGCAGAAGGTGACAAGAGATGGCAGAGACTTAACTAGGAATTTTTGTTTAGGGAACAAGTGATGAACAGAATGGGGGAGTGGTGGTGAGTGAGTGATTACCAAGAAGCATGGCCAAGGACACAGGGAAGTTTCTACTCTGCTGAAGGGTATGGAAATGTGTCTGGGACCATCCTTTAAGGATCCTCAAAATTTTCTTTCCTGGAAAAAGCCCCAGGGTTTCAACCTATCTACAGTTTGGAGGAAGAAGAGATAGCAGGAAAAAAGGAAACTGGCTAGCCACCGAATAGTCCAACAGTATAAGCCCTCAAGAATACAGAGTATGGTTAGTAACCTAAAAGCCAACTGAGATCTAAGAATGTCTGGGGAATGAGGAGGGGGGAATGAAAGAGCCATTATACTTGCATAGCTCTTGGTTTCCAAAAGTTTTCTAGGTTGGAAGGATTAGCTGGCTATCATTGTATAATGAACTGGCAAGCTTGTGGGATGGGGGTGCTTGGGTAGCTAACCACTATGCAAAGTAAGATGGTTTCTATGGGAAAAATTCATTGGGAAACCCAGTTGAATTTTGAATGACCTTGGAGCCAGAGCCACTTCAAAGTGGGGGACTGGGTATGCATTCCTCTATACCCATTAATCATTTAGAAAATGGTGACTGAGTGCATTGTAGCATCCTCTTTGTATTAGAAGAGAATAATGATGAGATTTCTTTTTTCTCCACAAAAGAGGTTCAATCATAGCTCCAGGATTGAATTAAATCAGACCAGATCATAAAATTTATAATCAAGGATTGAAAACTAAAATTAGGTATATTCAACAATCGCTACAGAGTCATGGCTAGACCCACCTTAAAAGCACCAATGAAATAAACCAGAAGTTCAGAACAGTTGTTTTAAGGCCCCTCAGAAATATTTGAAAGATTTTATCTTCTTTGCATGCAAAGGTTAATTTGTGTCTCTCAGCCCTAGGAGAGTGGCTCACACTCCATAGAAGTAGGATGGTAGGAACAATTCCAGTAAACAAGTCACTCGATTAGATGCACGCTGGCAACCCTATTATTTAGAGAGATAATGTCTAGTGGGACAGTTTCCATAGCAACCAACCATGCTGTAGTAATTTTCCCACCTTACTGCAAGCAGTTAAGAGGGAAAGCAAATGGATTAACATCATAGCATTTACATTTTTTTAAAAGAATAACCTTGAGCCTGCTTCCTCATTCATGACAATAGCACCTTATACATGAGTGAGCTCCAGTCCTGAATCGGGATTTTGCTTTTAATGGCAATAGAAATGGGGAGTAACTTTCCATGATCCATTGACTTCCCATTATTCCCATGGCGAAGTCTGTGCTAACTTCAACTCTTATCTATTTCTGGTTCTCATTAGGTAGAGAGAACTCATTGGAGGCAGTCACTAATGTTTAACAAGCCCAGTTTGAGAGGAAGGCAAAAAAACAAAATGTGCCTGTAGTTCATTCAAGTCACTTTAATTAGAAAACCATGATTTTTCAAAGATTTGATTTTTGTACACATTAAAAGAGGAAATCCCATGGGAAAAATTCTAAGTGGTGTATGTATTGTTTCCTTCCAATAGAAGCAATCCATCAATCAACAAGCTTTTAATCAATGCCTACTATAGGCCAGGCACCAAGCTTGGGACCTGCAATTTGAAAACAAAATGTAAGAAGTCAGAATTTAAACTCCTCAAGGGCCAGGATTCTTTTGTCTTTATAACTCAGATACCTAGAAGTACCTGGCACATAGTAGGTTCTTAGGAAATGCTCATTTAAGTGAATCAACTCTTCACTACAGTCAGTCTGGCTCGTGTTAGAGAATTATCCTATTTGGGGAAAGCTTCAGAAATTTCTCACCCTATAATTAATAAAATTTCCAAAATAATTTCTAGAAATGCCTGACATTAATATCTTACTCTAAAGTTTGCAAAGGATGTTATCTCCTATGAGCTTCCCAGTCATCCTGAGAATAGGTCAGTATAGTTACTTACCTCCATTTTACAGATGTGAAGACTGAGACTCATTGAGGGTAGGCAACTTGCTCAGTTAGTAGGTGATGCTCTACCAACTTGGCCACACTGTCTCAAAAGAGATGTATGTGACTCTTAGTACTCAGTTTGAGGATCTCTTCATAGACACACTGATAGGGCTTTGAACCCCACCATTGCAATTACAAAATGAAGACCAGACACTATGTAGACATAGCTGATTATTCAATTCTCCCCCAAAAATAACAACATCAGATCCCAGTGGTCCAGATATACCCTGAACTCTTCTAGGGAAGAGATTTGTTTCTTAAAAACTTTACCTGTTCCATCTCTTTGACTACTACTACTACTACTACTACTACTACTAGTACTCTACTACTGCTGCTGCTGCTACTAATAACAATAATGATAACAATAATAGTAACAATGATAAGTATGTAATATTTTGTTGTTGTCGTTTGGGTGTTTCAGTCATTGTCCAACTCTTTATAACCCCATTTGGGGTTTTCTTGGAAGAGATAATGAAGTGGTTTTCTCTTTCCTTCTTCAGTTCATTTTGTAGATGAGCTAACTGAAACCAACAGGGTTAAGTGACTTGCCCAAGGTCACACAGCTAGTAAGTTTCTGGGGCCAGATTAGAACTCAGGAAGATGAATCTCCCTGATCCACCCCATCACTCTATCCACTGTACCACATATCTGTCTCAGACAACATTTATAAAGTGCTTAGTTCTTTAAAATTAATATCTCGTTTGATCCTTATAACAACGCTGAGAGGTAGATGTTATTATTAACCCTATTTTAAGGATGAAGAAACTGAGACGTTAAGGTACTGAGATATTAAAGGCCTTGTCCAGGGTCACATAGATAGTAAATGTCCGAGGCCACATTTGAACTCGAGTCTATCCTGACTGCAGGCCTGGCACTCTGTCCATGGAGTCACCTAGATGCCCATCATACTTAAAACATACTATTATTATCATATATCTATTATAAGTCCTCCCCCCACCCCATCCCACTCCCCAATTCTACGTGGTTATAATGTGCCACTTTTGAAAATCACCAAGATCTACATAAAGAAGACCTATCTCTGCTCACTCATCCCCTATTCCCAACATTTGGCACCCCCTCTTTAATCATCTAAATATCCAATGACATTACTAAAAGAACCCCCTTTTCTAACACATCCTTTTCCCAGACTAAGTCACCTTGCCTCCCATGGGCCTCTGTTTCCTCAATTGTGAAATGACGTGCTTAGACTAGCTGACCTCTAGAATCTCTTTCAGCTTTCCCTTTAAGATCTTTTGAGTAGGAGAAAGGGAAAGTTTATATTAGGAAGTCAAAGTTAAGCAAAAACAAAAGATGTCAATAAGTTTTTTAAAGGAAGAGAAAATCTATTACCTATTAAATTTTAGTGCCAGCAAGGGAATGGTGCCTTGTTTCTGATTCTAAGATCTCCAAGCCAAAATCCACTATATGTAACAATCTACAAACTGATGTTTTGTGTTCTACAAGCCCAAGATACCGTTACTGAGATGACTAATCGTTTTGGGGAGAGGAGCTAAGGGAGATGGTGTAACGATGTTGGTTAACCATCCTCCCTGACACACCATCTTTTTCTCTACTGTGGGTGTCTGGAAATAGATGCAGGTTTTCAGTTTGAATCTTTTACCAAACTGATGCCCCACTCCCCCAGAAGGATAATAGGGCAAATGTCAATCATTTTAAAGTTTTTAAACTTCTTGGAAAGACATTTATTAGTGTAAACCCCTCCCCCCACTCCACTCCCAAATTAATTTATTATTCAGTAGACATTAAGAATATCTTTTGGGCAAAGTCTTCTATTAGACACTGGGAGGATGGAACAAAAACAAACAAAGAAATAAATAGTCCTTGACCTCAGGGGGTTTATATTCTAATGGGGGGAGGAGGAATACAATATTTACACTTAATGAATGAAGGCCAATGCTTAAAAAGATCCCTGTTGAATTCATTTCTCCATGAGACAACTCCATGAGTTATCTCAATCTAAAAACCCTGTTAAAGATTATTTATGGGCAGAGATAACTCACAGTAAGAAAAAAATATCATTTCCCTTCTTCAGCTTCTTCTGCTAGTTTCTTGAACCAAAACTTGGTGCTTGAGCCAAAGCTGTCTGTTCGGATTGCAAGGAGGACTTGCTTTCACACCAGTTATTGGGCTTAATTGCCAGTTTTCCATTGAGAAATTTCTCACTATTCCTGAATATTCTGTCTCTGGGGAGCTGAGGCTACTGTAAGCAGCTATAGGCAGACCAAAGATGAAGTACTCTTTTCAGACTTGTACCCTACATTTTAGGGGAAATGAAGGCAAAGTGGTAAAGAACCTGCCATTAATGCCCCATGAAAATTGATGGAAGGTACTGGGGATGCTGAAAAGAAGATGGTGGCAAATGATGGCTTTGTACAAGCATGTAAAAGATCCCCTCTTGAGGAAGAGATTAGGCTTGTTCTGTCTTGCTCCAAAGGACAGGATCAGGAATAATAGGTGGAATTTTTAGAAGAAACAAGTTTAGGCCTAAAATAATATGGCCAAACCTCCTTCCCAAACATGAGAGCTTTCTAGCAGTAGACTGGCCTATCTCAGCTGTTGGTGGGTTTCCTGTCCTCAGAAGTCTCCAGGAAGAGGCTGAATGACCACTCCTTGTACCACCTTAAAGGGAGTTTTCTTTAAATGTAATTTGGGATAGATTGGCCTGCCAAGCTCTGACATTCTGTGAGATATAGAGGCAGCATCCAAGTAAACAACCCCTCTTAAAGAAAAAAAAAGTCCTTGTGGTAGATATTGCATTACTCTTTTAAAGAAATAGTAGTCACATACGTAGGGAGATTAAGAACCAAACTGTTTTGCCTTAAAAATCTGCCTCTTTGGCATCTGTAATGGCTCACTGCTATTTGCTACACTTCATGAAATTCTATTGCTTAGCTATTTGCCACAAAGATGTCAACCCAAGAACCTTATAAAATGCAAATGTTGCTTGGAGGGTTAATGATCTACCAGTAATTCACATCACAAAGTGAAGTAGGATTTCATTCAAACTAAATTCCCAATATATACTTTCCCTCTCTCCTATTCAAAGAGCTATCCCTTATAGCAAAGAAATAGTCTTTTTTTAATCAAGTGTGAGACATGGGAGATGTTGGCACAGGACTGCCCAGCATGGTGTGCTGACATAAAAGAAAGTGCTGTGTTCTAGGAGCAAAGCAGAATTGCAGTAGCTCAAAAGAAACATGGGATGTGCATATTTATAGACATCTCCACACCAAATGTTCATATGGACTATTTGTGCCCAATTTATGGTAGAGCCTTCAAAGCTTGTATAGGTCGTATCAGCCACAGTCAAACACACTATTCTTTGACCACAATATAGTGATGTCATTTTGGTCCTTTTCAAGAACAAAGGGCAACAGCAATAGCAAAGAAGAAAAAGGGAGGAGAATTTTTTAAAAATCAGGAAAACTTGCCAAAGAATCACTGAAGTGTGACATTGTACACACAGATCTCAACCCATAACACCCCATTTGCAAAGACGGGAAAGAAGTGTATTTTCTCATCTCTTCTTCTAGGGCTAGCTGAGTCAATGCATATACATGTTTATGTATGTGTATGTACATTCTGGAAAATAAATTGGCATTATACTAAAAAAAGTGACTAAAATGCATGTCATTTGTTCCATAGAGACCAGGGAAAGGAGTACATAGCAAAGGTTGGTTGGACCAATTCACATGTTCACCAATTTTATATTGGTGCAGCTTTCCATATCCCCTCCAATAATTGACCATTCCTCTCTTTTGTCGTCTTTTCCAATTTGCTCAGTGTGAGGTAAAAACTCAGAGTTGTTTGAATTTGTATTTCTTGTATTATCATTAGTGATTTGCAGCAGTCTTTAAAGGGTCTGTTAAGAGTTTACCATTCTTGGGGGCTCTTTGTTCATATCCCTTAAATCTGGCCAATTTCCAAAAAGAAGGAAAAAGGATAAAATCTATGCACTATAGGTTAGTGAACTTGACTTCTCTTACTGGTACAAATGATTACAGAGGGGCCCTCTGAATCCATCCAGTTCAACCCCTTTATTTTATAGAAAAGGAAACTAAGGCTCAGGAAGGTTAAGGGGTTTTATTTGACATATACTTTCCAAACCTTAGTGCTATAAATGTTAGCTATTGTTATGGGAAAGAGAAACAATGGGTGACCAGAAAGCAATCACCACGTGCTCTCTGGTTTTCTTTTTAATACCTGCAGTAAAATCTCAATGACGGAAGCCTTGGATATTCAATAGCTATTGAAATGTCAGTGGTTTATTCATTTGGAGATCCCCTGGGAAGCCCATTTTCCAAAATTATTTCCACAAAATAATTGCTAGTCTTGATATTTATATGATGTTTATAAATATGCTACTTAGCAATGCACCCTTAAAGTAATGACGGTTGCATCCATTCAGTGTGTTTCTGCATCCTACAAGACTGGCTGTTTCCCATAGATCTCATTCAAGTTCAAATTCAACAAACACTTATCAAATGCCTGCTATGAGCAGCACATCTGTAAACTGGAGATGGGGGAGGAGAGGGTATCTAAGTTCAGGATCATGGGGAATACCATGGCAACAAGCACCAAGATAGTAGCAAAAGGGATGTTAGTAAAGTGATGACAAAGATAAGTAAAGGGGAAATTACATTTCTAACAGCAGGGGAATGGTCCCTGATAATATCCCTGCAGAGCAGGCCAGCTGGATAGGGAACTCCCAGCATCACAGGCTTGATCAGTATAGAAGGCTGACTGAGCTAGGTCAGAGCAGAAGGCTTTATCTGAAATTGAGTGTTCTGCCTGGGAACCAGCTCAACAATTAGGTTTTATACAACAGGAGTAAGCACTTGGCCATTATACAACACAGAGGGACAGAAAAGGCCATGGGGGCAGGGAGGGCTTCGGGCAGAGGTCACTACATGTTCAAAACCAAGAAAGCCCCTTTGTTCTTCTGGTTTTACATAAATAACTCTTCAAAAGAATTCCCTTTCTAGAAAAAAAAAAAAGCCTGTCAATCAGTAAGTCAGCAAGGATTTATTATGAAGTTACTATATGCCAGGCATTGTGTTGAGTACTAAAGATATAAAGACACAAATAAACCAGTCCCTACCCTTAGAGAGTTAACATATTCTACACTGATATTTGATGTGGATATTCCTAGCTGTCTATGTGATTATTTAGTAGTAAGAACATTAAAATATTGAGGAAAGCTTTCCTTGATGTTAAATTAAATTTCCATGAGCCATGGGTGGATAGTAAGGTGAAAGGCAAAAGGCAGAAAGATTCATAAGAGAATTTGACAATCATAGACTCATTTAGTTTCTCTTCTTTTCATCTTCTAAGGATAGCAATCAGCTGATTACAAATCCCTAGAAGTTGGAAACGTCCCCAGAATCATGTCTTTATAACTGCAAAACAGTATGCTGTGGTAAAGAGAAAGTAATAGAGATCTTCTATCAAAAAATAAATTAATAAAGCTATCTACTCTTCTATCTAAATGACAGTAAAGTAATAGCTAAAAAGAGAAGGACAAAAAGAGGTTGGCATCATGTCATTTAAGAAAACTCTCAAGTGATTATACATTCATGAAAGCCTTATTACAGTCATGGCATTGCAAAAGTAGATATTAGTTTTCCAATTATAGAAAATGTTAAGAGAAGGGGGGGAAACATCTCTCAAAAGAAACCCCAACTACATTTCTTCTAGTTTACTTCTAGAATTCTTTACTACACATGGGATGCTACCAAGTAGCATCAGCGACATGGCAAAGGGTTCACATAATCTCTTTCTTAAAAGAGAAACATTTTCTCTAATAAATGAAAAGGGAAGAGTAATTAGGTAGCCAGCTCCTCAGAAATGTCATTGAAATCATACTTGAGAGGGAAATATAGTAATTTCAACAGGCAGAAAGTCTGTGTAGATGAACAGAGGTCATGACAACGTTTAAAAAATCCAGTGGGTAGGCATTCCCACCATATGTGTCTGAGCTCTCTCAGAGGATTTCTGTGATTTCCTGCATTTACTTTGAGACTAGCTGATGGAGCTTTCTTTCTTCACCAAAATCTTCATACCTTTCTGTGGAGCACCTTTGGGGGGATGATGCAATCAGACCCTTATCAATAAAACCAATGCTTTCCTTCATATTTTGCCATACTGTTCATTTCAGGATCAACCTCAGTTTACATTCCTGTAATTTTGGTGCTTAGAGAAGCCAGCTAATGAATCAGAATTTTGCTTTGTGTATATGTGTTCATGTGAGGGAGAGGCAGACAGAGGAAGGGAAGTAGGAATACAGAGAGAGACAGAGGCAAAGAAATAAAAAGAGAGACAGTGACAGAGAAATAGAGAGAGACAAAGAGACAAGAGATGCACAGACAGATGGGAAGTTAACAGTCACCACTTACTCTCTTCCTCAGAGAAGCCTGGTCCCTGAAATTTCCTTTCTCATATCAACTTCTCTTTGTAGAGAACCACTTTCACCTCCTCAATACATGCTAACCTTTGTCCCTAGTGATCTGATACCATGAAGTGTCTATCTCTGTACGTTACCTGTACCTAGAGAAATACTTTCCCTTCCCTATGTCCTTGAGCAGTGGAAGGGAGAGAAGGGCATACTGTCTGGTAGTGTCCAATCTTCACTAATTATTCTCACTAATTACATCGGGTTCTAAATGCAATTTTCTGTGCTGTAGAAGGAGTACAAGAGTTACCAGCTCCTTTTCAATGTTTTCCCCTGAGGCAAAGCCCCCATTACTCTGTCCTGGTTCTGGTTTTGTATGTGTGGTCATCTAAATTATTATTCTTATGGGAAACCATAGTTCGACAGTCTCCCTTGAAGCTCCCTATTAACCATCTCCCATGCCTGGCATATAACAATTGATTATTATGTCTTCATACACTTGGTAGACATATCTGCAACTGGCATGACAATACTAAAATGCAAAATAATTTTCATGAAAGCTTCTGATGACAATTTTTGAGGTTCTTCATTGTTGAATCTTCTAGAATTGACTTATATGCAGCATTCAAATTAATTGTCAATAAGTTCATTATCAAATTTTCCAATACAGAATGTCACATTGAACTCCAATTTGTGATTTAATGCCTAGAAGCACTGAGTTTTGGAGTTGGAAGCTACTTCAGAGATCATCTAGTCTGGGGTAGGGAACCTGCAGCCTCAAGGCCACATGTGACCTTCTAAGTCCTTAGATACAGTCTTTTGACTGAGTCCAAGTTTTATTGAACAAATTATTTTATTAAGGGGATTTGTTTCGTGAAGTTTAGATTCAGCCAAAGGGCCACATTTGAAGGCCTAGAGGGCCACATGTGACCTCAAGGCCACAGGTACCCTACTCCTAATCTAGTCCAACCCCTTTGTCTAACAGATAAGTAAACTAAAGCTCAGAGAAATGTGACTTGTTCAAGGTCTCGCTAGAAGTCAGTGATATATTGCAAACTAGAACCTAGATCTCTCTTAACTTTGAGGTTTGCGTCTTTTCACTGTCAGTTTTTCTCAGTTCAAAGAATCAAAGGTCTGAGGTAGTGAGAAGAAAGAATAAGAGAATAAAAATAATCTGTTCATGAGTGAGATGTCACCAGGATGAGAAGGGGGGGAGGGAGGAGTGAACAACCATAATAAGAGAAAAACAAGTAAAAATTAGAAAAAGGGGAAGCATTAATATAAGGCCAGGGTCCTTCATTTGTTTTGTGCTATGGACCCCTTTGGGAGTTTGGTAAAGCCTGTGGACCCTCCCCAGAAGAACTTCTTTCTTTCCTAAATTGAAGGAAATGCTAGTTTTTTACTTAGAGATAAAATAAAGATTTTTTTTTTATCCAAGTTCATAGTTTCCCCAAAATCCATCCATAGATCATAGGATAAGAATCTCTGGCATAAGAAAAAATTTGGCCAAAGCCTACCCCTTTCATGTTCTTAATACTGGAAGGCCATACCACATCCAAATGAAACATAGAGCTCTCTTTCTGAATATCAGAGAATCTCTGAGGTGGCAAGGGCCATGGACAGCAGCTCATCCAAGCCACACCTGAAGAACATATTCATAAGTTGTGTGACTCTGAGCAATTCAGTTGGAGCATTAGTTTCCTCACTTGTAAAAGGGGAAGGTTGAAATTGATGACATTTTAAGGTCCATTTCAGTTCTAAATCTATAATCTTGTAATCTGTCCGACAAGTTGCCAGCCATCTAACCTTTGCCTGAAGATCTCTCATGAGGAGGAACTCACTGCCTCCTTTGGTAGGCCATTCTACTTTGGATGTCCCTAATTATTAGAAAAAAAATTTTCCCATTGTATCAAGACTAAAATTGCCTTTTCAATAACCATCAACTATTTGGGATGATATAAGAGTGAGGGAAAATAATCTCTGTATGTCCCTCTCAGCCAAGTGCTTTGATTTGACTTCATCAGATTATGGGATTATAAATTGAGAGCTGAAGGAGACTTTACAGATCATCTAGTCCAACCCTACTATTTACACACAAGGAAACTAGGGCCAGAGTGGTTAGGCAACTCTCCCAGAGTCACACAGGTATTAAGTGGCACAGCTAGAATCTTTAATCTAAGCCCTTTGACTCCAAATGAGAGTCTGCTGAAGAAGGTGAAAAAATGAAGGGGGAAGCAGACTAGAACAGTTTATTCCTACACAAAGTGTAGGAATAGCACCTACATTAAGTAGACACAACAAATATTTTTTTCTTTCTTTTTTTTTTTTTTTTTTTTTTTGCTTTTTGGAGGGCAATTGGGGTTAAGTGACTTGCCCAAAGTCACACAGCTAGTAAGCTTGTCAAGTGTCTGAGGCCAGATTTGAACTTAGGTCCTCCTGACTCCAGGGCCAGTGCTCTATTCACTGTGCCACCTAGCCATCCTACAACAAGTATTTTTGGAAAAGAAAATTAATAAATAAATGAATGACCTTTAAGGGACAGGGAAACGACAAGAAAACCATTATTTTCTAATTACCAAAAGCTCCAAATATTGTTTTTCTTTTTAAAGAGAGTTCTAAGAATAAATCCAGGTAATAATGATAACTATTTGCCCTACCCAAGCAAGAACTACCTAGTTATTTACATTAGTCATAAATTCTCTAAAAGTTTTTTTTTTTTACTTCCCTCAAGCCATAGAAATAAAATATCTTCCCTGTAACATGTTATGTAAATATATACAAAATACTGAAAGTGAGAAGAATGTTATGTAAAAGAAATGCAAAATGGGAAGAAAATATTTTGTTAAAATGATGCAAGTCCTAATTTATCAGTGGCAAGAGTTTCTTGCAGAAGGAGAAAGCTTGGATTTGGTGGTACAAAGAGATGTCAGTTTCTTGATTAATATAATAGATAAACAAATGTAGATAGCTTTGGATGGCTTTACAGAAGTATAATTGTGTACTTTTTACTCATCTCTTGAGGCCAATTAAAGGCTCTTAAATCACTTGCTTAGTTTAATAAATGTTTTCAAAATTGGAATGAACAGTGTGAAATTTGGAGTTAGTTTTTTTTTTTCTTTAAATAAACCTCCCGACCAGAATATTCTGAATTTGTCTTATGAAGGACATGCATGGGCATCCATGTGGAACGTTTATGGGTTGCTAGAACACACATGTGAAACCCAACAAAAACAAATCACTATCATAATCAGAATATGAAGGCCCTCTCTTACAGATAAGGTCTACTATATTGAAAGGAAATATCTAGTGAAAGAATGTTCTGGATTGGACAAGGTTTTGTTGTCTCTGTCTGGGCAAAGTCAGTGAAGTCAACAAGTATCTATTAAGCATTTACTATTTGCCAGCCACTGTGTTAAGTTCTGGTAATACAAATGCACCCCTCCCCCCCCCCC
>CM053590.1:21447939-21489569 GCA_028646515.1 Pseudochirops corinnae | reverse complement strand
AGTGAAGCAAATAGGTTAAGTGACTTGCCCCTGATGACACAGTTATTAAGTATCTGAGGCAGGATTTGAACTCAAGTCTTCTTAAATCATGACCCATCCCTGTATCCAACACATTACTAGCTACTTTAGATGATTAGATGGATACATGGTTGGATAAATGGATAAATGGAAGGAAGATACATACTTTACATAGTTCTAAGCTCTCTGTAATCTCTATATTAGGGGTGGAAGTACTTGGGGAGGGGTGTGTGTGTGTGTGTGTGTGTGTGTGTGTGTGTGTGAGTGATTAGCAACAAAGTGGTAGAATGCTTATAAGCATAAATGAATAAGTTCAGTATTACTGTGGAGGGTAGTGAGGTCCCCATCCCTAGAGATCTTCTAACAAAGCCTGGATAGTCACTTGTTAAAGATATGTTTCCTGCTTTGGGTAGGGTTTGGACTAGATACCCTTTGAGGTCCCTTATGACTAAAATATTGTGATTTATCCTTGGTGAAATTCAATGCAGATGTAACTATGAAGAACTTTAACTCCTCTATCCTGGGACTTGGATCTATCTTATAGATATAGATAAATCACCACCCAAATATGTATATGTTCAATGGTGAAAGTGATGATAAAAGGTTACAGTCCAGTGCAAGCCACTCATAAGTTGACAGCTCTGTCATTGGAAATATTTAACATATTTTTGCTTCAATTCAACTGGGACAAGTGGCATATCTTAGGATGTTCATGAGCCATTGTCCCTACCAGGGAGATAAGTAGAACCTTCCAGACTGGTTAGAGAAAATCTTAGTTCTCAAACTTATTCATTCTTCTCTAGAAGTTCTAATTAGTGCTTCTCTCTGTTTTCTTTGAAATGTTTTCCAGATCAGCAAACAGCAGCTACAAACAGTCAAAGACCGTTTCCAGGCCTTCCTCAATGGAGAGACTCAGATTGTGGCTGATGAAGCCTTCATGAATGCTGTTCAGAGTTACTATGAGGTAAGACTTTAGGATCCTACCAGTGAAAATTAGAGACATTCCAAAGGTGAGTAGTGAGATGGGTGGGAGTTGGAAACATGGGTGGGTACATCTGTTTTCTGGAGAATCATTCTTTCTATGGTGAATATTCACAGTGGAAGTTAACATTGATAATATGAGAGGAAATAACATTGTTCTGGGGGGAAATGTTGACCTTTCTGTTTTTCACCTTCAAAGGATCAAAGATAATGAAATAATGTACTTAGCCCAGTGTCTGGCACATATTATATGCTTAATAAATGCTTGTTCTCTTCCCATCCCCCAATGCCCTATTCTTTGTGTCCACATCCATGCACTCATGTTCATGGACTTAGAGAGGTTCTAGTGTATATAGACAAGAAGCCCTCATAATCTACAAGATCAAGATTTGTTTTGAAGTACTTGTGGAGGGTGGACCATTACTAGATACCCCAGGAGCGGCTGTTCTCTGCTCATCATTCTGTCTCCATGAAGGCTTCACTAAATACTGCTCAATCAAAATTTATTTTAAAAAATAATGATGGGAAAGACACCCCAGTCTTTCACACAGACCCTTTAGGCCCAATGAGATACATGTGGCAAAGCTAGGCTGGGAATGAGACTATAAGTTACTTGAGAGCAAGAGTCCTTGCCTTTTGCCTGTCTTTGTTGTCCCAGTGCTTAGCAGAGAGTACGCACTAATAAATGCCAGTTTACTGATAGGTCCATTCAAGATGGTAGCAAAAGGAACCTTAGAAAAAAGAGATACTATTTAGAACAATTGTTTGCTGGGCATAGTTTTGGGTCCTACCTAAGAACCTTGGAGAGTTCCAGATCTTTGCAGTTCCCTGTTTTAAAGATGAATGAGAAATATGGCAGAGTATATTTCCTTAGCTCACCAGTAAGAGAGATAATAATAAGAGTAATAGCTCTCAGAGGTTTTTGATGGAGGATCTTTGACTTTGTTGTCATCTTCTGGTTGTATGTTTTGATCTTATTTGTCACCAAAGTAAGATTCTATAGTCTGAGGGTTGTTTTTATGCTGTTTACTCCTTTTACCAGTCAAATATTTGACTTTCTAAGTTTTTGTCAGGGTAAGACTGCTTCCAGTGGGGGTGGGGGGTGGATATGGGAGTATTGTCCCAAGCTTCAGGGGTTTTGTGCAGCTGTTTTCAGAGATACTTTTAGAGACTTGTACATTTTCAGCTCTTCCAAGGTGGTATAATCACAGGAGAGGTGTTTACTCCTTTCCTGGCCTGTGCTCTGGTCTGTGAGCAACCACAAGCACGCTTTTCTGCCTTGGAACTGTGAGGAGGATTTCCTCTCCACTGCTGCCACAAGCTCTGCCACACCAACATTACTTCTCACCCCAGGACCACCACTCAAGACCACAACCCAGATCCAGCCAGGGCAAAGCAAGAGAATCCTGCCTCAGTGCCAGCAAAGAGATCCCTGCAATCACCCTCTGATTAGTCATTCGATCCCCACACTCTCTGTGGGCCAGGAAGCTGTGGAAGCACCTGCTGCTGCTGCTGCCACCATCCCTACTGCCCTGGGACTGAGGTCGGACCAAGCTCCTCTCTCATCCAAATCTGTGAGAGTTTTCCCACCAGCTTCTATGCTGTCTTTGGTATTTGTGGGCCAAAAAGTCTAGAAACCACAACAGTTTCCAGTGAGGTCTGCTCTAGCCTCTTCTATAAGGGCACAGCCAACACTGAACTATGCTCCACTTTGATCCCAGTGAGACAGACCCTTCCTGTTGACCTTCCAGGCTGACTTGGGCTGGAGATTTGTTTCACTCTATCATTTTGAGTTCTACAGCTCTAGAATTTGTTTAGTCATTTTATTTTTACAGATATTTGGAGGGGTTTGGGGGAGAACCTAGCAAGTCCCTGTTTTTATTCTGCCATGTTGACTCTGTCCCCCAGAGTATTAGCTCTCATTTATACAATGAGGCAGTGCAGCATGGTATGGAACTAAGAGTTATCCTAGATTCAGGTCCTGGCCCTAACTAATTCTGTTAGGTGACTATACTATGTTAGGTGACCTTGGACAAGTCAATTCAAGCAACTTAGGCAAATCTCTAACCTTAGGAATTACAAAGAAGTTGCTTCTGTTTTGGGGAAAGAGAAATTGAATGATTTGCCTGTGCTCACACAACTGGTAATTGTCATGGATAAGACCTGAATCTAAATTTATCTGACTCCAGTGTTCTATCAGCTATGCTACTTGACCTTTATGATCTATAGCCTTGATCACCAATGGATTGAATCCTGTGCTTACTTTCCCTTGGCAGTCCCTTCTTAGGTATGCTAGGAAGCCTTTAGGTCAGAGGCAGGCAACCTGTGGCCTTAAGGACACATGTGACCGTCTTGGTCCTCAAGTAGAGCCCTTTGACTGAATCCAAACTTCACTGAACAAACCCTCCTTAATAAAAGGATTTGTTCTGCCTTTAGGCTGCAGCTTCCCCATCCCTGCTTTAGGCAATGCTCCACCAGAGTAGCTCATACATTCCTCCTGAGAAGTAGCATTTAAACCCATATTTCCAGGGTTTCTGGAAACCTTCTGTTAATCTCTTCACTATGTCAGACTATAACTAAATAAATTTTTATAACAAAGTTTTGCTACTATGATGATGTAATAATAAGAAAATATCAATCAAAATTTATTTTTAAAAATAATGATGGAAAGACAGATATAAGATGATGGAGAGAAGCCAAAAAGTTACCTGAGTTCCCTCCAGTTTCCCTCAGAAACAACATTAAATCAAGCCTCTAAAAGAATTCTGGAGTGAAAGAGTCCACAAAAAGACAGAGTGAAACAATTTTTCTGTCCAAGATAACTCAGAAGGACTTCAGGAAAGGTCTCTCTCACTAGGGCAAAAGGGGAACACAACCCAGTACAGGTAGTGTTTGGGTAAGCCCAAGGGAGACTCAACCACAGCACAGATCAACCATTGAGACCTTGTGGTTTTGGCTTAGCAGAGCAGTGAAACAGAAGGCCAACTGTGATACCTTCAGCCCCAGCACAACAGGCAAACTGCCAGCTCCAGAACCGAGGGCACAACAGGAGCTACTAGGTTGAGCCACCCTAGCGTAGTGGGCAAGCCACCAGCATATAAGACCCTTGTGCAGAAACTAGCAACCAGACCCTTGGTGCCCAGCATGAGAAGTTGGCACAGTGCTCTCTATACCCCAGGAACAGAGCTCAACTTTCTAAAATGGTAAATAAAACAAAAAAAAAAAAAAATCCCTGACCATAGAAAGCTACTATAGCAACAAGGAAGATCAAAACACAAACTCAGAAGATGACAACAGTGTCAAAATGCCTACATGTGAAGCCTCAAAGGGGAATATGAATTGGTTTCAACCTGAAAAAGTCCTCTTGGGAGAGCTCAAAAAGGATTTTAATAATCAAGTAAGAGAGGTAGAAGAAAAATTGGAAAAAGAAATGAGAGTTATGCAAGAGAACTACGAAGAAAGAGTCAACAGCTTGGAAAATGAAGCACAAAAATTGACTAAAGGAAACAACTTATAACATAGAATTGGCCCCTCCCCTTATCTCCCTCTCTGATTGTTCATCCTACCCTTTCTCTTCCCCTCCCCATCCCCTACCTTCCTTCCATACTTTTTCCTCCCTCCCTTCTCTGGCCTAGACAATGCCACGGTGGAGGTAGTCAAGGAGGCCACAGAGCCCACCCTGGAGGACATCACAGGGCTGTTCCCCGTAATGGCCATGTACCTGATGGGCAAGCTGACAGCCACCAGTGAAGACTAAACTGGAAAATATGGACAAACTGACTGGCTTGAAGTATCTAGAAATGAAAGATATTGCGGTAAACATGAGAAGAAACCTAAAGGACTTAAACTAGAAATATATAGCACTTCAGCCTTATCTGGATCAGATCACTTTAATTGAGGAGTAAGTATCAACTCTTGAGCAGGCAGCTTATTGGATGTTGGATGCATATTCAAAGAAACTAGAATCAAAGTACAAAAAGTTGGAGATGTGATGAAAGACTTCTTTAGCACAAAGACTTTAACAACAAGAATGTTTAATGAAATCTGAAATAAGTGGGATGGAACTTATCACTATGTTTCAATTCCTAAAAGAAAATGGTGCGCTGATCCAAGGAGAATCCTAACCTCCACTTCTGGCTGGATATATAACTCTGACCTCCTGGAACCTCATCTTATTGTGTGCTTTGTTGTGTGCCCTGGACCAAGGCTCAGAAATCAAGACCAACCTCTTCTAGAATAGATACAGATGAGAGGTTCCTGTCTCCCTGTCTCTTCCCTTCTTTCCTTTCCCCTATGGCTCCTCCTCCATCCCCTTCATATCCTGTTCTTGAACCTAAATAATAAATGCTGACTTATGATCCTCAAAAAAAAATAGAAAATAGAATTGGCCAAATGAAAAAAAAATCCATTGAAGAAAACAACTCCTTTAAAAATAGAATTGACCAAAAGGAAAAAGAGATACAAAAGCTAACAGAAGAAAATAATACCTCAAAAATTAGAATTTGGGCAAGTGGAAACTAATGACTCTATGAGACATCAAGAATGAGTCAACTGAAAACAAAAGAATGAAAAAATAAAAGAAATGTAAAATACTTCATGGGAAAAGCAATTGACCTAGGAAATAGATCCAACAGAGATAACTTAAGAATTGTTGGACTACCTGAAACCCATGATAAAAAAAAAAAAAGAGCTTGACCAGCATCTTTCAAAAAATTATCAAAGAAAATTGTGCTGATTTCCTAGAACTAGAGGGTCAAATAGTAATTGAAATGATCATTTCTTGAAAGAGATCCCAAAAAGGAAAGCTCCAAGGAATATTGTAGCCAAATTCAAGAACTATCAGGTCGAGGAGAAAATACTGTAAGGAGCCAGAGAGAAACAATTCAAACATCAAGGAGACACACCAGGATTACACAGGACTTAGCAACTTCAACCTTAAAGAATCAGGGGGCTTGGAATATGATAACCTGGAAGGCAAAGGAGCTTGGATTGCAACCAAAAATCAACTACCAGGTAAAACTGAACATAATATTTCTGGGGAAAAGATGGATATTCAATGTAATAAAGGACTTTCAAACTTTCCTGATGAAAAGACCAGAGCTGAACAGAAAATCTGATCTTTAAATATATGAGAATCAAGAAAAGGTAAGCAGGGGGAAAAAAAAATGATAGCCAATAAGATTACATTGCTTACATTCCTACATGGGAAGATGATATATTGTGACTCTTAAGAACTGTATGTCTATTAGGGCAGTTAGAAGGAGCATTCTTGGACAGAGGATGTGGGTATAAGTTGACTTTAAGGCAATGATAAAAAAAAAATAAGATGCAAAAAAAAAATGATTGTACTGGGAGAAAAGGAAAGGGAGAGGCAGAATGGGGTAAATAATATCATGTAAAGAGGTATGAAGGACCTATTACAGTAGAAGGAAAGAAAGGAGGGGGTGAGCATTGTTTGAACTTTAATCTCATTGGATTTGAAACAAAGAGGGAATCACATACTCTCAACTGAGTAGAAAAATCTATCTTACCTTATAGGGAAGTAGAAGGGAAAAGGGAAGGAAAGAGAGGGGAGCTGATATAAGGGAGGTTAGATTGTGGGACGTAGTGGTCAGAAACAAAACACTTGCAAGGAGGGACAGGGTTAAAGGATAGGGAAAAGTATAAAAAGTGTGTGTGGGAGAATATTATGAAGGGAAATACACAGTGATCATAATTGAATGTGAATAGGATGAACTTTCCCATAAGATGAAAATGAATAGCAACGTGAATTAAAAAACCAGAATCCTACAATATTTTATAAACAAGAAACACATCTGAAGCAGAGAGTAAAAGTAAAAGGCTGGAGCAGATTATGCTTCAGCTGAATTAAAAGAAAAAAAAAGTAGTGGTAGCAATCCTGACTTCAGACAAAGCAAAATCAAAAATAGGTCTAATTAAAAGAGACAAAGAAGGAAACTCCATCTTGCTAAAAGGTAGCATAGACAATGAAGTATTATCAATACTAAACATATATGCACCAAATAGTATAGCATCCAAATTCTAAGAGGAGAAGTGAAGTGAGTTACAGGAAGAAATAGACAGCAAAACTATACTAGTGGGGGACTTCAATCTCCCCCTCTCAGAACTAGATAAATCTAACCACAAAATAAACAAGAAAGAAATTAAGGAGGTGTAGAAAATTTTAGAAAAGTTAGATATGAAAGACTTCTGGAGAAAATTGAGTGGAAATGGAAAGGAATGTATCTTTTTTTCTCAGTGGCAAGGGCACCTACACAAAATTGTCCATTTACTAGGGCATACAAACCTCACGATCAAATGCAAAAAGGCAGAAATATTGAATGCATCCTTTCTAGATCATTATAGAATAAAAATTATGTGCGAGAAACGGCCATGGAAAAATGGGCCAAAAACAAATTAGGAAATAGATAATCTAATGCTAAAGAATTAGGGATCAAACAATAAATCATAGAAACAATTAACAATTTCAGAAAAGAGAATAATAATGAAACAACACACCAAATTTATGGGATGCAACCAAAGCAGTATTTAGGGAAAATATTATATCTCTAAATGCTTACATAAAATGTAAATGAATAAAATCAAAGAGCAGATCAATTAATTGGGCATGAAATTTAAAAAAACTAGAAAAAGAACAAATTAAAAATCCTCAATTAAATACGAAATTAGAAATCCTGAAAATCAAAGAAAGTTTAATAAAATTGAAAGTACAAAGACTATTGAAATAATAAAACCAAGAACTGATTTTATTTTTAAAAAAACAACAAAATAAGTAAACATTTGGTTAATTTGATTTACAAAAAGAAAGAAGAAAACCAAATTACCAGTATCAAAAATGAAAAGATTGAATTCACCAACAATGAAAAAGAAATTAAAGCAGTAATTAGTAGCTATTTTGCCCAATTGTATGCCAATAAATCCAACAATCTAAGTGAAATGGATGAATATTTACAAAAACATGAATTGCCCAGATTAACAAAGAGGAAATAAAATATTTAAATTACCCCATTTTAGAAAAAGAAATTGAACAAGCCATCAATGAACTCCCTAAGAAAAAAATGTTCAGGGCCAGTTGGATTTACAAGTGAATTCTACCAAACATTTAAAGAACAATTAATTCCAATACTATATAAGCTATTTGGAAAAATACGTGAAGGAGTATTACCAAATTCCTTTTATGATACAAATGTGGTGCTGATAACTAAAGCAGGAAGAGCCCAGAGAAAGAAAATTATAGACCAATTTCCCTAATGAATATTGATGCAAAAATTTGAAATAAAATATGAGCCAAGAGATCACATCAGTTTATCATGAGGATAATACACTATGATCAGGTGGGATTTGTATCAGGAATGCAGGACTGGTTTAACATTAGGCAAACTATTAGCATAATTGACCATATCAATAACAAAACTAACAGAAATCATACAATTATCTCAATAGATGCAGAAAAAGCTTTTTATAGGAAATAACTCCTATTCCTATTAAAGGCACTAGAGAGTATAGGAATAAATAGGAGCTTTTTTAAGAAAAAATAAGTAGAATCTATCTAAAACCATCAGCAAGCATTATCTGTCATGGGGATAAGCTAAAAGGTTGCCAATTAGATCAGGGGTGAAAAAAGGATGCCCATAATCACCACTATTATTCAGTGTTGTACTAGAAACATTAGCTTTAACAATAAGAGAAGAAAAAGAAATTGAAGGAATTAGAATATACAATGAAGAAGCAAAATTATCACTCTTTGCAGATGATATGATGGTATACTTAGAGAATCCTGGAGAACCAACTAAAAAACTACTTGAAATAATTAACAACTTTAGCAAACTTGCAGGGTATAAAATAAACCCACATAGATCATCAGCATTTATATATATATATTACCAACGAAGCTCAGCAAGAAGAGATAAACAAATTCCATTTAAAATAATTGCAGACAATATAAAATATTTGGGAGTCTGCTTGTCAAGAGAATCCCAGGAACCATATAGATACAATTACAAAGCACTTTTCACACAAATATAGTCAGATCTACGAAGCATACTATTTTTTTTTTCTTGGCATGGTAGTTGGAGTTAAGTGACTTTCTCAGAATCACATAGCTAGTAAATGTCAAATGTCTGTGGCTGGATTTGAACTCAGGTCCTCCTGACTTCAGGGCCAATGTTCTACCCACCGTGCCTCCTAACTGCCCTGAAGCATACTATTTTAACTTTTTTGTGTGTTTTTTTGTTTTTTCTTTGTCATGGTTTTTCCCTTTTGTTCTGATTCTTCTTTTACAACATGACTAATGTGGAAATATGTTTAACATGATTGTACATGTATCACCTATATCATATTGCTTGATGTCTTGGGGAAGGGGAGGGAAAGAGGGGGGAAATTTAGAACTCAAAATCTTATAAAAATGAATGTTGAAAATTATCTTTACATATAATTTGGGAAAATATTATTTAATAAACTGGAAAGGACAAAAAAAATAATGAATAACAAAGTCTAACTGATACCTATTAAAACTAGCATCTAGAACATTCCTATGAATTAACCCCAAATTCTGTGTTTGGTTCACAGCATTTCCTGAAACATTCAACACATATTAGGTATTCAATAAGTAACTTGTTAAATGAATAGATCAATGAACCAATTGTTTCTGAGTGATTCTGATGCTGCTAAAGTATATAAAGCATTCCTTGCTGAGGTCCCTTCTTATGGGAGGGAGCATGAAGAGGGTTTTTTTTTTTAATGATCCTGAGACAGCTTTATTGATTAGTTTGCTGAATAGCATAATACATCAAACAGCAGTAGACTTTTTGTTGTCTCTTTGCTGGTTACTCAACAAAGTTATTTTATGTGTCCCTTAATGAATTTTCCAGTCGGATTGGTTTTAGGAAGTCAGCTTATTTTTATATATAAAGCTGAATGGGTTTTTTTGTTTGTTTTTATAAGTAGTAAAACTTATTGTAATTGAGAATAAAAGGTGTCGCATCTTTACTTGATGTATGTGACTCACTTTAGGGGGCTGAATTTAATGAAGAGTGACAGAGGTTTGGGGAATAGAAATGGGTAAGCTCAATGGATTGTATTAAAGATTCCATTTGGAAACTGCCAGCAAATAAGATTGTTTCTCCTGTTTTCAAATTATGGGAAGCAGTAGGACAGCCATAAAAACAACCATGGAAGAACAGAGAAGGCTTCATCAAAAGTTGTCAGAGTTTGGTTTCATTCAGGAGAGTTTATAAATTTGCTGATTATAAATCTTAATTAGAAAGCTCATTTGAGTAATTAAACAAATTAAAGGAAAGTGTCATTTCTCTCAATTAATTAAATTCAGAAATTAATAGTCATCAATGTACTAATGAGCCTGTGGAAATTGCCATTATATCTGTAGTGATGCTCATATTTAGCTGTAATAGTTGGTGAAGTCAAAGCTGCTTCCTATTTGGTGGAGTGAGAAACAAGGCATTGAGAAATTGCTGCCTATTTAATGCCAAGATATGTGTAACATCCACCAGGACTATGTGTAAAATACAAAATCACGTCGAATTTTAATTATCTAGCTCTAGAACTGATTGCTCAGCATTCAAATTTCATACACGATTCTGAGTCTTGAAGCTTCAATTTCTAAAAGTGGTTCCATTCAATTACATTCCACAAGCAACTGGTAAGCCACAAGTACGGGCCTGGCATTATGTAGGGCCAGGGATACAGTGACAAAAGCAAATCAGTTTCTGCCCTGAAGGAGCTTGCAATTTACAGTACAATCAACATGTAGTATTTCAGTGGAAGTTAAGTTGTTTCAGTGGAAGCAACCCTAACAACTATGTGGATAGAGCCATTATGTGGATAGAGCCATGATGTAGGGCCAGGGCCTGTGATTTCATTGGTATAGAGAAATTCCAAATTAGGTATTCTTTATCTACCAGAGCAGGTCAATTCTCTACAATTCTCAGTCCTAGATGCCCAGAGTGCTGAGAGGTTAAATGATTTCTTTAGAGTCACAGAGCCTCCATGTGTGAGGCAAGACACAAACTCGCTCTTCTTGACTTTGAGGCTAACTCATTAGTCAGTTCAACATCCTGCCTCCGCAAGTGTCCTGATAGATTTTTTTCTTTTGATGTTAATCAATGGATCCAAATAATTAAAAGTTCTTCCCATCCCTATTATTCTTATTGCCTTTTTTCCCCTACCACTCAAATTTCCTTCTTGGTTAAATTGACTCAACATTTATTAACTGCCTACTATGTGCTAGGCACTGTGCTAAGCATTGGGCATGCAAAAAGAAGCAAATGACAGTTCCTGCCCTCAAGGAGCTTACATTCCATTGGAGTAGACAACATGCAAACAAGTATATGCAAAGCAAGACACTTTCAGGACAAATAAGAACTAATTAAAAAAGGAAAGGCCCTAGAATTAAGAGGGATTGGGGAAGGCTTCCTGTAGTAGGTAGAATTTTAGTTGAGACTTAAAAGAAGCCAGGGAGGACAGTAGGTGGAACAGAAGAGGACGAGTGTTCCAGAGATGTGAAACAGCCAGAAAAAAGAGTTATCAGTGGCTGGCTTCCTCAGAGGAGATCTTCAGCAGTCAAAGAACAAGATTCCTCCCCTCCTCACTCAATGATAGATTGAGTTCTCCCAGATCTAGAAGGCTTTCTCAATAGAATGTCAAGCCAACAGCTACTACCATGATCCCTTGGCCTCATTTGACTGATTCCCAAGAAAGAATGCTAATAAGTAGGTAGCACTTCTGTGGTCAGAGAACTTGGCTGTGTAGTTGTTAAACACCAGAGGGATTTCATTGTCAGCACTGATGTGTGCCAACAACATACATCCTTCATCAGCTCTTGCTGTCTTTATCCCTCTTTCTCCTTTGATCCAACGGTATAAGGTATATAAAGTATTTTGTATAACCTTAAAGTACCATATAAATGTGGACTCTTAATATCCAAAGTCTTAGGAGAAATCAAATGCAGCAATTCCTCTGAAAATTTTGATTCCGAGGAGTCTGCTCTTTCATTAACAAGCCTTTATTAAGTGCTTAGCATAAGCCAAACATTTATTTGGAGGCCTGGTTTTCCTTTGATTCTACTAGGAAATGTTGGATAATGACTTCATAAATATAAAATGAAAGAGGTTGGTTAGACAGTCATTCATTTGGAAAAGATTTGGGTGTTCTAGGTGAACTTCCAGCCTGATATGAACCCATAGTATGCTATGGCAGCCAAAAGAGCTAAAGCAAGCTTTGGCTGCAATAAAAGGGGGCAACTATTGCAGAAATAAGGAGGTGAGAGGTCTTCTGTTTGGAGTTATAATCAGGTCACATCTTAAGTGTGTGTTCAGTTCTGGGAATACTGTTTACATAAGGATATTGCTCAATTGTATTACATCCAAAGGAAGTTAACCATTATGATGAAGTTTTGTTGAAGATCCTGAGAATGTTGAGCTTGGAGAAGAGAAGACTCAGGGAAGCCATGCTAGCTGCCTTCCAATATGTGAAGGACAGTTGTGTAGAAGAGGGATTGCACTTGCCCTATTTGGCCCCAGGGGGTAGAATCAAGAGCAAAGAGAGAAATGTTCAAGAATAGAAATGTTTGTTTGACCTCAGGATAGTACCAAATAATTATGAGATATTCTAAAATAGGATGGGCTGCCTCAGAAAGTAGCAGGTACCTCTTTCACTGGGGATCTCAAAGCAAAGGCTGGATAACTATTTGCCATATTTGCCAAAGAAGGAAATTTTTTTCAACCCTAAGCTTTAGTTCTCTAAAATTCTGTGAACAGGTTTCTACTCCAAAGGTTCCCTACCAACGTGCATACAGTGAAATCCAATGGACAGAGGAAACAGGGATTTGTAGAGGTAGTCAAGTCTGCTAGCAGCTACTCAGGAAGACAGCACTAGAGAGAAAGAAGGAAAGCCCTAGAATCGTTTGCATCTAGCTAGGAGCACCCAAATTCCTAGTATCCGATACCCACCCATCCAGCACTTTGTCCTTAGCAAAGGAATAAAATAGGGTGTGGATCAGGACAAAGAAGGTATTGGTTCTCAGCCTTGTTGACACCAGTAAAGCTGGAGGCAAAGCCTTGGTACTCCTCTCTCCCTCTGATGTCTAGCACTGATTGAGGCTGACTTGCCTCCTGAAAACAGGTATGATTTACCAAAAGAGGAAGATAAGTCAGCTTATTTACAAAGCTTTAAGGTTCAGAATAAGAGGGTACCTCTCTAGTCTCTTCCCAAGCAGCCAGGAGCTCACTTGCAATACTGCCTAACTGAACGTACCTCATTTTCCTGGTACACTTAATGACCAGCTGGTATTTTTCTCCTGCCTCATGAGAGGTGAGCACATGTGAGAAAGCTAGATTGTTAAGCCCTTCTGCACATAGAGCAGTAACCCCTCCTTTTTCTGCTCTGATCAGTTTGGATTCCAGGAGCCCTGGAGGTTGAGGAGGGAGGTTTCCCCCAGCTCTTATCATGGAAACACAAGTACTTCTTTTAATCAGCTGCCAGTGGGGCTGATTGCAGCCTGGCAGATAAAGCTGGACAGCTCATTAATCCTTTAATCTCTTGGATACTGGATTTATGGAGTGGAGAGAATGCATGGACCTTCGACCCCCTGGATTTTTGAAGCTCTGAGGCTTCAGTCACATGCCTGCATCTAGGCTATGGGAAAGTGCAGCCACTTCTCCCTCCCCCTAAAGTTTTTTCAGTTCTCTTTCCAGGTTAGCACAAAAGGCTGCCCTGTATGATTCCCATTCCTTCTTTGGCCACTCTGGCCAAGTCTTTTAACTCCTTGAAGCCTCAATTTCCTCATCTCTAAAACAGGCATGATAAGAGCACCTACCTCACAGGTTTATAAAGATCCAGTGAGACAATGCATTTTGAGTGCTTTGTAAATATTAAAGTGCTATGTGATTGCTGATATGATGGTTATCATTATCATCTTCCTGGCACATTGGAGAAGGGGTGAACAGAAATAGTGATGCTACAAGAATCATCGGTTCTCTCTCTCCTGCTGATAAATCAGGGTATGGTGGCAATGAGAGTAGAATATGGGCAGAGGGAGTAACTAGGGGTAAAGAATGAGAGAGAAGATGCCATGAGCATATGCCAAACTCATTCTAGCCCTCGTGTTGCATACGTCTGGGATAAGCAATGGGAAGTCCTTGCCATTGTCTGATACTTAGCCAATCATACCCTATAAAAAACTAGCTTGGAACATCTCTCCATGTTAGGATGGGATTTCATAGGGATAAATGTAAAGTCTAACACAGATTCAAATAATCAATTTCACTGAAAAGAGGGTGCCAGACAACCTTTGTTCTGAAAACAACCAGCAGGTTTAGAATGACTCTGATTCCAAGGGTGTACCTCTACTAATTTCTTCTCAGCAATTTATAGTCTTAGAGAGTAAACTGGGAGCATTTGCTTAGGGTCACACAATCTTAGGTGTCAGAGGTAGGATTTGTTCCTTAGGGATGGGGGTAGGATTTGCATTCTTGTCTTCCTGACTCTGAGAGCAGCTCCCTATCCATTCTAAAAACCTGCCTCTTATCTAAGAACTTCATGTTTACACAATGTTTTGCTCAGCACAACCTGGTGTGGTACAAAGCATATACATTCTGCAGATGAGGAAAGAAAATGTAAGTTGTGACACAGCTAGTCAAGGGCAAAGCTGCAAGAGTCAGTTTGTAGTGAATGTTTGTTGATGGTGGTAACTCCTTTAACCTTGAGTCCTTCTGTAAGGACTATGAAAAGCAGAGGACGCTCATCAGTTGATCAACAAACCTTTCTTAAACACTTATCAGGTGTCAGGCACTATGCTAAGCTCTGGGGACACTAAAAAGAGGCAAAAGACAGCCCTGGGACTCAAGGAGTGAATAATCTAATGTGGGAAACAAAAACCAAGTATGTACGAAGAAGATACATACAGGAAAGTGAGAAAAAATCAACAGAGAAGGCACTTGAATGAAGAGAGATTGGGAAGGCTTGCTCTGGAAGGTAGGATTTTAGTTAAGACTTGGAGGAAGCCAGGAAGCCAGGAGGCAGGGATGATGAGAGAGAACATTCCAAGCTCGAAGAACAGCCAAAGAAAATGCAGGGAGTGAAGAAATGGAACGTGGTCTTCAAGGAGCAATCAGTCACTGGACTGAAGAATACATGTGGGAGCATAAGGTGTAAGAAGAATGGCAAGGTAGAAATATGGTGCAATTATGAAGCACCTTGAGCATTCAACTCAAGATCTGGTATTTGATCCTAAAGGGACTAGGGAACAACTTGAGCTTATTCAGAAGGGGGATGACACCCTGCGTTTCCATCTCATGCTAAGATTTCTTCTCCTTGTGGCAAGTCCTGATTAAGCTCCCAGGAATGGAGACTGGGAAATCACCTTCTAGCTAGAAGAGACATATGGAAAACTTGCCTCTTTCTGGCATTAGGAAAATGACCATGGATTGCTTAGAGCACTTATTGCTGAATCTCAGATTACAGAGATGTTATTTGAAACCCATCAAAATGGAGCCAGTTCCCATGAGTGGTAAGGCCAAAACCTGACTCTTTCAAACCCAAATTCCTGTCTTACCTACATGGGAGGATGGTTGTGTGACCCAAAGAAGATAATGTTCATGCTTTTCCAATTCAGCATGGCTAGTCAATAAAGGGCTGGACATGGAGGACCAAGACCTAGGCACAAATCCTGGCTCACCAGTCATGTGACGTTGGACACTAGGCCCCAAGTGATCAAATCTCTTTAATCTCTCCAAACCTCAGTTTCTTCCTCTATAAAATGGAATTAATAATAAATACACCTCATAGAGTTGTTGTGAGAATCAAAGGAGATAATATCTGAAGGGTGTTTTGCATACTTTAAAGTACTCTCTTTGCAGGTCACTATTATTGTAGAAATGCCTAGTCTTCTTCATATACAATATGGTCTAGATTGTTCTGGCTGATACCTGGAAGTGATTAGAATTTGTGAACTATTTTAAAAGGGAAGGATGGCCTTTATTCAAAAACATTTTCAGTCACTAACACCCAAGTGCTGTGATAACCGCCCCCCCTGCTTAATCAGACTCTTCTGGACCATTAGGATATCAGGAATATCACTGTTTCCTTAGTGATGCTAACAATGTGAGGGTTTTTTAAAAATGATTTCTAAAAGGTTAATCACTATGTCAACAGGGGTGCCTAGGTTGTCTCCCTTATGAAAATGTAAGTTCCACAACAGCAGGGATGGCTTTTACTTTTTCTCTCTCTCTCTACTATTTGGTAGAATACTGGGCATATAGTGATTAATGAACGAACTTTATTGCAGTGTAGGGTAGTGAGAAGTGTGACATGCATTAGTTCTAGTTTGGAGTCAGGAAGCCTGGGTTCATATAGCAACTCCATTTTCTAGATGGGGTCCTGGGCAAGCCTCTTGACATTTCACTGAGTTTTCTCACCTGTAAGGGGGAATAGAGAAAGCCTGGCACTCAGGATGGGACAGTTGGCTTGGAGCTAGGCAGAGCTGGGTTTTAAATCCCAACCCTGACATTTACTTGCTGTGGGATTCTGGGTAAGTCACATCTCCGTGTCTCAGGCATCCTCTAGGACTTCTCTGTCTCTGTCCCTACATTAGGACTTTCCTATTCTGAACAAATCGTTGATACTTCAGGAATTTGATAAAAATAAATAAATAGATTTCTTGCATTAACTATTTCAGAGTTGTATGAAAGGTCATCTTTAAAGTTCTGCTTATCTGTAAGTTATTGTCTCTGCCATGCCTCACTCCCAGATCCCATGCCAAGTAATTTCCAGGCTCAAGATCCTTGCTTTTTTTTAATCAGTGTAATCAATGGCCTTATTTCTGGTTCTCTCGTAATCTTGGTCAACCTTCTCTGGAAGCGCACCAGTTCTCAATGTTGCTTATAAAAGTGGGACTCCCAACTGGCACAAGGACTCCACATGTGTTCTGAGCAGAGGAGAGTAAATGAGACTAGACTGGTAACTCAGTGTAGTCCATGAGACCAAGCTCTCTCTAGCTTCAGGTAAATGAACTACTTGGCACAATCACACAGGTTAAAATATTTAACAGAACTATTCTAGAGGGGAGATTCTTCAAAGTGCCATCAATTACATTCTATGCCCCAAATTCCAGGCTGCTTAATCAGGGTTCATAGTGCGCTTGTCCACTGGGACAGAGTGAAGTGCTATACCTTTTGTGGCTAAAGGTCAGTAATAAGGGAGAACCTCCCCCTTTCCAGAATCACAAAGCTAAAGTGACTCTGAGGAAAGCATGAGCTAATCCATGTCACTTATGATGAAGATCTAATCAGTCAGCCTTCTAGGAACTCCCCATCCAGAGTCCTATGTTTTCTTGATAATTGCAAAAGAGTCCTGTATTTAGCATATGAAACAATCTCTAGGACAGTCAGAAGGGGTGAACTTTTCCCCCAATTTTCTCTGAGCACACAGGTAGACACAATCACTAGGCTGTACAAAATAAAGGTGTGTTGTCATTGTTCTTTTTATCTCACACACACATATGAGAGAATAGAAGCTAATTATAGTTAAGAATGTACTTATTCAGATGAGGATATATAAATCAGTTACTACAAGATAAAATGCAGAATAGGGAATAAATATACCACCCATCATTCCAAATAAAGATTCAAGGATCACTTCTTGGCTAGGTATGGGGTGCCATGGTCTAAGCACATGGCTTAACCACCTACTCTCCTGAGACCACCTCTGGATCTTGCAGCATGCTATACAGATGACTCCACTTTGCACTCAATTTTCTGCTTGCTACATCCCACTGATAACAGGTATTAAAGTGCCATTCTACTAGAAAGCCTAGCTCATTTTCATGAGTTGCTTTCTAGGTCTATTACCTCCCCCCCATTTGGAACTTTTGCGGATGATGTTTTTTAATCCAAGTCCAAGACTTCACACTTATTTGTAGTTTCGGCCCCGATTTCTAGAATATGGATATCTGATTTTGGATGCCCCCATGACATCCAGAATGTGAGCTATTACATTCAATTCTGTGCCATTAGCAAATGTGATATCCATGCCATCTATGCATTTATTCACGTCATTACTAAAAATGTTGAACAGAACAGGGGTAAGGATGGAATACTCCTCCAGAAACCTCCCTCTCATTTGACATATAGCTATCAATCAATGCTCATCAAGGCCGGTCAGTAAGCCAATTCCAGACCCACTTAAGAGTGCTATCATTGAATTCCTATCTTTCCATCTTGTCCAAGATGATATTGGGAGAGACTTTATGAAGTGCCCTGCTGAAATACAGCTCTAGTGTTACATAACATTCTCTGAACTCTTCCTCTAATAACCCCGTCAAAAAGAAAATGAGGTCAGTGTGGAATGACTTGTTCTTAATGAAGTTATACCAGCTTTTAATGATTACCTCATCCCTCCCTGAGTGCTCCCAAGACCATCTCTTTCATAATCCATGCTAGAATTTTACCAGGAATTGACCTCTTTTTCCCCCTGTGTAAATTTAGGATATCTGCCCATCTCCGGTCTATCAGCTCTTCTCCCCTTCATCATCATTCCTACAAGATCACTGACAGTCAGGCTTTTTCTAAGATAATGACAGCCCTTTTTTATCTCATCTCCTCCTATTCAATAAAATCTGTACTCCTCCCTCATTTCGCAGCTGTTGATGAAGGGCAACATTGATTGATAGGTTGGAGGAACTGAATTGACTATCCTCCGCAATTCCTCTGTGTGTGTGTGTGCGTGCACATATGTGGACATGTGTGTACACATACATACATGTGTATGTGTTTATCTGTATATGTATATATACGTGTCTGTGTGTGTGTGCTCATGTGTCTTCCCTTATTTATGATCTGCCTGGAAACTGACAAGTGAGTACAGTGGATTTATGACTCAGATGGGGCCTCTGCCTGGGGTCTAAATCTCCACGTTTATTCATAAAGACCTTAAATCATTCTCCCAGAATAAATGGCTTTTGAGAGTTGTTTGAGAAAGAAAACAGAAAGGCATTAGTATTTACTCATCATATTCATTACCACATGAGGATAGCACAGACACCACTCACTGTCTGATAGTTCAAAGACCCAAAGTAGATGACAGAACTAGCAAATTAATTCCCCACAACCAAATTCTCTCCTGTTGGCTGTTTGGTCTCTTCCTGATACTTCATCTTTCCCATTTCCCTCAATCCTTTGTTACCTTAGTCTCTGTGCTTGAAATTCTTCTCATCCTGACTAATTCTGTTGCCTATGTGTCTCAAACTAATGTGGCTACAACTTAGATGTGCATGTGTTTTTTAAAGGGCATCCTTATCTCTGCTCCTTGGATCATGTCTACCATCCATGTTGCCTTCACATATCTCCCTCAAACAAACCACCACTAGCTGGCATGGCATCTCTCTCTCTCTCTCTCTCTCTCTCTCTCTCTCTCTCTTTCTCTCTCACCTTTTGTGACTAAACTCATTGAGAAGGCTGGCTACAATAGGCACCTCCACTTCCTTTCCTGTTACTCTCTTCTTAACCCTTTTTAACCTCTCTCTGAAGTTACCAATGGTCTCTTAATTGCTAACCCTAATGATGTCTTTTCAATTCTCATCCATCTTGACCTCTCTGCAGCCTTTGAACTGATCAATCACCTTCTCCTTGATGTTCTACTCTGTCTTCATTTCTGTGACTTTACTGTCTCCTGATTCCCCTCCTAGGTCTGTGAATAGTCTTGCTCTGTCTCCTTCACTAGACCTTGATCCAATTCACACCAAATAACCTTGGGTTTCTCCAAGGAAATCCTGGGCTTTCCTCTCTTCTCCCTTTATATTATTACACTTGATGATCTTATCAGCTCCTGTTGACTCAGTTGTGTCTGCAGAGGATTCTCAGCTCTATTTGTCCAGCTCTAACCTCTCCTCTGATCTGTAGTTTGGTGCTTCCAACTGCTTATTGGACATCTCAAACTGGATGGCTCATAGACCTCAAGGCCTGTTGATTCTACCTCTGCAGCATCTCTCACATCTCTCTTCTGACACTACCTTCACCCTATTACAGGCCTTCATCACCTCATGTCTAGTCTCTTGCTTTAACTTGCTGGTTTGTTTCCCCTTCTCAAGTCCCTCCCCACTCTATTCCATCCTGTACTCACTTGTCAAATTGATCTTCTCAAGGGGCAAATCTGATCATATTACCTCTTTATCCAACCAACTCCAGTGACTCCCTATTGATTCTAGAATCAAGCCCTCTGTTTGACTTTTAAAGGCCTTCATAATCTAGCCCCCTCCCCCCCCCAGTCTTCATGCACTTTATCATCCCTCTTTTCCCCCCGATCCCTGTATCGTGGGGTCCAGTGACAGACACTGGCCTCCTCACTATTCTTGAACAAGATAGTTCATTTCCTAACTCTAGACATTTTCACTGGCTATCCCCCATGCCTTTTCCCTCCTGGTTTCTACCTCTTACCTTTCTTATTTTCCTTTAAGTCTAAGCTAAAATCCTCCCTTCTACAAAACATCTTTCCTGACACCCTATCCCCTTAATCCAGTGGTTCTCAACCTTCCTAATTCCTTGACCCTTTAACACTTGTATGTGGGAGTATCTGCATGTGGGCTGACCTGCCTGGAGATGGATAGAGGATCAGTGTCTCAGTTCCTAAAGACCATAGGAAATATGTTTTCCGATGGTCTTAGGCGACCCCTGTGACCCCTATGAAAGGGTCACAACCCACAGGTTGAGAACTGCTGCCTTAATCCTAGTACCTTCCCTTTGTTGATTATTCCCAACTTACCCTCTACATATCCCAACACTTAGCAAGAGCCTGACAAACAGTTGGCATTTAATAAAGGCTTGTAGACTTGACTTGACACAAGTCCTAGTATCAGACAGACCTTTCCTCTGTTTTCAATCAAACCGCAGTTTCAACATCTAGATTACCTAGACCTTACTGAGAGGTCAATAATAGAAAAGATCAGCGAAAGGAAGGAAAGATCGTAGATTTAGAACTTGAAAGAACCTTAGACATTGAGTCCAACCCTTTCGTGTTTATAAATGAGTAAACAGGTTTAGAGACGTCAAGCAACTTGCCCAGGGTCACATGGCTATTGAGTGTCTGAAGGAGGTTTTAATCTCAGCTTGGAGACAGTCTCTAAGGAAGACAGAGGAAAATCCCCTTTCTAAGTTTTTCCTTCTTCCTTATTTTTCTGTCTCCATTCAACCCTTAGTTCTAAAAGCATCTGCCAAAAGGTCTGGGGTATGCAATGTGTTTTGTGATTGTTAGATGGAGAATCCACTTGTGTGGGGGCTGAAGCTCTTCCAGTGAAACCTTAGGCTATACAAACTGAAGATGGCTCACTGGGGATTCACACTATGGTCCTTCTCTGTAACTGATTTAATATCAAACTCCAAAGTCAGAAAGAGTTAAGACCTGACATTCTGACATATTTCAACCCCTGGTCTTTAGATCAGCTACTCAGACTGATATTTTTATGCATGGGAAAATGAAACCAATGATGAGCCAGTACCTCCTGATTTCCTAACATCAGCATTCTTAACCCACGGTCTGTTGCCTTTTTTTTTTTTTTAATACAAGATATTCCCAATTTTAATAGTTGAATACTGCACTAAGACTTTTGGAATGCATTGTATTTTGGTGATGTTATTTCAACATAATTGGTTTCCTTTGTAATAGAATTTTTTAATTCATTTAAAAACATTATTCTGAGAAGGATTCCATAGGCTTCATCAGACATCAGAGGTGCCACAGAGGTGGCATCTGTGTATAAATGTGTTGTATTATTCTTTTTGTTTGTTTTATTTTTGCTTTTTGGAGAGGGAATGCAGGGCAATTGAGGTTATATTGCTACAACAGAATTTATTGCTACAACAGAAGTTAAGAACTCTTACCGAGAAGTATGCTTGGTGAGAAAGTGATAGGCTGAACTTAAGACAAGTTCATATGCTCATGTACAGTAGTGAGTATGTGCTGAACCTTTCTGGAGAAGTTCACGTTTGAACTGGTCTCCTGAAGAATATTTTGTACCTTCAGAGTTATGACTGTGACAGCATCAGATGTTTCCTTCTAAGATGCTTCCTGGTTTGCCATATATTCCAAATCCATTTTGCATATGTAACCTCAGGAGCAGGTAGATAATGAAATGTATGAAAAAGAAAGTTTGGGCTTGAGGCCGGAGGCTAGAATGGAGAAACAAAGGGCTTTCTCCTTTTGAACATGGGTGACAAAAGTAGTCCTCTAAGGACATGATGGAATTCTAATTAAATGTTTGCTTTCTTTCCTTCCTTACTAGGTATTTCTTAAAAGTGACCGGGTAGCCCGAATGGTACAGAGTGGTGGGTGCTCAGCCAATGACTCCAGGGAGGTCTTCAAGAAGCACATAGAAAAGAGGGTTCGTAGCCTTCCAGAGATTGATGGTCTTAGCAAGGAGACAGTGTTAAGCTCCTGGATGGCTAAATTTGATGCTATTTACCGTGGAGAGGAAGACCCCCGGAAGCAACAGGCCAGAATGACTGCCAGTGCGGCCTCTGAGCTAATCCTAAGCAAGGAGCAGCTCTATGAGATGTTTCAGAACATTCTGGGGATCAAGAAGTTTGAACACCAGCTCCTGTACAATGCCTGCCAGGTAAGATGTCTCACCTGTCTCATTGTCACCTTTGGGACCTCTCATGTTTCTTTCAGATACTGCAGGAGAGAAGACATGGCACCCATTTGGGTTATGGCCAGCTGCCTAGCTTAATGTTGCATCATAGAACACTGTATCTATGGCCATGCTGGAATGTTATGCTGGAAGCCTTTGGTCAAAATATTGTGATTGTGACCACAAAGTGAGGGATGCCATTCCAAATAGAAGCCCACTTATATATTACTTCATAAACCTTAAAGTGCTGTATAAATACAGAGCCACAATTAGTGATGTTTGTTCTAAGAGCAAGTGGCAAAAAAATGTACCCAGACTGTGAAGGGCTTACCTGGAGCCAACTAGTAGTGTCTTATTTCTACTCAATCATTATTACTAACTAGGTATTACATTACTATAGGATAACAAATTGTGTCAACACTCTCTAAATTTCAGCAACCTGATCCAGCCAGCCCACTCTGGTGGCATCTGTGTATAAATTTGTTGTATTATTCTTTTTGTTTGTTTGTTTTATTTTTGCTTTTTGGAGAGGGAATGCAGGGCAATTGAGGTTATATGACTTGTCCAAGGTCACATGCCTAGTAAGTGCTAAGTATCTGAGTGTGGAATTGAACTTAGGTCCTCCTGACTTCCGAGCCAGTGCTCTATTCACTGTACCATGTAGCCACCCCTATTATATTATTCTTGTTTTGGTTCACTCCGTTCAGGAGGCCAGAAGCAGCACCTCTAGCCACACCCATCAGTTAACTAGATCAAGATTGGTGACTAAGAATGGAATAGTTTTCAACTATTCATTAATGTTCTGTCCACAAGTTCATCAATGAAAATCAATCTAGCCATCTCTTTGAGTCTCAGTGCTTTCTGAAAATCATTATAAGTTCTAATCTGATCATTTTTTGCCACTAAACTATACAACACCAGGGATAAAATATGCTTCCAGGCCCCAGACCTTCAGTTTGAATTATTTTCTTATTGTTCTTTACATTTACATAGTTGTAGTCATTGTATATGTTGTTTTCCATGTTCTATTTTGTTTTGCATCAGCTCATATAATCACCTGGTTCTTCTCTATATTGATCCTTTTCCTCATTTCTTATGGCAAAGTAAGATTTTGTTACACTCCTATATCACAAGATTTTAGTCATTTCTTGGTTGATATATATTTGCTTTGTAATCAGCTGTTTCCTACTATAAGAAGTGCTGCTATAAATATTTTGATGTATATGGGACCTTACCTTTTGTCACTGATTTCCCTCTATTATTTGAGGGTGTTTCTTAAAATGTTTTATGAATGCTTTTAAATACCACAATCACATTCCTATAATTCTTTCACTGTAACCTCTCTTATTAAAAAAAAAACAAACTTTGAAACAGTTAAGTAAAAATATATGATTCTGAAACTTAAAAAGAGTATACAACATTCTGTTCCCATAGTCTACCTTTCTACTGAGAAGAGAAAACGTATTCTAGCACAAATTCGGTATTGATACCAGCATTCGCTCTATACTCTGTTGTTCTTTGGAGTTGTCTTCATTGGAATTATTGCAATCATTGAGTATTTCATGGGATGAGGCTACATCACAAAATCTAGCCAATAGAATGTCAAAATTCTGAAAAGGATTGCAGACCATTATTTTACCATTGGAGTAAAGACTGAGATATTCAAATGTTCTCACCATGAGAACAAAAAAATAATTGGGCAAGCTACTTTTTCTTCTTCTTACAATGATTTGTTACATGTATAGATAGATTTTGTCCCAATCTCTATTTTTCCTCAGATCTTAACATCATTGGGATGAATCCATTGATGTGCCACTATAGTTTTGCTCTTAATTCAACTTCATGCATCTTTTGAGACAGGGGCATTATATGTCAAGGCCGTCTTTCTCATTCTCCCCTCATAAAAGCAAAGTGAAGTGCAGAATTCATTTCCTTTTTTCCTTTTCACTATCTTTCCTATGAGATGGAAAAAGATACCAATGGAAAAGAATTTGGTGATTTGATTAATATGTCTCTTTTTCCCTAAATAATCCTTTTTCCCTTCAGTAGAGAAGAATGAGTAAAAACACAGATTAAACAGAAACACTCAAGGTCTGTGACACAGAGTCCTTACTTCAGGCTTGTTGTCCGTAGGTTTCAGATAATCAATGAGGGAAAACTGGGGGGAAATGAAGGATGTTCAGGGTATATCCCTAGCATCTGAAAATGACAGCATGGAAAGAAACTACCATGACTTTCCTCCTCCCAACTGTCCTTTAGTACCACTCTCAGAGAGAGATTAATAGCCTAGGTGGATTATTGACCTGACCTCATGAAACATTTTTTTGTTGTTTTCAGTTGTTGTTGCTGTTGTTGTTTAATGTAATATATCCTCTCTAAGTATGTACAGTAGAATCACTTAAGTAGAAGATAGCATTGAACAGAGATCTGGCTCAGAATCCCATAATCTCAGATCTGAAGGGGACCCTCAAAGTTATCTAGTCCAACCTGTAGCTGTACAAGCACCTTCATCATCATCATCATCATCATCACAACAAGAGCTCACATTTATATAACATTTTGTGGTTTCCAAAATGCTTTATTCACATTCTTATTTGATCCTTATAACAACAATTAATTATCCCCATTTTACATGTCTTCTATATCTCATCTAATTAACCACATTTTGTTACCTAATTATGATGCCAAAAACACAAAATGCAAACCTGTTGTGTTGGGCTTGTAGTTGGTAAAATGGAGACCCCTTCCTGGTCTATGCTTCTCTGGGTCTTGACCAGGGCCCTGAGCATTTGATTAGTCCAATTTCTTTCTTAAAAAACTTCTTTGAAGGTCCATTTTGATTCCAGGGAAGACAAAGCCTAATCAAATTAGTCTCCTTCCCTCTTCTCTCTCCCCCTTCCACTCCTCAATTTGACACAACTGTCCAAATAATATTCTTAAAGAATGAGACCAACCATGTCACTTCCCTGCCTCCCTATTATTCCTTGGATCAAAGAAAATTTTCCCTTATGATATTCAAAGCCCTTTCTCTTTAGTTCCCACCTATCCCTCCAGGCTTGTATCCCTCATATACACTCTACATCCCAGCTCTATTGCTGCTTCCTGTTCCTTCCCAAGTCTATGGACCTCAGAGGCCATCTAGTCCAACCCCCTCATTGTTTTTGTTTTCCAGACAGGAAATTGAGGCCCAGGATAGTTAAATGGCATACCCATTGACATACAAGTACTGTCCAAGGTACTATTTGAACTGATCTTCTTACTCTATTTTCAATGCTTTTTTCCCATTGCAGCAGTTATGTGACACATGACTTGGAGCACAGAACTCAGAGTCAGGAAGACCTGAGTTCATATCCCACCTCACACACTTACTAGCTGGACAAGTTAACTTGTCTGCTTCAGTTTCCTTGTCCATGAAATGAAGATAATAATAACTCCTACTTCTTAGGGTTGTTGTTATAATCAAATGAGATTATATTTGCAGAGCACAATGCAAATCTTAAAGCACTGTATGAATACTAGATGTTCCTATTACAACCCCACTTCCTTTCTCCTGCACCTTTTCTTCTTTGACAAACCTCTTTCTCCCCTTGCTCCAGAAGGGCCATCAAGTTAGGCAGCCTATGATAGATGGATGTTGACTCATTTGGTTACTCTTTGCCCATAGGCCCTCGGTCTCTCTGTTATTGTCAGGGTGAAGCATGACTCCCTCAGTTATACTGTTATTATGGACTCAAAGTTGTAGACTGAGACACATCCATTCTTGCAGTCGACCCTTAGCCTACTACATGGTCACAAAGGAGTTCTCCAGCCACAAAAAAATGCTGATGCAGTAGTAATGGCAAGTGAAAGATTTCTGTCTTGCTTGGACAAAATAAATGCTCTTTGTCATTGTTGTTGTTTTCCACCTGAAATTCTAAAGATCTTAGTCATAGCTCTAGAGCTGTAAGCTCTAAGACCCTGGTCTCAGAGACCAGGGAGTCTAAAACTCCCTCACTTTACAGATAAGGAAACTGAGACCCATGGAGGTGAAGTGATTTGTCCAAAATGACTCAGGTGGGAAGTGTCAGGAGTGGACTTCAAACCCAAGGCCTTTGATTCCAAAGACTGTGCCCTTTACACTCTGCAAAACTCTCCTAAGATTTGAATTTACAGCAACTTTAAAGGCCAATAATAAGGTATAATCAATGGAGGACCATGGCCATGGTCAAGTCTCTGAACCTGTCAGGGACCCCCAGGCAATTCTTTGAAGCTTAAGTTACAGATGCGTTGCTGATCTGCATTGGAGAAAAGAGTTTCCAAGTCAAGATTTACCCCATGCTGATAAAAATCACAGGTCCATGGAAAGGGGTGCCAGTGTGGGTGGGAGAGAACCACAAACTAGAGTCAATTTCATCTGTAAAAACAAGATAATAATAGCACCTTTCTCCAAGGTTTGTCGCAAATATAAAATGAGATGACATTTGTAAAACACCTTCTGAACATTACATAGAGATGTATAGATGTTTATATATGCATGTATGAATACATATGTGCCTTGTGTGGCTAGACACAGATATGTGTGAACACATACACATATGTGTGTATACCAAATACATATATGTGTATATAGTTCTATATATGCACATATATTTATACGTGTATAGGTATATATAAATACATGTTATGTGTATGTGTATCTATATATGGATATGGATATGGATATGGATATGGATATGTATAGACTAGCTATGGTTGTTGCCTTCTACTCTTCTGCCTTACACTGGCTAATTCAAGTTGTCATTTAATTTCTGCATTGATTCCCCAGAATTCAGAACTTATTGCTTTGGGAAGTTCTTCAATGAACTGTAGCCCATGTAGGTTGGTCTCCTAGGCTATAACAGATGGTGTATGTCTGGTGAACAGTGGCTCCCAGGAAAATCCTATTAATAATTGATCTATTGCCTCTTGAACAACTGATACATTTTTGTCCATCAAAACATGAAAGTGAGGAGGAAGGGCAAGCACCTCCTGAGAAATTCCCCAGTGAGCTATTTTGAAAGGAGGGTGGGGTGCTTTTCAAAGCAACAGCCTGAGGATAAGTTGCTGCCCTAGAATGGGCTCCTTGGAAGAAATTGGAGACAGCCTAAAGCAGCAGTTCTTAGCCTGTGGGTAGTGACCCCTTTGGGGGTTGAACAACCCTTTCACAGGAGTCACCTAAGACCATCGAAAAACACATATTTCCGATGGTCTTAGGAACTGAGACACTGCTCCTCTGTCTCCAGGCAGGTCTGCTCTCAAGCAGATACACCCACATAGGAGTATTAAAGAGTCATGGCATTAGGAAGGTTGAGAACCACTGGCCTAAAGAGAAGTTTGGGGGTTGGGGGAAGTCATGGTAGCTGCTTTCCATTATATGAAAGGGTGCCACAGGGAAGAGGTAGGAGATAGGTTCTGCTTGGCTCCAGAGAGCAGAACTGGGCACAGTGAGTGGTAAGTTGCAAAGAGATATACTTCGGCCTCCTATACAAAACAAAACCTATCTCTGCCCTGGTCCACAAATAAAATTGACTCCAATGAAAAGAAGGCAGCACTTTATATGGAGGAAACTTTCTTACAGTTGGCACTGAGTAAAAGCGCCTTGGGATGTGACAAGCTCTCCTTTACGGAGGGTCTCCAAACAAAGGCTGGATGACTTGCCTGTTGGGTGTGTTGCAGCTGAGATTCCTTTTTCAGGTGCAGGTTGGACTCAATGTCCTCCCTTCCAAACTGGAAATCTGATTCAGTGAAGAATTAAAACATATCTGAGCATGAGAGTTGGGAAGATTGATTAGATCTATTTCCCATTATTGCAGTTCACATTCTCCAGGGTCCAGCTACCCTGACTTGCTCACTGCTCCTCAGACTCTACTGGCCATTTCTCAACTCAGCGCCTTTGTACAGACCATCCCCTGCACCAGGACTATACTCTCAGGCATGCTTCTGCCTCTTAGAATCTATTTTCAAAGCTCAGCTCAGCTCAGGGGCTACTTCCATTGCAAAGCCCCTTCAGATATCCCTCCCATCTAATAGGACTTTCTATCTGTTTCTCTGTATACATGTTGCCTCTCCAATAAACTGTATACTCCTCAGGGGCAGGGATTATTTCATTGTTTTATATCTCTAGTGTCTAGTACCTAGCATCTAGTAGGTATTTAATAAATGTTTATGGATTGATATTATATATCATCCCTAACACAGTGCCCAACATATAAGTACTTAATAAATACATATTGATTAATTGATCTACCCAGTAAAAGGAGGTAGTGGTGATGGTGATAGTAGTAGTAGTACTAGTAGTAGTAATAGTAGTAGTAGTAGTAGTAACAGTAGTAATTAGTAGTAGTACTAGTAGTAGTAATAGTAGTAGTAGTAGTAGTAACAGTAGTAATTGGTAGTAGTAGTAGTAGTAGCAGTAGTAATAGTGGTAGTAGTAGTAGTAGGTAATAGCTAGAATTGAGGTAATCTCCATGAGAATAAAAACCAATTCCTTTTTTGTCTTTGCTTCTCTAATGCCTAGCACAAAGATAATAGCCTAGCTTCTGAGTTTGAGGAATTGTGATGATGATGATGCTTCTACTAAAATAGCAAAAACAACCATTGACATTTTTCTAGAACTTTGAGGTTCCTGACCACTTCATCTGCATTCTCTTCTCATAACAGCACTGTAAGACAGAGCATGTTATTATCCCCATTTTACAGAATGGGACACAAACCACAGAGAACTCTCAGAATGGTTCGTGTAAGATCTAACCTAGTCACCACTGGGGCCTCAAAGCTTGAATCTAAGTCCTGTTCTCCTTCCTAGATGCCATACAAATCCTAATGCTATTTGGCTAGAGCAGACCTAGACCTCTAGAATCTTCTAACCCTCAGAGCTATTTATCTGGGTGACACAAAAGCCTGGCCCAAGTCAGTTGAAAAGTCAGAATTTATTAAGGGCCTACTATGTGCCGAGGAAACAACCACAAACCAGTTCCTGCCTCACGGAGCTCCCATATTATTGGCGGAGCCAACATGTAAATGACTAGGTACTTTTGAGCTATTTACAGGGTAGGGGGAAGATGTCTCAGGAGGGGAAGTCACTAATCCAAGGGAACCTAGAAAGTCAGAAGTCCTCAGCCAAAAATGGGAGTTGCACTGAGTCTGGAAGGAAGCTATGGCAATTAAGAGGTGGGAACGAGGAAGGAGAGCACTTTTAGCATTGAGTAAGCCGCTGTAACCTCACAGAGGTTGGCAAATGAGTGTTGTCTTTGGACAAAGAAAAACAGAAGTGGGGAGAGGATGTGAGGCAATCGGCCAGTGCCGTTGGATCTCAGAGTAAAGTATAAGAAAATAGGAAAGTAGGGAAAGTCTAGGTTGTAAAAAGTTTTCATTGTCCAACAGGATTTAGATTTGATCCTGAAGGTAATAGGCAGTCACTGGAGTTTATTGAACAGGGGTGCAACATGGGCAGACTTGAGCTCTAGGAAAAAGGCAATGCCTTTTTATTTATTTATTTATTTTTGCTTTTTGGAGGGGGAAAGGCAAGTTAATTGAGGTTAAGTGACTTGCCCAGGGTCACAGGGCTAGTAAGTGCTAAATGTCTGAGACCAGATTTGAACTCAGGTTCTTCTGACTCCAGGACTGGTGCTCTATTCACTATGCCACTTAGCTGCCCCCAAGGCAATGACTTCTTCACAGAATCCTAAAACCAGAGATTTAGAGGTAGAAGGTACTATGGAGGTCATCTCTCCAATATCCTCACCTTAAAACAAAGAAACTGAGCCCAAAGGAGGTGTGGTGACTTACCCCAGGTTTATACCAGAAATCAGTGTCAGAAGTAGGATTCAGACTCACATCCCTCAATTCCAAATCTAGCATTTGTCAAAGTACAACACAGTGTTTTATTTTTTATCCAAAGGAAAAGTAGACCCCCTGCCAGGTGATTGAAAAGGTCAGTAAAGAAATGAGAAGCCAGAGAAATAAGGGGCAATTCTGGCTAATAAAACTTCATGCTTTATGATTCCAATCACGAGATAGCTCCAGGACCCATCAAATTGTTGGTAGGCTGGTGGTTTTGAATTATTCCCCTCCTAGGATATACTTTAATTTCCTTATGCTAGAAAGGTAGGAATGAGTGAGGTTCAGCTGTCACATAAACTCAGCCTGCTGTTGTAGCTGAGGACAAGAGGCCTTCCTAGATGGGGCAGACAGCACAGGTGCAATGAGGCCCACTTTTTCATTTTCCAGGGTAATGATTTTCCTGTGTCTCCAACAAGGTCTTTCTTGTGGTTTTATCAGTTCTTTCTTCAACACCTGGTCAATATTCCTAGCTAACTGCACCTGCTGTTGGTGATAAGCTAGCGGTAATGGAATAGCTAATTTGAGAGATGGTGGGCAGCGTGCTCCCAAGGCCCAGGCAATTGGACCTTTTCTCTCTAACCTTCAGCACATAGATATAGGAGCTTTAGCAATCTGTTCCTTCAGCTGCCAAAGGGAAGCCATTAATGCTTTGTTTCATCCAGGGCATTTCATGGGCAGTGAACCATAAAATTGCAATCAAAGGTATTAAAGAGGTACATTTCAGGAGGAAGGGGCGGCCACCACAGGATTATTTTAGAATGTTTGCCATCTTTAACATAATGATCAGATTAGTTATAAACTACCTTTTTCTGGCCTTGTAACTCTAAGAAGCATCTCCCTCGTTTCAGTTGACCAGTTTCCTTATGGTATTTCTGCAGTGGGTAAAGGGGCATGACCCTGTGTGCCTCTGCCCCTTCCCCACCATCCCCACATTCAACCTTGCACACACTCCCAACCATTATTTGATTTCTCATCCCATTCTAATCTCAATTAACTAGTATTTTCCAGAAGTAAGATTTCCAAATGATACAATATTTGTAAAGTGCTTAAGCTGCCTTTTAACAAATAATTGTTCCCTTCCCTTCCCTTCTTATATACCTTCTTATTTACATGTTGTCTCTATCCTTAGAATGTGATCTTCCAAGGGGAAGACTGCCTGACCTTTTGTTGTATTCTCTGTGCTTAGTACAGACCTCCCACGTAGAAGTGCCTCATCTATGCTATAGTGAGATGCTTGGGGTTCTGGTTGGCCACATTTTCTTTCCTAGTCCATTTCCTCTCCCCCAGCATCCTCATGTATGAGATAGGAATAATCCATGCTCACCTCATAGTGTTGGTATGAGGCCAAAACATGATAAAGGTGTGAACGGACTCCCTCCTCACCTCTGCCGTGTAGATTTCTTTCCTTTGTTTCAAACACATCTCAGGTGCTACCTCCTGAATAAAGCCCACCATGAAAGACCTAATGTTTCTGAATGGGAAAACATGAACAAAATGGGGAAATGTTCTGATTTTCTGGAAAGGCATAAGGAAGTGTCTGTCTTGAATCGAATGTGACAAGAATGAGGAGGGAATTCATTCTGGGCATGAGAGCCAACATAGGTAAAGGTTTGCAAATGGAAGATGGAATGAGCAGTAAAGAGGTCAGTTTGGCTGTAATGCACATGGCAGGACATAATGTGAATTAGGCAGAAATCAATTTGTGAAAGTCTTTAAATGTCAGCTGGAGGAGTCCATATTTGGTCACATAAGTCATAGGGAGCCACTGGATATTTTAGAGCAGAGAATGGACATGGTTGAATGTGCTTGAAGGCAAAGGGATAGACTAAATGAGTCCTTCAAATGCCCTGAGAGCCTCTGGTTTATTTAATCATTGCCTTTCCATTTTTAAGATGAATGAAGGAAAGAATACTGACCATAGATCAGGAAAACCCTGAATTCTGACATTGTTCTCCAACCATCCCAATGTGATGCTTGTTCTTCACCAGGAGTAACCACTATCAATCCAATTATGTGTCAGTGTCACTAATGACTCCTCCTTTAATGTGATCATCATGATCCTCCTGTCAATTGTGCATGTGGGAAAGTGGAATCAAACTGGTTTTTTCAACCTTGTCACAAGGAGGGTTATACTGAACTAAAATCAGGCTGTTGTCCCAGAAGCAGGCAGGCTACATATGCCCCACTGGAGTCAAGGGTACTTTGAGGAGATTAAGGTTTCTTTTCTACTTAAGCCCCACTGGCCATGTTGTTTTTGCTGTGAGGCATCAGTGAGTAATATCCTAATTCCGTTTGATCCTTTAATGTTAATGAGCTTTTACAAAGGAACATTTACTTTAAAGCTATAACAAGAACAAACAAATAAACATTGTTCTCAAATACTTTGGAGATACTCTCTACCTTACAGCATCTTGATCTTTGTGGATTATTCCTCCATAACATTAGTGCTACCAAGTTCCATATTCAAATGCTGCATGCCTGTCAGATGAGTCCTTATGTAAGCCAACAGAGGAATACAACATACATAGAGGTACTGGGATTAGGAGAGGGAGCTGTGGTCTAGGAAGTCACAGGGATGGAGAGTGGAACCATAGGACAGCTAATGGTCACATTGCTCCTTGCTAGGATCAGTGATTAATTATCACCAAAGCAAAAGCAAGAGGTAGAGTGGTTTGGTTATGGGTGTGGGTGTGGATATGGGTGTATGTGTGTAGATGTGGATATAGATTTGGGGTGGGGGGGTATATTCATGTGTCTATGCATGTGCATATGTGAGCCGTGGGCAAGCAAGCACAATGACAGTATAGATGGGAAAATGCCTAAGATGGATAGTGGATAGATCCCAGTTTGTTATAAATGTCTGGATGGGATATGAAACATGACCTGGGGCCAGACAAATATACTGAGTTAGGTAAATTTTCACTCCTTTATCCACCAATCAGGATAGCTGCTCCCCAAGGCAGAGTGTCAAAGTTGAGTCTATTAATTTCCCCAAGCCATGGTCTTGGGAAGTCTATGTGAGGAGGACATTATTCCTGGAAGGGAGAAAGGTGCAAGCAGCAGGGCTTTTTCTTGCATACCACCTGTAAGACCTATTATCTGATCTTAGTTTTAAAGGTATAAATCTCCTTAAAGTCTATTCACTCTGCCTGCTTTGTTTTATAGATGAAGAAACTAAGTGACTTCCCCAAGGTCACACAGGGCATAAGCAACAGAACTGGCACTGAAACTCAGGGACTCCAATTCTGAACCTAATATCCTTTCCTCTGCACCATGCTGCCTTAATACCTAATTTAATCTAATTTATTCTCACTCTGTCAAAGAATAGATTGGTCTGATTTATTTTTCACAAATGACCATTATACAAAAAATAAAGCCTCACTCTCAGAGAAATTGTTTTCAGGAAGTTTTATGTAGGTGTATAATATCTGATGCCACCAAAGAGGAAAAATAAAATAATAATCACACACACACACACATACACACACGCGCACACACACACACACACACACACACACACACACACACACACACACACACACACACACACACACACACACACACACACACATACACACACTGCCTGTGCCCTATAAAGAAAAAGCAAATTAAAGAGACTTCTTTTTTCAAAAGGGAGATTATTTCTCATTAACTTTAATTAGGCTCTTTCTAGGTTTGCTGGTTTGGCAAAGGATCAAACCAAAAATAAAAACAGAGAGCTCATTTCCCAGGCAGGTTTTCTCGAGTTTTCAGCAACCTTGGATTTTAAAGCTCCTTTAGGCTCTGCTCTGGGGCCTCCTAGCAGGTGCTACTTTTATATGTAGATTGTGAATTGCTAATCTGATCCCATCTGGAGGCATTGTTTCAGTCCCTGTCTGTTTTAAGGCTGCCATCTTGATTTTCTCAGGGATGCCCAGCCTCCAAGCACTAGTACAATTGATAAGTTAGATGAGGATGCTCTGATTTCTGTCTTATCAAAGTTAATTGGAACTAGAGATTTAGTCTTTCTCCTAGTAACTGATTAAACCATTGCCTGTCTGATATTTGCTATGTAGAAAAAGTTTCCAAGTGTTTTCAAATCTTGATTATTAAAGGAACATAGGAAATTTACCAAAAGAGAAGTGGGCTGTGAGTCTGCCTGACAAAGGCAGATGACCACACTTTGAAGCTAAAATAGAGAGCGCTTCAGATGGACTGAGAGTCCTAAGGGCCATCTGACTAGAAAACCACCCCTACTCTGTTACCCTAGAAAATCTATTTTTCTTGTCTGGGCCTCCATTTTCTCATTTGTAACGTTCATCTGTTCTAAGATACACTTCCCAACTCTAAGTCTGAGAATCTATGGTCATCATGTCAGGGCCCTGATGAATTTTTTTCTAGCCCTGGACACAAAATATATGCTTAACAACTGAGAAATTCTAGGGTCTACTGAGCAGCATACTCTTATAAGCACAGGAAGACACACAAAGATACCTACCTATGAGGTATCATTCTTGCCCTCAGGAAGCTCATAGGCTAGGGGAAGGTAGAGTTAGATGATCTCTCAGATCCCATGAGTGGGACTGACATATAGTCAATCAACAAGCATTTATTAAGGCTGATTGTGTGCTAGGCATTTTGCTAAACCCTGGGCATCTGAAGAAAGTGTTTTGGGTTTTCTTAATGGCACAGTCATGGCTAAATAACTTTGTTGACTGACTAACATTTTATAATTCTATGATGAGACAAATGACTGAAGCTGGAAAGACATCCCTCCTTCAGTTCTAAAACAAAAATCCATAGCAAACAGAATACGAATTTCCTGTCTTGCCAAAGGCAGCAGGAAGGCAGGCATGTAATTCAGCCACCAAAGTGTCTACTTGTTGGCAGATTAACAGCAAGGGTCCCCTCCAGGCTAAGGGAGAATGAACCCATGGAGCTTGGTAGACTTATAGCTTTGCCAGAATACCCTGACTGCACACTGCAGGGGTTGTCTGCGGTTCTTTAGCAGCTGAGTATTTATTGGCTTGGAAATCACTCACGATGGACTTTCTGCAGGGATGGAAAAACTGGGATTCTCAAAGCTGGAAAAATGGTGTAAAGGACCAGTACCTTAGAGGCACAAAAGGCCCTTGCTTTGAATTAGAGAAGTCTCAATGTTGAGAGAATGAACTTGGTGAGTCCATAGGGTTTGGCCACTCTTACTCCCTTTCCCCAAACAAGTTAGCTGGCCTATTTTCCCTGACTTCTCTCCTCGATGCTAAAGTTTCTTAGTTCTTTATGTGACATGGATTCAAGTTTTCTTCCCATCCTAATCGTCCTATCCTAGAGAAACTCCATCTAGCAAATTTTCTTTCTAAACAAGGCTTCCACTGAAATGACCCAACAACAACATGACTTCATTATCAGGACCTAATTCTCCATCTGTGGCCTAACAAGAGGAAAGTATTACGGGACCACCAGCTTCCCAGATCTAGCCATGATGCTTCATAAATACATCTTTGAGAATACAAGCTCCTCGAGAGCCATTCATGCACATAAGCTTTTGTGATCTCCGGATTATGCAGTTGACTCAAGTTCATGGTCTGCTAGAACTCTCATCTCCTTTTCATATTTTATGTTTCCTAACTATACCTTCCCCATCTTATACACCCACAAGTGCAAGACTTTTACATCTACCCCTCCCTATTCATATTCATCTCATTGGATTAGACCCATCCATGCAGCCAGCCAAAGTCTTTAAGTCTTGACTCTGTCCTTTGGGGCATCCACGGTCTGTCCTCCCCAGTTTCCTGTCCTAGCAGACTTGAGAAACATGTCATTTATGTCTTTATCTAAATCACTGATTTAAAAATGTGGAACAGAACAGAAAGTGGAGAAGTGGCTTCATTATCTTCAAGTTACAATATGGAAAAGAGGTTATTTCAAGTAGGAGAGATTAAAGTTAGATTTAATTAAGACCACCCTAATAAGGCTAGAACAGAAGCTCATCAAAACACAATCCCTAGAGATTTTTCAGATTAGAATAACTTCAAAATTAGGCAGTGCTGAGGAGTGAAAAGGACACTCAATCTGACATCAGAAGACATATTTGAGGCCTCCACTCCCTACTACTTTTTAGCTATGTTACCTTGAGCAAGCCACTTAAACTCCCAAAGATACCTTGTTTTCTCATCTGTAAAAATGGGCCCAGTAATATTTTCATTATCTATCTCACAAGAGAGACCTGGCTCTGGAATTATAAGACCTGGGTTCCAATACTGCTATTTCTAATGTGACCTCAGACAATTTACCTAACCCCCCCTAGACTTCAGTTTCCTCATTTATAAAATGGGGAGAAAGCAACCTTTGATGGGCTCCAAGGTCTCTTTCATTTCTAGATCTCTGATCCTATGACCAAATGAAATAATATAAGTAAAGTGTGAGTTTCCCTAAGTTTAAGCTTAAGCAAAATGCCACTTTCTGCACGAGACCTTTCCAGGTTTCTATTACTTGTGCCTTCCCTTGTATATTCCTAGTTAATTACATATTGTCTCCCACGGTAGAATTCGAGGTCTTTGAGGACAGGGGATGTTTTAGCCTTTCTTTCTTTGCATCCCCAACATTTAGTGCCACCTCTGATGTATAGTAGGTGCTCAAAGAGATGTTTGTTGATTGGATAGGAAGCAGGGACTATTTTCAATTTATCTTTGTACCCCCACTACCTAGCCCAGTGCTGGGCATATAATGCCCAGTCAACCAATAAGCACTTATTAAGCACCAACCATATTCTTGACAGTACACGAGAGGCTCGATAAATGCCTGTTGACTGATCAATGGAAGCCACAGTTGTAAAATGATCAGATGCAAACCTTCCAGCACTATAGAAATGGTAACTATTGTTGTTGGCTGTTCATCCTTCATTCTCAAAGAGGATCAATGGCATCAGAAGGATGATGTTTTGACTTGCAAGTGAATTGGATTTAAGTGAAGCAGGACTGAGCCAAGTCAACAGCCTCACTCTCTCCTCCAGAGTTGTCGGAGTCCAATGGCAAGACATAGGTCAAGAGGACTGGCGCAGACTTGCTGTTAGTTCTATGTGCTACTCTTTAAAAGATGCTTGATTAAAATGCTCGCTCCACTCTGGTCATTGACTCCAGTATGAGACTGGCTAGAGGATAGCAATTTTAGAACAGAGAGAACCGACTTTCTTCCTATCTGTGCATATATGAGAGGCCAAGCCTCACTGGAGAAAGTATTTATCTCTCCAGATGTCAGCCTACTACTGACACTATGTGATGCTTGGGTCTCTCTATTAAGGTAAACTCTCCATCTTGCATGATGAAAAGTCACCAAAAGGGCACATTGCCAGGCTTGGCCAGGCTTTTTCACTCCTAAATTCTTTGTTCAGACTAGCCCCATTATTTCTAAGGAGGCTCTAGAGGGCTTTTGAAAATGTCTAATGAGATGTTTTCTTTCTCGGTGGTAGCAGGTGGTACAGCCATACAAAACCAAATGAATGACAGAGAAATGTCTTTTAAGCAGCACCCCAGTCCCCTTGGACATCCTTGCTCCGAAGACAAAAGGAAGGACTCAGAAATCACTTTGCCTAAGAGCACTGCCTTCCTTGAAATAGTCTTATCCTGAGGACTGTGCAATTAGCACGTTGAAATGTGCATAACACCTTGAAACTTGGACTCCCAATCTGACACACTCTGTCTATAAAAAGAAACATTGTACCTTCAGGGAGCAAATTCTTTTTTTAAAGGATCTGATACTGATATTTTACCTTCTAAAGCTACGTTATGTGGGATGCTGTCTGGTCTAGTGGATGACGTTTAGACTTGGAGTCAGGAAGACCTGAGTTCAAAGCCTCCACTTGTTCTGTGACAGTGTCATTTAACCCATCTGAGCCTCAGTTTCTCCATTTATAAAATGAGAATAACCATTGCTGTTACCTCCAATTCCAAGCTAGATTGGAAATTTTGCTTCTCTGTGCCCTTCAGGCAATTGGTTTTATTTGCTTCCTTCACATACCCTACCTTCCTGCCAAATCATGGGGCCTCTGGTAGACAGATTTAGACCTGGAAAAGCCATTAGAGATCAGTGAGTCCTCCTTTTAGATATGAGGTTAAGAAACTAGCTCAGAATCTCACAGCTTAGGAGTTTAAGCATCTTCTTGCCTCTAAGTCAAATGTTGTGCATATATCCCCACACTGCTTCTCATGATAAAAATCAAAATAATGTTAATAAAAGAAGTCATTAGCTCAAATCCACTTGAGTGGAGGGAGCCTAGTTACTGTAGCTACTTAAGGAGTCCAGCCACTGAATTCTCACCCCTCTAAATTTCAGTGCCCTGTAAGAAAGTGCTGACCATCCCACTCTAGTTGTAATGCTACCTATTAGGGGTTTTTGGAGCCTCTTTAATGACGGGGACCACAAATGTCCCACCTTAATCACATCCCATAAATCAATTCCCCAGATAGTGGTCGTTTACCAGGATTTTCAGCCTCTTTCTACTGTTCCCACAGAAAGAATGAGAATATCACTAAGGCTTATTGAAAATTGCTAATTTCATAATGCATTTAAGTTCTGTCCTTCGGGATAGTTTTTGTTCTAGTGTTCTATTGTAGTTTCATTGTCATGATAATTACACATATTTATGTGCTTGTGGCCAGGCAAGATGGTGTAGTGGAGAGGGATGGACTCATAGAGTGGGAAATCTTACTTCCAATTTTGACCCAGATACTAACTGGCTTAAGGGGCTGTCAGCAAGCTTCCTACTTTCTGTCGATGTCAGTTTCCTCACTTGGGTTGTTGTGAGAAACAAATGAAATAATGTATGTAAAGCACTTAGCAAACCTTAAATATTAAAGATGTTTATTATTATTACATCACTCTCCTCACCACACTTATGTGACATGGGTAGTAAAAATATTATTTCCAAATTGGAGGTGAGGAAACTGAGGCTCAGAAACGGTAAGGGTCGAGGTCAAGGCCAAGGTTGCCCAACCAGTAAAGTAAAGGTGTTTGGGTTTTGGACCCAAGGCTTTCAGACCTCAAGGGCAGCATTCTTCTCACTCTGGAATGCTGCCTTTCTCAGACCTATTGTTAGGGTGTCTTGGCTTGCTTAATACTGTTACAGAATCTGAAAGCTGATAATCCCTTGCAAAACCTTTTTTAGTAGGAAAAAGAGAGAGAGAGATGGTGGGAGTTGAGGCAGTAATAGTTTTATTAGCCCGAGTTTCTGCAGGTTCTATTGTTCACTAGGCACTGACCATGCTCACGCTAAGGCTTTTCAAATGACAAGATGTCTTTTGTCATGAAAGCTGTGGGCCGTTCCTCTTGTGGTCGTCTCCATGGAGACAGCCACCAGATCAGGGAGAACTAAAGAAGATGCCTTGAAAATCAGCCCTGGCTCCCCAAATGGCCATTCCCCTTCAACTGTTTTTTTTTTCAATGCAATGTCTGTTTCTCAGGAAGAGGATGGTGGCTGCTGGGAACTTGGGGAAGAGGCAAAATAATGATTTCAACTTCAGATTTCCAATAGGCTGTCACTCCACTGAGACCATCTAAGCAGCCCCTATGAGTATGTTGACAAAGTTGATAAGGCTGTAACAATAGAACAATGTGAAATGAGTGAAAGAAAAATGCCAGAAATTCAGGAATTCAATTCAAAACTGTGTACTGTGTTGACAATGTGCCAGGCACCATTCTAGGCATAGGGAGGTACAAAGACAAGCTGAATCAGAATTCCTACTCTATTGGAACTTTGCCTTCATGGCAGGGGTCATCTAATCACAGATGAGCAGGGTTAGATGACATCTGAGAGGCCACTAATTCTTATTTTTTTAAATAGATGTTTAATGATGTTTTTTATTTTAATAAAGCTTTCATTTCCCTCCCTCCTTTTCTTTCCAGAGAGCTATTCCTTATAACAAAGAATCAAAAAGAGGGGGAAAACAACTGAGCCAAACAAACCAAGATACCAGAGGAGCAGAGGTTTTTGAGCAGAAAGGGAGCTTAGAAATCATTGAGTCCAGCCCCTCTTCTCCATTATCTTACAGATGGAGAAACTAAAGCACAGAAAAGGTCAGTTACTTGCCCAGGGTCATATAGGTAGTAAATGTCTGAGACAGGATCCGGACACAGGTCTTTTTCACTTCAAATCTAATGCCCCTATTCAATATGCCAGACCAAAGGGTCTGAGAAATGTTGTGTTTGTCCACTTCTGCCAAAACACATGACCCTCTGATTTTTCAGTAATTTTACACTTCTTTCACAGGGGATTTATCCAAAGAGTGGAATTTGCAGTCAGGTGAAAGAGGAAGGATCTGGCTTTTTGCTCTGAGCCACCATGGTGTGGCTAATTATGGTTCTTGCCCATCATAACCTCAAAATAAATATTAATTGATTGAAATGTTTATTATTGAATCTGATGAGTCAAGCCATATCAAAGAACCCTGCCTGGGCAGAAAGGACCTAAAATATTAAATACAGGTGGCAAAGAAAGCACTCAAGGTCACATTATAAAGCCAGGTCAGGAACCTAATTAATCAAGCCTTTTAAAGCAGTGCAGGCCTAGTCTAAGTGAGCAGCAAATCCTGTCCCTCCCCTACCCCTTAAATGACTAGAAAGGGTATATTCACAAATGTCTAGTTCATATCCTTAATGGCATAATCAATTACTATCTTAGAAAAGCAAATGGGATCACGAAGAGCCAAGATGCATCCATCAAAGATGGGTCATGCCAGGGTGGCCTTATCCCCTTTTCTGGGCATATTAATTCAACTAGGAAAGTGCTGCACGTGTAGCTGATTTAGATCAGAACAAAGCATTGGCATGGCTAGAACATTGGGCACAAACAAATAAGTTGAAATTTAATAGAAATTAATATGAAGTCTTATGATTTGGTTTTTTAAAAAGCTGTGTCCTATGGCAGACACATTAAACAGCACTGTCAGAGGTCACAGGGGTAATATTCTAGGAACTTCTCTGTGGAATCTCATGGGAGTTAAAGTGTGTTCTAGTTTCAGATTCAACACTATGTGACCTTGGAGAAATTCTTCAGCCTCCCTAGATTCAGCCTTATCGTGACAGGAAACATTCCTTTTATTTTCCAGCTGTGAAATGTTTTGTTTGTGTAATGTTTGTGAGA
>CM053590.1:21431546-21447839 GCA_028646515.1 Pseudochirops corinnae | reverse complement strand
CCTTATATCTGGGGGGGGGGGGGGGGGGTGGGAGGGAAAGACCAAGTAGGGGCATTTGGTTATTGTTGTTCAGTCATTTTTTTCAGTCATGTCTGACCCCATTGGGAGTTTTCTTGGTAAAGATACTAGAGTGGTTTGCCATTTCCTTTTCCAGCTCATTTTACAGATGCAGAAACTGAGGCAAACAGGGTTAAGTGACAAAGGTAGGAGATGGGACTGGAAAGTAATGTGAAAAGCAACCCAGGACTCTGGGATTCTGGGAGGTAACAATAGCCAGGGCAATGCTCCTCTGAGGAGGTGGCAAAGGCAGAGACAGAATTAGGGAGAGAAAAAGAGGGCAGGGATAAAGAAAGAAGGAAGAAGGGAATAAGGGAGAGAGAGAAAAAGGAAGGAAGGAAAGGGGGAAGTGACAGAGACAGCAAGAGACAAAGAGAGACAGAGTATTAAGAAGGGAGACAGAGACAAAGAGAGAAAGGTGAGGGAGAAAGAGGAGGGAGGGAAAGGGAGAGAGAAGGAAGAAAAAGAGGAAGAGAGAAGCAGATATAGTGAGGGAGAAGAGGGACAGATACAGAGAGAGAAAAAGACAGAAATAGAAAGAAGAGAAAGACAGAGATGAAGAGAAAGAAAAAGATAGAGAGAGCAGCTTTGAGTCTCACTAGGTGGCCATGCCCGGCTCAGAACAAGATGAGATGCATTTTAAACAGCACATGCAAATTCAATTAGAAACGGTTCCCCTTCATCTATGGAACTGCTCATCCAAATTCCCCATTAATGCCCAAGCTGAGTTGACCCAGTTGAAAATCCAAATCTGGCTTATTTTTAGAAGGTTTCTCCCCCACCCCCTACCCCATTTTGCTCCCAGTCTCAGCTAGATGCCTTTTCTATTTAGGCTGATAAATATCCTACTACATTATCTGCAGGGTTGTTGAGTCCTCTGACAGCCTCTAGATAGATAAAAGGCGTATTGTGTCTGGCCTCATGTATATTCAGAGGACCCAGGTGCTCCCTAGACACACCCCAGTCTGAGTCCTGGTCGCCCTAGAGGAGCTTTCCACAGTTTCCCACCCCCCACCGCAGGCTATCTGAAGCTCTCAAGTTTCCCATTCATTCTCATTCACACATTCCTTATTTCTTTCTGTCATTCCACAATCTAGCAATCAACAAGCATTTATTAAATTCCAAGTCCTAGTTGGACTCTGAGCTAAAGGATTAAAATATGAAAGTAAAACTAACTTTCCCTCCAGAAGCTTCCATTTTGCTAATTCAACTTAAATGTCATCTGTCATTGTTGCTGTTAGCTCCTTGAAAGCAAGGACAGTTCTGTGCCTCTTTGTGTCCCCAGTGTTTAGCAAGGTGCCTGGCACGTGGTACCAAATATTTCTGTACTATTATTTTCTTTATTAGACCTATGAAGCCTAGATTTATAAGCATATAATCTGGGAATTCCCTTCTGGCTTAAATATCCAATTTTGATCTTTCTATCCTAGCCCCTACCACTGTGCCTTGCAAAGAGTAGACTTCTAATGGATGCTTGTCAGATTTCTTTCAATTCCTAGTTCTATCTCTGGATGGAAGCCCTGCCTCCCCTGACCAGATGAAACAGCCTGCAGCTCAGGGAGATTCTATGCAGGACGCTGGGGAGCTCGGTGGATTTTCCCAGGTCTCCCTCACCCCACATGCAACATATTTCCTTGGGTAGTGCTTAAGATCCATAACCCTAACTGCATAATTCAGGGGTCTCTCCCCTTATATAGGGATTGGAATGAGATAATTCTATTGACATTGGGAATTCCTGCAGGAGGAAATTCCTTTTATCAATACAAGGCAGAACCCCCTCCATACCCTTGGCCATTTGCCTCTAGCACTGAGAGGTAATGGGTCACATAGTGCATATGTGTCAGATGCAGGATTTGAACCCAGGTCATCTGGTTTCAAGGCCAGCTCTCTAGTCACTCTTCAAAGCTCCTTCTCTTATTTTGTTTATGCTCTGTATTTACATTTTACATTTACATTTACTTTTCTCCCAACAAAATATAAGTAGAATATAAGCTTCTTGAGGATAGGGACTGGTTCAATTTTTTTTTTTTTTTAGCATTGGTGCTGATCACTGTCTCTGGCACACAATGTGGACATTTTCAATGTTTGCTGAATGAATAAATGAAGAGATAAAGCATTTATTAAGCCCAAAATTATATGCCTCATGCTACAGATATAGGCACAAGAAAACAAGACAGACAGTCCTTGCTTTCAAAGAGCTTATACTCTGATAGGGAAAAAGAAATATAAAAGGGTACTGGAAAGATGGGGAGGGGAGGAGGCGAGGAAGGAGGGAGGGCAAGGCTGCTGGTGAAGAGATGGAATGAATCGATGGAAGGATGCTCTGGTCAGGGCTGCCTTGGAGGCTATATTTGACAACATTTAAGCAAATACTCCCTACCCCCAAACAACTTCTGGAGCAAGGCAAATTTGACCCCTTTCTGCTTTTGCTATGTGCCTGGAGCACTCCTCTTGTCTCCAAAAAGGTAACCCAGCATCCAGGGCAGCAAAGTATGGCACATGGAAAGCAAAACCCCCATGATGCTCTTAATAATCCTTGATATTCTCCTGGAAGTGCATCTGCCTATCTTCTCAGTATTCCCAAAGTAATCCACTCATCAGCTTTGAAAGGTTGGAATTCACATCCACCAACCAGCCTACCTAGGCAAGCTGGGCCCTCCTTCATTTCCCTCCCCTGTTCCTGGTTCTTCTCTCATTTGATCATAAATGAGAAAGGCTGGGCTACAAATGGTTTTCAAATGATTTCCTAAGAATTAAATGTCTGTGTTTGTCCTAAGGCAGCCATGTGGAGCCGCTGGGCTCCATACAGAAAGTACCTCAGCTGCTTGTCCTTTTTGCATTGCTGGATAGGGGAGAGAACACCTTTATGTCAAAAAGCTGAAGACTGGACGTTCATTCTTTTGTTCATTCAGCAGATATGAGCTCCTCTGGGGCAAGAACTGTCTTTTGTCTTCCTTTTAGCACAGAGCCTGGAAAAGAGTAGGTGCTTAATATATATTTATTAACTGACTATTGTGTTCCTGCACTGTAAGACAAGCAGTATTCATAATAGATAGAGAGCTAGGTTTGAAAAGAGGAAGATCTAGATTCAAATCCTGCCTCAACACATGTAAGATCAAAGAATCACAGATTAAAAATTGAGGGGATATTAGATAGAGGTTCTTAAGTCTAAGCCCCTTTAACAGATGAGAGGCTCAGAGAGGTTTGATGACTTGCTGAGAGTCACACAGCTAGGAAACGTCTGAGGTAGGATTTGAATCCAGGGCTTTCTGACTACAGGTCCAGCACACTATGCAATGTACACCACCTCATTCTTACTAGCTCTGTGACTCTGAGCAGGTCTTTTTAACTCTCTCAGCCTGTTTCCTCACCTATAAGATGGTGATAATGATGACACCTACCTTCCTCCCAGGATTGTTGTTAGTAGCAAGTGAGATTCTAAAGCACTTAGCACAATGCTTGGCACGTAACAAGCACTACATAGATATTAGCTAGCAGCAGCAAGGGCAATAATTGTTATAGTTTGCAAAGGTGTTTCTTTTAACAGTCATCTCATTTGTAGTAGTAGCAGCAGCAGCAACAACAGTAATGTTATTGTTCTACTTCTCATTATTAGTAGTAGTATTATCCTGATTCTATCATTTATTCCTGTGTCTTGTGTGACCTGAGGCAAATCAGTTCACCCCTTTGGAGCTCAGCATCCTCAGCTGCAGGGTGAGGATGTTGGACAAGTTAGGGAGGATGGATCATCCAATGGAAAGAGCAGCCTTGAGTTTTAAGACTAGAATTCAAATCCTACTTCTGCTGCTTACTGATTTGAGTTTATTACCTTGGGCAAGTCACTTCAACTTGGTGACTCAATTTCCACATCTGAAAATAGAGGGTTGGTTTAGATGGCCCCTAAGTTCCCTTCTGGGTCTAAATCTATGATCCTGTGGCCTTGAAGGTCCCTTGTATCCCTAAATCTATGATATAATTAGCTTTTACTACTAGGTTTCCAACCTACTTCTTGTTTCTACTTTACGTATCACTTCTAATGCAATGATTTGTAAATCAGGGTTTTTCTGAAAGGTAGTTTTTCTAGGTCTTTTCACTGGCTTTCTCATGTCCTTTCGTAAATAGGCTTCCTTTCGGCATGCTTTCCTCCCACCTTGGGACACTACTGGCCAGCACCCTCATGGTTATAAACATAGCCATCAGTATTACTACCCTTTCTCTAGTAAACATGGACACCCCTTGAAAGCAGGGGCTATCTCACTTAGGTCTTTGTGTCTCCAGTGCCTGGCATAGTTCCTGGCACGGAGAAGATGCTGAACAAAGAACAAAAGCTACCATTTATACTGTTTTAAAGTGTACAAAGCACCTTCCATCTTTTGGCTCATTTTATCCTCACAATATCCCTAGGAGGTAAATGCTCTTGTTATATCCATTTTACAGAGGACAAAATCAAAATAGACAGAGGTTAAGTGACTTGTCCAGGATCATACAGCTAGTAAGTGTCTGAGGATGGATTTCTGCTCCAAATTCATCACTAAACAGTGTACCTCCTAGCTGCCTTGGTGATTGATTGATTGACACCACATGGACCTTCTGAAATCTCAAGTTCCCTTGGCATGGTGCTCCAATCTAAGGACTCATCATGCATCACAAGAATGTAAAATTATTTGATTCTGATACAAGACTATTTAATGTTGCATGGAATATTATAACAGAATAGCCTAAAGATTTCTGGTCTTGGTGTTAGGAAAACCTGGTTTCAAATTCTAGCTTTATTACCCTGGACAAGTCATCTACCTCTGGTCCTTCGGGTTACTAAATAAGTCCCTCAGGACTTATTTACTGAACCAGAGATGATTTGGGATCTGACCTTGAGCAAGAAGGAGCCTCCCACTCCCATGGTGAAATCATATATCCTTCACACTCATTTATGAATTTATTCTATTGCTAGAAGAAAGATTGTATAGTACTCTGGGGCAGAAAAGCTTCCGTAAACTCTCTCGGGTATGGAACTGGTTCCTTACAAGCATGACCTTGAGTTTCTTTCTTTACCCCTCAACTCCTTTACCCACACATTCAGTGGCAATAATAAACATGAGTTTATTAGGACTGTGGTAAGGAACACAGGTGTTGGAGGTTGTCCAAGATGCTCTGAAATTAATGAGGGTTTGTGCTTTGTTTTTGGATTTTTTTTTTTGGTCTTTTAAATCTCTCTCACTACACTAAAGCAAAGGGAAGGATTGCTACCAGTTACAGGGCTTTCCTTTGAATGAGTAGTAAGTGTGAACGAATCCTTAACTTAACCAAAATGAGCAATCCTGAGAGACTACGGAAAAATGATGTCTGGGGAGAATCAGCAAAGATTCGTCTGGAACATCACTCGCTCTATAAGTGTGGTTTGAATGGCTGCCATGAGACTAACACTGCACCAGAATTGGAAGGGATGTGGGAGAAGGAGAATGGTATATTCTGGCCCCAGGTGCTGTGTGGGGAGGCCTGATCTGAGGAGCCCAGATCTCAAGCTGGAGGCCATCTTGTCCAATGCCCTTTTATTACTGATAGACAGACATGAAACAATGATGGAACATACAAGCAGGGATCTGATCACAAAGGCAGTACAGGATTTGGTCAAGGTATGAATGTAGATGCTGTGCTTTGGGCCTATCCCATATTATCTTTTTAAATGACCAGACCTATATTTTTATTGGCAAAGGAAACTCCCAGTAATGATACTCCTTTTACCAATGTAGATTGGCATCTGCTCTGTAACTTCAGAAGGGCAGCTAATGGATAGAGTTACAGGTCTGGAGTCAGGAAGACCTGAGTTCCAATCCAGCCTCAGATACTTACTAGCTGTGTGACCCTGGTAAAGTCACTTAACCTGGTTTGCCTCAGTTTCCTCTTCTGTAAAATAAGCTAGAGAAGGAAATGGCAAACCACTCCAGTATCTTTGCCAAGAAAATCCCAAAAGGGGTCACAGAGTGTTGGAAATGACCGAAAAATAACTCAATAACAACAGTGACTTAGAGTTTTGCTTACCTGAGGTCCCTGAGAGAAATGACTTGCCTGGTGTTGTATGGACAGGAAATTTCATACACAACACTGAAACCCTGGTGTTCCTGTCTCCTAAACAATTCTCAGTCCATTTTCCCATACTGCCTCTTCCTATGAACTTGCTCTTTTCCAGTTTATGATATTATGACTTGTCTCTGTTTCATCTCCTTGTTGATAAACTTCCTGAGGGAGAGAACTATAGTGGGGTTTTTTTCCTTCATTTTTGTATCTTCTTCATAATGCAGGACAGAACTTATAGATGTGTGAGCTTTCCAGGGCCAGCAATACTGCCTATCACTGCAGATCCCAACTCAAAAAATATTTTTAAACGTCTGACATATGTAAAGCTAAGTTGATGGAAAAACAATCAACTAATGAACACCCATCTTCACATCATTGTCTGAGCAATGTCCGTTCTTCATTCATTAAATTTCCTTGCATGAATTGCCTGACTAATTCTTTTTGAGTGGATATCATTGAAGAGGCTCATATTTCTGAGTCTTAATACCATCAACACAAAGTTTACCATATATTGTACTATCTGGAAAGGTTTATTATCTTTAAGAATCCTGATAGAAAGTAAGCTTCCTGAGGGCAAGAAAATGCTAGCGGTTTTTTGTCTTAGTATACTCAGTACCTGGCATATAGTAAGTACTTAATAAAATCTGGTTGAATGGATAAATAAATCTATAAAGAATGAGGTTTCCATTTGGATTTTGCAAAGGGCATCCTCCACAATGCTATAAATACTTCAGTGAACTATATCTGCCCCGGTCTTAGGTCTCGATTTATAATTATGCTTATTGCACCATTGACCATTATCTTTGTGATTAAATTTAATAATGAATCTTATATGATCATTAAGAATGTGTGGAAAATATCTTGTGGGAAGAGAATATTTAAGAACAGACTCTACCAAGTCACAGAGGGTTTTTTTTTTAATAAACCAACAAACCCATCAGCATTTCCTTAAGCCTCTACATAAACTGTGTAGTGAGAATGTTATCTGAGCTAGAAAATTATCTGAGAAAGTCTACTTTTTTGTACTTTTATCCTTCTCATATTTACATCAAGGATTCCCTTGATACACACATAGTCCAGTCTCATAAAAAGATGAGAGGAAACATCTGGTTTTATAGCTAATGCTATCTTCCTAATTCCTTTTAGTTAGTTATTTTTATAAATACATGTTACAGTTCAAATATGGTGGTATCTATGGTAAAATTAGGTCTCCCTAGAAATGCTACCACATCTCTATCTCATATGTACTTGCTGTCCTCTTTCCTCTTTTATCTATAAAAGGTCCCAGGATGGTTAGGCTCAATTGGATCTCACATCAAGATTTCAGTAGGTTCATTTTCATTCTCCACTTTTTCTTCACTGTTTCATGAGGTAATATGGTTTATTATCTCCCATCATTCTCCTCCTTGAGCTTGTACTATAAACTAGTGTCACCCATGTATGCTACAGCCTTCATTCAACAAGGAGATGTGTTTAATGATTGGTGTGGATTCTGAGTCCATCTATATTCTTCTTTGTGTAGACCCAATGACATTCCTCTAATGATTGGTAAGAATCAGAGTTAACGTCTTTATTTTTATCCACTTCCATTTTTCAGAGTCAATAGAAATACGCAGAGTCCATGATTCTGTGGGTATAGGGAACTCCTTCAACTAATTAAGATTATAAACTATCTATACCATGTTCATTCTAGAGTTGTTCCATAGAGTTTAAGTGACATCTCATAGTTACATAGCCAGTAAGTATCAGAGGTGAACTTTAAACCAGGTTTTTCTTTTTGACCCTGAGTCTAGACATTTTCTAGAAGACATTTCTAGAATCAACAATATAAAAAGTATTCATATTAGGCTTCTACTGTGTACAAAATTATGGAAGTGAGGAATAAAAAAGAGATGGATATTAAGAACACAAAGATAAGAACTGACATTGTCCTTAAGAAGCTTACATTCTATTCACTTAGATAGTTAAGCACATACATGACAATTTGGGAGAAAAGACATTACAAGGAAAGGTATTAGGGAAAAAATCTGGAGATGGCACTCATGCTCACTTCTAAAGGAAGCTAGGAATTTGAAGAAACAGAGGTTAGGAGGGAGTCCATGCCTATTAGACATAAGAGTTGAGGACTGTGGAAAGGGCAGCAGCATTTCTTTAGTAATGGCATGCATGGAGGAGATGGAATGTTATATACAGAGAAGAGCGAGTTTGGTTGGAGCATAGAGGTCACGAAAGGAAGGAATGTGTGATAAGTATCAAAACATGGGCTCTAAAGTCAGATTGTAAAGGACTTTAAATAACAAGCTGAGGGGTTTGTGGTCTATCCTACAGATAATAGGGAGAAATAAGAGGTTCTAGAAGAGGGGAGTGACATAGCCAAACTCGTAGTTTAGAAAGATTATTTTGGCAGCTTTGTGGAAAATGAATTGGAGAGAGGAAAATTTGGAAGCTGTGTCTTATTAAGTCACTATAAGAATCCAAGAGAGAGGTGATAAATATCTGAATTGGAATGGTGGCTGCATGAATGAAAAGAAGAGGACTGCTTTGAGATATGTTGGGCAACTAGAATTGTACAATTTAGTAACTGATTGAATTTGGGGACTTGAGGGAAGGGAAAGAGTCATGGATGATTCAGAGGTTAGAACTGGAAAGACTGAAAGAATGGCCATGCCCTCAACAGAAATACAGGTCAGAGAGGGCATGGGTTTAGCCAGGGGGGCGGTAATGAGTTCTATTTTGGATATGTCTAATTGGAGATGCCTATGGGATATCCGATTGCAGATGTCCAACAGACAAATGTTACTACCACACTGGTGCCCAGGAGAGATAATATGTCTGTTCAAATGGGTCAGTTTTGAACTATTCAAATTGCATTTACTGTCGTCTCATCTTTATCTTTTTTTTAAATTGGTTCTGATTTTTGACCTTTGTTCTAATTAGTGAGTGGTCTGACTATATACAGATAACTGATTCTGAAATGACTCCTACACTGGAAACCAGTTATTTCCTGTCCTTTAAGATAAAGTCAATTTCATTTTTTAACGATGTCATTTGGATGCTTGTCACATCCTGTGCCTTACATCATAGACTTAGGTTTGGAAAAGACTTCCAGACTCTCTACCTGGTCCAAACTCTCCATTTTACAGATGGGAAAACTGGCTCAGGGAGATTAAAGAAATTTCCCAAGATCACACAGGTGGCAGAGGTAGGATTCAAAGCCTGGTCCTCTGACTCAATCTAGCACTTCCTCTCTCTGAGACTGTTTTCAAACTCTTCTTGAAGGAAGTATTCATCAGCTACAGATGCTAGACATCTGATAGCCTCTAATGAAAGAAACTGGACTCATAGTTGTTTTGCAAATGTAGAATTCAGCTGAGTTAAACTGAATTGAAGTGCATGGTTTCAATTTGGAAGTTCTCCAGTGGAGTACCCTAGGGATCTCTGCTTATCCTGGGTTATTGACCATTTTACCCTTGACTTGGATAAAGATCTATGCAATTTTCAGTTTAAATTAAAGCTTAGAGGGAGATAGGTAGCATACTGAATGACAAGCTCCAAAAAGAACAGCTAATGAAGATGAAATTTAATAGAGATGCTTAACAGTTACAGTTATCCCAAAACATTGGGGGGGGGGGGCGGAGAGGGGGAAGAAGAGGGTTCCCGGTTAGTAAGATTGTATTTATTACAACTGAGTTTCTTTCCATGTTTCAGCATATAACCTTCTCAGGATGCAGTTGTAATTGTTGTTGCTCTTCTTTCATTCTCCAAGAGGAGCAATGACATCAGGAGAGTCATGTTTTGACTTGCAAGTGAGCTGGATTTAAGTGAGGCAGCACTGTGCAAAGCCAACAGCCTTACTCTCTCCTCCAGTCATAAAAGTCCGGTAACAAGGCATAGGTCAGGACAACTGGCAATGGCCCCAGTGCAATGGAAGACATTGATCTTTTTAAGCTAACGTCTTTCCCAGGTCTCTGTCTGAATCAACACCCATTCAGTGATTAAAGACTAGGTAAGAATTGAAGCAAAAGATGGCCTAGTTTGCCTTCACAAAATAATCAATCTGGGAGGGAAGGATCCTCAGAGTTACTGGGTAAAACAGAAACAATTGCTATTTATGGTTACTCCAGATATAGCAGTAGACTTGAAGCAAAATTATTATTACCACCCGTTGTGATTCTAAAGTGAGGGCTCTTGTTGGACCAACTCTTATACTCTTCCTGTGGGCTAATGCAGTTTTATGCTTCCCAATTTACATTATGGTTTTATAAGTACAAGATGGAAAATGTATGGTTAAGCAACAATTTAGCAAAAAAAAAAATGATCTGGATCCTATTTGCTAATTGAGTGCCATGTTAATTCAAGGGCAAGGGCCAATGGGGGAGACAGGTCAGGACAAAGTATGAACACAAAATAGAAAAGCACCTGAGGCCAGTGAACTCACTTCACACCTCCTACCTTTGTGATATTGAGGAAGTTCTTTAATATCTCTGAACCTCAGTTTCCTTACCTGAAAAATGACAGGAACTTGTTCTGGGTGACATCAAAGGTTACTTGAAGCTCAAATTCTATGATCCTTGGATAGGGAGAAGCAGCCTAACTTAGCGGGCAGAATACTGAACCTGGAGGGAGGAAGGCAAGGGTTTGATACTGCCTTCAGTACTCACTAAGTGTGTGTTTCACTCAATGCCTGGAACTAGTCAGTGCTCAATAAATGCTTGTTGATTGAGTGTTGTCTATTGGTTATACTACCTTGATCAAATAGCCTAACTTTAGCCTCAATTTACCTTATATTTAAGATGAAGAAAAGGATCACAGCCATATTTATGCCAAAGGGTTGTTGTGAGAACCAAAAGAGATAATGTAAAGTGTTTTACAAACTGTAAAGTGATGTATAAATGTAGTTAGTAATATTGCGCTTTTCATATTTCCCAAGTAATTATTCTCTTTTTTATAATTATGCTTTATTTTAACATTCATTCTTTAAAAATTTGAATTCCAAATTCTTTTCCTCTCTCTAGCCCCTCCCCCACTCATTGCAAAGGCAAGCAATATGACATCAGTTATAAGTGTAAAGTCCAGCAAAACATATTTCCACATTAGCCATGTTGGAAAAAAAAAATTAAAAAAATAAAGTAAGTGAAAAAAAGTACCAAGCATTTATTCTCAATGACAACAGCTGAACTAGGATATTGGTCTCAAGATCAAAGAATCAGCACTGTGTAGATTCTTACTCCTTCTGGCTTAAATATGTCTGGTGATTGATGGAGAACCAGGAAACCTATGGGCCTAACCAATTAAGCTTCTTTCCACTCTCCTCCTCCTCCTCCAGCTGCACTACCTTCCTTGTGGTGCTAACAGTTTGTTTAGGGGTGGGGAGAGGAAAAGTTATTTGCATTGCTTAGATTTCTGCACCAAACTCTATTCCCTTTTGTCGGTAGCAACACTTTCATAGATGCTGTCATTAGCTACATACAAGCTGCTGGGGGAAAAAAAGCAATTCAAGTCTGTCCAAGTTAGCTACTAAAAGTACCTTCAAAGGAAGCTACTGTGAAAAGGAAGGTGTTCTGTCACTGAAGCACATCCCTTCGAATTGTACAAAAAGACTTCTTTTTCAGGAAGCATAACCCCTGAAAAAAGAGACAAAACTGCTCCTAGAATAACTAATTGTTGTGCATCGACTGTTGTCGTCTGATCTTACGTTAAATCTCATGGTGTTTCCCAGCAAGTCAGATTGTACTTACTACAGCTGAGTTCCTTTCCATGTTTCGGCATCACTGGTGTCCTAACTAAGTCCTAGGTTTTCTGATTTGTCCTTGAACTGGAATTATCAACCACTCAACTTGGTTTGTTCTTTTCATCTAATCAGAGCCAGCTGGAGAAGTATGTCTCTAGTGTACTTATCCTATGAAACTCTCCTTACACCCCAGTTTAACATCTCCCTTCAGACATCTGGAAGCCAGGTTGGACTTGGATCAGGAAGAGCTGAATTCAAATCCATCCTCAGATACTTCCTAGCTGTTCGACCCTGGGCAATCTCTTCTCTCTGTCTTAGTTTCCTAATCTGCATAATTGGAATAATAATAGCACTTATTTCGTGGCTTGTCATTAGGATCTAATGAAGTAATACTTGTAAAAGTGCTTAGCACAATGCTTGGCCCACAGTGCCTCACTGGTAACATTGAGCAAGGTAACATTGCAGTATTTTGAAAGTTAACCTGGCCATTTCATTCCTCTTTAGAAGCCCCAGTGAAAGGTTTGCTGGAGGCAACATGTTAAGCTGGAAAGAGCACTGATTTAGGCTCAAGTTCTACCTCTGATTCCTATCTGTGGAACCTTGAAGAGTCATTTAACCTGCTTGGGACTCCATTTCCTCATCTGTAAAATGAAGGGATTGAGATAGATGGCCTTTGAGGTTTCTTCTAGCTTAAATTCTATGATTTTATGAAAATAAGGGTCTTTGAACACATGGTTTTGTGAGAAATGAATATTTCTTTCTCATATTTAAAAACTCTTGCATCAGAACCAAGGGTTTTCCCCTTTTCTATTTCTTCATCCAGAAACCAACCAATGTGGTAACTGAGATTTAGAGATTTATCCAGGCCAAGATCTAATCAGACAGTAAAAGAAATTCTCAGTATAGGCTAATGGGTTTATTCCTGCTCATTGCATTTTCTCAGACAGGCTTAGGGAAAGTTTGATTCTCTCTCTTAGCAAAATAAAAAAATATGGAAATTGATATCTCTTTGACCAAGATTTGAGTGACCTAAGTTATACACCCCGAGACCTACATTTTAATATAGTCTTTGCATTAACTAATTTTAGTTGATTGCAACTCCCCAGGAACATCTCTTTGAAGGGCATATAAACAATGACCCCACCACCATTAGGGGTCTTTGGTCTAAAAGAGACTATCAAGTGACCATTCTTTTATTAATAACTTGCTGACCTTATTAATAAAATTATTAAATTACCCAAAAGGTATGTCTCTCAAACCTTTTTACATACCCAAGCTCTCCCTGTCCCCCATCAATACAGACTGCCAAAAGCTAGATATTCAAAGATGCTCTATGCTTAACCAGGGAGCTTCTTCAAGACATAGTCATTGACATCTGACTCAGTACTACTTCCTTGGCCCAAAACAACTCTATTGCATCCAACAATTTCCAGTGCCAATCTCATGATGATTGTTTTCACTCAAATGTTGCAAACCCTTCATTATCACTAATTAGGACACTTATGCAGTCAGCCAGTAAAAAAAAGCCCCTTAGGTGCAGGGAAGAGTTAACTAGAAATCCTTGGTGGTAGTAAGAAAGTGAAGAAAGAAAATTCGAAGTGAAATAAACCAGCCCCCTGTGGGATGCCACTTAATCTGTGGCAATTACATTAAGCTCCACATTAGATGGAAGGCTGTTCCAGTGAGAGTCCAGACTGTGCTCACCTACACATAATGCTGGCAATCATGTCCCAGATGTTATATTGCCAGTGGTGATAAAGCCACAGATTTAAGAAAGGGAAAAGCATTTTGGTTGGAGTGAAAAGAGCAATGGTTTCCTTGGCCAAGAAAAATGTCCTTGCTGAAAGATAATCCAGAATTAACCTATAGTCAGATGAACAGGTATCCTTTGCAAACTAAATTACCAGTGGCCCAAGGTTTTAGAGGACCATAATGTATATCTCTTTTCTAATTGAGGGACTTGGAATAAGAAAATATTCTATCCAGTATAATTGAGTTTTATTTATATTCCAGTGGCCCTTAGGTCAGTGGCAGAATTAACTGTCAGATTGATTTAACATGTGTAGCTCATTGGGGTTTCATATTTAGTTTTCCAGATGGCTCCTGAGGGAGAAGGTGACTTGGAGATGTGTATCGTTTACTTCCTTTTCCTAAAGTCATAAAAATGAAAGTTCTTCCAGAAATGTGTTACCTTCTCCAGTTTTAAGATTCTGGATCCCTCCTCCACTTCCCCTACAGCTGGACACTCAACACCCTATAAACTACTCATTCAAAACCACCCTAGGAGTTAGCAATTCACTCTGGCTGGATCCCCAGGTATGTGGCTTCTAAGATTTCCAACTTTCCATTAATTCTCATGAAAATAACTCCACTAGGATCAGATTGCAATTTCAGCTTCCTGAGGGGACAGGGCAAACATTGGCAGTCTTGGAGAGATGGAGAAGGATGTTCCCAGAAGCTCTCTTGCATCAGCACAGCAGAGTCCCTGGCTGTGTACAGCTGATACAACTTCCTAGAAATGGATGTCAGAAAAATAAACATTGGTTTATTGGAACTTCACTACAGGGCCATCAATTTCTCTGTGTTGGGTCTAACTCTTTTAATGGTTTCTGGCATAAAGCTGTGAATTCCTTAGGTAGCTTAATCAATCTTTTTTCACTATAATGATAGGGGGAAAGGTCTTTGGCTTTCTTTATTACATGGGATGCTCTGTTTTACATAAACTCAATATCTGAAAATCTAGATAGATCTAAAAAATAAATTAATTGTAGTTAGTTGTGGAATTCTTTAAGTGCTCAAATACTGGATGACTTTTAAAATTATTCACTTACCAGAAATCATTTTACACATAATTTTGTGGTAACATGGCAGCTATGTAAATAAAAGAATGCATATGTGGACTTTTCCAGAGTAACCTAGCTGCCAAATGTCAGTTGTGGGATTTGAACCCAGATCTTTCTGACTTCGAGGCCAGCTCTCTATCCACTCTCTGTTGGGGTTATAAACAAAAATGCAATGGTCTCCGCCCTTGAGAAATTTCCTTTCTACTGGGTTGGATGGAAGGGAAGGGCAAAGGAGGGGAGTCAGACCACATCTATACAGGGCATAAGCATCTGGGTCAATCAGGATGTGCTTTTTGAAGGTGTCTCTTGAGTTGTTCCTTGAAGGCAGCTAGAGGTTACAATGGGAGGACATTCTAGACTGGATAGTGAGGAATATGGTGTAGCCTTGCAAAGAATGGAATCTTCATCATACATTTGTTATCTGTAGCTTAAGTTGTCACTAGGTGTCAGGCACAGGTAAGGAATTCAGTCAAGTTTGTTTCCTGAATCTAGGTAGGGACTGCAGTATACCTCTGCTTGGCAAACAGGAAGAGATTGAGGCTCTTCCACATTCATCTCCCAAGCTATCTCTCTGTTTGGAAGTGGGCTGTGCCTAGAGGCCACTGCCTAGAGCTGTTATTTTGTGGGAGCCCACACTGATTTCGGGTTGGAATCTGGGTTGTTTCAGAAGGCAAAGCAATACTCCCTGAGGGCACTGGCTGGGCCACTGGCAGCAGCTCCCTATTAGGAGGCAAAAGGGAGCTTTGATGCTGTGTGCCCTCTGTTCATTCACATGCCCTTCAGTTCTTTGGCTTGAGAAGAACTGAGAACCACCCCTCCCATGTTCCTCCAAATCTCGATGCCACCAGATGATGGAATGCTGGGAATTAATCAACCATGTTATTCCTTTGGGTTAAGAAGCTGAACTCATGTTATTCTAAGTCTCTGGGACACAAAGTCCCCATTTAAATGGAGAGGGTGCATGTATGTATGTGTGTGTGAGGGGAAATACAGTGACCAGGTAACACCCATTTTATAAACCATTTTGGACATAACAAAACGATAATCTTGTTTATGTGGTACTTTCAGATTACAAAGCACTTACATGCATGGTGTCAGCTGACCTTCACATCAGCCCTTTGCAGTAGATGATGCTATTATCCGAATTTTAGAGATAAAGAAACAGACTGATTGGTCAAATGATTTGCCCAGTGAGTCCTACAATCAGTAAGCTTCTGAGGCAGGATTCAAACTCAAATCTTCCTAACTCCAACTCTAGCATGTTATCTATTACACCCCCAGTTGACCTGTGATTTTGTCAGAATGGAAAATTTCCAGTAAGGAAATTGTCTGTCCCTGTAGGTCAGTACCTTCTTGGCAACATATAGTTACTGAAGAGTTGCCTCAGACTGAATGAATTCCCTAGGTCCATATAGCCATTATGTGTCAGAGGTAAGATTGGAACTCAGGTTTTTCTTAATCTCTATCCATTAGACCAAGCATTCTTTATTACTTAAATATTCACTTATTTTTTTTTATTTAATTGATTGGTTTATTTACTTTTAGTTTACAAGATTAAGTTCCACAGTCCCTTGAGTTTCACATTTTCTC
>CM053590.1:21392742-21418340 GCA_028646515.1 Pseudochirops corinnae | reverse complement strand
ATATATATATATACACACACACACACATATATACATACATATATATACATATTCACAATACACACATTCATATGCACACATACTCATTATATGTATATATACACATATACACTCACACATACTCATGTACACACACACACACCCTCAACCTCACCCTCCCAAGGCAGAATTAGGAGTGATAAATAGAAATTGAACAGAGGTAAAATTGAACATCGTTTGATGAAAGGGAAACCTTCCAACCATTGGAGCTACCTCCAAGTTGAATGGTCTGCCCTCCCACCAATGGAAGTCTTTAAGGAAGGGATAGATAAGTGAATGTCAGGAAAGTTTTAAAAGAGATTCTTATTCATGTATAGGAAGGACTAGATGATCTCTGAGGTCTCTTCCAACTCTGAGATCCTATGGTCATAAAAGATGTCAAATCATAACCAGTTAACAAAAGGAAATCCAAGCTTGTAGCTTTCCAGCATATGCTAAAGATCTTTGCTCCATCTCCTTTTGAGCTGACAACCATTCCTTCCTCCTTACTCATTCCTACCCTGTATCAGACTCATCAGTCCTATCAGATACTGACTCACTCTGAGGTCTTTGAGTCATTAAAAAGGAGGTTAAGTCAGCGGTTTGGCAGGATGCTACAGAGACCTCAGATCACTACAAGTTCCCAAAATACCAACTGAAAACTCTTTTCAAAGACAAGAAAAATCCCTTAAACCTTTGGTTATAGTAGGTGACACCATGCATTAGGACCAGAAGACATTTCTAGGTGGTGAGGACCTACATTATGCTTATAAATAGAATTTCACCCAATAGACTTTTCACCTCTCATCCTGCCTGAAATTGTAGGATACATAATTCTTTTTTTAAATTTTATTTCTAGCTTTTGTTTTTTCATCACCTGCATTTCCCACTACATCTCTCCTCTCCAGATATCTTATACTACTGAAATAAAGAAGAAAAAAGAGGAACAAATATTCAATGATATTAACCAAATACAGGAGAAAAAAAAAAGAAAATCTGAGGTTTTATTCAATGTTTCATACCTATGGTTCCCTACCTCTGCATATAAGCAGGACAAGGAGATGTCTGCTCACATCTCTTCTTTGGGGATAAGGCTGGTCATCATAATGTTTTACTATTCTCTTTCAATTGCCTTCTTGTTTCCTTTTTTAATTACACCATAGTAATGAGAGAGTATACTGATTACTTGAGTTTACCTCCTTCATTTTGTGTCAGTTTATATAAATCTTTTTTGTGCTTCTCTGTAGCCATTTTTTTTTACAGAATAATAATATTCTATTATATCTATGTGGCACAATTTATTTAGCCATTCCACCAATCAGTGGGTATCTTTCTACTTCGTTTTCACTTCTTTACTTCCACAGAAAGCACTGCAATACATACTTTGTTATGTATGGAGTTATTTATTTTCATTGCCCACCTTGTAAAGTCTAGCACAGAATCTCTGGGTCAAAGTGTTATCAATATTTCATTTGTACTCTTTATATAAATACAAATTGTTTTCCTATGTGGTTGGATCAATTCACAGATCTATCGACAATGCATTAGTGTCCCCATCGTCCAAAATTCCTTCCCAATATCAGTTATTCCCTTGTTCTATCATTTTTTCTAATTTACTGGCTATGAGAGGAAACCATAGGTTTGTTTTGATTTGCATTTCTGCTTTTATATAGTAATTTAATGTTCTATTCTTCTTTGGGAAATTTTTCACCTTCTTTGACTAGTGTATTTGAGAAATGGCTTTTGGTCTTATTCATATCTGTTAGTTTTCTGTATAATACTGATACTAGATCTTTATCAGAGATTTTTGATAAGGAAGTTTTTTTCCCAACTGACCATTCCCCTTTTTATCATGGTTGCATTAATTTTGTACATGTTAACATTTTTCAATGTAATATGATGACATTATCTAGTTTGTCTTTTATAATGAACTTTATCCTTCATTTAAGATCTCACTTCCTAATCAGAGCTATGAAAAACCTTCGATCTGTTCCTCTTCTATTGCTTTTAATTTAATTCTATTGCTTTTAATATTCTGATCATGTGTCCTTAAAAAAAAAAAACCTTCTTATAGTATATGGTGTAAAGTGCTAGCTGCAACCTAATTTCTGCCAGATTGTCCTGGATTTTCCAGCAATTCCTATGAAATAGGGAGTTCTTTCAAAGGTAATCAGTATTTCTAAAATGTATCAAACACTGATTTATTAAGTTGGATTATTTCTGATTCTCACTTGTCTTATCTGTTCTATTTATCTGGTCCACTTTTCTATTCTGTATCCAGTACGAAGTGTTTTGATGAATACTGCTTTATAATATAGTTTGTAGTCTGGAAGTGCTATTAGGGGAATGTAATTTCCAAGTGTCCTTGATGTCACAAATAGAAAAGCAAATTCAGAACTTTTCAGTCACTAGATGAATTTCTCTCTGAGAATACTTAATGATTTCTAGTTTTCTATCCAAGTCCTTGGACATTATTAGGACATGCTCCTTGAGGGTAGGGGCTGTTTTATTTTTGTCCTCAGCCCTGGCACAAGGAAGGAAGGAAGGAATGTTCTGAGTACATTTTTTTTTTTACCAGACTTCTGGTTTCACTGATGTAAGGAGCTCCAAAAAGGAATTTCGTTTACCAATGCAGGTCCACACCTTTTCTGCAATTTATGGTCTTAAAGAGTTATATAGGGCACTGAGAAGTTAAGTGACCCATTGAAGGACATAGACTCAATGTATGACTTCCTATCTCCAAGTACTCTTTCTATGCAATGCTGCCCTTTGCCCACAATATGGTAAATGACCCATCACTGTTCTTTGTTAATTTTAAAACACTAGGTCAACAAAATAATAAAGATGACCAATGTAGAAATTCTTGGAGTTTTACAGGATTCAAAAATTGGCCGAATTATTAGCATCATTGAGAAAAATAGCAAATATAAGGGGTAAGAAAACCATGGAATGTTAAACCTGGAAGCGACGTCCAAGATCACATATTGCCACCCTGTCATATTACAGACAACAAAATAGAGGTCTAGAAATTCTAAGTGACTTGATTAAGGTCATAGAGCTAACTAGCTAATAGCAGAACAAAGACCAGAACCTAGGCTTCCTGTCCTTCTCACCATACCAGCTACTTCAGTACAAGTACAGAAAAAATCTTGAGTTCCACAGACTGAAAAACACCAGGTATGGAACGGCAGATCCTATGACTTAGTAAGTTCTAGAGAGTTATCAGTTAGGTACATAGAGGCTAAGTGATCTGCCCAGGGTCATGCAACTAGTAAATGTCAGAGGTTAGATTTAAATCCAAGGCCTCCTGAGACAGCTGTGCATATGTATCAAATGGATAGACCACTGGACTTGGAATCAGGAAGACTTGAGTTTTCATCCTGTTATATAGGTTTAATAACTTTGTGGCTGTGGAAAAGTCACTCACCTACAATATCCCCATATGTAAAATGGGGATAATAATAATTATACCTCCTCACAAATGTGAGGATCAGATGACATCATACATGCAAAGTGTTTCACAAACCTGAAAGAACTCTGAATATGAACTCTTCATTCTATTATTATATCTGACTCTAAGCCAAGCAATGTAGTCATACTGTCTATAAGGCATGCTATTTTCCTTTGAAATTTGAATTTTTTTAAGACAATACCTCTCTTCCAAACAAGCCAGTACTGCCTAGCCTAACCCTATTTCATTTTATCACATTATAATAAAAAAGACTTGCTTCATGTTTACATCACTTTGCTTATATGCTACATATAATACTTCATCAATGAGAGCATACTCAGATGCCTTTGGTTGTTAATATTGAGTATTTCCACTCACATGCAATGATGGAGTCATAAAATCTTAAAGAGTAAAGAGACTTCAGAGGGCCTCTTGTCCAACCCCCATTAAAGCATGACTGTTCTCTGCAGTCTTCTTGACAAGGAATCATTTACCCTTTGCTTGAATACCTCCAGTAATGGGGAAGTCACTAATTCCCCATTTCATTTCTGAACAAAGATCTTTACAGGATTAAGAACAGGATTTGGTGTTCACTTCCATGGCAGATGCTAGTTTGTGGGTCTGGGCAAATCACTCAACTATTCTTAAGTCTCTATGTCCTTATCAGTAAAAAAGAGATCATTGAAAATAGCACCAATTTCACTGGATTTTTATGAGACTGAAATAAGATATGTTAAGTGTTTCGCAAACCTTCATGCCATATATATAAATAAGGGTTGCTGTTATTCTTTCCTGTAACTTCTAGTTTTTGGTCATAGCCCTTGGGAGAGAGCAGGATAAGATAAGTCAGGAGGGAAGGAAGGAGGGAAGAAAGGAGAAAGGAAGAAAGTGAGGAAGAAAGGAAAGAAGAAAGGGAGGAGAGAAGAAAAGGATGGAGGTAGAGAGGAAGGAAAGAAAGGAAGAAGGGAAAGAAGGAAAAAAGAAAAGAGGGAGGGAGGATCATAGATTAATGGAAGATGGATGGGTGACTCTGTTAAGTACTTTTTGTGTGCCAGGTACTGTGCTAAGCATGTGGGAAACAAATACAAGAAAAAAAAAATTCCTGGCCTCAAGGAGCTTACACTCTAATGTGGGTTAGACTACACAGAGGGGATGATGGTACCTGGTATGGGGGGATGGTTTTGAAGTCTGGAAGGCAGGAACAGGCCTAGAAGAGAATGAAGGTTAGGTTTTTCTGCCCTCCAAAAAATTGAGGCCCTAGAAGAAACTCACCATTAAGAGAAGAATGTGGGCCTTCCAGAGGGATTCCCAGGTTCAGAAGGTCACAGAAATTATTGAATATTCAAGGAGGAAGAGTCCTGAGTCACTGGCTTCTGACTGTGATTAGAGGGCTGGACTTGGAGTCAGGAAGACCTGAGTTTGAATCCTGCCTCAGACACTTACTAGCTGGGTAACCCTCTTGTCAGTCTGTTTCCTCAGCTGTAAAATGGTGACAGTAGTAACACTCACATAACAGGGCTGCTATGAAATCAAATGAAGCAACATATGTAAAGTGTTTTGCAAACCACAAAACAATACATAAATACTGATTATTATTTTAAGTCTAATGGCTCTTCAAATATCAGGAATTTTTCCATATATTTATTAAGGCAAAATCTTTGACATGGAGAAGCAGTCTAGCACAGTGGATAAAGTGCTGACTTGGAGTCCTGGGATCAAATGCTACATCTGACACTTAATGTCTTTATTACCCAAAGCAAGTCACTTAACCACTCTGATTCTTCACATCCTCACCTGTCAAATGAAAGTACCAGATTAGATGGTCTCTAGGGTCACCTACAGCTCTAAATCTATTCAAGTCTCTTTTTTCTTCTCTTCAAGCTTAACATCCCCACTTCCTTTAGTGAATGTTAACATGCCATGGTTTCCAGTTCTTGGACCTCCTGGGACATTCATTTCTGTTTGTGCATGTCTTTGCTAAAATGTGATGCTCAAATTAGGTATAGTCATTGGGATGTGGACTGACTATGGCAGAGTACAATGCTCAACCAGTTTCCCTTTTGTAGACACAACGCTTCTCTTAAGGTCAAATTTGCTCTTTTGACTTCCACAACAGACTATTGAGTCACACTAAGCTTGCAGTCTACTAAATTCCATAGAACTTTTTCATCTAAACTGCTATCTAGATGTGTTCCTTCCCCTTTGTGCCTATTCCATTGGTTAAAAAAAATCTTTACATGAAGACTTTACAGTTAGCCTGGTTAAATTTTATTTTCTTATATTCAAGATCATTTTTTTAATCTGATTCTGTCATCTAACATATTTTCTGTCCCTCCCAACTTTCTGTTTTCTGCAAATTTAGAAGTATAGAATCTATGTCTTTATCCTCTTTAAAAAATATCAAAGAGAACAGGATCAAACATGGAGCCCTAGGCTGCTCTACTAGAGATTACTCCCTAGGTTGACATAAATCCATTGATCAACGCTCCTACATTTTTGGTGTTAATTTACTGAATATCACAGATGCTCAAAGGTGAAAGATACCTTCCAAATCATCTTGCTTAATGCTTGAACAAGAATTTACAAACTACTGAATAACCCAAAAAGTGACTGTAAGACTTCTGTCTGAAGACTTCCAGTGAAGGAGAACCCATGACTTCCCAAAGCAAAGGATTCTAATTCTGGATTGATCTAATTATTACAAAAAGTTTCCTTACATCAAAACTAAATTTGTTTCTCTAAGATTTTAATCTATCATTCCAAGTTTGACTCCCTGGACTAAAGCAGGACAATTCTAGTATCTCTTCCATGTGACAATTTTTTGAATATTTAAAGACAAAATCAATTCATATACCCTATATGTTCAGGTTATATATATATATGTATATATACATATATATGTTTGTATATATGTGTGTATGTGTGTATTTACGTATGTATAAAATCACCGTTCCCTTCCATGAGTTCTAATATGGCATAATTCCAAAGTCCCTCACCATCCTGGTTGTTCTCATCTAGATTTTCTACAATTTATCAATATCTTTTCTAAACTGTGATCTTGAGAATTTAATACAAGAATTAAGATATAGGATGATCAGGGTAGAGTATAGTAGGATTATCACCTCCTTCATTTTAGGACGTATACATCTCTCAGTGGAGTCTAGGATGATATCAGAATTGTTTTGTTGGAGGCAAGGAGAGAGAGAATTGCTATATATATGACATTGGATTGAGCTAGTTTGTGGGATGCTAAAATTACCAGATCGTTTTTTTCTCAGGGAATATTATCTAGGCATGTTTCCTCTATCTTGCATTTCTGAAGTTGATTTTTGAACCTCTGTAAAGCTTTACATTGCTGTCACAGAATCACACAAGATACCCTCATAAGTCATCCAGTCTAATTCACACCTGAAAAAAATTCCCTCTACAAAATCCAGTGCATAAAACTCAAAGCCCTAAATCATCCTGGTTTACTGCATCTGACCAATTTCCAGTTTATCAGTATCATTCCTAAAGTGCTATTCAAAGAATTGAATGTAATACTCTAAATAGGGTCTGAGCAGGAGAATGCATAATAACACTCTCATCTCCTTATTAATGGATTCTTTGCCTCTAAATTCAATCACATGATCTTTCTTGGCTATTATATCACACTCATACACTTAAAAGTATGAAGTATACTAAAACCCCTAAATTGCTAGCTAAGCATGCTTCCTCCATTTTGTACTTACAAAGGTGAATTTTCCTACTCTATCAGGAGCTCCTTTGATTCTGACTCTGATTATAGTACATATTTACTTTCTTCATAATTTCATATCATCTGCAAATTTGACAGAAAATGTTGAACAGAGTAGGACCAAGGACAGCTCAAAAAGGACAGCTTAATCTACAGACTACCCTCCAAATTCACATTTCAGATCCACATAACTGTACCATCATCCAGCCTATATCACCACTTGTACCATTCCTTCTGCCAAAAGGAGGTAGTGTTATAATTTTTATGAAATACTGAACTCTAGTTTTACTGTCTATAGTATTCCCCTGATCTACCAGTCTAAAAACTGGTTATAAGGGAAATTAAGTTATTATGGAATTGCTATGCTGCCTTTTTCTGATCAGTGCTTTCTTTTCTAAATAGTCATAAACCATCCATTTGATATAACACTGTAGAATTTCCCTTGAAATCAAAGGGAAATTTTCTGGATTCACTTTTCCCTTTTAAAAAATGGGGGTGTTTGCCCAACTCCAATCTTGCTATAGCTTTTTGTTTTCCAGGGCCTTTCAAAGAGTACTGACAATGACTCAGAAAACACACCCACCAATACTTTTAGCCCCTGAGAATGTGGTTTACTTCAGTTCCAAAAATCTTTGATTTGGCCACTGGGTAATGAGCTCAGCCTCAGTTCGGAATAGTGTCTCTCATCCGCATTATGACTGAGGTCAGCAGGATTATTGATGTCTGAATATTTGAATTTGTTTGCTCTCTATAGAAAGCTTCTGTCTCAGAGTGGTGACTTTGAAATGTTCAGAGTTGTAAAGTGATGATGACATTTAAGAAGGAAAACAAAACAGATGGAGAACATTTCTCCCAAGATATTAGAATAGACCTTTATGTCCCTCCTCTTTACTTTTAACAAATCCCACTAGGGATGTTATGATCTCCAAGTTCTCATTGTGGCACCACTATCCCATTCCTCATTGTCTATGTGTCAGGCAGCTTCCCCCTCACAGACACGGCAGTCAGCAGGACCACGAAGTTACTTAGTCACTTGTATGTCCCTGGCATTTTCCTAGACTCTGTGGGGGATCTATGGAGGATAAAGATGACAAAATACCTCCTTGGAGGTTCATAGAATAGATTCAGAGTGTCTCCAAATGCTTTGGGAAATTGATATCAGGAGTTTCAGTGAAACTCTCAAAAACTGTAAAATGCAAGTATAAATGATGGTTTAAAAAACACACACATATTGTCAACTGTCATATCGTTGCTGACCTTGTGTTGTTATTAGCTGCTAATGTGCAGTCATAAAGACAATGACACCCAGTGTAAAGAGAAGAAAAAAAAATCTATAAAAGCACAAGGAGGCAAAATCTAAGAGGCAGAGCCTGAAGCCAGTTACACCGTTGGGTTCTGAGGTGTTGGCATGCTATTTCCCTCCTACACAACTGAAGACTAACCATTATTGTGCTCACAATAGAACTTACGCTCTTCATTGAATCCAATGGCTGACACCCAAAGAACCCAAATTCCGGGGGGTGGGGGGAGTCCTGCCTGTTCACAGTTAACATGCAAATTTCCTTCTTTAATTTGGCATCAGAGACACCTTCCTATCCACTGATGCCAGTTGCTCAGTTGACTTCCACCCCCACATGACCTTCTTACTAGTTAATTCAGCCACAGAGCTGAAAAAGCTAGGGAGAGATTTTTTTCTTAATCTTTTATTCTTCTTAGGATCTTTTCTGCTTCTGGAATGTGATACGTGATTAGGGAAGGGTACCAAATACAACCGTGTTTACCACCTCACAAAACTTTTGAGTAAAATTTTAACATCAGTTTGAAACGGAGATTGCCAATTTCCTTACTATTTATAGCCTGTGCCTGCTGGTCTTGAGTTCTCATAATTAGTCCATTAGAGCACAGGGGTAAAATAACCAAGGTCATAGGCTTAATGAATGGGTTCCCCAGTTACTTTTACTCTATTCCATGGTTCCAGTGAACAGCTGTTCAAAAGACTAAGCAAAAGAGCATGAGTAAATTGACACCTTCCCTCACCACTCCTTAAAAATAGCTTCAAGGATGCAACCTAATGATGGTGAATTAATATTATCAAACCTCAGATGTGAAAACTAGCATGTTATTTATTCTGTTAGCTAAATATCTTGAAAATGTTTACTTGTTTATAGCTATGATCTCTACTTCCTCACTAACTGTTCTCTCCTCAATTCCTTTCGATCAATTTCCACTGCCATCATTTTGCCAAAATATTCTATGGAAAGTTCCTAATGATCTTCTGATTGCATTATTCAGTGTCTTTTTAAATTTTTCATTGCAGTTGACTTCACCACAGCTCTTGACATTGTTGGCCATTCCTTCTTAGTGGATATTCTCATCAACTGACTTCAGGAAAGCCACACTCTCAAGAGTTCTTCTTCCCTCTGAACTTTCCCTACTCTGACTTCTTTGTTGCATCCCTATCACCCTCCTTACCTTTTCCATTCAGAATCCCTGACTTCTTTCTCAGTTCATATCACATGCCATGTACTATATGAGGACTTTTTTTCAACCTCCCCAGCTGCTAATGTTTACCTCTCCAAAATTACCTTGTATCATTTTTGCATTTTTTTTGGGGGGGGAAGGGGGAAGACAGGGCAATTGGGATTAAATTACCTGCCCAAAGTCACATAGCTAGTAAGTGTTAAGTGTCTGAGACCAGATTTTAACTCGAGTCTTCCTGACTCCAGGGCTGGTGATCTATTCACTGTGCCACCTAGCTGCCCCTGTATCATTTTTTAAATCTTTCTCATATATACCTGTATGTTGTCTTGTGAATTAGAATACAAGTTCCTTACTATGTCCAAAAAGCTATTAAACTATCCGTACTTTTGATCAGTGATACCACTACTAGGTCTATACCCCAAAGAGATGAAAGAGGAAAGGATCCATATGAACTAAAATATTCATAAAGCAGCTGTTTACTGTAACAAAGAATTGGAAATTGAAGGAATCTCCATCAAATGGGAAATTACTGAACAAGTTATGGTACAACTAGGTCCCAAGTGGTACAAATAATGAATCCTATGGAATAGTCCCATTATTATAATTTTCACTATTTAAAATTGTAATTATTCACAAGATCTGTTCATTAGTTCCAGCCCAGTTGAAATATGCAATGAAAATTCAAATAATGTGAACACTTCTTGAGATCCCTTATTCACACTAATGAGGACCTAAGTGAATGTGATGGAATATTATTGTACTGTAAGACACAATGAAGGTGATGGTTTCAGAGAAACCTGTGGAGAATTTTACAAACTGATGCAGAGTGAAGTGAGCAGAACCAGGAAATCAATTTATATAGTAACATTGCTATTGTTAATACAATCATCTTTGGAAGGCTTGAGAACTTTGAGGAATGCAAAGACCATCCATGAGGGTTAGTCTTCCCTTAGTCTTCCTTTCTTCTATCTCTGTGCTTTCTCCCTTGACAAACTTTTCTAGTCTCAAGGTTTCAACTGATACTTTCACATAGGAGACTGGGAAATGCATATCCCTAGTCCTAATATCTCTGATAAAACTTCAGGTCCACATCTCTGGATGCCTACAGGATGCTGCAGACTTGTACAGTGCAAAGTAGACCAAATTTAGATTTAGAATTTGGTTTAAATCCCAGCTTTGCTGCTTATTATCTGTGTGACCTTGGACAAGTCACATAATTTCTCTGGGCCACACTTTAAGGCAAGGCTTTTGGATTAGATGACTTCTGAAGTTCCTGCCAGCTCTGTGCTCCTTTGTCTTACTTAGGTGTCCCTCTGGTACTTCAAATTCCACACATCCCAAACCATTTTCCTTTAAAATTGTTTTTCCTTTTGACTTCATTCTTTCTACCTCTGGCACCATCTTCCATCCAAGATCCCACATCTCCAATCTCAAAGCTATATTCGGCTCTTCTTTGTCCCTCACATCTCATATCCAATCAATGATCAAGTTGATTCTACTTCTTCACCCTTCCCTCTGTTGCACTGCCACCATTCTAGTATAGGCCATCAATATTCTCCCTTTGAACTATTGCAAAGTTTCTGTATAGGTTCTTCTCCTTCCCCTGCTCCCCATAATCTTTCTTTCTATTCCTTCCCCAACAGCCTTCTCTCCCTGTCTGCTGAGTGGTGAGTTCCTAGCCCAGATCACATTTTCATGTGTGCTTAGACTATATTACTTCACTCCTGACTCTCTTCTCACCCTCTCAGTTTTGCCCTCTTCTCTCTAGCAGTCCTGGCCCCATCCTGGTCCTGCTTCCCCACTCCCTTCTATGTCTCTCTTTATATGCACTGCTTGAATTCAGGCTCCTTGAGAAGTTTTGCTTATATTTGTAGCTGTACTGCTTAGTACAGTGTGTGGCACATAAAAATACTTAATAAATACTTTATCCTACTTCTAATCCACTCTTCATGCTCCTGCCAGAATATCCTTTATTATACATAGATCTAGCCATGTCATTCCTCTGCTCAAAACTGTTTAGTGGCTCCCAATTAGTAACCAAGAAACTCTTTTTCTTGGCCTTCAAGGCCTTCTGCAGTCTGGCACCCCCCTCCCCCTGCATTGTAAGCCTTATCTCATATTTCTCTTCCTCATGCTTGCTATATCACAAATTGTTTTTTCCCCTCAGTTCTCCTGAACTCCCCTCCCAAATCATTGTGCTATCACTCCCTCCTATCATTGTTCATGATTTTCTCTTTGCTTGAAATGTCCTCCCTTCCTCCTTAGTCTGTTAAATTCTTACCTATCCCTTAAAAACTAACCCAAATACCACCAGCTCTATGAAATCTTCTCTGCCTCCTCTTATTAATACTGATCTCCCACCTGAGATACAACATAGCATCACATTGCAACTATCTAATGAACTTATGATGTATTATATTGGCAAGGCAGAGGAGGATAGGAGGAAAGAGACTACTCCTGGCATCAGGAACATCTGGATTTAGGCATTGTTGTGGATACATATTGTTATCATGAATATATCCCTTAACCTCTCAGTGCCTTCTACAATTCTCTAAGACTCTAAGTTATAGATAGCTGGTAGATTTGCATCCACCAGAGGAATTTCCATGTTAATTAGCTCACATCTATCAAATCTGAGGTCTGAAATCTCCTAAAATGTGTCATAGTTCCATATGGGTATCTTAATTCTATAGAAGACTATAAAGTCCCTGAGGGTAGGTATCCACTCTTCTCTAATGGAAGTGATGTATGTTCAGGAGGGAGGAGAGATTTACAGTACTTTCCACAGATTAAAGTGCTATTTGAATGTCAGTTATAATTTCATCGCAATTCAACTTGCAGTTTCTTAATTAAAGCAAAGCCACACAAATACGCCCATAGCAGACTATACTCCATTCAGGGCAAAATCAGGAAGAGTGGGAGCAAGCCTTCCAAAATTGTTCTGAGTATTTTGATTTCATCTCATTTTTTATTAAAAAAAAAAAAGGTATACAACTGTTTATCTGAGAATGATCTGGAATTTGTAGTGAAATATACTCAAGAAGCAATTTATTTTCCCCTATTAATAGGCATTCTATACTGTCAGCAGGTGTGAGCCCAACTGCCAGGAACAAGTTTGTCCAAGATCCAGTCTGGAAAAATTACTTTCTTGCCATTATGCAAAAAAAACTAGAACTCACTTATTATAATTATTAAATTTAAGAAATATTAAACAATAAAGTGGGCAGTCTCAAGAAATGCACACAGAAAGGCAAAATGGCCTAGGGCATAGTTGGTACCTTTCTCACTAATCCTTCAGTCCTTTCAGCTTCTTTTAAGTTAAAGCAGTCATTTCCAGAAACTAACCTTGTCCTCAATCCCCAAGCTTTGACAAAATGTTCCTGTGTAACTCATGAATCAAATGTTGGTGCAAAGCTTTGAGTTTGACACCCAAAGCCCAATCACTTAGGTTTTCTGAGCTGGGAGCAGTTTTACTTGACTTTGGTCACAGGTTTATTGATCCTTTTTTAGGCAGTTAGAGCTCATCAAAAAGACAATTTTGGCCTCCTTTTCTACTACTCTGAGACACAGAAATGTCCTTAATTGCCTTTCTGTCTCTGTCTCTGTCTGTGTCTCTCTCTTTGTCTCTGTCTCTCTGTCTCTCTGTCTCTGTCTCTGTCTCTCTGTCTCTCTGTCTCTCTGTCTCTGTCTCTGTCTCTCTCTCCTTCCCTCCCTCCCCTCCCCACCCCCTACACACATATATAAACACAGGGAAGGAATGAGAGACTTCATCCTTCTAGGCATTTCTAGGTATGATGGGCAGCCTGTTCAGACCCAGAATGAGGAAAAAGTATATCTCTTGAAGGGAACAGAAGCAGGTTCACTTGACTGGCACACAGCGTACATGAAGAGGAGGACATCTTCCCACAGAACAGCTTGGAAAGCATTTTAAACAAGATTTTAGAATAGAATTTACAACTCTTACTTGTAAGACGTTTAGCTCCCCACAAATACTAAAATTTAAGAACAAAACTGTGGCTCAAGGTATTAAAAAATGATTGTCAAGACCTTTAAGTTTTATTTTTTATTTTAATTTAATTAATGTTTTCTTGGGGAGAGGGAGGTTGTTTCCTACTTAATCGTTCATTTACCAGTAGTCCTTTTACCTGATAAACCCAAAGACAAACAAGTAAGGAGAACTAGCCTAGAAAGCAACAGTGTTGGTTGCCTCTCCAGCATTCCACACCCATAGTCCCCACCACCTCCACCATTACTACCTACCTCTTTAGTAAGAAAAGGAATGAGTATTTGTTTCATCCTCTGCTCTCTACACTCATTGTAATTCATCTGAATTCTTTGGGTTTTTTATGTGTCTTTATTTTGGAAACAGTAGAATCCATAGAAGAAATATTATCTTCACTGGAGGGCTACAGCAGCCTGCACTATGCAGAAAGTATTTACAAGACAGTAAGCTCCTTTGTGAGAGTTCTGAACTGAGCTAGTTTAGAATTTAAGTGTCTGAAATAGTCTGGAGAAAGACCCAAACTCCTGGCCTTCAACCATGAAAGTAGCTTCCAGGGAGTAGAGCTTCTAATCTAAGAGCTCAGACAGAAAATCATAATCTTTACCTCTCCATTTTTTCTTGAGCATTTAAGGAAGCTTGGGTGATATCCTCTGGTCTAAAAAATTATTATACTACTGAACTCCAGTCTTGAAGTCTGTAAACTTGGAAATGGGGTGCAATTATTAAAGAAGGAAGCATTGGTCTCACTGAATTGTCTCAGTCCTTTTTTCTGCTTAAAATAGTTCAATCGAGTTCCTTTGAGTTATTTTTTTAAACTACTGAGGATTTAATTAGTTAACGAGGAAGCCTTTTCTTCTAGTCCTACAACAGTTCTTTCCTGATCACTGATGATGCATTTTGATTCAGAATGCTGTCTAACTTGCCCATAAAATGGAATGTGTCCTATCTAACATCTCTACGTAATCTCTAATCTCTGATATCTCCCTATTTTCTACTTCTTTCCTGGCTCCCTAGAAATATGTTCATTTCTTCCTCATAATCATAAAAAAGATTGTTGAATCCCCATAATTTTTCTTCTTATATCTTTCCTTCCCATGGCTAAACTTGAGAAAGCTGATTCTCCTTACCCTAAACCTTTACTAAGTTCCTTGCAGTCTGGTTTCCAACCTCATCATCCAACTCAAACTGACTTCTTCAAAATTATTGATTATTTTAAATGCTAAAGGGAATGAACTGATCTCAATACCCATGCTTCATGCCCTTTCTGCAGTCTTTGACACTAGATCATCATGCTTTCTTGCATATTCTCTTCTTTCTAGATTTTCATGACTCTGGTCTCTCTTGGTTCTCCTCCTACCTATCAGACCACTCCTTCTCAGTCTCTTGTACTGGATCTTAGTCCAAGCCACTTCCGCTCACTGTGACTAGAAGGCCCCCCAGGTCTGGGCCCTCGTCTCTTCTCTGTCTATACTATCTCACTTAGTGATCTCATCAGATCTCCTGGGGTCAGTTATCACCTCTATGCAAATTATTTCCAGATTTCCACATCCATCTCTAATCTCTTTTTTAAGCTCTACTCCCACATTACCAATTGCCTTTATGGACATCTTAAACTAGGTGTCCTAAATGCATCTTAGTCTCAATAGCTTCCCTTCCTAACTTTCCTATTACTATGGAGAACATCCCAATTTTTCCAATCACCCAGTAATAACCAGTCACTCAGTGTCATCTTTAGCTCTTCTCTCCCACTCACATAGCCAATCTGTTGTCCAATCTCGCTTCTGCATTTGTAATGCTTCTTGTATAATACTCCACCTCCCTCAAGCCCCACCACTGGTTAGTGAAATATCAAGGGCATGGGAAGGGCAAGATCATGCTTTGCAATAGTTGTCAGATGGGTCCATTGCAGGAGGTCTGATGCTTAAGCTGTCTTAATCTAACAAAACCAAAGATGTCAATGACAATTAAAGTCATTCCAGGCATTGAGATGGGTAACCTCCAAGACCATGTCAGAATGGTGAGCGAGACAGCCAGAAAAGTGGAGGAGAGAACAAAAAAGTCTGTAGGACTAGATTGTTGAATTAAAAAAAGAATTGTAGGTACAATTTGTGTGTTTGGTTTGGTTTGTCTTTGTATCCCGAGTGCCTAATACAGTGCCTAAAATATAGCAGGGACCCAACAAATGCTTGTTGGCTTAGAATGGAGACATGAGCTAAAGTCAACATAGCAAGATGTGGTACTATCAGGTTCATAAGTGCTTTATTTCATTCAACCTTCACAACAACTTTTTGCAGTAGGTATTATAGGTATTAGAGGTATTGCTATCAATCCAATCCAAGCCCATTTTTCAAGTGCCTATGGTGTGCTAAGTACTGGGGGATAATTATTAAAAAGAAAGACAATTCACACTCTCTGGGAGCTTATAGTCTAAAGGGGGAGACAACATACAAAAGGAGATTCATACAGGTTTTGACTAATGACAATAATAAGATAACTCTTAGATTGCATTTGAAGATTTGCAAAGCATTTCATATATATTATCTCATTTTATCCCAACAACAACCCTGGGAAAACAGGTGGATTTTACAGCTGGAGAAACTGAGGTAGAAATTGGTTAAGAGCTAGGCATGAACTGAGGCTAGATTGGAACTCAGGTCTTCTTGACTTGAGGCCAGTGATCTCGCCTGCTATAGTAGCCTTTGTGGTTACACAGTTAGTTGGTATCAAAGGTAAAACTGAAGGTCTTTTCTAAAATCTCTACACTGAAGCATGCTGCCTTTCAAATATACATTAACCTTTATAAACTAAAGTAGTATATAAGATACTGAATATCTAACTTGCCTCTGTGATTTCTTTTCAGTGGCAAGCTAGCAAATGCTATTGTGGTTTAATAATTTTTTTAGTCATCAGACTCTCTTCAACCCTATTTGGGGTTTTCTTGGCAAATATACTGGAGTAGTTTGCCATTTCCAGATCATTTTACAGATGAGGAAACTGAGGCAAATTGGGTTAAGTGACTTGACTAGGATCATGCTGCTAATAAGTGCCTGAGACCAGATTTGAACTCAGGAAGAGGAGTTTTTCTGACTTCAGCCCAGGCCTCTATTCATCACACCAGTAGCAAATGCTAACCACTATCCATGTGGCCTCTTAAATAAACCATCTTTCTGGAAACTCTGGAATTAATATAGGGCCCTTCAACAACGTACCTTCTCTGTAACTTAAAGGTTTAGAGAGAGGCCTGGGTCACTGAGGGGTTAAATAACTTGCCAGGATATATCAGAGGTAGTATTGGCACCCAGATCTGCCTGAGTCCAAGGCCAGCTTCCTAGGCAGTATGCCATATTGGCTCAGGTTAATTTCAGATCCAATGAAATATATAGGACTTGGGTTCCAATTTCATCTCTTTCACATACTCCATTGTGTGACCTTGGGAAAGTCCCTCAACTTTTCTAGACCTCACATTCTTTCTAGTTCTCACAAGATTAGCCTAGATGGTAATGTACGATGGTAACCCTGTAGACAGTCTTTGGTGATGCCTTAGTATAGGGTTCTGTTGAGGCAGAGTTGTCAAGAGAGAGGAAAATAAGCCATGATATGAAAGTTTACTTAAAATGACAAGGAGTTCACTGTTTTCACTCAGAAATTCAGCATCAAATTCAACAGACATTTATAAATTCCTCCTGTATGCCAAGAAGCCTGGTTACAAAGACAAAAACAAAAAACAAAAGTCCCTGGCCTCACGGAGTAAACATTCTACTGAGGGGCTGGAGAGAGGAGGGATAACAATCTGGACAAATTAATACAAACCCATTTCCAGAGGGACAAAGCACAAACAACTGGTGGGAGGAAGGAGCAGGAGAGGTGGAAAGGCATGTGAGTTGTGCCATAGAGGAAGAAATTAAGTGTAAGAGGGTATCAAGAAAGGATTTGAGGCTAGAAATCTCTTAGAGACTTATGATGAAACATAGCAATTACTGGAATATCAGCATGATACTCTGTATGTAATAAAGTGTTCATGCCAAAGTATTCCCAGTAATTAGTACCTTGATTCCTTATATCAAAAAAAGACATTGTAGTATAGATCAGAGCTTATCTAACAGGAATGGGTTAGAGATCTCAGAGCAATTTACCCACTGGAATGTACATTTTAAAAATAATACAAATAATGATTGTTATTCATTTTGAATAATATTGAGAGAACAGGAGTATTTGTTGTTTCAAAGTAAATTAAAGAAAAGATTAATTTAAAGCCTAGCATTTGACTGTGATCAATACCAAATGGATATAAAATGCAGACAGATGAGTTTCTTCAGTTTGGCATGGAAATTTTTTAGACCTTCTTCTGGGGACAAATTCCATTGTAAGTATTGAAAGTAGTTCTCAGACTAGATGCATAAGCTTCTAAAAAATATCAGAGATACAGTGGTGTTTTCTTCCCAACCTTGGAGAAACTCAGAGATTGCTGTCTTAGGAATTGTGGATGGACACTCAGGGTTGGTGAGAGAAGCTGGCAATTCAATGAGAGAGGGAGGACATGAGAGGAAGCCAGAAATAGAGAGAGACAAAGAGACTGGGAAAGACAGAAAGAAAAGACAGAGTGATACATAAGCAAACAGGGAAGGAAAGAAAGAGATAAAGAAAGAGAGAGGGAGAGAGGGAGAGTGAGGGAGAGAGAGAGAGAGAGAGAGGTGTGTCAAGCACATCCCGGTTCCACCAGTGACAAGTATCTTTGCCCATCAAGGTAGAAAAACAAGCTGGGACCAGAGCATGAAGTGTAACCAATTAATGGTGAACTTACACCTTACCAAGAATTCTCACAGATGGTGAAGCTCCACTTCCCCCTTCTCTTTCTCTCTGTTGAAGCAGATGTCCAATCCAAAGTTTTGTTTCTGTTCTCTGAAGTTATGTTTATACCTTATGTTTTAATTAACTCCAGAGCCAACTTACTCTAAATAAAGAATAGGACCAATGCTTACTTTTCTTATTTGTGTGATTCATTTCTGATAAAAAGGAGGCAGAAGGAAGCCAGTGAATGACTCTCATTATACAGAAACACAAAATAATAACAATAATAATCGTGAATAAGTCTATATCCGTTTAAGGCTGGCAAAGTGCTTTGTGTGTTACCTCAATTAATCGTGACAACATCTCTGTGAGATAGATGCTATAATAATGCTATTTTAAAGATGAAGAAACTGAGCTTGAAAGAAGTTAATTGGCTTAAATAGAATCCCATAATTAGTTGGCTTCTGAGGCAGGAATCAAACCCAACTTTTCTTGACCCTGTGTCCAAAAAAGCAGGGCAGCAGCTGAAACTGAGGTTTGAGCCTTGGTCTTTTTGTATCTCTCTATACCACAAAACATGCACTGGCACCATTCTTGCAAGTCCTTATTCACAAATAATGACATACCTAAATTAAAAGTACTTATGATTGATCTGATTTTTATGTAGACAACACATTCAAACCATTCACACAGAAATTTTAAAAGTAACATCAGATTACGGAGATGTGCTTTGGAATTAAGCTCTGCTCCTTCTTGGTTAGAGAGGAAGAGAGGAGTTCAAATTTGTAATGGTCTTTCTCAGATTTCCCTCCCTCTATTCTCACCATTCCACTCATCAGGATCCCAATCTCTCCATCCAGCTTCCCTTCCCATGCCTTGCTCCTGCTTGCATGACTTCATTCAAATGCCGTGTCTCTCCCCAAACTGAAAGCAACCATTTGCCCAAATATTAACGATTCTTGTACCCCAGCTGCAGGGCATTTAGAATTCGAGATCACTTTAGTTCCTCCCCTCCCACAAGGGTGGACCGATCAGTCTTGTCCATCTGGGCTATATTCTTAAGAAGCTCACACATCTATTCTCTAAAGACATCTCTTTGTCTGCAGAGCTCTGTCTCCAAAAAGCCTGCTATGTCATTTTGTCCTCTGTGGATTCTTGGTCTTTTAAAACAAGATGAAATTGTCTTTTCCCCTAGGGGACTCATTTGGTGTCCTAGTTGTGGGGTGTGTGTGTGTGTGTGTGTGTGTGTGTGTGTGTGTGTGCGTGCGTGCACTCTCGAGTGTGTGCCCACGCATGTGCTTGTGTTTCTGCATGTTTGCAGCTAGTTGTCATTTCTTTTACAAAGCACCACACAATGATTTTCTGCCCTAAGCCTTCAGAGGGAAACATGTATGTACCTTCTCTCTAATAGGAGAGAAAATCTTCTGACTAGTACAGCAGGGCTTAGTATACCTTTTACATGAATAGATGCTCAGAACTCTCCTGAAAATATCCTCTCCAAAGGGCCTGCAGCAGCCTGATGTCCACATCTGAATGAAATGAGAACAATCAAGAGATCTCTGACTCTGTTGTTGTCTTCTAGTCATTTCTTCGGGCATTTCAAGCCTCTTCCAATTTGTCTCCGGACCAGCCTACCTTTCTAGGTTTCTTGTGGTCTTCTTGCCCTTAATGTTCCACTATTTGCTGTTCCCGAAACAGCTCTCTCATCTGTTTCTGTATCTCTGTCTGTCTCTGTTTCTCTGTCTCCCTCTCTCTCTGTCTCCCTCTCTGTCTCTCTCTCCTCTGTCTCTCTGTCTCTGTCTCTCTGTTTCTGTCTCTGTCTCTCTGTCTCTTTCTCTCCCTTCCTCCATGCCTTGTGTGCTATCCTCCATACCTAGAAGGCATCCTTCCCCTCCTCTTAAAATCCCTAACTATTCTTTAAGACTTTGCTCATGTGCCATCTCTTACAGGAAACCTTTCTTGATTTCCTTAGGTGTTACTGCTTATTCCCTCATGAAATTATGGTGGAAGAAACAGTGACTTGGGAGTCAGAAGGCCTGGGCTCCAATCCTGGCTCTCTTAGTACCTTTTTGACCTTGCCCAAGCCACTTCATCCATGTGCTCCAATTTCTTCATTGTTTAAAAAGTCAGGGTTGGACTAGATGTAATCTATGGGCCCTTCTAGTTCTAAATTAATGTGTCTTTGTTTCCTTGTCATATGCCTTGGTCAAATGTAAGGTCCTCGAGGAAAGAGAAATTGTTGTTTGTTTTGGCTTTGTATGCCCAGTCTAGGGGCTCTGGTGTCTTGTCCACAGAAGACACTTTTTGAATTGGCTTGCCTGCAAACCTATGGTTGGGTAAAACTGTCAAATTTTCCATTAATATTTCCTCATCAAGGCTCCCCATCTTTTTCAATCCCAAGGCAGCCGGCAGTATCAGGATGGGCTTGTCAATGCAGAGGATTAGCACATTGGCACAAAATTACTAAATTAAGTGCCCATGTCTGCTTTTCCTGTGTAACTCAATGTCATCAGGGGAAGAATCTTTCTTGTCCAAGGTCAGAGTGAAGAGTGATGGTAGATTTCCTCATTTTGAAATGCTGATTGGCTCTTCTGATTTTCCCTCTTGAGCTCTTGTGAGCTGGGTGCATCTATCTCATGAGAACAGTTCTCTGGTATTTGGAGAAGGTTGAGGATAGGAGTGCCTGATGAATATGTCCTATAAAACACAATAGTGAATGTCACTGCTGATGGAGGGGGCTGCCTCCTGGACCTCTGAGAACTGTGTCTTCTGATAAGGAACTGATGTCTGTCATTGAAAGACATCACTCCAGAGGTGGGTGTTGAGGGCATGGCAGCTGTCAGCCTTCTCTGCTTCAGTCAGGATAAATGACTTGGAGCATGTTGACTTATAGATTAATTATTAATTAAAGAGCTGGGTATACATTTTTCAGAGTGGATTTTTTCTTCCTCATTGTGTGTTTTCCAAATCAGACAACTTCTCAGAAGCAGGAAGTCTTTCCCAATTGCCCTACATCAGAGGAATAAACTGTCACCCATGTCGTTATGTACAGTTCAGGCTGATGGCATGTTTACTCTACGGTATTTATTCAGCCTTTTTCTACATCTGCTGCACATCTCTAGATGAAACATTGGGAACTATTCATTCAGCTTAACTCAAAGTGCATTTATTAAATATATGTGCTACATACCGTAGTAGTTACCTGAGGTGCAAAGAGAAAAACTCAAACCCTACCCCCAAGGAACTTTCAACATGGTACAGTAGGTGGAACACTGGCTATGGAAGCATAGGACTTGGGCTCAAATCTAACTTCTGATGCATATTGCCTGTCTCTCTGTCTTTGGGCAAGTCCCTTAAATCCCCTATGCAACCATTTCTTCATTGATAAAAATAGGGGCTGAACAAGTTGGCCTTCTAGTTAGAGAATTGTTTTGCTGGGTCATTAAGCCTTTAAACACTCCCCAAAGCCAGTGGGGAATTGGGATTTCTTGATTCCCTCTCCTTGGGCCAATACTTGACCCAGAATCAAAGAGACTGTGAGTCAGAAAGAACCTCAAACACCATCTCATCTAATCTATACCTGAGAAAGAATACCAACCAGAACACATCCAAGAGGTGATCATCCAGCTTCTACTAAAAGTTGTTCAATGTCGGGAAACCCACCATCTCCCAAGGCAGACTCTTCCACTTTTTGGACAGCTCTAAATGGTAGGAAGTTTTTCCTGACATCAAGCCTAAATCTGTCCCTTTGCAGCTTATACCCTTTGTTCCCAGCTCTGCCTTCTGAGGAGAAAGGGGACAAGTTTAATCTCTCTTCCCTTCAAATTTTTGATAATAATCTTATCCCTTCTCTAATTATTGTTCTTTCCCTTTTAATTCAGGCATTTATAAAGGGCCTACCATGTGCCAGGCAAAAACAAAAACCTGGTCCTACCTTTAAACAATATATTATATTCCATTGGATTCTTCAGGGTACATTCTCAAGATTAAATATAAGTTTTTCTAACCAATGATTGTGTCCCATCAAAGGCAGAAACTCTTTCACCATTCTGGTTGATCCTGATTATCAACTGCTCTTCTTGATAATAAATTGCAAATTTGCTCTCCTAGTGGGATTTTCTGCGTGTCCTCCAAGGGCAGCAGATATAGGGAGGAATGAGCTGAAAGTCTGGTTTCTTCCTCCTATAAAGGAAAGCATTGGGAAGACTTTGGTACTCCACCCTCCAGCTCTCCAATCAGAGAAGAGAGGAGATTGAAGGAGGAGGAGGTCAGTCAGGGCTTGAGTTTGCAGGTCAGAGATTACCTGGGAGGTGTCCCTTGTTCTGTGGTGCTGAAACCAACAGGGCAGCAGATACAGAGTGGACATTAATAAAATGCCTTACATTTGTAGAACACTTTATAATTTCCGAAGCCCATTCATATCTATCATCTTCTTTTATCAGCAAACACCACTGCCTTTTAATATTGTATAGTGTTTTAATGTTCGCTATAGCTTACGTCAAGGTGAATGATGGAGTGAGGTTTTACCAATGGAATAATCAACAATAGTAGTGATAGCTGGCACTCATTTATTGCTTTAGAGGCACAAAGAACTCTTTTGACATTTATCTATCATGTCCATTTCACAGATGAAGAAACTGAGTATCAAAGTGATACTTGACTAGGTTCTTGCTTCCAATGGCTCCCTATCCACTGGGAAGTAGAATTACAATGTTCATTCTTATTTACCAAATGTACACACACACACACACCCCTATACACGCATACATACATACATACATACATACATATATAGCCTTTTAAAATATAAACAAAATGGAAAGTTGCAATTAGTAAAAATCCCCAAATTAGAACTAGTGTAATGAAAAGAGTGTCAAGCTTAGTGCAAGAGACCTGAGTTCATAGTCTTACCCAGAGACATTATCAATGTAACATGGGCAAAGCACTTGACCTCTTGAAACCTCATTTTCATCATCCGTAAAATAGAGATAATGATGTCTGCATTATTTACTTCATAGGATTATTTTAAGGAAAGTGCTTTGCAAATCTTATCAATGTTAGATAATAATGATAATAACAGCAATTGTAATGGTGATTTTGATCTTCACACTAAAGGCCACATCAAGTCAATAGATGAAGGCATAACCACTCTGAACCCTGATTTATTCATCTGCAAAATGGAGATAATAATATTTAAGTGAACACCATAAAGTACTTTGCATCTTCTAAAGCAGTATATGAGTGCCAATGTATGAATACCAGCAGTACTGTTGCTGTTTATGGCTATGGCAACCATTAAATGCCCTTGGTCTCCTACAGACAAGATAGCTCAAGTACAATGATATCAAGACCATGGCTGAATGTGTTAGGAGATTTACTGACATCCTGAAATCAAAACAGAACAGGAAGAATTCATTAAACCAATTAACAGCTTCACAATTGTGTGTTTAATGTACATCTTCAGAACTATAAAATGGACCACAACAGATTTGGCAAGCAAACTAATAAAACTCCTAACATTGACATAAACTGGGCTCATCACCCTAAGGCAGCTCCAGAAAGATCCCTGCTTCCTCATCAGAAAGGAAAGTAAGGGTTTCTAGACATCCTTGGAGCACAGTATAGAAAGGTGCCAAATCTACAGAAATACGTATGAAGCATCATTTCACTGAGCAATAATGAAAGCTGAGAAGAGGCGACTGCCAGTAAATTTGTTGAATGTCATCCAAATTGGATTACCTCTAGATGGATCCTATAAAATAGCAAAAATCCAAGGGTGAAATCAAAAGGTCAGTCAGTCAGTAAATAAACATTTATTAAGTGCCTGTGTGTCAGGCACCATGCTAAATGTGGGAGATACAAAAAGATCCAAAAGTCACTCCTTGCCCTCCGGGAGCTCACAATCTAATAGGCCATCCATGGGCAACATTTATATCCAAGAGGATGTTTACCAAAATGACTCAGTCATGAGGATTTGGATGGTACTTCAGGACCTTGTCATTGCTCCTGAAATTACAAAATGTTTGTCCTTTAGGAGTCTGAGCTTAGATTTTAGTGGTGCTTGTGCAAGGAAATGGTAGAAACTGCAGCTCATCAGTATGGGTTAGAAAAAATTTGAACATCTACTGAATCGCTAGTAAGACATGATCTGGTGGCTAAAATTTTGCATCAGAAGCTCACTATATTTTCTGGCTATGACTAATGACAAATCACCAATAAACTCAGTTAGACCCACACCATTATCACACATTAAAATGTGACCAGTGATCTCCCACATACAACATTAATTCACAAAATCTTAAGGAACACATTTCAATTTTAATGACTGTCCAGAAGATCTGGACTTCTTTCTCCATCACAAGATAGCACTTTCTTGCTCTGTAAGCTCATTCTTTCCCTGCTGCCTTCTCCTCAAGAAGATATCTTTCTCTGATTCTTTATTTCCTCCAAAAACCTACATTTTAAGGAATGATCCCAGGCCATCAAGTCATGTTCATTCCTTCCTTCCTTCCTATCTGAACTTTACTCCTGATTCTAGGCTTCTTTCTCCACCATGTCCCTCTTTATTGAATTTTTTAGCATCTTGTCAGTATCAAAGTCATAATTTCCTCTTCAGTGTCTAAAACTCTAGGATTAGGGAGTACAGGAGACTGGAGAGACTTGTGCTGACTTTAGGATATAATCTAGGTCAGGGATTCTTAATTTTGTGTCATGAAACCCTTTGGCAGTCTGATGAAGTCTATGGACTCTTTCTTAGAATAATGTTTTAAAATGCATACAAATAAAATTTCAAGGAAAGCCAATTATATTACAATATAGTTACCAAAATATGTGGGGTTTTTTGGTTTTTTAAATTGTTTTTCTTAATTTTTTTTGTTTTATTTTTTTCCCCACAATTTAAATTTTATTACAGTTTACATCATTCATTTCCACAAGATTTTGAGTTACATATTTTCTCCCTCTCTTTCCCCCACCCATCACCCCAAAACAGACATCCCAGTGTGTCCCCCCTCCCCCAGTCTATTTTCTCCTTTGTCACTTTTCGGTAGGGCAGGATGGATCTCCCAACCGTAGTGCCTGTGTATCTCAAGTGCCAGTTGGATGTAGTCAATAATAATAAT
>CM053590.1:21368268-21392242 GCA_028646515.1 Pseudochirops corinnae | reverse complement strand
GGAAGGAAGAAAGAAAGAAAGAGAAAGAAAGAAGCTAGGAAGGAAGGAAGAAAGAAAGAGCAAAAGAAAGAAAGAGCAAAAGAAAAAAGAAAGGAAGGAAGGAGAGAGAGAGAAAAGGCTATGTACGATAGATTTTTGTGGAGAACTGAAGCAGTTAGGATGATAAAAGAATGTTAATAGTATGTTAAAAGAAAAAGAAACTCTAACTACTTTGGGCTGAAATGTCTGAATTCTTCCCTCATATCTCCATTGTACTTAGCCTTGGTTCTTTTCTTCATTGTAGAGATCATGTTACCTAGGGGATTCAGTAGTAGTTCTTGCCACCTGATCTGGCATAAGCTTCCCTCCAGAGAGTTCACCTCCACCAGGGAAAAGGGGAAGGCAGCTCTGCCCCCTGGGATGCTGAGGTAACAAGGGACACTTCTTTCACCCTCTATAGAATTGCCAATTGGCCCAGCTATTCCATCATGTGCTGCTTTTCATGCGGGGTACAAATCTATTTGTCTTTTTTTTTCCTTGAGTCTCTCTTTTAAAAGCTGATCCTTTTACCTTTCCTCACCTCCAATCTGGAGCCAACCACCACCACCAAGAAACTCTAAAATTTGTGGTCCCATCTATTTGAATGTTCTCTCTGTTGTTGCAGGTTACAAGTCCCTCTGTGCCTGTATATAAGTTACTAGGGTCAAAACATTCACTGCCTAATAGCCAGCTTTTGGTGATGTACCTCTGAATGTAGCTAGGTTTACAGTCCTTTGACAGATGGATGGCTCCTTGCCAGGCCTATACTCAAAGCTTGGCCAGGTGGATAATACCTCTCAGAATTTGTACTTCTTTGGCAAAGACTCCAAGAACCCAAGGTGACCTCTGTGCTCCATTAGACAATAGTGGAGGAGTTTATTGGAAGAATTTTTAGCAAGATCGCCAGCAATTCTCAAATCTGGCAACAGCCATAGCACTGCACCACAGTGTGATGGTAAGAGGGCTATATCTGGAGTCATGAGACTTGAGTTCAAATCTCAGTTCTGTCACTTGTTACCTCTGTGACAAAGGCAAGTAGCTTTGGCCTTCAGTGTCCTCATCTATAAAATGAGACTGGACAAGATGACCTCATAGGCCCTTCCAGCTCTAATTCTGTGTTCCTTTGATCCATAATTTGGCCAGCTTGAGGATGTCCTAGTACACAAACATCCTTCCACCAACATAGGTTATATCCTGTCTATAGTCTTAGTTGTAAGCTCTCAGTCTGAGGTTCTTAGCCTCTCTTGTATGTCACGAGCCCTTTGGTGTTATAAGGTCCATGGACCCCTTTGGTGTGATAAAGTCCATGGACCCCTTTGGTGTGATAAGGTCCATGGACTCCTTTTCAGAATATTAGGATTACAGAGGAAATCAATTATGTTGAAATTTGATTATCAATATTTTTATAAAACTAGCTCCGAGACCCTAGCTTAAGGACCGCTTTCCTAAAGAGGTATCTGATTCACACAGAGGTTGTGATATACTCAAGGACATTTTATGACTAAAATTTATCCCAGGCCAGACTTGAACCCTGGTTCTCCTGACTCTATGACTGGTACTCTGGTCACTAAACCACGATGCCTCAGTGACCAGTAATGAAACAGAGAATCATGGAGCTGGAAGGGACCTCAGAGGTCATCACATCCAACCCACACTGTTTACAAATGAGCAATCTAAGACTTGGGGTAGCTAGGTGGCAAAGTAGATAGAGTGTTGGGCCTAGAGTCAAGTATACCTGAGTTCAAATTCAGCCTCAGACACTTACTAGCTCTGTGACCCAGAGAAAGTCACTTAACCCTGTTTACTTTAATTTCTTCATCTGTCAAATGAGCTGGAGAAGGAAATGGCAAACCACTCTAGTATCTTTACCAAGAAAACCCCCAATGGGGTCATGAAGAGTAAGACACGACTAAATGGATGAATGATAGAGACTCATGAATGGTTTGCCCAAGTAGTAAACACAAGTAGCAAATATGAGAACCCAGTACCTCTGGTGTGAGAACCAGTGGTCTTTTCCTGACATTACTTCCCTGATTTGAGAAAATTGTCTGAGCATTTCAGGGACACAAAACTATTTATAGGAGAAGTAGCTTGACTCTGAAAAATGTTAGTCTAAATTCTCCACTTACCTTTGACTGGGAAGTTTAGAATAGGAGAAAAATCACAAGAAAGAGGCAGAAACGACCTGCTTGTCTCATCCCTTAGATTAAAGCAAGGCCTGGGAGCATGAGCAGTTGTGACTTTGCTTCTGGGAAAAGTGAGCCTCAGATTCCTGTACTGCCACTTTAAAAGAGAGTGCAGCCAGAAGCTTGATTTCCAATAAAGCTATCCCTTTCCATAGACATGACTATGGGCGCTAATCTGAGCATTTCACGTCTAATTAGGCAGAGACTGTACATGTAGGTGTATATTTTTAAAACCTCAGGAGGCCTTGATGGGGAATCTCTGTTTTGGAGTTGGCTCTATGGCTGATCTTTTATCCCTAAGAAGAAAAAGCCAGCACTGTAATAGAGCCCTGTTTCCATGGCACCTTGCAAACTGAGTAGTTGGGTTTTTTCTTTTTTTTTATCACTCAAAAAGGTAATTACTTAATTTTTTTTTGCTTTATAATTTCGGGATTCATTGGTGCAGGGATGACAGTCTCCCCAGTCAAGGATATTCTTCTGTGTCATGACCAGCTCCCTTAGGGACCCTCCGTTTCCCCTTACCCTCCATCTCTCCAACTAGTCATTAGCTATGAGGATGCCCCTCTGCCTCTGGGTTGTTCTTACTAATTAAAAGCCGTAATCCATCCAAGAGCCCTGACCCTAGAGTAACCAGCTGACACCAGGACACAAATAACATTTGTCCAGAGCAGCTTCCAACTCAGATCTCTGCAAACAATGGAAGGTGGCAGCAACCAAACGGGAGAGCCAGGAGCAGGTCCGCTGCTGGGAGGTTTCAGATTTTTATGTGTTTCATAGTCCAAACTGGCAATGCCCCTGTGTGGTACAGACCAGAAATGCAAGTAATACAAAGCCAGCACAAAGCAGCCCTGCTGCTTCCGGGACTTGGAAAGGCAGGCTGTTCAAGAGGAAAATACAGGAAATAAAGGTTATGCTGTGGGGTCCTCAGAAGAGAGCAGAGGCATGTGTGATGTGTCCCTCACACCAAAACCCCAGTACTGGTTATTCCACTGGGCAGAATTGTCAAGTGCAGAAAGTTCCAGACTGAGAAATCAGGAAGCCTTGGTCTCCAGGAGAGCTCCAGCACTGGCCAGATGCACAAAAATGGGCAGTAAAGCACTCTAAGCCTCAGTTTCCTCAGACACTTAACACAAAACTAGCCGTGTGACCTTGGGCAAGTCACTTAACCCCAATTGCCCTCCAAAAAATTTTTTTAAATGATGTTAATAATAACGCCTACAGGACCTACCTCACAGGGCCATTGTGGGGGATCAAAAGATATAACTCAAGGAAAGTGCTTTGATGACCTCTACAGTCATACTCCCTGAGTATGAGTTGTCAGCACTATTAGCTCTTTGCACATGAAACCACCCTTTGTATTACATATACTATATGCATGTCATAATATATCAGCATGCGCTGTTATATCATGTTGCACTATACCATACCACTTCACATCATAACATGTCCTACAATAACATACTGTGCTACTATTTCAAATTCCACCAGAGCCAGAGTCCAGCCTCCAGAGCAACTACTTTACTGATTTCTAGTCAAGTGAAATACACAAAATCTTTCCAATTTTTTTTCAGAAGACTTTTTTCTGTACCTTTGACCATGCTGCGAATATTAAAGAACAGTTAAATATGTACATGGCAATTCTAGTCAACATTGTGGTAGCAGCTCAAAGTTTGCAAAGGACTTTACATGAATTGTCTCATTTGATGCTCGCAACAAACCTGAACACAAGTACTGTTAGTATCCCCATTTTACAGATGAAGAAACTTAGTCGTTAATAAGAGCTAAAATTTATATAGCTCTTAAGGGCTATAGGGTTTATCCTGAGGAGCTGGGGTAAGGTGTATCTGTCTAATACTTTAGTTCATGTGTCCCTGACAGTGTTCTTCCTTCCATGATTGCTAGGCTCAGCTCTTAGAGGAGGGGTGTTAATTGAGCTGATGTAACAAGTGCTGATAGAAAGCACCCCCCAAAAACATGTATGGCACACTCTACCATCAGCACATAAAGAATCCATGGAAAAGTGGGCCCAAACTTGGCTATCCTAAGCTTAGAAGCAAACGGGTAACTCACAGCCCTGAGTTTTTTCCATTTGGGGGATACACAAAAAGTCCCCCTTAGACAGAATGTAGCTTCCTTTCTTAAGAGAGATGAATCTGCCTCTCCACATCATAGCTTATCTATTTTCAGCTTCCATTATTGACACTGCCACCAGCAGCTGCTGTTTTGGAGAATGACACTCAATAGAACATCCAAAAACCCAGGACACTTTGCACTCTCAAGGTCCTTGTCCAGAAAAAGGGGAAGGGATAGAAGGAGGCCTGAGAAGAGGTACCCTTCTCCCCATCCCCCAATAGCGTATCTTGAGGGGTTTGGCTGGAATTCATCCCCAGCTCACCTGCTCTGACTACCCTTCTGCCATATACTCAAATCCTTTTGGTTCTGAACCGGTCTCTTTTTGAGATGATGCACAGACTGCAACCAATTTTCTTCTGCCAATCCAAACATTCTCACTCTCATCATAAGTATGTGAATGATTGGTTGAAACTTGTTTTCAATCATAAATGTGCCTTGTAACTGAAGGTGGGATCCAGTAACTTGATTTATTTTGTTGAGTCAATCCCTACTCATACATATATGTGTGTATTAGTGTGAGCATACATGTATGTATCCCACATGTATGTATGCCCACACATATACATATATTTCTCTCTATTAAAATGTGAGCTTCTTGAGAGCAAGAACTATTTTTGCTCATATAAATTCCCAGGCTTAGCACAGTTATCTGGCTCACAGAAAATAATTAGTAAATGTTTATTGGTCTATTCTTGTTAATGGACTAACTAATTGAACTTTCCCCTTTTCCCCAAAAGGATATAAGCTCTTCATGGGCAAGGACTTTTCTGTTCATGTCTATTCTCCCCAATGCTTACATAGGGAATGGCACATAGTAGGTATTTAAGAAATGTGTGTGTATACAAATATGTGTATGTATATGTGTGTATGTGTCATCTCTTTCATTAGAATGTAAGCTCTTGAAGGGCAGGGGATGTTTTTGCTTTGTCTTTGGTATCCTTGAGCCTAGCACAATTCCTGACTAAGCGCTTAAAAAATGTTCATGGATTGATTGATTGACTGTTGACTGATTAATGGTTTCCCCTCCCCCAGGAGAATATAAATTCCTTGAAGGCAGGGTCTGTTTCATTTCTCTCTTCACATGCCTTGTGCCTAGCATACTTCCTGTCACATAGTTATCATTTTTACATTTATTCAAATAATTACTCAATCATGGATACATAGGGTGAAATAAAGAACAATGAATTTGGCCATTCAGGAATTTATTGGTGAAGACAGAAAGAAATCAGGCAATTTAGACAGAAAACCATCATATGTTCTTGAATTGATCACAAAATGACAGCTATATATATTTGGACCAATGCTCTGTCTACACTGCTGTGATCCTTGGGAGTATTTTGCTACATCCCAAGAGGCCAATGGGGTACTTCTCACGCTTCTGGGGAATTTCCAAGAGGATGAGTTTATTTGGAAAACTCCTCTCATTCCCCCTTTGCAGTTCCTACTTAGCCTTGACGTGGAAAACTTTTCCATGAATTTATATAAACTATTCAAATAAATTCCTCACTTTGGAACCTAAGAAAATTATTTAGCTATGCCTCCATAAAGTCTCCAGATGTTTCATTTGCATATGTATTTTAGTCCAAGAGAATCTACATGTTTAAAGTGGATTTGCACCTGAATTCTGCTGGAATTCCAGGGTAACAAGAGACCAGTGATTGAGCGGAACTGACACTCAATTCTGATGAGCCAGTTTTTCCAATTTGGGAACTGGAGATCAACAGAGCATTCCTAATCTATGGTCAGAGTTTCTTGTTGACAGTGATGGGATTTATTGGGAAGCATCTCACTTTTCAGATTTATTCAAAATATATTGTCAAAGGTTGTGATAGGCTTGATCACTTCCAAGGTGCCTCTAAATCTATAATCCTTTGAGCTATACAAGGCAGAATAACATGGTGGGAAGGTCACTAGATTTGGAGTCTAAGGGTCTGGATTTGAGGTCCCATTCTCTGTGTGAGCTTAGACAAATCACTTGTGAGATGGATGAACTGGACCTCTAAGAGACCTTCCTGCCCACCAACCAGATCCATTTTCTTCTTACTGGACTTGTTACTTTTTGAACTCCTGAGAAGAAAATTCCCTCCACCACTGCAGACCAACATCTTCTCTTCTTTTTAATACTTTAGGGCTACCTGGAGTATTCAGATGTTAAGAGACTAACCTGGGGTCATTTGGCAGAGATAGAACTTGAATTTAAATCTTCCTGTAGTTAGAGTCAACCCCAGTGATGTGCTGAGTCAAACTTGTACTAGCTCTCCAACTGATTGTTAAATATATAGTGTGAGTATTCATTGTTGTTTAGTCATTTTTCAGTCATGGCTGACTTTGTGACCCCATTTGGAGTTTTCTTGGCAAAGACACTGAAGTGATTTGCCATTTCCTTCTCCAGCTCATTTTACAGATGAGGAAACTGAGGCAAACAGGATTAAGTGACTTGCCCAGGGTCACACAGCTACTAAGTGTTTGAGGTCACATTTGAACTCAAGAAAAGTGTTCTTAACTCCAGGCCCAGTGCTCTGTGAACTATGGCACCACCTAGCTGCCTTCAGAATAAAGGTAAAGAGAAGCAAGATCTAAGAAGTCTGAAAAGGCAAGAAGGGCTAGGTTGTGAAGGGCTCTAACTAGCAAAATGAAGACTATATAATTTATCCTGGAGATAATAGGGAGCCACTGAAGTTTATTGAGGAGTCACCATATTTATTAATTGCTTACTCTGGGCTGTAACCAGACATCATGACCTATGTCTTGCCATTGGAATCCCATGACTCTGGAGGAAAAAGTGAGGCTGATGACTTTGCACGACCCTACCTCAAGTAAATCCAATTCAGTTGCAAATCAAGACATCACCCCCATGATGTCATTGGTCCTCTTCCAGAATGAAGGATGAACACCCACAAAAAACAATCAATTGCTCACTAAGTCCAAGGTCCAGGGCTAAAAGGGAATGGATGTGTACGTCTGCTGGCAGCTAAGTGAAGGATGAGTTGGAATGAGGAGAGACTTGAGAAAGGAAGCTCAGTTAAAAGGATAATGCAGTGTGTGTGTGTGTGTGTGTGTGTGTGTGTGTTTTGTAAAGCCTGAAATAGTTGTCTTACTATAATGTCTTCTCAAAGTGGCTTTTGCAAAATGATATCACCCTTAACCCCTCCAGCATTTACTATTGTTTGTTTCAGAAATGTTATTTCTCAGTTTTGGAACCATTCCTTAGGGTAGCTTTGACTCTTGCATATAAAAACATGAGGGGGAAAAATGAAGGGAATTTAGGTTGTTTTCCTGTTCTGGAGTAAAGAGGGCCATAAAGAGAAAGGAGCCTATAAGTGCCACCTGATATTCTCTTTCAAGTCCATTTTTATTGTAGGTCCATTTTTATTAGCTAAAAGAGAACTTGGCATGTTTGAATGCCCCAATCTTCTGTTTATCATGCTTCCTTTTCTGTGAATGAGCTGAGATGATGCTCCAAATTACTGATGGGCTGTCTTATAATTAGAGTTTGAAAAATGATGTTAGGCTTGCTCTGGGAAATGAGGAGGGAAGAGTTCTAACTCACATGGTTCATTTTATTCCATTAACTATCAGCCTCTTTGTTCATTTGAAATGTGTAATTTCTTTCTTTACCTGAGTCACCAAAGTAGAAGATCCTCAGTGGAGTTAGTTTGAGATCAATCCTATTGCAATGTAAGCTCCTTGAGGGCAAAGACTTTCAGTTTTGTCTTTATATTCCCACACCTGGGAAATTGTAGATCCTTAATAAATGCTGGTAACTGATTCAAGGACAAGGTCATAGGTCTGCTCTTCCTTGTAAATTTCCCAACCCATTAGAATGTGCCCCTTGGTGTTTAGGTGGGCGATTTGTTCCAATAAACTGGGCATGCTCATTAAATGATTTGTGATACTTGGAGGGGAATAATAAATTTCACAATTTCCATTGTGAAAGTAGCAAGCATGGTTTCATAGTGTGATGAGTGCATGGTCCTTGACTGCCTCAAGTTCATGTTCTATGTCTTTGTATTTTTTTGTTCAGTTGGACAACCCAGATGAGCAAGCCGCACAAATCCGCCGGGAGCTAGATGGACGTCTCCAAATGGCAGACCAAATAGCCAGGGTAAGGATGTTTTTGGAAAACCTTTCTGTGTCTGTCCCATTTGCTGAGGGTCTGAGTATTGGACCAAGGGGAAATTTCATTCAGGCCCCACATAAGAGACTCAACACTTCAGACCACCTTTAAATCTAATAGGACATCATGCCTTGAAAACCCATGCCTACTTTTTCTTCCCTTCACAACATTTTTAGCCAGTTGTCACTTGCTTCCGAATCTGAGAAGTAAATCCTCTTACTTAAGGAAAACCTCAGTAATTTTGAGAAAAGGTGAAAATCTGATTTAGTAAAAAGTCTGAATCATATACACACAGAGGAAATAATGCAACATGGTACAAAGAATTTTGAACTTGGAACATGAAAACCTAATTTCAAATCTTGCCTTGGACACAAGTAGCTGTGTGACCATGGGAAATTTACCCACCATCTCTGATCAAGAGGTAGCTAAGATAATAGGTTGCTAATAAATATTTGTTGATTGAATCATAGTTAATTGTATTGTCCAGTAAAAGTATTTAGGGGATGTGCTTTAGTTAAGAATGGTATAAAATTACCAAACCAGCTGACTGTAAATATATGCACAGTCTGTTTCCTTAAATAACTAACATAAACTCCAAGCTGTCCTAGAAATATCAGCAATATTGGCTTAGCAAAGCTTTTCTACTTAGCTGTGGTCCAGTAGGCAGCCTGGTTTTCAGTAGAGACTGAAGAAAGGACTACTAGAAGGCTCAGGTGGTGTTACTTGGTGTAGTACCAGGGAAACTCTCCTGGGATGCTCCTGAGGCACAGGGGTTATGGGACTCCAGTGAAATCAGAGCAGGAAAGAGTAAGTCAACCTACTTCCCATGGTATTCTATGGTTCTTTCTAGGCACAGAGATAGCATTTACCTGGGGTCTTTCAGGAGAAGGGAGAACACATTGTTTGGGGTGTATGAAGGATGTTGTTGCCTTTGGGAAGAGTACAGTTGTTGCCACATGATTGAACCATCATTCCCCACCCTCATGGCCATTGTGTTGGCCCTACGAGGTGTGTTATCGTGGGCCCTTATTGGTCATCTAGGTATACCTTATTCAGTGATTATACATGGTACCTGAAATTAGAAAGGAGATGGGAGTGAGAAGGCTAGGTCAAGTCATCAGGAGAGATCCTAGATATAGAATAAGAATAGATTTTTAGAGCCCAACACTCTCATTCTAGAGAGGGAAGCTGAGGCACAAGGAAATGTAAGTATTTGAGGCAGGATTCAAAAATCAGGTCTTCCAAGTTCTAAAACAAAATTTATCTACTATGCCACCTAAGTCTCCCTCTTGAAGGGGGAGACTATGATGACAGTAATCCATGATTTCGGAATCACATAATCTTAGAAATTAGAAGAAATCTCAAAGACATAGTAGATAGATAGCTTTCAGACCTGAGTTCAAATTTTACCTCAAGATTGACTATCTTTGTGACTCTGATTATGAGTCTTGGTTTTCTCTTCTTCAAAATGAAGAGAGTCATAGCACCTGAATCACAGAGATTTGTGAGGATCAAATGAGAGAACATATATAGGCTGAGAGCTCCTTCAGAGCAGGGGCTGGTTTTGGCTTTTCTTCATATCCCTGGTGCCTGTCACATAATAGGAGCTTAATAAACACTTGTCAAATTGTGTAAAGTGTAAAGCACTGTGCAAACTTTAAAGTGCTACATAAAAGGGTAGCTGTTGTGGCACATAGTAGGGACTTCATAAATGTTTGTTTATTGATCATAATTAAAGCCATCTGTAATTTGCTTTCTCATTTATAGTGGCCAGATCTGACCTCTAACACGTATCTAAAAGTGAGTCACTTCTACAATATCTCTGACAAATGGTTTAACTTGAATGTCTCTACAGGGGTGGAACCCATACATCCAAAGTCAGATCATACCACATTTGTATAGCTATTAAGAAGTGTTTTTTGCCTTACCTCCAAAACAAAGCCTGCTTCTCTACAGCTTCTACCCCTTACATCTAGCTCTATCCTCTGGGGCCAAATAAATCATGTCTAAGCCTTTTCCCACATGGTTATCCTTTAATTACTTAACAATGGTTAGTATATCTTCCTTAAGTTTTCACTTCTCCAAGCTCACACTTTCTTCAATTGGCCCGCTAGTCCCCTCCTTATTCTGTTTACCCTTTTCTGTACACATTTCAGTCAGCCAATAACCTTCCTACAACATGTCCAGAACTGAGCATATTATTTCAGATGTGCTCTGACCAGAGCAGAATGCAGCAAGCTTATCATCTCTTTAGATCTGAATTAGACCTTTCCTAATTATATCTATGAGGACACTAGCTCTTTTGGCTCTTGTAGCCCATTGGAGACTCATGAAGGGCTTGGAGGCCACTAACACCCCTAGATTTTTTTCCATATGAAACGCTTCTAGCCATGCCTTTCCTATCTTTGTATTTGTAAAGTCTTAAGTGACAAATTCAGTTCAGATCATTAACTTAAGTTTTGCATTTAAATTTTGTCTATCAGATTCCACTTAAAATTGTAAACTGATGAGATTGTCTTGAAAGCTAATTCTATTTCCCAATTTGTTAGTTGTTCCCCCATGACTCACAGCATCAGTGAATTTGAGAGCCATACTCTCTAAGAAAATATCAAGTCATTAAAAAAATATTCAAAAACGCAGTGTCAGGGACAGATCCCTGGGACATTGCTGTTGATCCATTGATAACTGTTCTTGAGGACCAGTCATACTCAATACTCAATACTCAAGTGAATTTCCGATGAAGCAGGTCAAAAATCATCCATGCCTGTTCATATCTTCCAATCAATTCTCTGCAGGGGATCCACCCCAATATGTTGGTGGCCTTATTTAACTTCTGAAATTGCAAAGGTACCAGAGGAACATTTTAGACAATTCATCTGTTTATTTTTCTCCCTTGCCCATATTATCTTCTTACCATGCATTTTCTTGTCAACTTGCTCATTAGTCTTCATTGGAATTCCTCACTGTTAATATGCTTCAGCTTGATCACACCCACCCTGAGACTTTCCATTGCCCCCTGTATGACATTCCTTTTTTAATTCTCTGGAGACTGTTGCATTTCATACCAAATTTCTATAAAGTAATTCCAGTGGAATGCTGGTCTTAAAAGGAAACAATTGGAGGGGGGAGGCTGTTTGGGGTCATTGAAGGAACTCTGTAATTGCTTAAAGATAATTGAGTCCTCTCTCCTCCTCTATTCAACTCCAAAACCAACCTAATGTCCACCTCTACTTACTGATTAATGACTACTCTAGGTACTCTATCCAAATGTATATAATAATCTGGGTAACAAATATTCTTCATTCATTCAGTGCTTCTTGTGCAGCTGACTGAAACAAATATTTTTGAGTAGTTATAGATCTCTTATAGGAGATTTTACAATGATCTAGGATTTCATGCAACCAGCACAATGTCCTCTGAAAATAGGAGCATCTAGAGGACCACACCACAGAAAAAATTCTTTGAGCTTGGATTCTGCACTGGACTTCTTCCATAACAGGCCATCTTTACCCAGAATCCTCATGTTTTCTGCCTCATCCAATAATTCACAGTATCTTAAAGACTGCTAACAGCCATGCAGCAATCATTTTGCTGGGAGGGTTTTCTTTGGAATTCAGTTTGCCTAGGGTCTGGTGACTCCAACTCACTGAAGTCAACTATATTCTCACTTACCTTTAGCTCCAACTTTCTGTTTGTCATTTTTGTTCTATCCATTCCCACCTCAAAGATTATTTACTTTGGAAGAGAAAACAGTCATCTCTCTCTCTCTCTCCCTCTCTCTCTCTCTCTCTCTCTCTCTCTTTCTCATATCTGTCTGTTATCATTGGCTCCTTCAAATCAACCTGTTCCACCCAATCCTAAAAAAGTCTTTCTTTATACTCCCTTTCACTGCTAAACTTCTAAGAAAAGGATTTTTTTTAACATTCCAAGTCTCTTCTCCATTTACTTTCCCACTCTTCCAGAAGTAATGGCCTTTAAAACAGAACTCTCCGATAGTTGACATTCCTGACAGGAAACTAATAGTTCTGAAGTGAGAGTTGATCTCAAAACTCAATTCCTATGAGGGGACCCCCATGAAAGAGAGGCCAAGGAGGTCTGAACCAAAAATGTTCCCTTTCCAAAAATTCAATTTGGTTCACTGAAGTCCTTTGCATCTTGAATTTGGACACATGCAAGATGTATTCTGATGGTAGTAGTGGTGGTGGTAGTAATAGTAGTAGCAGTAGTAGTAATAATAATAGTAGTAGTAGTAATAGTAGTAGTAGTAGTGGTGGTAGTAGTAATAGTAGTAGTCATCATCGTCGTAGTAGTAGTAACCAAAAATAACACCAAATTTTAGGTTTGATATAACCAGCATAGACTGTTCCATCAATGAACTTGGAGAACAGAACTTCCTTCAAGGCCCAGCTAAAATCTCACTTTCCTCAAGAAGCTTTTCCTGATCTCCCTTAATTCTAGTGCCTTCCTTCTCTTTATTATCTACACAGTATCCTATAGCTTGCTGGTATATGGTTGTTGTTTGTTGTCTCCTTCATTAGATTCGGAGCTCCTTGAGGGCAGGAACTGTCTTTCACCTTTCTTCATATACAGTGTGTTTAGCACAGTGCTTGGCACTTAGTAGGTACTTAATTAATACTTGTCCACTGACAAGGAGTCAGTCAATAAACATTTATTAAGTGCCTCTTTTTTGACAGGCACTGTGCTAAGTGCTGTAGTGACAGGGATCCATGACTTCATTGGTACAGGGCACATCCAGCAACCAATGAAGAGCTTCACCTTCTCGGAGTTTATCGTGTTTTTGGGAGTTACCTTGAGCACCAGCAAATCTGTAGTTTTTGGAAAAGTATGCTAGCTGGACTAGACAATGGCTTGGTTTCTCACACTGTAAACTCTCAATAGCACTTATGAATTGATTAAAACACTTTATCTAGCAAAGATATTACTGTCAGGAGAAACTCTGATTAGAGCTAAATAATTCAATTCAAATAAGTGCCTCCTCTAAGCAAGGCACTGTGAAATATGAGGAAAATACAAAGCAAATAAATGGTCCTGGCCCTCAAAGAGCTTATATTCTTTTGAACTTGCATTGAAAATTATTGATCCTTTTTTTTAAGATCTCCAGAGAAAATCCTATAACCACTCTTGGCAGTACATTTGTGTTTTCTCATTTAATTTGAAAATCAATGTAAAAATTAGATGACTATTGGAGCAACATAGTACATGGTCTGTGGCACTGCTGATTGGATATGGGAATAGATGAGAAGGAAAGGAATTCAGAATCAGAGGGTCAGGGGCAGCTAGGTGATGCAGTGAATAGAGCACCAGTCCTGGAGTCAGGAGGAGCTGAGTTCAAATTCAGCCTCAGACACTTGATACTTCCTAGCTATATGACCTTGGGCAAGTCACTTAATCCCAATTGCTCTGCCTTGCCCCCTCCAAAAAAAAATCAGTCAGAGGATCATACTTCAAGAGGTGAAAGAGATCTCAGAAATCATTTAGCTCAACCAGTCATTTTAAGAATGAGGAACCTAGAGCCCAAGAAGCAACTTGTCTGAGATCATATAGGTAGTAAGAGTCAAAGGTGGGATTGAACACAGATTCTCTGGCAGCGGTGTTTTGTATCATACTTCTGATTTTCCATCTGGGTGACTAGGAGGATGGTGTCACACTCAGAAGAATTCAGGAAGCTAGAAGGAGAAATGGTTTTTGAGTGGACAGTGATACACTCCCACCTACAAATTGTTTCATTAAAAATTCAACAGCAGCATGTATTTTCAAAAAAAACTGCCTGCCTGCCTGTCACTGCCTTAAATAGTTAGGATCAAGTTGGTTTGGGTGGAATTTGAAACTAGAAAGGAAGAATTTACTCCCTGGGCCCTACTCACAATCATGCTGACCTCTTACTCCCTAGATGTGTTTCAATAGCCCCTTTTTTGTCCTTTCCTCCTTGGAAAAGAGAAAGTACACATAACCAACTGGATTGCTTCCAACCCCATATCCTCACCCCACACTGCAGTTTTACCTTTAATCCAAAACCACTTTCAGACTTAATACCAACAAACACAGAAAAGGTCATCAGTGTTCCTGAAGAATAGCCAACATGTTTATTTTTAAAGCACCAGGAAAAAATGGAATATTTTTATAATCTTGAATAAAAGAATTTTTGATTTATGACCAAACATTTCTTATAATTTCCCTATATTAGTATTAAAGCTTTCTCTAGTTTCAGTCTTTGGAGTAAAAGCCAGTAATTTTAAAATGTGTGATCAAAAGTTGATATTAAAGATTCTATGTGCTACAAACAGTGAAGTTAGCTGTCTAGGTGGCATTTACTAGTTCTTACATGAACCAAGGGTTTGGGTAGATGTTCTCCCCAATTCAAGAGTTTCTTACATAGAATAAAGAATATGGTATCAATAAAAGAGGCAAGGAAAACAGAAAGAATTCTTTCCAGATATACATATCTAGGTAGATAAATAGAAAGATAGAAAGGTAGAAAGATAGAAAGATAGATGGATAGATGACAGATAGATAGATAGATAGATAGATAGATAGATAGATAGATAGATGGATGGATGGATAGGTGGGTGGATGGATGGATGGATAGATAGGTAGGTAGATAGATAGATAGATGAATAGATTAGATACATGGATAGATAGATATACACATATGTGAGTATGTGTGTGCATGTGCATATGTCAGGGGTGTATAAAGGCAGCTGATGATACAGTGATTAGAATTCTGAGCTTGGAGTCAGAAAGGCCCAAGTTCAATCTGACTTCAGACATTCACTAGATGTGTGACCCTGGGTGAGTCATTCATTCTCTGTTTGCCCCAATTTCCTCAACTATAAAATGGGAATAATGACAGCACTTATCTCTCAGATTTGTTGTGAAGATCAAATGAGATAATATTTGTAAAAAAAAAATTCTTGGCCCAGTGCCTGGCATATAATAGACACTCTAAAAAGTGTCTTTTTATTATTTCCTCCCCTTCTTCCCACAAGATCTGGGGGTCACTGAACCTCTCTGCCTCTCCATCCTGAGATACATAAAATATGTCTAACCTTCATGTTGGCTCACAGGATTGATATGAGAGTCAATGAAAATGTATTGTGAAAAGAAAAGGAAACTGAGTTTTTATAACAAGGAAAATTATATTCTTCACACCAAAATCAGATGCACTAGGACCTCCAGCTAAAGCACTAGCTCCTCCATAAGGTCTATCCTAGAACCCCCCAGTGTTAACATCCTTCTCCCCAACACACATACCAGAAATTGATTTGAATTTCATGAACACACACATATACACAAATAGATATGCAAAAATCCATATGTATATATACTATATATGCCTATGTATATAATATACATAAAGATATAGATTTGCTTATCTATATTTACTTTTCTTTGTACATGCTTTATCCCTCTGGGAAAATGTAAGCTCCTTGGGGGCAGGGACTGGTTTGTTTTTCTATCTTTATCACCTAGCGCAATGCCTGGTACATAGTAGGTGCATCATATATGTTTGTCATATCAGTGATTATCAGAACCAACCATATGTGGGATCATAATAGATTTAGTGCATGAAGATAGCCCAGAGGTTGTCCAGTCTAACAGTCTCACGGCATAGATGAAGGATCTGAAGTTAAGAGACATAAAGTGTCTCCCTCCCCATCACATGGCTTTGAAGACTCCAATTCTAGCACTTTTCCCAAAGTAGCACAGGGAGGCTAGCTACTCATGTGGTTGGTAGGGTTCAGGAGAGATTTTTATGACCTAAATCCACAAATTCATGTGCAATCATTGAATGTAAGAACTAGCAGGGACTTTAGGACTATCACACTCAATGAGCTTATGTTTTGGTTGGAAAAAATGAACCCCAGAGGTGTCTAGTGACTTGTGAATGAACTAGTGAGTGGTAGATCAGGGACCAGAACCCAGGGCTGCTGCTTCCCTGGCTAGCATCACCACACCCAACAAGTCATGCTATACAACACTACAGTAAAATACCCCAAACTCCCCACCATCCTTTTGGCCACCAATAACCCAGAAACTAGAACCAGGAAGTTGGCAGTTATGAGAAAAGCTATGTACAAATGAAGAATGAGTTGACCAGTGGAAACAACAAGGATGTCATAGGCATTAGTTTCCTGTTTTGTCCCTTGATTCAAATCCTAGGCCCAAATAGAAATATCTCAAATTGGCAGAAGAGCTTATGAGAGTGCCTGGCTTCCAGCAGGCTCCTATCACCTTGACAGGTGCCCAGGTGTGCTGATCATGAACTTGGCATTGCCTAGGATACCACCTGCTTGCCCAAGTGAAACTGAATCTATCACTTGTGTTAGGGCTAGAAAACAGTTCCAAGTTGATAGGCCTAACTGTACAGTTTCCCCAGCTGTGGGAACAGTATGGTATGGTAGAAAGATGCCTGGATTTGGTCAGAGAACCTAGGTTTCAATCCTGATTGCCTCTGCCACTCATCTACAGCCTTGGACAGCTCATTTGACCTCTTTACTTCAATTTCCTCATCTATAGGTTATTGGTCTTCATGTGGGGTTCCAGTATAACCACAAATGGTGAATGACCACCCAGTGTGAATTTGAGAGCATTCTTCAGGATAACTAGTAATGACATTTATTTCCAACAGAAGCACACTGTCTTCTTCACCTGTTATGTCCCAGCACTGTCCCTATTCCACTCCCTCTCTGTGCTGTGCCATAATCATTTCATGTCAATCAACAAGCATTTACTAACTTCCAGCTATGTGTCAGACACTGCTCCAGACAATAGCTTTCAGGTGGACATAATTTGACCCATGCTATACCCAAATCCATATGGAATCTTTGAATGTGAGAAATGGAAAGGACTTTAGTGGCCCATTAGTCCAATTGGCTCAGAGGAAGCAAGTGACTTGCCCAAGATCACATTGTTACTCAGCTGTCCTCTTCTACCCCTAGTGTGAACCTCTCAATACAATAATAACCTAAGTTTAATTATATCAGCAGCTGCTCTGGTGCTGTGAGAAAATCCCACCCCAGCCCTGGTCCCAAGATTTCTTTATAGCTACAGCAGACACTACTCTGTTGACTCTGCCCTGCTTGGTTCTGAGCTCCAAGGTATGGTTAGTGAGTAAACCTCCCACCCCCACCTCCTTTTCATTTTTGGTAGAATGGAATGAGTAATAGACACGGGCAGGCCTACATGCATCACCATCTACACTGAAGAGCTCATTACCCACCCTTGTTCCAAATTCTCTTATTACTGCCAAGGGCTGACCGCCATATTTCAAGTTACCCAAGTTCATAAGTTTGGTGCTGTCCTTAACTCCTTAGTCTCATTCACCCCTTGTAACCATTATTGCCAGATCTTATCATTTCCATCTCCATGGCATCATTTGTGTCTAAATATCCTCTTTTTCTCTAACCACATAGCTACCAATTCAGTGCTCTCATTATCTCTTGCCTGGGTTATCATAATAGCCTCCTTATTGATGGCCCTGCCTCAAATCTCTCCCCTTTCCAATCATTGTGGCATTTAAAAAGTTCGAGACACATAATTTCTGCATAACTAATCATTTTATTAATAATGCTAGCATTTTATTAATAAAATGAATGGTCATTTGGCTGTCTCCCTTGGACCAAAGATGAGTCATTGCAGTGGGCTCAGGATTTATTTGCCCTTGAAAGAGTAGATGTTCCTGAGGGTGGCAATCAACTCTGATTGGTTAACAATTAATGAGAAGAATTAATATTACAAGGAGAGGTGGAACCATTCTAATGAAGGGCTGAGGCATTTACTTCTAAATCATCAGCCTTGAGCAATCTAATCAAAGAATTTATTCCCACCTAAATCTGAGCAGAAGCACAATGGGCTTCCCCACCTGGATGGGGTCTGAACAAGACTGGTGAGAAATGTAAACTAATCTCATCAGCAGCAATGTCCTTGGGACACTGAACAACCTACAGGCTCATGAAAAAATCTTGGTCCTGATCCAACAATTGATTAATAATATGAGGGAAAAATAATCATTTTTCTCACTATTCTCCCCTCAGTTGATGTGATTTTCCTAAAGCAAAGGTTTGACTAAGTAGCTCCCCTACTCAACAAATTCCAGTGTTTCCCTACTTACTCCAGTATCAATATTACTTCATCTTTTTAAAATTTTGTATAAGGTTTATAATTAGCATAATAATAAGTGTGTACAACTTTAAAATAAGTATATATATTTACATATGTAATGTATATATTTGCATATATATGAATACACATATATATAGGGACATATCCCCATTTGTTTTTACCAACAGGCATGGATGAATCAAAAACATTTCGGAGAACATTGGACTAAAATGACTTCTAAGGTTTTCCTTTCCTCTGAATTTATAATCCTGTTTTAGCACAGACTCAGATAAAGAAACTAACAAAAAGGATCCAAGGTCCCTTCTTAAAGATAGGATGGTGAATTAGACGAACATATGCTAAGTCCTCTCCCTTTTTCAACATAAATATCCCATAGAACTCATTTGATTTATGAAGCTGATTGATGTGAAGCAAATTTGCTGACTCTTAGGTAACATTTTAAGGATTACAAAGCACTTTACATACTTTATATCTCATCCAAGTCTGGCCCTAACCCTATGTGCTAGGTACTATTATCATTCCCATTTTACAAATGAGGAACTTGATGCTCCAAGAGTTTCAGTGGTTTGCCTAGGTCCACACAATTAGCAGTAGTGTGAGAAAGAATTTGAACCCAGATCTTTCTAAGTCCAATTCCTATACTGTCCCAGGGGTGGGGAACATGCAATGTGAGGCCACATGTGGCCCTCTAGATCATCAAATATGGCCCTTTTATGGAATCCAAATCTCTTTTGTTGTGTGAAGTTTGGATTCAGTCAAAAGGCCTCACTTGAGGACCTACAGGACCACAGGTAGCCAGGAAGACTCAGTTCTCCACCCCTGCAACCATTCAATAATACTACTCTCAATTACAGATACAGAGATCTCATGGAAATAGTTCCTAAGAGCCTAGCTGGGATGCTTTCTGAGCTTCTTCCCAATATATATTGCTTGTGCCTATGAGATCCAACAGGTCTCCAGCTAGGGGTAAGCCTGGCAGCTTTTGTTTTCATCCCATATGTGTGGATGTGCCCAGAGAGAAAGGAAAAACAATTTTCCTGGGCAGCATTCTGTCCTTTTCAATGCTGCATTTCATGATGTGTCCAAAAAACTCCCAGCTCTAGGCAACAATATATCACCCTGGTAGAAATTTTAGCAGGTTGGCTACCCTAATTGAAGAGTAATTGGCCCCCAAACAATAATGAATGGCCAGAGGTGGTTTCTTTGAAATCCTTTGTATGCACTCGAATCATCAATATTCCATAAAGCAAAATAAATAACCAGTCCTTTTGTGAGGCCAATTTTATTTTTATGTTTTGGAAAGTTGAGAGCAAGAGTAAGAACTCCATTTTTATTGTGTCGATACAGCTATGTCCCTGAAAACGTGTCTGTCATGGGCATCCCATTTAACCTTCCCCCCCCCCCCTCACAAACAGCCTCAGCTGACAGCACATATTTCTTTCCTTAGCTAAAGAAGAATCCACGGCAGAAAGATGGTTTTGTTTTCATTTCCACACTCTGCTTTATGAACTCTTTTTATGACTGCATTACAAGCTGTCTGATTTCTGGGAGGGAAGATAATTCTTTGGGCTTCTCCAAAGTTTTTCTGTTGCATCGTGTCTGGCTGACATTAACAAGGCTTAGAGAATCAGAACTGTGGGGTAATCATGAGGGCCCCATCTGGGACATCAACTAGTTAAGCACAAGTCGTACAGAAAAGAGGTGCTTTGCTTGCTGTGCTCAAGTCCCCACCATGGAAGCGCTGAGAAGGGAATGTCCTGGATTTTTGTTTTCTTGAGTCTGGTTAACTATACAAAGAGGTTTCTGTTCTTTCATTCATTCCTATGGCAACCACTCACAGCAAGGAGTAAATCTATAGGGAAATATCTATCAGTCCCTCCAAGAAAACCATGGAGCTCCTGGGGTTTTGCCATCATTATGAATTGGAGACAGGAGGGGGAGTATACTGAATGTGCCCCAACCATCTCCCTGCTCCTTGGGGTTAGTCTCTTTTGTAGCAAACATTTCTGCTTGGAAGGTGCTCAAGAATCATGGATCCTTTGTGACCATTGAGATAATGTCTCACTTTGCCTCATGCCTAGGAAAAGGAACCCCCATATGGCTAGTGGCTCTGTTCCAAGGTGGACTGGGACTCTTTCCCCAGATACCTGAGAAGTCAATTACATTGGAATTCTTTTCCATAGTCAGGCAAAGAGAAACAATGACTTTTGAGCCTCTGCAAACCCAACCTAGTGGCCATTTTGCAGCTCCTGAGGGTATTTGACCTGCTTTATAGAGGTTATACAGCCCTTAGATTGGTTGTGAGTACACTGTTCTAGGAGACAGGAGGGTACAGTATCAAGAGCCTTGAACTTGGAGTCAGAAGATGTGGGTTAAAATGTCACTTTTTTGACTTACTACATGCATGATGTTGGGCAAATAATTTCAACCCTCACAGGCTTCAGTTTCTTGCCAGCATGCAAGAGAAAGCATTATGTCTTGAATCGAAGGAGAGAAAGCATTATGTCTTGAACTGAAGGACCAGGATTTGCAACATCTGACTTCACTTAAATCCTCGGGGCCCATTTTATTATCTGTAAAATGAAGGAGTTGAACCATGACCTCTCAGGTCCCTTCTAGCTTTTTGTCCATGATCCTGTGATCTGTTAAATAAAGGCATTGTATTAGATGACCTCTGAAGTACCTTTCAGCTTTCTAGTCATGATCCTTTGGAGAGAAGTTTCTTACCAAAGATACTCCCATCTATTCTCTTGTGGTGACTCATGATTTATTTTCTGTCAAAGCAACTTCTTTCCTTGTTGGCAAGTACATCATGGTCCTCTCCATACAGATTCCCACCAACCTCCACACATATTTGTATACTCAGGCAATGCCTCAGCCAAATGTGTTTTTACTGAGTAGTTTCAGGATGGAATTGGTCCCAGCATTACTGTATGGCTTCTGAAACCTACAAAGTCATTTACGCTGAGAGCAAGAGCTCCACATTCTCTTTCCAGGCCCCATAATCAGCCTCCATTCTCCACTTCCTCCTCATAGCTTTAAATTTAACCTATCCATAATGCAGCCTTTTGACAAGAGCTCTCTTATCTACTGCTATGTAGGGTGAATTAACCTTAGAGCTTCAGTTCCATCATTGGTAAAATGAGAAGGTTGGCCAGAATGGCCAGTAATCCCGTCAAACTCTAGATCTATTATCAAAGTTCATTGAGGTATTCACATCCTGGGCTCTTGAAACCAGCCTGGAGGGTTGATTACATTGAATTCAAGAGAGGTGATATATTAGAGATGCAGCTCTGTCAGGCTCTCTCCAGAGGCCTTATCATCATAGTATCACCTAATGCTGGAAGACCAATCCTCAGCAAAAGCTAAGGGACCAAATGTAGTCTTTGAACACAAGTTAGCTAGGTGGCACAGTAGATAGAGCACTAGGCCTGGAGTGAGGAAGACATGATTTCAAGTATCTGGCTGCAGATACTTCCTGGTTGTGTGACCCTTGCCAAGTCTATCTCATTTTCCTAAACTGTAAAGTGGGGATTATTGTGAGGATTGAATGAGATAATACATGTAAAGCACTTAGTAGCACAAAGTAGGAGCTTAATAAATGCTCGTTCCCTTCCTAAGTTGCTCAGGAAAAGTGGAAACAGATGTACTCATATATACATAATTGCCTTGGTCACCTTCTCACTGATATCCAACAAAAAAATAAATATATGACAGTCCCACACCAGAAGAATATCTCATGGATCCTAACAAGACACCCTGGAGAATCTCATTTAGAGTAGCCTTCCTAAGGAAAGCAGAGTGGATAACAAGGTCTACAATACTGACAGGAGCCAAAAGCAGGGGAGCTCTGAACCTGTTCCTCCTTAGATTTCCTCCTTCATCTACTTCCCACATACCCACAACATAGCCAACCCCCTGCAAGTTCAGCAGTCAGGCTCTGTCACCTCTGTCCAAAGTACTGAAAATTATCACTTGACAAAAGTATCCTATTCATTTCGACAAACGTATTAATCCAGTACTTTTTGCAAGATGCTATGCTTTAGTATCTATAAAGATAAAAAAAAAAAACCTGAGGATCTGAGATAGGCTGTATGGAATATGTAAAAACTGCAAATGGCAAGAATAGACGTCACTGGCATTCTAGCAAAAATCCTGTGCTGAGAAAGAAAAAAAAAAGTGGCCTAACTCTAGTTTAAAATGATTTCATCTGCATCTGTGAAAAATGATGATCAATTTATATATCACTTCATTAATTTTTCCAATATTTCTTGAAAATGGTGATGATTCTTCATAGGAATAGCTATAGGCTAAGTTTGAAACTTCTCAAATCAGTTCCTTTTGAATTATTCATAGGAGGAAATCACTCTAGATAACCAGAGAAAGAAAAAAAAAACAATTTCTTGGTTTCCATAAGTCAAAAATAACTGAATTGATTATTTTGAACTTGAAATGAAATCACACTAGAAAAATATTTCCGACGTTTCTTTCCAATGATTTTCAAGTGGGAGGAGAAACCTCAGAAAACAGAGGGCTGTGATGAAATTCAGCAATTCCTTCAATAAATATTTAAATGCCTCCTCTATGAAAGGGACTGTTGTGGGAGTTTATAGGAACACAAAGGAGAATAAGGCATCTTTCATGCCTTCAAGAAAGTTTAAAATCTTGTCTGGGCCTTGAAATGCACACAAATAATTACAATGCATATTAGAACAAAAAGTGCCTTCAAAACATGGCATAAAAATAACTGAAATTTATATGGAGATATATACAGGATGTTTCAAAAGTTTTAATGTAGTTTTAAGTTATTAAAGTTTTAATATAAGTTTTAGTATGACTTCAAGCATTAGAATAAGCTTAGACAGCTTAAAGCAGCATTAAGACTTTTGGAATACCCTGTATATAACATTTGATCCTTTTGAGTTAAGGACTATATGTATTATTAGCTCCATTGTACATATGGAAAAACTGAGGTTGAGAGAAGTTAGGTTTATTTCCCAAAGTAAGTCCCAAGGGTTAGTAGGTTTTACAGGGCAAAATCTGAACTTGGTCTTCCTAATGTCCACTGCAGTCCTTTGTCTCCTGCAGCAAAGTATCTCCAATAAGGGGCTATATTTGGTGGGGTTTTTTTGTTTTTTTTTTAATATTTTTAAATTTTTATTATAGTTTGCATCATTCATTTCCACAAGATTTTGAGTTACATATTTTCTCCCCCTCTTTCCCCCACCCACTGCCCCAAAACAGCCATCCCAGTGTGTCCCCCCTCCCCCAGTCTATTCTCTCCTATGTCACTTTTCGGTAGGGCAGGATGAATATCCCAGCCGCAGCACCTGTGTATCTCAAGTTCCAGTTGGATGTTGTCAATAATAATAATAAT
>CM053590.1:21271057-21367768 GCA_028646515.1 Pseudochirops corinnae | reverse complement strand
GAGCTGACTTTAGTGGGAAGTATCCTTGTGTGCATTTTGGAGTTCTAGGATTGGTTTAGAGTCCTATTTTATGGGTATTTTGGGGTGGCTAATGAGAGCTGCGATATGTTGCTGCTGCTACGCTGCCATCTTGGCTCCGCCCCCGCTATATTTGTTCAAGTAATACAGATATCACTTCTGGCTAGAGAAAATCTAGATGGTTCTGTGGAGGAACTAGGTCTTTAAAATGAATAGGATTTGGACACTAGATTTGGGGAAGGGAAGAGTATTCTAGATAGAGATGTTAGCATGATAAAACACTGAGAGGGAAGGATGTTTGGGAGACCCAAATGTTGGATTTCTTTTTAGTTACTATATGTTTGGTATTATACTGATTTCCTTAGGAGACAGGAAGATCTGTCTATTCAGCTGACTTCCATATGGTTTTTGACCCATCACTACCAGGAGACACAGTGGCAAGGAGTTAGGACAATGGACTTAGAGTCATGAAAACTTGCGTTCAAATCCTGTCTCAGAAATTTACCAGTTTTATGACCATAGGCAAATCACTTCTCTGTCTAAGCTTGTTTCCTTGTCTGTAAAATGAGGTTTTAGTTTCAAAAGTCCCTTTTAGCTCTAAATGTATGATTCTATCATCTATGACACTGTGATCCCAATTCTTATAGGTATTACAATGTCCTCTGTCAACAAGTCATAATCGCTCCAGGTAAAGACATATCATGATCCACTACCAACCCCTCCTCATTACCATTTTCTTTCTATTTCAAGGAACGCAAGTTTCCCAAATTTGTGTCCAAAGAAATGGAGAATATGTACATTGAAGAGTTGAAATCATCAGTCAACTTGCTGATGGCAAACTTGGAGAGTATGCCAGTGTCAAAAGGAGGTGAATTCAAGCTTCAGAAACTGAAACGAAGCCATAACACATCCATCATTGACATGGGAGAAGAGAATGAAAACCAGCTCTCCAAATCAGATGTTGTGCTGTCCTTCTCCTTGGAGGTAAGAGTCCCAAGGATGCAAACTCTGGATCAGGGTGGGAAGAACAGTGTGATTGAAATGCAGAACAAGTGATACCATTTGTGTCAGCTATTAAAATGAGAGCTAGATGGAGCACAGATCAAGCAACATGAAATTATTTCCTTAGGGCTAGAAGGGAGGTTATTTTTAAGGAAATTGTTTAATGTTTTACTATCTTTTGATTTTATAATCACATTCATTTCTGAATATTTCTGTCCACCCATTCCCTACTTATCAGTTCATTTCTTGGAGCAACCAACAGCAACAGAACAGAAAAAGAAACGAAAACAAAGTTCAACAAAACCAAACTGCACACCAACTAAATATGTATGCAATATTCCATACTCATAGTTTCCCACTTTTGCAAAGAAGTAAGGGAGGGACTTTTTTTTTTTCAAATTTCTTCATGGTCAACCTTCTTAGTCATTAAAATTACATATTGCAAACATCAATTTGAAGGATGCTCTATTAAGGCCAATTTTCTGTTGGGATTGGAGGGAGTAATTCTAAAGAAGTAAGAAAGTTCTATGTAAAATCCTTGAGTCATTAAATACCTTTAACACTGTAGTAATATGATTTCCAAGCACGATGGAAGCAATTCTTAGTCTTTTTGTTAATAAAAAGCAGTGAATTTCCTCCTTATAGTTTCTATTCTCCTTGCCATAGAACAATGGTTCTCAACCTTCCTAATGCCGCGACCCTTTAATACTCATATGTGGGTGTATCTACATGTGGGCAGACACTCCTGGAGACAGATAGAGGAACCATGTCTCAGTTCCTAAGACCATTGGAAATATGTGTTTTCCAATGGCCTTAAGCAACCCCTGTGAAAGGGTCGTTCAATCCCCAAAGAGGGCACGACCCACAGATTGAGAACCACTACCATAGAATGTGATTGACTTCAGCTAAGCTAGCTACTGTTTTCTGTATTTCAAGATCTGAAATAAGAAAATAGTATGCATGTTTGCAAAAATGCCAGTGTTCAAAATCTTGATTACTTAATCTTTTGATTGTTTTTCCTTCATTTATTCACTTTATCTTTGAGAGGTAGATGTTAGAAAAGCTAATTAAATCCCTCTCTTACCGGTTATTGGATGTGTGACTCCAGGAAAATCTCTTGGCCCCTCTCAGCCTCAGTTTCCCCATCTGAAAAATGAGAACAATAGACTCTATGGAAGATCCGTCATAGAACTACTGTGAAAGCACATATTTAAAGCACTTCTCAAAGCATTGGATAAATGTCATTATTATTAAATGCCATTGTCGAATTGTTTTTATCATACCTAAATGATTAATGATTCAAACTATATTAGGGAGAAAGAAGTAAGAATCCTGTTAGAACAATTTCTACACGTCTAATGAAGAATTTTTTAAAGATCAAATTGATTTTTTGGGGAATAGCCATAAGTCATGCTGTGAATGAACCATGGGAAACATATTTTCCATATCCAGACAGAATCAGCTTGGTAACATTGCAGAATGTTTTCAAAATGCATTTTGCAGTCAGAGGATAAAAGGTTGAATTAAATGTAGAATACTTGGTGTGTGAAAATCTGCAGTCAAATTTCACAGAAACCTTCCTTTTTTAAAAATACCACTGCCTGTGCTTCTCTTAAGTGTCTTTGCATTTAATTATTACCAATGAAAAGTGAAATTTCATCCCTTGTTGCCTCCTGCATTCCTGTAGGAAAATTATTGGTTTATTGGTTTTTATAAAGCTTTTCCATTTTCATTTTCCTAATTCCTTCTTTCTCTGCAGTTAATGATTTTATCAGCTCCAGTTCATGTTTGCTTGGAATTTAGACAAGTGTTAGTCCAACAGCTATCCCATGTGGGTATGATTATAACAGCCTTTTAACTTGTAAGTACAAGTACGAAAATACCCCAGGGGTCACCCACAACTTTTTAGTTAGAAGATTGTCAAATAGCACAACGTATAGAAATTGTCTCCAAGAACACCTATTTGCTTGTGTGACTGGAGAGGGGTAGGGGTGGGGTGGAGGGGAATTCATAGGTGGATGGGAAGACTTTTATGAACACATTCAAAATAGAGCAAAGGAAAACAAGAAACACAGTGATTGCAACAATGCAAGTAGAACAACAAAAAGGAAATGAAACTAAATGTGAATTACACATAAAAAAGTGCATGAAATATAATATGTGATATATATTGTACATATTATATATAAATGCTTTAAAGGGTAAGATGCTATAGAAATGTGAGACATTTTACACACAGTAACAAAATTTAACCCGAAGTAGAGAAGAAAAAAGGCATCTGAAGGATTATGAGTATGAAATATTGCGTATATGGCAGAGTCAGCTGATATGTTAGTTTTGCCAAATCACACATTTTTCTCTTTGTTTAAACTTTCTTAGAAAGCATGGTTCTCTGGATTCAAAGGGGGTAGGGATATCCTGAGAAATGAAAGTGATATAATATCATTAGATTGTCATAATTCTAAAAGAATAGTCATGTTACATTGCACTTGAGAAATCGAGAGAGGACTGGTCTTGGTTACTGTGCCTACCTAACCAACAGGATTCCATTAACAGTTGATGAAGGGCCTTGAGATGTTTGCCATTTGGGGATCACTTGAAAGAACTGGGCATATTTAGTATGGTAGAAAAAAAGATTTGATGTGGGAGAAGTCAAGAAAAGACAGCCTTTTAAATATTTGAAATCAGCTTTCCCCTTGGAGAGAGACATGACTTTTATTTTTGGCCCAAGATAGAATCAGTGGCAATCAGTCAAATTTGCCAAGACACAAGTGTATGCTTGGTGAATGGAAAAATATCTTTTCATACAGAGCTATCCAAGAGTACAACTGGCTGCTTCCCCCCTGGTGTTCTTCAAGTGAGGGCTAGATGGTCAATTGCTAAAGGAATTATGGAATGGGGAAGGACTCTCATTCATACATGGGTTGAAATAAATGGCCTTTCCAATTCAAAGATTCTCAGAGAGCACCTATCTGCCATCAATGAGTCTGATTCACCAGATCAGGAATGCCAGGGTGCTGACCATTCTAGTTTCATTGCTGAGTCACTGGTAGTGAGTGATCTTGGAGGAAAAGAGAGGTGTCTCAGTACTAGAGATGTCAAATGTTTATTTCTAACAAAGAAAAGAAGGCAGCTACTTTGATCTCAACACCAATGAACTTAACTTGGATTCCTGGCAAAATTCTGGTATTAATTATTTAAAAGATTAATTAGCCCTGGGAATGGGAAATGGTGTTCATTAGAAATCACTGTGGGTTCATTAAGAATGGATCATACCAAACTAAAGTTATTTTTAAAAATATTTTACAGATTTGCTGTACAGTTAAATTGAAAAGTTGCTATAGATAATACGTATTTCAGTTTCAACAAAGCATTTGACAAAGTCATGCTATTCTCTGGAACAAGATGGAGTGACGTGGCATCTGGCTATAGTCAGACACATTCAAAACTGATTAGATGTCAAGATCAAAGAATAGTGACAAATGGAAGTGATGTTGACCTAGATAAAGGTCTCTAATGGTGTGCCTCAGGGATCTATTCTTATCCCTCTCTTGTTCAGTTTTTTTTTTTTAAATCAATGACTTAGATGAAGGTAAATAAATGGCATTCCTATCAGGTTGGCAGATAATGTAAATTTGAGACAGGCGTTATTAACACATTGGTTGTCTGAATTGCAGCCCCAAAATGTTTCAAAAGGCTATAAGAAAAGACCAAACTAATAAGATGAAATGGAATTAGAATAAATATAAAATGTTGCACTTTTTACAGAAAATTAACTGAAGGGTGTATAGTAAGACAATAGTTCATTTGAATAAGGCCAATGGATGCTAACGGATCACCACCTCAGTATGATTGAATAGCATGTTATGACAGACCAAAATGGTGATGCAAATGTAATCTGTATTAACTAAATTATAATGTGGAGAACAAAGGAGGTAGTCACCCTCAGTATTCTGCCATGGTCAGACTACATCTAGAGTAACATCTTTGCTTCTGGGTACTACATTTTAAGAATGCTGACAAGCTGAAATATATCAAGAGGTAGACAACCAGGATGAGGAGAGGACTAACTGCCATTTGATGGGAGGATCACATGAATGAACTGAGACTGCTTGGCCAAGAGAAGAGACTATTTGATGGTGTAGTCCAGGAAAGGGGCAAGGCACATAAATGCTGCCCTTCAAATATAGGAAAGCAATTCGGTTTTTCTGTTAGGACCAAAAGGACAAGAGGAAGAAAACCCCATGGAAGCTGCAAAGAAGAGAGTTTTAGATTAACACGAAAAAAAGCTTTGTAGGAATTAGAACTGCCCATAAACAGTCTGGTTCTGGATTTCATGGAAAAACAATACTGATCCACAGCTCACTGCTCATTGCTAGTTTATTAATGATACACAAGCTACAAACAGAGCATACATGTAACAAAGAGAGCCACAGAGAAGTGGCTAAATGGTTCACTGCATCTGTGGGCTCAGAAAAGGGGACAAGTCTCACCAGGATCAGTGATCTATGCCACCTTCAGAGGTAGTAAGATTGTTATCTCTCTGGAAGATCTAATCTCCTGTCCGTATGAGAACCTATTTGAAGATACTTGAAGATATATATATAATGAATGGACCTCCAACACCTTCTCTTTAGACTATATTACCCATTTCCATCAAAACCCATCCTCATATTATATGGATAAGAAGACCCAGTACAACCTGGGTTTCCCTCCTCTGGGTGTTCCCCAGGCTATGGTGCCTAAAATGGATAACACCATTTAGATACAGTGATTTTGTTGTCCTTTGTGCTACAATAGTTTCCCATGACATTCATATATCACAGCTTGTTCAGCAGTTCCCTAGTTAATGAACAATCACTTTGTTTCTAATTTTTTCTTACTCCAAAGAGTACTGCTATAAATCCATTTTCACATGTACGACCTTTGTTCCAGTATTAACTTCATTAAGATATGTGCCTGGCAGTGAGATCTCTAGGTCAAAAGGTGTGAATGATTTGGTGACTTTTCTCATTCCATACCAATTTTTTTTCCAGAATGGTTGTACCAGTTAGTCATTCATTCCACTAAACCTTCCAACATGAACCATCGTAATTTTTTTTTATCACCTTTGCCAGTTCTATTGGCCAAAAATATTTTTGAAACCTGTTCTCATTAATATTCTTCCTCATCTCACAGTAGATGCAAGCACCCCTGTTGGAGGTGAGTAATGAATTCTGAGTGTAAATTGTTCTATTGGTTTTCTTTTCCCTTCATAGGTTGTGATCATGGAAGTTCAAGGCCTAAAGTCCTTGGCCCCCAATCGCATTGTGTATTGCACGATGGAGGTAGAAGGGGGAGAGAAACTACAGACAGACCAAGCTGAAGCTTCCAAGCCAACGTAAGTTGTATGCTCAGTGGCTGCCCTTTGGGGGTACTCTGGGGATAAGAGGTTATTTCCTAGCTGAGCTATGGTAAACTGCAATGCCAGCTTCTACACATTACATCTTCTAAAGAATCTTTTCTAAACCCATAGTCATTTTCAAAGATAATTTTTTACTATATCATTTTTTATGTGGAAGTTACTGACAAGATATCTCCTCTTTCAAGACAGAAAAGACTAAACAGGGAAACTCAGCAACCCTACAAGGAATGGCATTTCTTTCCAAATGGAATACTTTATTTAAACATGTTAGCAACTGCCCAGTGCCACTTTCTTTCCTCAATGTAGCTCACACAAAAAAAAAGCACTTTAAATTATAGCTGTTGGATTTACAATTTAAATTTACAGTTGTAATTGTTGTATAACATATGACTATGGCAACATAAAGAATATGCATAATGCATTTTCCTCTATATGCAACCTACAAAGACATAAATCAGTGGGTCAGTCCATCAACAAGCATTTAAGTGCATGATATGTGCCAGCCACTGAGTTCAGCACTGAGAATGGAAAGAAAAGGAAAAACACCCAAAAGGTGCTTATATCTTAATGAGTGAGACAACCTATAAATAACTAAGTACTGCCAGACAGTTCTCATCTACTGATAGTGACCTTCCTGCTCTTCCTTGCATATAATACCTCAATGTCCTACTCTGAAAATTTTTCCTGTCTTTTCCCCTATACCTAGAATTCTCTCCCTCTTTGCCTCTGCTTCCTGACTTCCCTGGCTACATTCTACAAGGAGCCTTTCCTGGCCCTCCTCATGTTACTGCCTTTCCACTAAGTCTCTGGTTTACCATGTGTATATTTCATTTGTTCATTGTTTTTTCATATGCTGTTTCCTTCCATTAGAGCATGGGCCCTTTGAGGCCAGGGACTGTTTTTGCCTTTCTTCATATCCCAAGCTTAGCATGATGCTTCCCACATACCAAGCACTTAATCAATGCTTTTTGAATTTGATTTGTTGATAAAACTGATGGAAATCTTAGAAGAGAAGACACTAGCAGCAGGGAGGACTGGGAAAGGCTTCCTATACAGAAGATGGGATCTGAACGGAGTCTTCAAGGAAGCCAGGGAAGCTAGGAAATCAAGGAGAGGGTGAAGGACGTTGTAATAATATGGGAACAGCCACTGAAAAGGCACAGAGACTTATGGTTTGAAGGTTGGATACTCTGAGAAAAAACCCATTTGTTTTGGGACATCAGTTTAACCATATCTTAAGCACATGTTATGTGTTGAAAAGTCCTAGGTGTTGTACCTACAAAGACAAGGTGAAAAATGGTCACTGTCCTCAACATTCTACTGGTAGGAGACTGTAGTGGCAACCACACCAGCATACCCAAGATGACTGTTAGCACAGGTTCTTAGATCTGCTTTATTAGGAAAGATAGCTGTTTAATGGGTCAACAATCTTTTTAATTACATTCACTAGTTCAGGGGAAAAGTCACCACCCTGAACTTCAGAGAAAATACAAACAGAAAATAGAAGCAAAGAAATAAAGACCAGCAGACAGGGCTTCTAACTGTCTGAGAAATTAGTACAGATCAATAGATAGATCCAACTATCTAACCAAGGCAATACATACAGAGTTACCAGAGAGAGAAGCACCAACATATGGGTTTTTCAAAGCTGGGGGCGTTCCTTAACAGCTACCCAAAGTCTCAACTGGCCAAATCACTCTTCCAATGAGTGAGCCCCAAAGCAAAATGCTAACCTCAGTGTGTATATATGTATATGTATATGTATTTAGAGCCAGAGGGCATCACAACCCTCAGGACTCAGTGCCTAATTAGAAATTAACAAAAGGTGTGAAAGCCTTCCTAGAGCAAGGCTCCCCTAAGCAAGCTTCCCTTAATGGGCTCTATGTGAGGCCTATTAATGAGTGGGGAAGATCTTATATCCCATCAGCATTACAGAGACCCAACATTTAGAAAGGTAATGAAAAGATGAGAAGGCATGAACAACTAAGGGGTCAACCCATCAACAAGTATGTATTTAAATTTTTACTATTTGCCAGGCACTGTGCTAAGATCTGGAGAGCTCTTGTCCAAAGGAGAAATGCAAAGGTTTACCATAGGAGGTAACACCAGAATTGAGCCTTGAAGGAATCTAAGGATTCTAAGAAGTGAGGAGAGAAAATAGTCCAGGAACTATGTGGAGCCTCTGCAAAGATATATAGGCAAGTGGTGGAAAGGTTGATTTAGGGAGCATCAAATAAGCCAGTTATTCTGAAACATAATTACATGAAAAGGAATCATGTAAACTAGACTACAAAAGTAGACTGAAACAAGACTAGGAAAGACTTTAAATGTAAAACTGAGAAGCATTTTTTTTCCTAAAGGCAATAAGAACTCATCAAAGATGTTTGAGTAAGATAGTGATGTGTTCCAAATGGGATTTTAATAAGATTATTTTAAAATCCATATGGAAGATGGATCTGATATGAGAGAGACAGGAAGCATAAAGGAGACTTGAAATAATCCAGGAGAAAATTGACAAGGGATTGAATTAAGATGGCAGTTGTGTCAGTGGAGAGAGGCTATGGAGAGTGGAATTCCTAGACCCTGAAGTTTCTTAAAACAGGTCATCTAGTCCATCCATCTCTTTGCTTTAGAATTCCAGTTAACTTACTCACTATTGCAGTCTAATGAGAATTTTATAAAGCTTCAGCTTGAACCCTGTTCCTGTCGTTATTTGGGTTGGGAGAACATAAGTCATTGCATACTTAAGCAGGAATGACTTGGACAAAGCACTTGATGTCTATCCTCCTTCAAGAAAGTATTGAGACATTGCCATCCATCATAAGTTTATTTGAAGGAGTAAGCCAAGTCCTATTTAGAGAGTCAAACTGAGTAATTAAATGGGGAAATGCAATGTAGTTTTTGCTATTTGTTCGCACATTTTCAATTCCTTCTCATGCTATTCCAGTTTCAAATTAGCAAGTAGTGGTTTCATTTTTTCACCCAGTGACAAATTCCTCATTCCTTAGGCAAGAATGACACATTTTGCCAGATTTTCTGTGTTATCATGGTTTGTTGGAGCTACATATTTTGAGGAGGGGGAAAATATTTGGTTCCCACAGTGGTCAACTCATTTGGCTAAGAGCCCTGAAATAATGTTCCAAAGAGTAGAGAGAGAGAGAGAGAGAAAGCTGGAATGGTGTGGACACACTGCTTTCTCATTTGTGTGGAAGTATCTCTAATGCAGGTATTCCAAACTCAATCCATAATAATTTAATGAGGAGCAGGGAAGTAGAGGAAGGGACAAAGAGGAGGTAAAAGAAGAAGGGGCAAAGAGGTAGAAGAAGATGAAGAAGAAAAGAGGAGGAGAAAGAAGGGGGAAGAACAAAAGGAAGAAGTCGATAAGGAAGAGGAAGAAGGGAAAGAAGTAAGAAGATGAGAAGGGAGAAGAGGGAGAAGGTAGAAGAGGAGTAGAAGGAGAAGAAGAAGAAAAGGAGGGGAAAGGAAAGAGAAAGAAGAAAAAGGAGAGTAGAAGAGGAGTGAAAGGGGGACAAAAAGGGAGGAGAAGAGGAAGAAGAGAAAGAGAAGTAGAGGAAGAAGAGGAGGAGAATATTGTGATACTTATGGAGCCATTTAATATTTGTGAGGTGTTTTACCTACGTTATCTCACTTGGTACCAAGAACAAATGTAGTTTCCAGTTTGATCATTTAGTTCCAATTAGTATTAATAATATGTTCTCATTTTTATAGCATTTTATACAGCTTAAACAAATGGAGTGGGGAGTGGAGGTTGGGAGATGGGATCTTTGTCTCTCAGCCAAATTGGAACTGCCACCAGTCTATCAATCAGCGAGGTGTGAATTGTTGGTTGTTTTCATGCATCCCTGTGCCAGGACTTCTTTACTCTGTATTGTTATTCTCCCCTCCTTCTCTACCTCCTCTTCCTTCATTAGCCAAGACTGAATCCCAAAACATATTTTTCTTACCCTTTTGTCTCAGTGTGATACTTCCCTGAGAGCATTATTGTGAAGAAGGTGCCTAATTTCATCAACTGCCCCAAATCGAGCAGTCATCTGCTAGTCCATAAGCTACCACTAGTCTGAAGAAGGTAAATCCCCCCCCAAGGAGATATAAGGCAAGTCCTGAACTGGGACAAGGGGGAGATAGAAGATAGGGCTACATTAAACAAGTATAAGCCAAAAAGCCAAGCCACTGTGGCACAGAGTCCTTGTCAAAATCTAAGGCATTGATACAGAAGAAAAATCAAATGGCTGCAAGGAGGTTATATGGAAGACCATGTTCTCCAAGTCATTGTCCTAGGAATTGGCATTTCTTAGTGTAGTGAATTTTGAACCTTGAACTTCTCATGTGTAGAGTTGGATTTCCTCTCACTGCTTCTAAAATTACATGTTTCAGTCTTGCAATGTAAAAGGAAAGCATTTTCTGAAGCTCAAAGTGAGTAATTGTCAGTGGGGGATAACTAGACTAAGCATTGGATTTAGAATCAGAAAGACCTGAGCTGGAGTCCTTTCTTCTGACACTTTCTAGCTGGGGGATAATAGGCCAGTCACCTCACTCTTGGGGGAGCCTCAGTTACCAACTAAGTTTTAAAATAATGCCATCTGTAAAGTATATTTTCATAGGCAATTCAACTACTTTAAGGCAGGCAGCATGGTATAATGAATATGACTCTAGACTTGGAATTAGAAAGAGGTGAGTTCAAATCCTGCTTCAGATACTTACAAGTCATGTGAAACTGGGCGAGTGACTTAACCTCTGGGAGATTCAGGCAATCCTCTAGGACATATCTATTTAGTTAAGGACTGTGTAGGAATCCAGGGAGAGATTTTTCTCATTGACGGAGTCATAGGTTCTTGATGTACTCATGTATTATCTCTAAGGAAAGATCCAGAGGACTTTTGACTGCCTTATGGGAAAATGCAAGGAAGAAATCAATGTTCTTGCCAATATATAGAAAAAGGAGGACTCAATAATACGTAAACACAAAATATTATACCCCTTCACACTCAATTCATTCCAGTCAACACTAGCCTTCTAGCATTTTGCTATGCAAAACATGCCCCTTCCTTCCTCTGTGACTTTGTCCAGGCTGTGCCTCACTCCTGAACGGTTCCATCTCCTCCCTTCTATCTCTAAAAATCCTAATCTAGTTTTAAGCACAGCTCAGCTGCTGGCCCCTATACAAGATCTTTCCTGAGTGCCCTTATCATTAATGCTGTAAACCACTTATTTCACCTCAGAAGAATGCAAGCTTTCTCATACAGGGCCTTTCTTGTTTTTGTTTCTGTATTAATGAACCAATCACCAAGTAGTTATGAATCACTATGTGCAAAGAAGCAGCTTTTCATAGTGGAATCCAGGGAGACTTGGGTTCAGACATGCCTCTGATACATGAGGAACTGTGTGATCATGGGGAAGTAATATAACCATTCAGTGCTTTAGGCAACTTTTGAAGACCATAAGTTTCCAAGATGGTGCCATATTGCATTAGTAGAGGGAATGTCCTCACCTGGGACTTCACTCTACCAATGAAATCACAGTTCTGATCCCTACATGTGAGATTTTGTGCTAGGTTCTGAGGATACAAAGATAAAGGAGACCTTACAGACACAGAGTGGTGCAAAGTGCTATACTTTGTTGGCACTTAATAAATGTGACTTTTTTCAATTTAAAGGTTCCTCTAGCACCTTGTTCAGGATGGATGAGAGGGGGCAAGTCACACATCTCAAGACCAACCAAGATATGCTTGAGGATGTCCAACCTTGATATGGTGAAGGTCTAGCCTCCAATGGTGGGTAAAGAGGTGGAAAAGGATGGGAGAGCAAGTGCTATAGAGAAAGAATGAGCAGTAACTAATAAGAGATGTGGGAGCCAAAAGGGAGAGAAGTATTTGAAGTCTCTCTGAGAATTCAGGTCTTGAGAACCAGAAGCACAATACATTTTTTTTTTAATTTTAACTTTTATTTATTTTAGTTTACATCATTCATTTCCACGAGATTTTGAGTTACAAATTTTCTCCCCATCTTTCCCCTACCCACCACTCCAAAACAGCCATCCCATCGTATAACCTCTCCCCCAATCTATTCTCTCCTATGTTCTCCCCAATCACCCCTCTGACTTTCCGGTAGGGCAGGAAGGATCTACCTACCACAGTGCCTGTGTATCTTAAGTCCCAGTTGGATGTAGTTAATACTACTACTAATAATAATAATAATAATTGTATACATATATATGCATATATTTTTAACATTTGATTATAGAACTTTAAATTCTAGATTCTTTCTCTTCCTCCCTTGTCACCACAATGTATTTTTTTTAATAATGGAGAAGTCTATCTGAGGTGCCTTTATAGGATGAGTTTAGTAACAAAAACATTCCATGACCATATGAAACTAAAATTCAATGGAAAGATGCCCTATAGACCCCTGGGAATGAGAGACTAGAGAGAGGAAAGGAAGTCAAAGCTAGAGATGCTCGTTTGAAGACCATCTTAAGATGGAAGGGATTTAAAATCATTGACTTTGACCTTTCTATTTGGGAGAGAGATGGAGAAGAACAGAAGACCTAGATAGGAGTCTTTGGGGGTTAAATCATCTTATGTAGCCAACACCCCATTGTACACAAAATACATGAAATTGAACGAAGGATATAATTCACTTCTTTATCTAAGACAAGGTCATGAAGCTTCCATATCCTGGAGGGGATATGTCCAATATTTGGATTTTCCCCATGAACCTGTACAATATCTCTATGTCTTGGATACCCTTTGAATGAGAAATGCTAGAGGCAGTAAGAAAATGAGCATCTGAATAATTCTGATAAGAGAAGAGGCTACTTGAGTGAGGGTGACATTTTGTGCTGACTTAATGGAAGCTATTTTGCACTGCAACGAAGTCCGTGGTGCCACTTGGCAGTTTGTCATTTAACAAGTTCATTACACCCTGACGGACTATGGGTTTCCTAAAATATGAGTTTCATTATTATAGTGAATTAAAAAGTATGGCCAAACTTCTTTCTGTCATATTCTAAGGAAATGAGAAAATAAAATGTACCAAATGGAAAGTTTTGCCTTCGGGCCTTTGACTTTTTAAATGAGAATCTTACAAGTTAAGTAATTTTTAAGAAACTAGAGTTACTCCAACATCTTTTTTGTATGAATTAAATATTTCATTTATATTAGGCAGGGGGCAATTTATTGTTTCTTTTTTATAAACAGAAATGGAGAGATGGAAGTATTTGGTAACGCAGAAAGGATCCTGTATCATCAGTCCCAAAGACAGGAAAAGATATGGGGTGTCCTGACTCCCTATGTAATGTCCTATACCTTAATTCATACCTCCTTCCTCACTTCTTCAGTTAGGTCTTGTAGAATTGATGTTAATAAGATCATTTCACATCTGTGGCCTCAGTTTCTCCATCTGTTATTTATGATGATCTGCATAGTTCCTTTCTGTTCAAGAATTCCATATTATTTTATTATTTTTCCCCTAATTGTCTTGTTCTTTCATACACATAACTCTACTAACTAACAATATTAATAATCAAAAGAAAATTGTGTCAAGTATCCTGAGATGAAGATTTACTTTTCAGGTATTAGTAATGGAATGAGCACACAGGCTCTAAATTCAGAGAATCTCAGTTAAAATACCAGTTCTGACATTAAATTTTTTGTGGCCTTGAGCCTCAGTTTCCTCATCTGTAAATTGAGGAGATTGGAAAACATGGCCTCTAAAGTCCCTTCTAGCTCTATAACTATGATACTATCACTAGATGGCCACTAGGGTCCCTCCCAACTCTGAAATTCTCCAGTTCTGGTGTTCGTATATTAATTTCTTTTCTTTAAAAAAAAAGTTTTGATGCCTTTTATCTTCATAGCACAGTACCTCCCACCAAGTGAATTCTTGTAACAAAGAAAAACAAGTAGGCAAAAATACTCCATGCAGTGACCATAGCTGGTAAAGTATACAACATTCTGCCCTAGTGGCCCCTGCTTTAATGAATGTGTTCAAGTGGGTTATTATAGACTTAATATTCAAGTGGGTTATTATAGACTTAATATTCAAGTGAGTTACTATAGACTCAATATTAAACGTCAATGTAACCGATTAACCTTAATCTGCAACTATTTACCTTTGAGTAAGTGACTTGTTATATAGACATTCAAAGCATCCTAAATTTTTAAGAGATAGATTTCATTATTTGAATGGAAGCTAAGAAGGGTAGTGGGTGGCACACCAGACCTGGACTCAGGATGACCTGACTTCAAATCTAGCCTCAGACCCTTACTAGCCAATGACCCTGGGCAAGTCACTTCACTTTTGTCAGTTTTTTCAACTGTAAAATGAAGATAAAAATGCCACTGATCTCACATGATTGTTGTGAGGATCAAATGAGATTGCATTTGACAAGTGCTTTGCAAATCTTACTGTTATTGGTCAGTTATCTCAGTCATTTCCAACTCTTCATGACTCCATTTCAGGTTTTCTTGGCAAAGATACTGGAATGGTTTGTTATTTCCTTCTCCAGTTCATTTTACAGTTGAGGAAACTGAGGCAAATAGGCTTTAGGATCCTACAGCTAGTAAGTGTCTATGGCTGGATATGAATTCATGTCTTCCTGACTTCAGGGCCAGCCCTCTATCCACTGCTTCACCTAACTACAAAGATAAATCATGAAGCGCTGTATAAATGTTAGGCATCATCATTGTCGTCATCTGTTCTCTGTGACTTCTGCTGTTTTTCCAGCCTCTTTTCAATGATCTTTTCCTTGATACAGTTATCACTGTGGATATTTTCTCTTAGTTCTACTTTTAGTTTCTGTAACTCTTCCCATGGCTCACTGGATTCTTTATATTTGTCCTTTCTTTCTGAACAACCTAATTCTATTCATTCACATTCCATAGTCTTTTCAATTCTTTCCCAGTCAATGAAGTCCTATATTGTTTCCACCATTTGGCTCCCACAAAGCATCTTGTTCTTAATATTTTAATCTGTATTGGACCTTTGTTTCTTTGAGATATATCCTCAAAAGTGGGATTGTTGGGCCAAAAGGGATGGACACTTTAGTTACTTGTAATCATTCAGTCAACAAGTATTTATCAAGTGTTTTTAATGTACTGGGAACTGTTCTAAACATTAGGGATATAAAGAAAGATGGCCACTCATCTCATGGATAACACTACATGTCCATAGCAAATATATCCAAGATACATGACGCATAGATGGAAGGTCCCCTAATAGAAGGAATAAAGGTGGGAGGGGCAGACTGAGAAAGGAGTCTTTCAGAAGGTGAAGCATTAATTGAGCCCTGAAGGAAGCCAGAAGCAGAAGTTCAGAGGAACAGCATTCCAAGCACTCAGCCAATGCAAAGGCTAGAAATAGGAAATGGAAGGTCAAGTGTGAGAAACAGCAAACAGGCCAGTGTAGATGCACCATCAGGTGTATAGAAAGGAATAAAGTATGAGAAAACTGGAAAGATAAGAATGGGTCAGGTTTTCAAGAACTTTAAATGCCAAACAGGAGTTTTCATACATAATTGGCATTCACCTTTTGAAGGAGAAAATGGTTCAATTATAAAGGAAAACCTCTGGGGTATCTTGAAATTTGTGGGTTAAATGACACAAATAGGTCAGAAACACTGTGTCCATTTTCTCCTCTCTGGGAAAGGTATGTAAAAACAGTGGCAAAATTGGGACCATTTCAGGAATGGAGAAGGAAACTGATCAAAAAGGCATGGCAAGCCCAAAGTGACCTACATGAATGACAGTGCCAACTGCCTGTAAATGAGAGTGTGCCTTCCAGGGGATCAGCCTCCTGGCTGCATGGAGTTCTGCTCCAGGTCCAAGTTCAAGGTCCAATATTCAGTGCAATGGAGCTCTTATAAAGTCATAACTTGAAGCCAGTGGGAACTTGGGCATGATTTCAATTGCGTTTGCTTCAGAAGAAAATGCTTATCTTCCTTCGGAAATAGAGGCAGCCATCATAAATTAATTGAAAATCCCAAACTCCAAAGACTGCCCTTCCAATCCAACTTTCCTGAGCTCTCACAAACTGTGAATTACTGGAAGAAGCCAAATCACTGCCATGGGCTTATAGGTTCTGAGCCCATCACATAGCATTCAGAGGTTCAAGCATTGATTCTATGACTTGTCTAAGCATGTGTGTGTAAGTACATGAGCATGAGTGCATGAGAAGGAAGAAGAGGAGGATGAGGAGAGAAAAGGGGAACAGGGAAAAGAGTGGAAAAGAACGGAGAAAGAAAAGGAGGAAGGAAGAGAGAGAAAGTGAGAGAGAGAGAGAGTTTATTTTTATGTCTCTGTGCAGGATAGATGGTAGAGTAGACACCCATTAGACTGTGTATGCTGAGCGGTGGTATGGGAGGGTGGCCCCAAAAGCAGTCAAGGCCCTGAGCAAGCAATTGCTTGGCAATGTCAATTGTGCTGGATCCCATCCTGATTCCCTCCAGAAGCTCTGCCACTCATTACGTATGTGACCTTGGACAAGTCACAACACTTTTCTGGACCATAGTGTTCATCTCACAATGTTTGGAAGATAGGAAGCCATTAAGAAATGTTCTCTCACTCTATCCATCTGTAAAATGGGGGAGTTGGAGCCCTCTATGATCCTTTCTAACTTCAGCTCCCTGATGCTCTGGGTAACTCACTTAGATAGTTTTGTCAACTTTGCCTGATTATCCTCTTCACATTATTTTTTTGGAACTGAATCAAAGACAGTTAAGGTAATAAGGCTAAAGAATATTGGATCTGTGTTGCAGTCTTCACGTACTATGTGACCTTGGGCAAGTCATAGGCAATTAGGTAGCATAGTGGATAAAGTGCTGGACCTGGAGTCAGGAAGGCAGGAGTTCACACCCTTTCTCAGATGCTTGCTAGCTCTGTGACCCTAAGCAAGTCATTTAACCTCTCTCCACCTTAATTTCTTTTTCTGTAAAATGGGGATAAGAATAGTACCTATCTTACAGGGTTATTTTGAGGATCAATTAGGATAACATATGTGAAGCACTTTCCCAAGCTATAAAGTGCTATGAAGTGTTGACTAAATATTCCTTCCCACCTCTAGGACTCAGTTTCTTCAGTTCTAAAATAGAGGTCAAATGAGATAGTGTCCAAAGCCCCTTCCATCTCTAATCTTTGGGACTGTCATTTGTATTCAGCCTCCTGAAAGCAGCCTGATAATCAGACCCTTCAAACTTAGCTAGACAGGTTATTGGAACTGACCAAAATATTCCAGAAGTCAAGATACTCTACAGTGGAAGAAAGTCCTGTGGAGTAGGTTGTACCCAACATGGACCCCAAAGAATGGTAAGAATCAGGATAGGTATGTCCTTCTTGTCCACCAGTACATCACCTGAATGACCTCCTTCCATCCAACCCAGCATCCTCAACATTCACCCTGGACTGCCACAAGACACTGCGAACTATGGAAATCATCACAGTGGTGGTTCCAAGAAACCTTCGAGGACTTGTATGATCTGATGCAGAGTAAAGTCAGCAGAACCAGGAGAGCAATTTAGACACTTACTACAACATTATGAAGAAAAAAAGATTGAAAGACTTAAGAACTCTTATCAACATAATGCACAACCACAAATCCAGAAGACCAAAGATGAAGAATGCTCTCTACCCATCTTTTGCCAAAGTGGTGAGAGACTCAAGACACAGAATAAAAACTACATATTTTGATATGTCAAATGTGGGAGTTGTGTAGATTGACTACATATTTATTAAAAGAGTTTCATTTTCTTTTCTTTTTCAATTGGGGAGGGTTGGAGAAAATAAAAAATAAATGCTTATTCATTGAAAAAAGTAAAATAAGATGAAATATACATTTTAAAAAAGAAAATGCTTATGAAAATACACGCTGGAGTATTGATTTTTCAAGGCTTTCTTCCAAGATATATTAGTCCTTCAAATATGTCATGGCCCCTTATTTAGTCCTGAAAAGTGCTTCTGAGATGTTTCCCATGCTTCCTGGCTTCTTTCCTGTCTTCCAATAGATCCCTTGCAGTATGACATGGTGCCCATTATTCAAAGGGCAAAACAGCAACACTCTGGAAACAAACAAAATATTAATCCAAGCTTCAGTTGTTTTAGCAAATGATGTCAAATATCTGGCTATTTGAAAACCTCTGAGTGGTTTGTTTGCATAGTTTTCATCCAATTCTTTTCAAATCACGTAGACATAAACACCAAGAGAAGAAATGACATATTTATTCAGCAAACATTTATTAAGTACCTACAGAGTGCCCAGGCACTGAGTCAGGTCCTGGAAACACAGACAAAAAGCCTATGACCTCGGGAAACTTACGTTCTTGGGGGGAAGAAGGAAGAAGGGATAGTATGTACCCAGAAAATCAAATATAAGTAGATACAAGGTAGTTTCTAGGGGAAAGTGCTAGAACCTGGGGACAGGGAGGCAGTTGAGGGAAGGAAGATGTCCTGCAGAAGGTGGCACTGGTGCTGAGCTCTAAAGAAAGATGAGAGTTGTGAGAGGGAGAGATGAAGAGAGAGAGCATTCTTGGAATGAGAGATGATGTAAAGAGGCACAGAGAAGGGATGTGGGATTTTATTTGCAGAGAAGAGTAAATAGTCCTTTTTGGCAGTAACAAAAAGTGTAAGGAGAGTAATATGTAGTTTTCTGAGAAAGGTAGCCAAGAGTCAGGTTGGGAGGCCTTTAAAAGCCAACCAGAAGAGGTTGTATTTCATTCTAGAGGCAATGGGGAGCCAGTCACTGAAGCTTCATGAGAAGGGAATGATATGGTGCTTTAGGATTATTAATTTTGTAGCTGTGAAATGGGTGGGTTGGAAGAAGAAGTGACGGGAAGCTAGAAGGCTAGTACAATAATCCTACAATAGGGCAACTAGGTGGTGCAGTGGAAAGAGTGTCCAACCTGAAGTCAGGAAGATTCATCTCATGAGTTTAAATCTGACTTCAGACACTTATTAGTTGAGTGACCCTGGGCAATTCACTTAACCCTATTTGCCTCAGTTTCCCCCTCTGTAAAATGAGCTGGAGAATGAAATGGCAAAACATTTTAGTATCTTTGCCAAGAAAGTCCTAAATGGGGTCACAAAAAGTCAGGCATGCCTGAACAACAACACAATAATCCAGGCTAAAAGTGAAGAGATGCAGTATTCTTATAAAGGTGGTAGCCATGTAAATAGACAGAAAAGAATGAATTCCAGATGCATCATGGAGACAAAAATGACACTCATGAATGGTGTTTGGGAAACATGGAATCCATGAAAAGTTCAATTCCTACCATCTACCTCTTATCCCTACAATAGGCAATACCCAGTAGGCACTTACTAATAATGTTTGCTGAATACATAGTGACCTTTTTTTACAAAGTCCCCTAGGAACAGGAGACCACCCCCAGGGAAACATGAAGGGCAGGGGGGAGGGAAGAGGTGAGGATGACTTTCTCAGCCCCTTTTCCTTCGAATGCCTTCCTCAGTTCATTATTTCCGATATATCCTGTACATATCTTGCTTTGTACGTATTTGTTTCCTTCTTGTCTCCCCCCTTAGATTGTAAGCTCTTTGCAAGTAGGGACTGTCTTTTACCTCTTTTTGTAGCCTTGGGTACATAGTAAAGGCAACATGGCATAAAAAATAGGGCATTGGACTCTGCATTCAAATCTTGCCTCAGATACTAACTATGGAACCCAAGACAAATTTGCCTCAGTTTCCTCATCGCTGAGATGAGGGAGTTGAACTTGAACTCTTCCAACTTTCAGTCTCTGATCCTGTTCTTACCCACGCATAAGACATGCATGACAATCTATCAAGATACATAAATACTAGTTATTATTATCCAATAAAAGAATGAGTTATGCAGGAGGAAGACCAAGAAAGAACAGTGTCACAAAACTGATCATAGCTAGCATTTCTGTGCTATCTTAAGGTTTGCCAAGTGCCTTATTATGTCATCACCTCTTCACCACAGCCCTGTAAAGTAGGTGTGGCCATTATCACCATCTTACAAATGAGGAAACTGAGGCTTAGAGAGGACAAATCACTTGCTCAAGATCATACAGCTAGTCATTGTCTGAGGCAGGATTTGAATTCAGATGTTCCTGACTCCTGATCCAGTGCTCTACCCACTGCCATGCTGCCTTGAGAAAGAAAAAGAAAAACAGAAAAGAAAGTACCTAGGAGGAGATGGTTGTCAGTGGTGTCAGATGGAGGTCAGAAAGTAGAAAGACTGAAAAAAACCATCAGAGTTGGTAGACCTAGGGCCTTCTTTCTACCTTTTCACCCTGGAAGATCCCTCCTTACCTGTGACTTCTGTGGTTAGCCAGTTCCTTCTGCAACCTCCAAGTTAAGAAAAGTGCCAAAGCCAACCATGTCTCCTCCTTCATGGCTCTCTGACCTCCACTTCTGACTCTCTAAACTTCTTTCTCCACCAGCCTTCCCCCCCCTCCCCTCTTTCCCTCTTTCTCTCTGTCTCTCTCTCTCTCTCTGTCTCTCTCTCTCTCTCTCTCTCTGTCTCTCTCTCTCTCTCACTCTCTCACACACACACACACACACACACACACACACACCAGCTTCCTTTTGTGTTGTTTTCCCCATTAGAAGATAAACTCCTTGAAGACAGGTACTATCTTTTTACTCGTACCTGTCTACTTAACTTGTTGACTACCCAAGCTCTTTTCCCTTTAAGGTGGAATTCACTTTATTTGGAAGTCATCATAGCATCACAAATTTAGATCTGGAAGAGATCTTGGAGTTAATCAAGCCCCACTTTCTTAAGGTACTGATGAGGAACTGAGGCCTGGAAAATTGAAGTGACTTGTCCAGGGTGACTCAGTTCATAAGTGCCCAAGGCAGCCACTGCATTCAGGTTTCACTGAATTCCAAATCAAGCACTCTGTCCATTAAACCATGCTGAGTGGGCAGGAAAAACATTGGTGTTCCTGAAGCCAAATGCTATCAGGCAGTTGAAATTTTGGGGGGGAAGATATGTATTAGCTAACATGCTCCATTGGTCTTTTCCTTTTTTTAGGTAGATTCCCTCCACTCTGGTAATTTACATTTAAGTGAGAACTCTATAACTATAGAAAAATGCATTTGTCTCCTCTTGCAGTGCTCTACCCAGAATAGACACTGAATAAATGCTGACTAATTGTTTTCTAGCCCAAGAACACATGGAACTGTGTAAGGAGGTAGAAAAAGCTTATAAAGAATCAAAGAACATAATAATCCTTAGGTCTTTGTGTCCCCAGTGCTAGCATAGCATCTGGTCCATGTTGTTGTTCAGTTGTTTTTCAGTCATGTCTGACTTTTCATGACCACATTTGGGGTTTTCTTGGCAGAGATACTGGAGCGATTTGTCATTTCCCTCTCCAGTTCATTTTACAGATGAGGAAACAGAGACAAAAGAGTTAAGTGACTTGTCCAGGGTCACAGAGCTAGTAAGAGTCTGAGGTCAGAGTTGAGTTCATGAAGATGAGTCTTCCTGACTCGAGCTCCAGCACTATATGCACCATGTCCCATAACTGCCCCCTTCCCCATAGTAAGTACTTATTAAATGTTGTCAGTCAACAAGCATTTATTTAATTCACTTGCTTATTTAAGTTCTTACAATGGTGCGGGCACTATGCTAAGCAACGGAAAAAAAAGGCAAAAAGTAGTTGGACTCAAGAATTTTGCATTCTAATGGGTTTTTCATTTGTTGTTTGATTGCTTGATTAATTATTTTGAAAATTATATAATTAAGGTATAAAGAGGTGGCTAGGTGGCACAGTAAATAGAGGACTGGACCTGGAGTCAGGAGGACCTGAGTTCAAATCTGGATGACACTTAACAAAAAAACTAGCCATGTGACCTTGGACAAGTCACCTAACTCTAATTGCCCTCCAAAAAAAAAAAAGAAGGTATAAAGGTGTGTTAAGAAAATAATTAAGATCATTCCCTACATTCCCTACTTCAGTCACCAAAAGAACAAACTAAAAAATGGTGGGGAGTGATAGAGAGGGACACAACCTTGTATGTGGTAGAGCGTACATACATTTTTGGTTTGGTTTTGATCTACTGAGAAGACTTGAGGAGAGAGAAAAAGGAAGGGGAAGATGATTGATCTCCTTTGCTGCTCTTTCCAGAGTCATATAATTGAGCTGTAATATAAATATTTGATGACTTTTGATCAGAAAAGGACTCAATGTTCTTGGGCATAGTTGTGTCTTACTGTGCTGTTTTTAGCTTGTTTTTAACCTGCTGGGTCCAATTACTGGTTCTATTCCAAAGCAAAGCTAAGTCATTTTCTGTAGCCAAATACAGCTCCAGTGTCTGGAGTCTGAGGAATGCTGCTTTGAGATCTTTGGGGCCATCTGGGACCAAGAGGTAAAATCCAAATGGTTCAATGATGCTATACACCCAGAACTGCTCTGGTCTCTGGGAATTAGTCCCTGTGGACTGAAGATTCTGGGACAAAATGGTGGCCTTCCTAGAACCTCAATGATCTGCTCTAGGCTAGGACTTAACTTTTTTCTTTGTTATTTGATGAGAAGGAGAGGCATTAGATAGAAGCAGAGTGGCACCAGGAAAGAGGCACTGAATTTGCAGTTAGGATTTGGGGTTTAATCCTGCCTTACTACATGTACAATTTTGGTTAATTTTTTTTTAATTTCTCTGCAACTCAATTCCATCATCTGTAAAATGAGAAGGGGAAGCAAACTAAATGACATCTGAGGTCTCTTCCAGCATTGATCCTATTACACTATCTTCTGGAAAGAAGAGAAAGAAGAAGAAGAAGAGGAAGACGAAGGAGGAGAAGAAGGAGGAGGAAGAAGATTTTAAAACATCAACAAAATGTCAAAGTTTTTAAAAAGAAATAAGAGCAAATACTTGCCATTCAGAGTCAATATAGGAGAAGAAGACGGGATTTGAAATGAGATATTACAGGTGTCAGTGTCATCTCAGTCACTTACAAGCTACATGGGCCTAACAAAGTCCCTTCTCTCCTGTGGGCCTCAGTTCCCTCCCATGTAATATGAAAGGGTTGCACTAGATAAATGGTTCTCAACCTGTTGGTCGCAACCCCTTTGGGGGTTGAACGACCCTTTCACAGGGGTCACAGGCGTCGCCTAAGACCATCAGAAAACACATATTTCCGATGGTCTTAGGAACCGAGACAGTGCTCCTCTATCCATCTCCAGATGGGTCCACTCACATGCAGATACACCCACATATGAGTATTAAAGGGTCCTGGCATTAGAAAGGTTGAGAACCACTGCACTAGATGATCTCTCAGAATCCTTTGAAATATAGCATCTTATGACCCTATGATTAATAGATGCTGTAGGGTACAGGGGAAAATGTGCTGGATTTAGAGTCAGAGGATCTGGGTTCAAATCTCCATTTTGTCACTAACTTCCTCAGTGACCTTGAGCAAGTCTCTTCACTTCTCTGGGCCTCAGCTTCCTCATCTATAAAGTGAAAGAATTACACTAGATTGCTTATGAAGAAATGAAACAAATATTTATTAAGTGCTAACTGTGTGCCAAGAACTTTATAAATATTATCTCCTTCTATTCTCTCAACAACCCTGGGAGGTAGGTGCTGTATTATCCCCATTTTACTGAAGGAAATGCTAAGGTAAACAAGTTAAGTGACTTGCCCAGGATCACACAGCTAGTAAGCATCTGGTGTCAGATTTGAACTCTGGTCTTTTTGACTCCAAGTCCAGAACTCTATTCTTAACACCAAAAAGTCACCTGTCAGGTGCCTTTCTACTTTAAATCCATGATCCTTTTGATTCCTGGACAACTTCTTTTAGCAAAGGAAATGTTGGCTGTGGTGTAAGATTGGACTGATATCACTGAGAGTCAAGAATAAGTGGTACAGGAGACAGCAGCATGTGGAACCAGTTATCAAGTCAAGGGATGTCTGTGACAATTCCCCAGCTGCTTAGCCAAGGAAGGAAAAAAGGAAGGAAGGAAGAAAGGGAGAGTGGGAGGGAGGAAGGAAGTGAGGGAAGGAGAAAGGGAGGGAAGGAGAGATGGAGAGAGAGAGGATGGAAAGAAGGAAGGGAGGGAGGGAAAATGGAGGGAAGGAGAGAGGGAGGAGGGAAGGAAGGAAACAAGGAAGGAAGGAGGAAAGAAATAGGGAGAGAAGGAAAGAAGGAGGGAAGAAAGAAGGTGAGAAGGAGGAAATTAGCATTTATTAACATCTATGTACAGGGCACTATACCAACAACTTTATAAATATTATCTCATTTGATCCCCACAATTTTACAGTTGAGGAAACTGAGGAAAATAAACTTTCAATGACTTGCCAAAGGTCACATAGTAAGTGTCTGAGGATCAGTCAGAACTCAGGTTTTCCTGATTCCAAGCCAGGGCTCTCTCTCCACTGCATCCCTGAGCTACCTCGTAAGAGAGAATATAGTAGCAAAGGAAGAGATTGGGATAAGGTTGAATTCTGGGTAGTCAGACAATACAAACCAGGAACATTCTGGTTTTCCAAAATATAGAAACCAAGAATCAGAGGAACCTAGAAGCAGAGATTAGTGTCCAGTGGGTCCCACCCCCAAACAGACCAAATGGCCCCAAAATGGAGCAGAACATGGTGGGCAACTGTGGCAAGCTGTGATCAAAGGGCCCTGAATGACCAGGTCTCCCAGGGTTCTGAATGGACAGCTGCCAGCACAGTAACAGCCTAGCTCTCCTTTCAGCAGAGTTCAGCATGGCTTGTTAGGACAGACCTGTGCTTGCCACCTCTCACTTAGCAAGGATCCAAGACACTTTTCCAATTTGTCAGCTGTAGCTCCTGGGCTCTGTTACCTGACCTTGAACAAGTTTAGGCTTTTTGTAAGCCTGTTGTTCCTTGAAAATTGCCTTGTGGGTAATGAATGTATATCTGGGAATTGAGCCAGGCAGGTTCTCTAGCTGTTTCTCTGCCCCACCTCCTAGCCCCAACAAAGGATTAATCTATTCTTTGCAGCATTAGCAAATCTTTTCCTTCTGTGCATCAGTTTTTGACATTCTGAGAAGGAGACTCCTCCTTAATCGGTGTGCGTCTTTGCCTCCAAACCAAAGCAAATTTAGCATGGATTCTTCCATTGAGATTCCATTGGTTGTGTGGTTTATCTGAGGGTAGGTGGCCTTGTTCTTAGAAAAAAAATCACTTTTTCTCCAATTTGGAAAGCATTTCTGTAAAAGACTTGCATAAAATAAGCCACAATGAGCAGATCTTACTGAGTGAGGAAGCTATTCCCAGTAGGAGTTTGAATTCTTTCACGAAGGTAGCTTTCAATGGAAATGGAATAAGTAAAAATCAGATTTTATCACATGGGATAGTGGATCCAAGATGCTCTAGTCAGGCCAACTGTACTGGAGAGTGCCTCCTTTATGCACTTAGACTCTGTTGGAAACTATTGCCTTGTTTTAAAAACAAACAGTTTTCAACTTCCTTGTAAGAGTTGTCTCCCTTATTATAATGTAAACTCCTTGGGGGCAGGGACTGTCTCTCTTTCTGCTTATAATTATATTCCTAGTATTTAGTACAATGTCTGGCACATAGTAAGTGCTTAATGCCTGGTGACTAACAACTTAATAATAATTGCCATTTGCATGGCACTTAACCCTTCAGGAAGTGCTTCACAGTTTGCAAAGCACTTTCCTCACGAAACCCTGTGAGGCAAGTAATGCAAATATTATTAAACCCATTTTACAGATGAGGGAGTTGATGCCCAGAGAAGTGAAATTGACTTGCCCACAGTCATATAACTAATAAGTACTGGAGAAAGCAAGGAATGATGGCAGGATTGAGTCCTGACTCTGCCTTTCGCTAACTGTGTGATCTTGGACAAATCACTTTATAAGAGCTGACATTTATACAATACTTTTATTTATTCATTTGTTTGTTTGTTTAGTCTTTTTAGAGGGGGGAAGGCAGGGCAATTGGGGTTAAGTGATTTGCCCAAGGTCACACAGCTAGTAAGTGTTAAGCATCTGAAGTCAGATTTGAACTCAAGTCCTCCTAATTCCAGGGCAAGTGCTCTATTCATTGTGCCACATAACTGCCCCTATACCAGTAGTTCTCAAGCTTCCTAATTCTGCGACCCTTTAATACTCATATGTGGGCATATCTACATGTGGGTAGACCCGCCTGGAGAGGGATAGAGGAGTGGTGTCTCGGTTCCTAAGACCATTGGAAATATGTGTTTTCTAATGGTCTTAGGCTACCCCTGTAAAAGGGTCATTTGACCCCCAAAGGGGTCGCGACCCACAGGTTGAGAACCACTGCCCTATACAGTACTTTTAAATCTTACAAAGTGGTCTTATCAACCCATTTCGAAGATGAAAAATGTAGCCTGAGAGCTGAAGCATGATTCAAAGACATTTTTCTGCCTCTGAATCCAGGACCTTATCTACTCTCCACATTCCTTCAGTCTGGTACAGTCAGGTTATTCATCTGTAAAATAAAGGTATTTGACTAGGTTAGAAAGTCTTAACTTTTCCTGTGTGTCATAGCCCTCTGGCAGTCTGCTGAAGCCTATGATCTCTTCCTTAGAATAGTGTTTTATTACTTCAATTAACAATTGAAGGAAATGTGGAATTTCTTTTGGAGGTTAGTAAATTTCAAAAAAAAAAAAGGTACAGTTTTTTTCTCTAATCCAAGTTCACAGACCCCCTGAAATCTAATCTAAGAGGGGAAGTGGGGGAGGGGGAGATGATCTGTCAATGCCAGGTTAAGAACCTCTAATCTGCTTCATCTCTAAAGCTTCTTTCATCCCTCAATCAACAAGCATTTATTTAGCCAATGTTGTGGGTCAAATACTGTGCTGGGTGTTGGTACACCTAGCTAGAGAAAAAAATAGCCCCTGCTCTCAAAGGGTTTACATTCTACTGAGTGAGACAATATATAAGTATATGCAGAATATATACGTATGTGTGTGTATACGTACATACACACATATACACACACCCAATAATTGCAAAGTAGTCTGGGAACAAAAGGCACCAGTAGCTGGAAGAGGGGTCGGATCAGGAAAGGATTCATGTCAAAGGCAGTATTTGGGTGGCATCTTAAAGAAAACAAGGAGCTTTAATAGATAGAGAAGGGAGAGAGTGAATTCCAAGCTTGGGAGCTAGCCAGTCCTAAGACACAAAAAGGGGAGATGGAGAGTCATGTGTGAGGAACATGAAAAACAGTTTGGCCAGTTTGTAAAGGATGAGAAGGAAAGTAATGTATCATAAGACTGGAAGAGTTAGTTGAGGCTAATTGTGAAGAGTTTAAGATGCCAAACAAGAATCTGCATTTGATCCTACAGGTAATAAGGCACCAGGAGATTTACACTTTAAGAAGTCACTGGCAGCTGTATGGAGGATGGATTGGGAAGGGGAGAAACCAGGTGTAAGAAGACTAGTTAGAAGGTTATTACAACAGTTCAGGTGCCTGGTGAGGTAAGGAAGGTTTGAACCTGGTTGGTGTCATTGTAAGTAAGGAGAAGGGGCCAGATGTCAGAGACATGGAAGTAGAAATAATAAAGATCTAGTAACTGGTTAGATAAGTGAAGTGAGAGAGGGTGATGCTGAATACAGCACCAAGGTATCAAGACTGAAAGTATGGTGGTGCTGCCCTCACTACAAACAAGAAAACTGTCAAGAGGGATTTGGGGTTTTTTTGGGTGGAGAAAGACAATGACTCTTGTTTTGGATATATTGAGTTAGAGACAGATTTGGGACATCCAATGAAATGCTAAATAGGCAGTTAATGATGCAGGACTAAAGTTCAAGTTATACTGGAACTGGTTCTTTAGATGTGGGCATCGTCATCTGTGTAGAGATTATAATTAGCCACATGGAAGTGATGAAGCCACCAAGTAAGAAAAGAGAGAGAGAAGATGGCCCAGGACAGTGGTGAACTCTACCAGCAGTTATGGAGAATATTACACATGCTTGTCCAGCGAAGGAGACCAAGCAGGAGTCATCAGGAAGGAAAGGGAAGACCCAGAAGAAAATTTAGAGAGTATCCAGGAGAGGGGGATGATCAGAATCCCAAAAGCCGCTTAGAGGCCTATAAGAATGAGGGTTGAGAAAAACCCAGGAGATATGACATTTTAAAAAGCATCAGGAACTTCAAAGAGAGTAGCTTCAGTTGAGTGATGAAGTTGGAAGCCAGATTGCCAAAGACTGGAAAGTTATTGAGTGGAGAAGAGACAGAGCTAACAAGTGGTTGGTAGCTTCATTCGGAGGTCTGGCTGTGAAAAGAAGAGATATATAAAAGGCCATCTCTGCCATTCTGTGACTCAGTCTGGGGTTCAGAGTCAGCTATCTTTTCTCCAAGTGTAAAGCTCCTTCTGCTCTGCCAATATGAGTATACAAAATAGCAGAGATGTATCAAGTCTTACATGAAAATTCCTAGAAAATGAAAAAGGAACCAGCTTTTGTCCTTAGGGTCTTAAGACCAAATGGACCACCTTCAGAGGTAGGAGTTTCTCTCTTCTTGGAGATTTTCAAGCAGAGGTTGGACAACCATTTGTGAATGGGCTCAACTAAAAGACCAGGGATGTTCCATCCAACTCTCAAATTAGGTGACTCTGTGATCACAGTGGGAGGTGGGAGGAAAGAGTTCAGCAGCTTAGGGCAGGACCCCTTCATCCCCAATGACCTCACATCAAACCACACTTTCTCAGAGATCACCAGGATCTCCTTTTCTCTACATTTTACCTAGCAACCTTCAGGCATTGTTATTTGTCCTGTCTTGGTACCCTAAGTTTCATCCATCTTTCCCATCCATCCTGCAGCCGAACACAGACACACACACATGTATATATGTATATGTACACATGTATGTGTATACATACACATGTATACATATATATATATATAATTGTGTGTGTGTGGATATAGATACAAGACATGTAGTCTCCCCCAAATACAGCATATACTCCTTGAAAGTAGGGGAGTCTCACTTTTCTGTTTGTATCCCCCAAAGCTCAGCACGGTGCTTGGCACATAGTAAATGTTCACTAAATGCTTTTCCATTTGACTCCTGGTTTTCACGGACAAAATTATAATGTGAATCCAATTCCTTTGTAGGAACTTTGTAGTTTTTTCCCAATATCCAAGAGAAAAATGAACCAGTCTGGTGGAAGAATTTGCTATTCTTTTCATTTAAGAGAGAGGGAGAGAGAGCAAAAGGTTATGTTTGTGTGAAGTTTATGTGAAAATCATCACAGCACATCTTATGATATAGGTTACAATCATATGGTGCAGTGGCAAGAGTGCTAGACATAGTCAGGAAGACGTGTTTGAATCCTACCTTGGACCCTTACTAGCAATGTGACCTTGGATAAGTCACTCCACTTCTCAGGTCCTCGGTCTCCTAATGTGTACAATGAGAGACATAGAAGTACTTACATCAGTGAGGCTCAGATAAGGCAATCTGGGGGCAGTACATGGCAAACCCAAAAGCTTTATATAATATAGGCTCTTAATGTTAATAATAATCATAACTCACCAGAAGTAGCCAGTCATCGAATTTCCTACCTGTCAGCTGAGCCTTTCTCAGGGGCCTCCAGGGGGGGTGAGGATGGAAGATTCCATCACAAAAGATGTATTTAGGATTTGGAGAAAATGTATTTTCTTTCTTTTCCATTTTTCCTCCACTCCAGGAACAGATTGTTAGGACAGATGACTTTAAGGTTTCAGGTGTTTTTATGGTCCCCATTTGCAGGTAATGCTAATATCTCAAAGCCATGGATGAGCCAGCTTGGGGTTGTGGGGAGAGTACTGGGCTAACTCCTGCCTCAGATGCTTACTAGCTGGGTGACCCTGGGCAATTCGCCTTTCTGACTCCCTGACAGCTCCCCAGTATAACTCTACCAAGTCCTAGACAGGCTGTGATCATCACTGGCTGATTGAGTCCCTTCATTCAGAGGATAATAGAATCATAGCTTTACAGCTGGAAGACAGCTTAGAGATATCTAGGCCAGTCTCTCTTTTTGCAAGTGAGGAAACTGAGGCACAGAGAAGACCCAATATGCTTGTATTTCTGCAGCCCTTAAACTTTATAAATGCTTTCTTTTCAACAACCCTGTGAAGTGGGTAATGCATGAAGCATGATTACCATTTTATGGATGAGGAAACTGAAGAGGAAGGAGGAAAAAGGCTTTGCCTATGGTCCCACATGTAGCAAGTAGGTTGTTGTGTTTGTCCTTCATTCTCAAAAAGGACCATAACATCAGGGAATGATGGCATGACTTGCAGTTGACTTGGATTTGAGTGAGGAAGGGCTGCATGAGGTCACCAGTCTCACTTTCTCCTCTAGAGACATCTGGGTCCAGTGGCCAGATATTCATCAGGATGATTGGTGATGGCCCAGGATGCAATGGGAGACCCTGGCCCTTGTAGGCTAAGGTATTTTCAGGTTCTCACTTTGAGTAAGGTAATGCCCATTCAGTGAATAGGCCTCTTTAAGAAGTTAATCCCTTGATTAAGGTGGCCCGGATAATAAAAAAAAAAAAAAAAACTGGGAGGGGAAGATCCTCAGGCTTCCTGGCCAAGAGTAAAACAGTATAATAACTGTAATAAGTAACAGAATTAAGCAATGAATCAAGGTCTTCTGCCTCTGGGCCTGCTAAAACACACTGCCTTGTGATACTCTTAACATGGACCAACTACTATTCAGACATTTGAGAAAGTAGGTGTGTTAGGAATTGTTTAACCCAGTTTATGCTCTAAAATACAAAGGGAGGTAGTGGAGCTGAATCCTCAACTCTTTGTTGCCAAAGTTACTTTAAGCACAAGAAGTCTTCTGCGTACCCTTTACCACAAGTGGGAAATAAGTAGGAAATGTAGGCAATTCTCTGGATGGACACAAAACCTCTAGGGCTGGCCTTACACCAGGCACTTAGCCACCAAATGACTGGTGATTTTCACCTACAACTGAACTGACTGCTTGCTATTTGTCATTGTAATACTGTCCAAGGTGTACAAGTGATATCACATACATTGGACATTAGCAACTAGCATGGGAAAGGTAAGAAAAGCCTGAGAGGCAGCGTAGCAAAATGTGATCTGTTAGGAATTCAAACCCTGTCTTACACTTAGCACCTCTGTGACTTCTGGCCAGTCATTTCATCTCTTCGGGCTCAGTTTCCTCATCTGAAGTGAAGGGTTGTGCTTGGTGGCATCTGTACCCCCTTTCTTCTCTCAGTCTATGAATCTATGGTCTCCATTTTCTCAATGAAGAAACATTCCCTGAGAAGTCAAATGACTTGTCCATAATCACACAGTCAATAAGTATTAGAGGTGACTTTCTAAACCAGGTCTCTCCTGAATCAAAGCCCAGTGCTCTGTCCACACTCACCCTTCCACAAATGATTATTTCCTATTCACTAAGTGCTTTCTGGAAGCTGCTCACATCTGTCTGATACTCAGTCCTATCAAGGGACCAGCTATTTTTTTTTAATATCTTCACAAGGAAACCATTTCCAGAGGAAAGTTGAAATGTGTGGACACACCAATTAGGTGCATGGAAAGTGAGGGGGAGCATGGATGCTGACCTTGGAAATGCCAGCAGTGTGGACCAATAGCCTGGATGATTCAGATGAAAGAATCCACTTGGCCTCCTGAATCAACTGACTGTTGGTCTGCATTAGCTGAAGTCAACGGAAATGGCCAGGGCCCCCTACACCTAAGCACCTGAATGTTGGCATCGGAGAAGATTATGCACAGGACCTTTGATGGTGTGAAAACCAGATCAGATCATGGACTCTGCTTCTCAGACTCACTTGCTCCCCTGGGACTTTTCCCATCTGGATTTTGAAATGGCACAGTCCAAGGGTGGACAGATTTCTACAATTCAAGATCTCAGATACTAACAAGGAAATAAATCCAACTTTTACACACAGCTTTTCTCAACCCAAGACTGGCCAGTATTCTTGACATAGGCTTCCTAACTTGAGAAGCAGATGGTTGAATGATTAGAAGAATTCATACTATAATGGATGCATCTTATATAGTGAAGAAGAATTCAGTTCAATTCAACAAACATTCATTAAGGGCTTACTCTGTGTGTGTGTGTATGTGTGTGTGTGTGTGTGTGTGTGTGTGTGTGTACACACACATGTAAGGAAATACACCACGGACTTAATATAAAGAGATAGAAAGTGAAACCATATTGCAAGCTCAAAGAGCTTACAATCTATTAGATGTGACATAATACACACATACATACACATACACACACACAAGGATAAAATACAGTTTTTTTTGAAAGACCTGGGCAAGTCCAGAATTGTACCCCAAAATTCCTTTGAATTTCTGTTGAGTATATTTTGTACATCATCACTTACATGTGTATATTTTATTTCCCCTAATAAAAAGGAAGCTTCTTGAGCTCAGGAACTGTTTCATTTATGTCTTTGTATTCTATGCACCTAACAATGTGTCTAGCACACAGTAGGTATTTAATAAATGTTGATTGATTAATTCTAAATGTCCACCTCATCTGCCCTAAACTCCTTTCAGCACAGCATTGTTTCTTCGGTTTTTTTGCCTCCATATTTGTCCCTTCAGTACATTGCTAGGTATTCAGTAAATGCTGCTCCTCAATTAGTCAGCAAGCAATTATTAAACACCTGCTCTGTGCCAAGCACTGGATTAAGGCTAGGGAAACAAAGAAAAGTAGAAAACAATCCCTTCTCTCAAAGAGATTGAAACCTAATGAATTGATTGATCAATTAAAAAGTGTGGAATGTCTCCTGCTCTGTTGGCAAGCCTTAGGATGATACATTACTTTGACAGTAGATAAAGTAACCTTGTGATTCATTAATTACAAAGGGCGTCACATATTTTTTAATGGTGTACCACATCATTTTTAATTGACTTCCTGAGAGTATGAGGCAGAAGGGGGTGGGAGGAAATCTCCATCTTGGATGCTGTTTATATAAGTAATGGCTAGGATTGTTTGCTTGGTATAAATGAGGTGAATTGTATTGCTCAATTCAACCAAATTCAACAAGCTTGCAGGGATTAAGGACTTACTGTGTCCTTCATGCGATGTGGGTACACACACAAACACACACACACACACACACACACACTCACTAGTCATTATCTTGCTTTATTTTTATAGCTATGGACTCCATATTTATGTAATTTTAAGGCTCCAGATTTTAATCCTTACCTTGAGCAAACAGATCATTAAAAAGGACTTATTTGTTTTAACGAATGAGAACCCCTAGTTTGCCATGTGGTTTTGAAGAACAATTTAAATATAGATTTAGTTCCATAAACAGAGGGCATCGGGATAATTTGCAAAACTGAAGAAAGCCAAGGTGCTAGGAAAATAAAGAGAGAGATTTATGCCCCATCCCCTTAAAATTGAACTCAGTTGTAATTTAAAACAAACTATTTTAATTATGCAGGATGATTAGATTAGGCAGAAGACTCACCTATTTTATTGTTTAGAAGATTCCAGTCAATGTTTGCCAATGTGTTCCATTAACAGCCACCAACACACACACACACACACACACACACACACACACATATGCATACACTCATGAACACATGCATACATTTGCACTTGCTAAAAAGAAAACAAGTTTTAACATAAAACATGGATTCTGGCCTTTGTTATTTTGTCTAAAGTTCTCATTTACACATATCCATGCTGAGCCATGATCCAAGCACCTGTTCCCTATGTGGGTTTGTGAATCAGTGAGAACATTAGTCCATGGGTGTGGTGTCTTCCCTTCCTTCCACCCCAATCACCTTTACACTTTTGAAATTGGCTGCAGTGGATAAATATTCACTTAATTGAATGAATTTGGTGTTGAATAAATATTTATTGAATAAATATTGCTTAGTTATTCTTCAAGGCAGCATAACATAATGGATAGATAGCTGACCTCAAAGCTAAGAAGACTTTGGTTTAAGTCTTTGTCTCTGACACATGTATAGGCTGTGGGATCCTGGACAAGCAGCTTCCACCTTTCAGTGTCCCTAGATGACTCTGGAAGACTCTGTTTTGCAGAGAAGGTCCTAACCTGCATTGGCAGAGGGAATTTCCTCACATGGGAGTTCCCTATAGACCTAATTCCCAGGTCTAGTCCAAATCCTGCATTATTCATCATCTCTCTCCAGTTCCTCTTTAACAATTGCTGTGGATTCTTCTTACCTTCTTGGATAGTCATAAGAGACCACCCAAAGTCTTTATCTTTGCCCCTTTGTTGACAGTTCACTCAGTCTATTCAAGCAAAGACACTGACCTTGGTCTATATGCTTAGTGTAACCAGAATGAGCTACTTTGTAGGCAAGGGCTGTTTGGTTTTGTCTTTGTATTCTTAGAGCCTAGCTCAGTACCTGGGATAGAGGAAATGTTTGATAAATAAATGCTTGTCAAATAAATCAATGAACTTGGAATCCAGACACCTGGGTTCACATCCTGGCTCTGATCCTTACTGTCTTTATGGCTGTGGGCAAATCATTTGATGCCTCTGATTCAGGGTGGCTTAGTAATCAACCATTCAAGAAATGTTTAGTATACTGTGTGTGCTGGAGATAAGAAGACAAAAATGGTAGAGCTCCCTCTCTCCAGGACTTTGTCCACCTTTGATGGCAATGTAGGGAGAGTAGAGGGGAAACAGGGCTGGTCTAGGGTCAGAGAATCCAATCTCAATTTAAATCATGTCTCAGCTATCTATGATCTATAAGATCCTGAGCAAGGCTCTCTGAGCCTCAGTTATGGATTAGATTTGGAGCATTATTATTCCTTCCCTCACTGTATCCTATGACCCTCAGTCTTCTGATTCATGAAACAGGGCTAATAGACTGTGAATTACCTTCCTGACAGAATAGTTGTGAAGAAGGTACTTCATAAAACTTAAAGTGATATTGATGTGGGAATTACTATTATTGTTGCTGTTATTGGCAATCCACAATCCCTCCAAAAAACACATTCTTTGCTACCATTATACTGTGAGCTCCTTGTGGGAAAAGATTGTTTTTGCTTTACATTGTATCCCCAGCACTTAGCACAGTGGCTGGCCACAGTTGGTGCTTAATAAATGCTTATTGGCTTGAGTTGACTATTAATGCATTAGACTGTCTAGTCTGGTTTATCTGATGCTTGCCTCAACTCTGAACTCCACATTGTCCAGGAAGGTAGAACCTCAAAGCTTTTTTTTCAACATGTTCAAGATCTATGATACCAACATGAAGTACTCTTGCCATGGAAGTTCCCTCCACCAACTCCAATCTCAATCCATCTAAATGCCAAGTAGGTGCTTGAATCATGGAGACAACAAATGACTTGCCTAGGGTCACACAGCTGGTTTCAGAGAAAGGATTTGAATTCAGGTCTTTCTGACTTTGTGCTCAATCTATACCCTGGGCCATCCTATGTCTATTCCTTCAGTACACGAGGGATTATTTTGGGCTTACAACTCAAAATGGAATTGGCCAGTTCACCAAAGTGACAGTCTCCAAGGCAGAAAGGAAGAAAATTGATCAGGAGTCTTTAATAAAATTGCCCTTATATTTATGAAAGGGCTCTTTACACAGCTATGTTCTTGGTAAGAAAAGGGTTGCTTTCATGTTGACTTATTTTTCCCAGGGGCATATTGATGCTCTGATTCAATTCAGAAATAGTTCAGAGAATTCAATTCAGAGAGCTGGGCAAATAGCATTGAAATTTGGTGTGGAGGAGACTGACTCAGGCACTGGTTGTTTCTTGCCATGTCAGAGAAGCAAAAGTTTGCACAGTTGGCAATCATCTCCAGAGCCTAGAAGAGCTCAGGAACCATTATAGGCAGTGTCTACACAGGATTTAAAAAATGGTAGTGCTTTATCAACCACTTTTACATATTCATGTATCTATATGTGAATTATATCAATCAACTGATTCGTTGTTGTGGTTGTTGAGTCACTTCAATCATGTCTGACTTTCATGACCCCATTTGAAGTTTTCTTGGCAAAGATGCTGGAATGGTTTGTCATTTCCTTCTCCAGCTCATTTTACAGATGAGGAGACTGAGGCAAACAGGGTTAAATGACTTACCCAGGATCACACAGCTAGTAAGTGTCTGAGGCCAGATTTGAACTCAGGAAGATGAGTCTTCCTAGTTCCAAGCCCAATGCTCTATCTACTGTATCACCTAACTGCACATTGACCCATCAATACATATTTAATGATAACAGATAATGCATGGATATATTTGTGAATTGTGTTGAATGGTTGATTAATCAACAAGTGTATAATATTAGCAGCAGCAGCAGCATTCATATAGCCTTTTAAAGTCTTCAAAGCACTTTGCACACATTATCTCATTTTAGTAAGTACCTTCTATGTCCCAGGTGCTGTGCTAAGGACTGAGGATTCAAAGACCAAAACCAGTCCCAGATCTCAGGGAGATCACCGTCTAATAGGGGAGCCAGCATGCAAAGAATTCTAAGCAAATACAATTGGAACAGAATAAATGAGATAATCTCAAAAGGATTGTGGAGAATTAGGAAAGGCTTCTTCCAGAAAGTAGGACTTTGGCTAAGACTCGAGGGAAGCCAGGAGAACCAGAAGGCAACAATGAGGAACAAGAGAGTCCCAGGGATGGGGAACAGCCAGTAAAAAGAAAAAATGCCCAGGTACAGAAGATGGAGCCTTGCATTTAAGGAACAGGAAGGAGGCCAGAGTCACTGGATTGCAGAATATGTAGAGAGGAAGAAAGTGCATGAAAACTAGAATTAAACAGTCCCTATTTACATTCCCCTAGATCCATAAATATATGGAGAGTCATAGAATACTGCTGTTAACAAATTCCATTCAACTGGAATTTGTACAGTGAGTTGCAAAGCAAGATATAGCATATCTCAAAGGTCTTAGTGCTTATTGCAAGTGATTAAAACTGCAGTAAGAAAATTTTGGGTACCCACTAAATTTCATACGTGTCTGTTGTATGGTTTCGTGTGATGGAACGTGTGATCTCCAAAAGCTTAAGATTGTGAATTTTCCAAAGGGAAATGGAGATACACGAGGTCAGGGTGAACAGGTTGAAACATATTAAAGATGAGGAAATTTGCCAGAGAAGTTGCATGATGGGTATCAGAGATTTGTATGTCTTGAGAAAAAGATGAGCCAATACTGATTGATAAGCAATGGACAGCCTGTGAGATTGCCTGGAATCCAGGCCATCCATTTAAAAAAAATAGGAGGAAGGACATCAACACTTTGGGTAGGCTTTCCCAGAAAAATTTTGGGAGGACATGGATGAGAAAATGCTTTTTGATCTTCACAACACTGGGTATTAAGTACTATTATTATTACCCCCATTTTACAGGTGAGGAAACTAAGTCAGACAGAAGTTAAGTGACTTACTCAGGGTCACCCAGCTAGCAAGTGAAATACGGTCTGGGACTGGCCAAATGTATGTGATTGACGTGAGAGCTTTCACTCACTCACCTCAAAAAAAGACGTCATACCCTTGGACAAAATCTTAATGATGAGTAGATGAATTCCTAAGTTCCCACCAGGGCACAAAAGGTTTTTAGTAGCTAGTGGGGAGAAGAAGAGCTTCAGGCCAGATGGCAAGTTGTCATTGTTGGGTGGTCCCTGGCATTCTGGTAGAGGCTTGGATGGAATCCAGTGCCATGTAAAAATGAGTAATGATGGTGATGAATTGAATTTCCTATTTATAAGACACAAAGCTGGGCTTTGAGGTAAATACAAAATTGAATAAGCTATCAACCAGCTTGCAGTCAGGTCTGGGGCCATGAGGCAGGCAATAGCTATGAAACAAAATAGAACAGGCAATTCAGCCTTCTGGACCAGGGAGCTGGGCATGGGGTCAGGAAGGCCTGGAGTCACAGTGTGCCTCTGACACTTACTAACTGTGTGAGCATGAACGACCATTAACCTCTCTGTGCTTTAGCTTCCTTGTCTGTAAAATGAAAGGGTGACAAGATGGTGCCCAACAGCTCTTCCAGTCCTAAATCCATGATCCTATATTTATTGAGCATATTTCTATTTATTCGTGACCTATCAAGGTCATACTGCTACCACCGTAATTTTCCTAATCAGATGTCTAATCATGCCACTCCCCATTGCTTGCCAAATAAAATACAACTTCCTTTGCCTGACTTCCAAGGTTCTTGTCATCTGAATCCAAGCAACTTTCCCAACCCATCCTAAACTGCTTTGTTTTATGCATTATTTTGTTTCAATCAAAATGGACCCCTCCTTCTTCCTCAGTCTTGGCCTGCCCTCCTCTAGCCCACTATGCCCATCTCTCATACATGGAACGGACTTTGTCCTCATGGCAGATCACAGAATTTGTAGCTAGAAGGGACCATAAGGATCAGGAAACCCATCCCTCTCATTTTACGAATGAGAAAACTGAATTTTCCAAGACACAAGGACTGGCCCAAAGTCAAACACGTGGGATTAAAGGTCAGCTCCTATGACCCCAAATTCACTGCCCTCTCCACTATACTACAAGATATACTGCGTGCTCTCTGCATCTCATCAATGCCTAGACTCAAGGGTGACCTCCTTGAAGAATCCCCTCCACCTTAGATCTCAATGGCCACCAAATCCAACCCTTACACTAAAAAAAAAAAAAAAAAAAAAAAAAAACCCACAATAAATGATCATCCAGCTCAGATTAGAAAAGCCCTCTCATTGACCTCTGCTAATGGAATTTGCATTAGGCTGGGTAGTTTAATGGAAAGAGCGCTGAACTTTGCGTCACAGAACCTGAGTTTAAATCCTGGCTCTGGGGCTCTCTTTCTACATCTTTGAAATTTAAGGGGTTGGACTGTAAGGTCTCTGATGTCCCTTCCAGCTCGAGAGTTAGGATTTTGTTCTTGCATCTGTTTTATCTCTGTCTCTCTGTCTCTCTTTCTTTGTCTCTCTTTCCCTGTCTCTGTCTCTGTCCTCTCTGTCTGTCTTTCTGTCTCTGTCTCTCTGTCTCACACACACACACACACACACACAAGCTCCTTGAAGGCAAAAACATTTCCTTGTTTCATCTTTGTATGCTTAGCTCTCTGTCTACTGTAGTATTTTAAATATAAGTGCTAAGGGACTGTTTCTTTGAATGAATGAAGAATGAAGGAGTGAATTGATTGAATGAGGTTAGGCGTTCAGAAGAAAGCCAGATCCCTGGGGCTGGGAGTCACAATGCATCCCACTTTCTCAGATCTTCAGAAATGAACAGCTGAGTGTCTGGCTGTGCCTTAGAACAGCATCTCCAGGCTGACCAGAGGCTTCCTTCATTTTTAGCAGCTGATCGTCTTTTGGAGAAGTCCTGACCTAGAGGCGAGGGCAGAGGTTTGGAGGTGTTCTATTTTTAGATACCACCATCAGCTGAGATATTTCTGCAGCAAAAGGAAATTTCCTTGGGAATGTGAGGTTGAATTCTCCCTGCACCGTGATTTTACAGGTCTTTAAAGAGAAGTGAGAAACATTGCTAGCCCGTGACTGCCCTCTAGCGGCTTAGCCCTGCTATGTCGCTACCAGTCATTCTGGGCTCTATTGAATAGACTTATTTTTTTTAATCTTATTTTTCTTTATATCTTTTGTTTTTGCCCTCCCTACTGGTTTCCCAGTTAGAAAGGGCTGAATCCAAGTCCTATCTCTGACACATGTGGACAGTGTGACCCTGAACAGCCTGTCAGTGTTCTAAGAAACTCTAAGACTATAAATCAGAAAAAAAAAAAAAAAAAGTGCCAAGCTGAATTGGTAAAGGGAGTTACCCCACCTGGGAGTTCCCTATACCAATGAAGTTGCAGGCCTACTCCTTGTACCTATCTTTTGCATTTACGTCACATTTATCTCGGAAGATATCTCTCCTCTAACCATTGAGCCGTCCTTTATAACAAAGATTTTTTTTTTTAATTCAGCAAAACCAAGCAGCCTTGACTGGCAGTTTATTAAGTATTCCTCAGCCCTAATCTTTGCCCCTCTGCAAAGAGAAGAGGCAGCTAGGGAAAATTCCCCTTTTCTTCTCTGGGTCCAAGTTTGATTATTAGGATTATGCAGCACTGTTTTGGTTTTGATTTTTTTGTTGTTGTTCTAACCATTCATAGTTCAATAGCTTTTCATACTGAGTGTTGATGTTGTATGGCCATCCTTATTATTGGGGTAGCTAGGTGACTCAGTGGATAGGGCCCTGGGCCTGGAGTCAGGAAGACCTGAGTTCAAATCCAGCCTCAGACACTTACTACCTGGATGACCCTGGGCTTAATCCTGTTTGCCTTAGTCTTCTCATTTGTAAGATGAGCTGGAGAAGAAAATGGCAAATCATTCCAGTATCTTTGCCAAGAAAAACCCAAAATGGATTACAAAGAATCAAATGTGACTGAAAAATGATTAAAGAAAAAAATCCTCATTATTAAATTTTAAAATCTCTATTATTGAGTATTCAAGTGCTCATAACAAAAGGCAATGTATTCACCAATGTGTCCCTGCCTTGTCCACATTTGAATAACACTAATAAGTGACATTTACGTTAAAGTCTTCAACATGCTTTACATAAGACTCTCATTTAAGCCTTACAACAACCTTGTGAGGTAAGTACTTCAATAATTACTATTCTCAATTTGTACATGAGGAAATGTGGGCTCAGAATGCTTAAAAGATTTGCCTGTTAACACTCACCAGCCAAATGGCAGAAGTGGCATATGGACCCAGGTTTTCCTGAATTCTGTACATTAAGCCATCCTGTATCTCACAGAGCAGAAAATGTAAACTAGAAACTTGCCAATTCTGATGTTGTGGACTTTCCTTATAAAGGCTAAGGATTTGTAAGTCAATGGGAGTTCTGTTATTTCTTCTGTCACTGCAAGAAACTGAGTGACCATCAAGAAGAAAGAAAAGGATGGGCGGTCCTCCTCCCACATGATACCCTCCACCAAAGCAGAGACATTTTTCTTACTCTCAGTTCATAACCTCATCCTTGGATGAGCCTCCAGAAAATGCCATGCTCAATCGATCTATAAATATTTGATGAGTACCTGTTCTGTACCCAGCATGGGCTCAGACACTGAGCTTGGGGAGGAATAGGGAGAGGCATGGTCCTTGTCCTCGAGGAATTTGTAACCTGAATAGAAACATCCATGAAACAATTAGATAACAAGCATTCAACTACGAGACAGTGAGTGTAGGTACAGCAGAAAGTCAAAGATCTAAAAGGAAGTGGGAATACTTGGGAAGGCAAGATTTCTGGCAGAAGATGAATCTTAAGAAGGACTTTCATATGTCCAAGAGAAGCAGAGAAGGCGTTCTAGGCACAAAAAAGAGCTTTAATAAAAACATAAAGTTTAGAATGAATCAATGTTATTTGAAAGAGAGTGAGTTGTTGGCCTTCCTGACCAAATTGGACACTGGATTTGAGGGAAGACTCAGATACATCATTGGATGAAAGAGTTGACCCCTTCCCAGTGCAGTTAAGCCTATATCTTTTATATTTCAAATCCCTTCCGGCTCGGGAAAGCCTTGGTACCTCCACTTAGGGGTGATGCTTTGGGCATTCATGCATATGCAAATCTGGTTCAAGGATGCCATTATAGACCAGCCTACTACCTTAAACAAATAGCCAAATCATTTATTTGAGATATATTAATGGCAGATTTACTTTTAACTCCTATACATAAACTCTAGAAATTTCACTCACCGGAGTGAGGAAACTCTTTCATATTTGAGTAGAGAGCATGGGGGAAAATAGAGTTATTCTTTGTCTCCTTTCTTCTGGGTCTTGATAGCCAACAATGATGTCTTCTGGGTACAGTGACTGATTAATGGCTCCTGGGTACAGAGACTGATTGATGGTTCCAGGCTTCTCAGAATTCTGTTGAGATTCCCAGTTCAGATACACCATTGAAAAATCACCCATGAAGCATCTTTCCTTTTTCCTCATGGCTTCCAACTTGTGTCCTTTCTGCCACCATCAATGTCCACACTTCTCCATTACAATTGTTAGGCCTCCTTAGTCCCTACCAATCATAATCCTCTTGTAATGTTAGCAATACATGTATCACCCATACATACAGCATCCTGGGAAGCTGAGTCTCGTGAGATAATGTTCTCTGGGCCTCAGGCATGATGGGAAATAGAGCCCTGATGCTTTTCCCCTTAACCATCCCCACTACATTTCTTTCAAACTTCACAATCCTTAAAAAAAGGATTTGTTCTGTAAAATTTGGACTCAGTCAAAGGGTGGCACCCAAGGACCTAGAAGGCCACATCCCTGGCAGGGTCCTTAACTTCCTCCTCTGAGGATTCAGGGATAGATCTCAAGGGATCCATAAACCTAGAAGGGAAAAGAATTACATCTTGATTTTCACTAATCTCTCATTGAAATGTTACATATTCTTTAATTATGATTAAACTATATCTATCAGTATCTATCTCTGTATCTATCATTATAGCTACAGCAATAGATATAGATATAAGGTTCTGATGGGTTCCCCACCTTTGCTAGACTGCCTTAGGGGTTAATGACACAAGAAAAAGTAAGAATCTTTGCGCTATTCCTACACCCTCCTTTCACAAATGTGGAAATGAGGCCCAACTAGAAGTCAAGGCTATAGGCTGTTTGGGAACTCTCCTTTGTCCCCACACAATGGGCACCACTCAGTGACAGATGCCTGTAGGAAAACTGCTATTACTTGTTGCTAAGGTGATAACCAGGACCCTTTGCTAGGAGGAATCCTTCAGAGACTTGGCTCCCATGGCTCCTCAGAGCTCTGATAGTCCCAAGAGCTGGACAAGAGCAGAGGAGAACAGTTGTATTTCCAAGAGGATGTGTGTGATTCTGTGGGTTTGAATGTCTTCCTGTTAAATCTAGTTTAAGTAAAATTTAATGAGAACAAACAGCCCAGCCCATGAACAGTAAACACAAATCAATAACATCTAGCAATAATGAATGTTCTTAGCGGCAACAGTAACAGATGTGATGCTTCCAACCCACAGAGTCATTGATCATGCCCCAGGCTTAGCACGCCAATAAATAACCTCATGGAAACCATTCAGTCAAGGCTCTCAGGACAACAGACCCATCAGTAACTAGGGACAACCCGGGAATAATCAGTCTGGGGCCCCAAACAAAACAGTTCTCAAGGAGATCTTTAGGAACAGGGTGCTGAGGAAGAACAACAGATTACTCCTTAGTCCCTTAATCTCAGGAATGGATGGGACATGAGAGGCTATTTAGTCTAGCCTTTGCCTAAATTCCTACTACAATGCCCCCTACAAGGAGCCAGGCAGCACATTCTACTTTAGGAAGCTCTGGTTGTTAGCAAGTTTTTCTTTCATCTGCCCTAAATTTGATTTTTGAAGCTTCATTTCAATTCAATTCAGTGAACATTTATTAAATCCCTTCTGCGTACTGCTAGATCCTGGCAGGGTCCAAAGACAAAGATGAACTGGGTCCTGCCGTCGAACAACTCTCATTCCTGTAGGTCATAGAACTATAGATTTAGAGTAGAAGGGACCATCTGATCCAACTTCCTCACTGACAGATGGGGACACTGAGGCCCAGAGAGGTTAAGTGATTTGCCCGGGATAATAGATAGAATCATAGAGTTAGAACTGGATGGAGCTTCAGAGGTCATCAATGCTAGCCTCTCATTTTACAAAAGAGGAAACTGAGGTACAAGTGGTTTAAACAGCTTGTCCAAACTCATCAGATCAAGAGCTGGAAGAGATCTTAGGAGTCCAACTGCCTCATTTTACAGATGTGGAAACTGAGGCAAGGAGAAATGAAGTCCTTTGCCTCACTTTTTGAAGCAAAGTATGTCCTACCTTACCATTCTGGATCCAAGGGAGACCTAGGGAGAAACAACAGAAATCAGAACCAAATGACCAAGTCTCAGAGAACTCAGTAAGGGCAGGGAGGTCTCTTTCTCCCAGAGGCACTTTTACATATGCTCTGAGTCCTAGACTCTTCTCATCCCACAGCCCTATCTCTACTAGCCATCCACAGAGGTCTAGCCTGTGGATTCCAACAGAGGAAAGAAGGAAGCAAGCATTTATTCAAATGCCTGCTGTATGTTTACAGCCTAAAATGTGCTAAGTGCTTTACAAATATTATCTCCTTTGATATCTTCACAACAGTCCTGTGAGACAGGTGCAATTATCTTCATTTTACATTTGAGAATACCGGATTTCAGTGACTTGCCCAGGGTGACACAGCTAGAAAGGGTCTGTAGTCAGATTTGAACCCAGGTCTTAGTGACTCTAGGCCCAGAATTCTATATACTGTGAGGCTACCTAGATGAGTTGAAGAAGGACAGGCAAAATACTGGTGTGAAAGCTCAGATGTACCCAATGACCATTCACCTTCATATGTGAATGGGTGTGGCCCCAAGTATAGACAGATGAAGTAGATGGTACCACTCTGGTATTTGAAAATTTCCCTGTTTCCAAACATCTCCCTTCCCCATATTCTCTATTTGAAAGTTCCACCATTAGAAAGTCATTCCTTTGAATCGAGATACTATGTTTCTACAGGTCTGCAACGAAATAAATAACCTTGAGAAAATGCATCATCAACCCCATAAACTCCTCAAGGGCAGAGACTGTTCATTTTTGTGATTGCATCTGCAGTATTCAGCACAGTGCCTTGTACTGACACAAGTAAATTGGGCATTTAAGCAATCTGGCATGTTGATTGATTGGCTGATTGATTGAATCTGTTTCTCCTCACGAAGCTTAGGAAGAGTATTGATATGTTACACAATGCTCACAGGAGGGCGCCTGGGACGGGGAAGGGCCATCAGTCCATTTTCTATAAGGATTGGCTTCAGGAACAAGGCATTCTCCTATCCTGGAGAACAGAAGACTCAGACAGGATATGACATCCAAGTTGTTGAAGTCCTAGAAATCGAGGCTTGTTCTAAGGCCAGACATCCTAAGGAGCTGTCCAGGAGTAGAAGGAGCTGCTCTTGAGCTGGTGGGTTTGCCCTCACTGAGGGCCTTCAGGCAGAGCAGATGACAGAAGCACATAGAGTACGCAGAGGTAATTTTTCATCAGCTATGAGTCACCCTCGTTATGCCCCCTTCATCCAGGCTTAACCCAGAAAATACAGGTCAGGATGCAAGAGTCTTCCTCAGGGCCTTGATAGAGGAGCTACCGCTCAGGTCACCTCTCAGGAGGCCTGGGAATCAGGCTCATGAAGTTGTATAAAGGAAAGATTTACTTCCTTTTTGTTGTCTTTCAGTCATTTTTTAATCACGTTCGACTCTTCATGACCCTATTTGGAATTTTGTTGGCAGAGATGATTTGCCATTTCCTTCTCCAGCTCATTTTACAGATAAGGAAACTGAGGCAAATGGGGTAAAGTGACTTGCCAGGGTCACCCAGCTAGTAAGAGTCTGAGGTGGATTTGAACTCATGGAGTACAGTCTTCCTGACTCCAGGCCCAGCACTTTATTCACTGAGCCACCTTGCTACCCTTAGAAGTTAAAGTCACAGTGAATAGATGTATAAAGAACTAGAACCCAGGTTTCCCACCTCCATATCTGGTAAGATCAGAGGACCATAGTTTTGATTGTACTCCTTCCATGATATCATGAGTTTCTAAAGCACCCAGATCAGCCCTTAGGTCCAGAGGACCACAGAATAAGACTTGACAAAGACCTTGGAGGTCACGGGAGCCAAGATTTAGATCTAGAAGCGACTTCACAGGTCATCTAGTGCAACTGCCTGTTGGTGAAAAAACTGAATCCCCAAGGATGAGAGACCATCCCAAGGTCACATAGGTAGTAGGAGGCAGAGATGGGATTAGAACCCAGGGTCTCTGGCAACAAAATCCAATGCGTCTTTTACTATACTTCAACAAGAACGAGTAAGAGACCGGATCCTACAGCATTTCAGAAGGGCCAAGAACCATCTCACAGCTTTTTTTTTCTCACTTAAAGCCCTGACAGATCCTCTGGGAGGAAGAGAAGGAAAGGAAGGAGGCTGCCCACCCACCCAAGGCCATATTTCAACATACACATATTTAGGATTAGTGATGATCGCCATCTGGTGGCCACATCTGAGAATGACAGAAGACATTTTAGTTAAACATCTATACAGCCAGGGCTGTATTATTCCTCACGATGAGGAACAGGGGGAGGAAATTACACAAGGCTTTTCAACCTCCTAGGCACCCTCCTCTGCACACCAGACCTCCTTTTGGCCATTAATTTCATCCTTCCTCCTTTTCCTTCCTCTCTCACTTAATTTCTGGTTTGTTTGGGTTTTTTTGCAATTCTCTTCGACTACAAAGAGTGTCTCTGAACAATTCAGATCAAATGCAAATCATTCCTATATGTATTTATAGCTTAGATATAGTTTCCATTAACTCACTTTGAAAAAAATGGCAGGAAGGGAAGGGTCCAGATTTGGGGAATTCCTGAGACTAACAGATGTCTGCATGCTGTGGTCCTGGACAGCACCAGGGACAGCAACAATTGCCCAAAGTGATATACATATACAGCTTCAGAAGCAGGATTTGAACCAGATCTTCCTGCTTTCTAGGCAGATTATCTACTATACCAGCAACCTATCCTTAATGTTTAAAAAGCACTTGCCTCACAATCACCCTGTGGGGTAGAGAACATAAATGATATATTGTACAGCTAAGAAAACTGACCCTGGAGAGGTTAAGCACTCTGCCCCATAGATGTCAAAACAGTGAGAGAGCCAAGGACTGGCCTTATGTCTCTAAATGTCGAGATAGGTCAGCATTCTCTTTAAAACACCCCCCTGCCTTCTGAAGGGTCTGGGCAGGCAGTTACTAAACCCCCTTCCAGCCCTAACATGCTGTTATTCTATGATCTCTTACATATTTATGTAACATAATTTCTAAAACTTATACATTGCAACAGTTTCTAAACAGAACCTTGTAATGCATAAATAATTTTTTTTTTATATTCCTCTAAAGACATCAAATGTGTTGATGGCCCTCAGCACTCAGGAACAAACCAACAAACCAAACCACTCAGGAACAAACCAACCAATCAAAGGGACTGATGTTACATTAACGAGGGGCAAAATGGTAGGTATGAGTGTCCCTGCTTTCCTCCCTAATCCATACTCCCCACTTTCCCCTAGCCTTTTGGTGGTGGTGCCAATGACAAAAAATATCCCACCATTGGCAGAAATGTCTTTAGTTACTGGTATTTCTAGAGTTCTTTCAACATAAAATATAAGTGCTTTCATTATTTAGACTATGCATGTAGATGCTCCACCCTACCCCCCCCCCAAAAAAAAACCTTTATTAAGTAGTTCAGTTGACTAAATCAGACAATGGCAGCAGCCCCCTTCATATGTGAGTATGCCTAGCCAGATTCGCAGAATCTCAGCGATCACTTAAGCCAATCTGTAACTGAAAAGAGAATCCCTCTTCAGCATACTTGTGAGTGGCCATCTGTGAAGGTTACAAGTGAGGAAGGTTCTATTACCTCCCAAAGTGGCCCCCCTACATCTGAGTAGCTTCATTAAAAAAAAACAACTATCATATCCTCATGCCCCAATCTTGAGTCTTCTTTACACTAGACTAAATATGCCTAGCAGCTAAGTGATGCAGTGGATAGAACATCAGGCCTGAATAAGTCACTTAACCCTGTTTGTCTCAGTTTCTTCATCTGTAAAATGAATTGGGAAAGGAAATGGTAAACCACTCCAGAATATTTGCCAAGAAAACTCCAAATGGGACCATGAAGAGTTGGACACAATTTAAAAGTATTGGCCAACAAAAAAGTACATCCAGCCCTTTCTCACATAGTATGACCTCAAGGTCTGGCTGTCTTCCTCTGTATACTCTTCAGCTTATCAACATCCTTCCTAGAATGTGCCTCAGTGCCATTATATGCATTAATGAATGCTTGTTGAATGACTGACAAAACCCCAGAACTGAATGCAACAGTCCAGCTAGGAGTAGACCAGGGCAGAAGTCTAGGGGATCATCACATCCAGATCTGGTCTTTCTCTCTCTCTCTCTCTCTCTCACCTTCTCTCTCTCCATAAAAATCATACTGTCTTTTTTTACTCTCAAGTCCCTTTATTCCTCTTTTTGAGTTAAATCCCAACAACTAGTTCATGGACTTTTTTGGTTTGTTTACTTTTCAGATGAATGCTTGGCTGAGTCTCATCTTCCCCATTTTGTACTTAGAAAATTAATATTTTTTAACTTCAGTGTACCATAGGCCAAAATTTGTTCCTTGAAATATATTAACATATGGAAAACCCAATATGACCAAGCAGATTCATTGTGTTCGACGTGCCCCTCAACCTTGTAATATACCTTGCTGCTGTTTGTCCTGCTCACAGAATTTGGAGGCAGTAAATGGTGGCTTTGTTTTTGTTTCATTTTAAAGACTAGGTTTCCCTATCTCATTCAGATTGTAAGTGTAGGGCTACTCATGGGTCCAGTTCTACTATGTTCAGTTTGAGAACTTCAGCCTTATCTGTTTTCTGATGCCAGTCAGTTCACCCACTCCTTAGACAACCTGGTGGCCCACCATTCCCGGAGGGTCCTCATAGTAATGACAAATTCAATACAGACACATGAATGACTTAACTTATGGGAGAGATGAAGTGAGATATTTGTAAAGCAGAGGGCCTGACACCTGGTAGGTACCTAATAAATGCTTATTCCATTCTATGAGATCTCCCAGCCTCAGCAAGAGCAAGGATTACAGGCATTTCCCAACATACCTGGCTGCATGACCCCACCTGTCTTCTTCTCCCTTTGAAAAAAAGATTTTCCTTACCAATAATCTCACCACGAGTACTTGTGAGTGGTGCGTAAACCAGGAGAAAAGCCATGTCCAACACACCCGATCCAAATGACTCTAGAGTTTCATGCCTAGCATACATGGAATCATTAATGTCTTGGATGATTCATGACAATTTACAAGCAATCAAGGTCTATAATGAAATTAGCATTCCCAGATTAAAGTAATGAAATTAATGGCCACAAGTCCATGAATGTTCTCAGATGATTGATGGAAGGAATAAACCTGATGGTATTAAGCTGAAAATGAACTCCCTCTGCTTAAGCTACTGAAAGGAAGCCCAGTAAAAGGGGAATCTCATGAACAGGAAGAGCCAAGTATAGGCCCTCAGGACTCTTTTGTAGTCAGTGAACTAGAGTTTAATTTAGAAGGATTTTAACATTGATTTCCCTGTTGTATAAGAAGGGAAGGGGCACAAGGCAGGAAGATAATTCTTAGAAGGTCATGCAGTAACAAAAACAATTTCTTCAGGGCCAAGTTTTTACAATACATGAGTGCCAGAATCCTCCTCCCATCAGGGCTAACCTGGTAGAGCTGTGGAAAAGAATCTAAACCAAGGAGATGAAAGACTAGGTAGATAGAGACAGACAGACAGACAGAGAAGGATGGATGGATAGGTGGATAGATAAAGGGATGGATAGATAGAGGACAGATAAGTAGATAGTAAGGTAGGTAGATGGATAGGTAGATGGATAGACAGGTGGATGGATAGATAGAAGGAGGAAGGGAGAGAGAGTGAGAGAGAGAGAGAGAGAGAGAGAGAGGTGGATGGATAGATATATAGATTTATATATATATATAAATATATAAGTTTTTTTGCCTTTATATGCCCAGTTCTCAGAATAGCACTTTGCATAGAATAGACACTTGATAAATAGCTCCTGGATTGAACCTCGCATGCAGAAAAGGAAAAGGTGAAATTGTTTATATAGAGACAATATGAGGCAGCTCCACCCATGCCAAACATACCTACAGCCATGGAAAACTCAAGTGAGAAAGCCAATGTAGCCATTGCTGCTACATTAAAGACTAACTCTCACAATATTGTGGCACAGGCCTTGTCCTCAGAGAACTTTGTTCTTTTTGTTGTTGGTCAGTCATTTCAGTCGTGTCTGACTCTCCATGACCCCATTTGGAATTTTCTTCACAAAGATACTGAAGTGCTTTGCCATTTCTTTCTCCAGCTCATTTTAGGAAACTCATTTGAGGAAACTGAGGAACATTCTATTTATTCCACAGTGTCATCTTTTCCACTCTGTCCACAGGTTATCCCAGGAAGGTGGAGAAGAGTGGTCTTCACATACTATTAGAACTCAACCCAAGAGATAGATAAATACATACATACATACTTAGATGGACAGATAGATGGACAGACAGACAGTTGGGGAGATGACAAATTGGAGATAATCTCAGAAGGAAGACACTAGCATTAAAGGGAATCAGAAAAGCCTTTAGAGTCTTCAAGGTAGTCATCCCACTAGGAGTTCCAGGTACCAAATCAGTAAGACAGTGCCTTACCTGAGCAGAGAAGAGAATAACCAAGAACCATATCATTCCCATGCTTATCAGATTTGACTATGAATCACTGAATCATCTGCTTGTTCTCTTTCTTTGTTTTACCAGGGGAGGGCAAAGGGCAATAATTAGGGGAGGAGGAGTGGTGAGGGAGGTACAGGGTGCCAGGAATGAGGAAGGAAAATAAGGGCCACTTTGTCCAATCAATGTCTTATTGAATTTAGTCACTGCCTGAAATTCCCATTCGTTACTATAGCTTCCTATTCTTGGATTTCCAATGAGTCCCCAAAAGTATCAGAGAGAGTAAAATGACTTTGAAAGCATTTCTGGGCCACAAACCAACTCTCATCTCCATTAAAGGGAAAATGATTTCTGTCACTCATTGGACCCTGAGAGCAAGGACCAAGTCCATTACCAGTTTGGCCTTCGTTATCACAAGGAGAGCCTGTTGGGTCAGGAGGTCAGATCCTACAATGTCAAGAGAAAGGGACATGACAAGGCCAGCATATTTAGAGTTAGGCAGCAAGTTAAGGAATGCTTTTTTAAAAATTACATTGCTGTCATTTATTTTTTACATTAGCTACATCTCCCAACATATCTCTTCTCTCTGCCTCTCCCAAAGGGTCATCCCCTATAATGAAGAATAAAAAGGAAGGGGAAAAATGGTTCAGCAAAACTTTGTTGTTCAGTCATTTTCAATTCTTCATGACCCCATTTGGAGTTTTCTTGACAAAGATACTGGAGTGGTTTGCCATTTCCTTCTCCAGTTCATTTTACAGGTGAGGAAACTGAGGTAAATGAGGTTAAGTGACTTGCCCAGGGCCACATAGCTAGTAAGTGTCTGTGGCCAGATTTGAACTCAGGAAGATGTCTTCCTGGCTTTAGACCCAGGATTCTAGCTGCCACCTGCCTTCAGCATAACCAACCAATCCATTAAAAAAAGTCTGACGCTATATTCAGTGCTCCAAACCCATAGCCCCCCACTTCTTCAAATAAAGGAAGGAGGTACCTTTAAAGAAGGAATTTTTAAAGTACGATTCTAGATCAAGATTCTTAACCTGTTTTTGTTTCATGGACCCTCTTGGCAATCTAGGGAAGCCTGTGGACCCCTTCTTAAAATAGTACTTTTAAATGTCTATTAAAAATAGTTATCAAATTTTAATTTTAAAAAATTCATGAACTCCAAGTTAATAACCTGCAAAGAAGAGAGAAGACCCCCATATTTAAATTGAAGTTTATTTTAAGGATGTGCACAGGATAATCATGAGAATGACATGAGTTCATGTATAGGAAACTGCTCTGAAAACCAAATGGCCTGATACAAATATGGGGCATCAGCATGTCCATCATCACTTCCATCATCATCTATAATATCCTTGTTGATTCACCTCTTACCAGAGGCAGGCCAATGTAATAGAAAGGGCAATGACCTGGACTCAAAGGATACAGATTCAAATCCTACCTCTGATATTTATTAATCAAATGTTCTCTCCTACAGAAAGCCAAATCAACCCTCCACAAAAGAGGAGATGCATTTGGATTTATTCTAACTGATTTGGGCTATTAGGTCTATCTTAAGATCAAAAGAAAGAAAACAAACAAACCTTTGCCCAGTTGGGAAAGGTCTCTACCTTTTTCTTTCCACTTAGGTTTCATAACAGCTAAAATTGTCAAAGTCTGAATGTCTCACAAGTAATTTCTGATGCATTCAGAATTAACTGGTTCTGTTTGGGGCCAGTGGCAGGTAACTTGACATTTACTCTGTTTCAAAGTACATTTCCATCTCATTTGACTTTGAGCCTCCCTAAATGGTGCCCAGCCTTTGGGGAACATTTATTTGAAGTTTGGTTTGCTTATCTACGACTGGGATTATTTTTGCATGGGGGACTCATTCCCCAACTAACATTTTCTCTATTGTAATCCATAGAGACCCAAAGTTACAGACTAAGGTAAAGATACCGATTAAACTTGTTCACTACATATTATATGAATTAACCCTTACCCTTCACCCCTGGTGCACATAGACTTTGTTCTAACGTGTCTCCTTCACGGGGGCTCAGAAAATCCGACTTTGTTATTTTTTGTTCTCATTATAATCTTTATTTTAAAATCTGTGATTTCATTAGTATAGGAAACTTCCAGTGAATAAACTCTCTTTACCAATACCTATTGGCACCCTTTCTCTTAGAGAGGTGCCTGGAAGTATTGAGAGGTTAATTGATTTGCCTAGAGTCTCATAGCAACTAAGTGTCAGGGGCAGGATTTGAACCTGGGTCTTCCCTGCTAAGGGAAGGCTAAGTTTCTATCTACATGACTAAATGAAATCATCCATATAAAGCACTTAACAAACCTTAAAGTGTTATGTAAATGTTATTTAACATTATTATGCCCCAATGCCTCTCAGTATACTGTCATTATCTTGCATGGGTGAGAGTTATGGAAGGTTACAGTTTTTGAAGAATTAGAGACCAGCATTATTTGGAGAGCTTTGAAGAGGCTCATGGTGGGTGGGTGCCTGATGAAACACTCACCATAAGAAATCACTTATTCACATATGGCAAGGGACTTCAGAGAAATGGGTGATTAAAAAAAAAAGTGGGCTGGTCATGTGGAAGAAGGAAGGGATTGCCAGTAGATGGTCCATCTGCTCCTTTGGCACCTCCCCGTGTCAGGAGTGAGCCGGAAGGCCCCAGCACCTTAAATGAAGCTTCCCTGGCACGCCTATGAGGAGACACATACAAGAATGCACAGGAGTAGCAGGCATAGGTGGGTTGTGATATGCAGCATTGGAGAGGGCTTCCACCTTGACAAGCTGCTGGATTCTTAGAGTATTTGAGCATTGAGGTTTGGGCATCAATACCGGCCCTTCCTTACCCTTACTTTGTGATAAGGTCAGCTCTATGTGTGCATTTCAGCCCTCAGTTTCCCATCTAGGACCTGCTGGTCTGAGCCCCTTATCAAGGACTGAAGCCTTCATTTTGCAATCTGGCTATTTGGGAATTAACTTCCTCCACCTGTATATTTGAAATCTTCTCCAGGCTAGGCTCATTGTTCAGCCTGGAATGTCTCTAGTTTTCTCATCTGTAAAAAAGTAATAGTAATAGTACCTTCTTCCTAGGGCTGCTAAGAGGATTAGGTGAGATAACAAGTTAAGTACTTTTCAAATCCTAAAATTCTATTTAAATGTTAGTGATTCTTATTGTTTTCCATTCTATCCAGTACAGAAGGAGAGGGTTGTACCTTCTCGCCCAAGAGCATTCACTCTTTTAGGATGTGGCATATCTTTCCATGGCCACAGGATCACAATTTCGGAAAACCTCAAATCTTAAGCTGATTTAACACCAATCACCTGCAGACTCACCCTAATTACAGGGATTTGCCCACAAGTTACCCTCCATCCCTCCTTCCCGCCATATTGCTTTCAGGACATTTCAACCTCAGGAAATAGAGACTTTATAAAGCAAAGCTTAGCACCCAGCAGGGAGGGCAGCAGGTGTGCTGGTACTTAGCCTACAAAGTATAATTAATCGAATGTCTCAAAGCAGTCTTCCAAAGGGAAGAGAAGGTCAGGCTGGGAGTGGAAGGAAGGTAAGCAAACTGGATTTGTCTGGCAAAAATCCATTATGTTAGGGTTGAACTTCAGATTGGACCAAACTCCTTGCATTTGAGGCCAGACTGGCAGTCATTTTGAAGTTGCGTCTTGCCCAGTTCTGAGACAATGGTATAAACATCTCCAAGTCACATTGTGAAGAAGCATTTTGGTTTCTATTCCTCTGGTCACACCTTCTTTCCTTCCAAACCTTGAGCTGATAGTTGACCAGTTCATTTGTATACTGTCCTCTACTCATGAATTCCTGACCCCTTATACTGTGGCCATATTCCCCTTCCATTTCCAGGCCTAGGTCATTCCCACCATCCTACTCCTCCTTTCCTACTTGTCCACTACCGAACACCAATGGAGGAAGTCACATTAGCTCCATCATCGTTTTGTGTTACATGATCTTCACTGAGCCCACACTGCTACAGGTCATGCCTTTTACTGGTCCAGCATCATCCATTCTTCTCCTGCCTCCTTCAGCTTCTGTTCCAAACCTCCTCTTCTCCTAAGTCACTTACGTTAGCCTCTTCCACTTTTTTCTCAGAAGTAACCCTTGACAAATACAAAAATTGAGGTCGTTCATCATGAACTTCCCTTTTCCCCAACTCTGTACCTCAGATTACCTCAACAACAGCTCCTACTTTATCTTCTTTTGCTCCCGTTTCAGAGGAAACATCCCAGATCTAATCCATGCTTCTCTCCTCCAGGAGTTTGCCCCTTCAATCACCGCCCCCACTCTCCCTAATTTCACATCCTTTCTCATTCACTGGCCCCTTGCTCACTGCTTAAAAACAAACCTAGATCTCACCATCTCCAAAATAATTTTTTTTTAACGAACATTCACTTGATCCTCTCAAGCCATTATTCTGTCTTTTCCCTATTACACAACCAAATTTCTACCAAAAAAAAAAAAAATGTGGTGGCATCGTGAATAGGAGAATACATGAGATCTGATGAGATCAGCTGTCAGTCTGGCCATGTGGTCATCGCCTGTAAAGTAAGGACAACAATTGCACCTAACTACTAGGGTTGTTATGAGAATTAAATAATATTATATAAAGCACTTTGCAAACCTTAAAGCAATAGAATTACTTATTATTATTATTATTATCCTATCTGTTCCTCTACCTTCTTACTTCTCACTTCAACCTCCCTTCCAGTCCGGCTCCCAACCTCATCAGTCACCTAAAACCGTTTTCTTGAAGATTCCAATTGCCAAATCCAACTACCTCTTTTCAGTCTTTAGTCTTCTTAACATCTCTGCAGCATCTGACACTGCTTGCCACCCCTTCCTTCTAAACTCCCTCTCTTCCACAAGATTGGGAAGTATTGTTCTCCTCTGAGTCTCCTCCCCTTCTTGATTCCTCATTGTCCTCTCCTTGATTTTCTTGGCAGGATTATCATCCCCATCCCACCGTCATGTATAGACATAGATCAGGGCTGGGACACTGACTCAGCCCTCTTCTCTTTCTAACCTGTTTCTCTTGATGATTTTGCCAGTTCTCATGTGTTCGGCTTTCTCCTTTATGTAGATGATGAGAGAGACAGACAGACAGACAGACATGGAGAGAGACAGAGAGAGAGAGGGACAAAAGGACAGAGACAAAGAGATGAGAAGAGGAAAGGAGAGAAAATGGAGAGGAAGAAGAGAGGAGAGGAAATGAAGAGAAGGGGAAATGGAGAGGGGAGGAGAAAATAGGAGGGGGAGAGAGAAGGAGAGAGAGAGAGAGAGAGAGAGAGAGAGAGAGAGAGAGAGAGAGAGAGTTTAAGAAATGAATCTCAGTATCTTTGAGCTCCAGTCTGGAATCAGTAACCACCTCTTGGATATCTCCAACTAGATTTACCATAGACCAAGCTCAATAGGTCCAAATCAGAAATCACCAACAATCCCCCCAAACTTCACCTCTTCCTATCTTTTCCATTTCAGCTGAGAGCACCATCATTCTTCTAGTCAACTTTCCAGATATCCTTAACTATTCCTTCTCACTCAATCCTCTCTATTTAATCAGTTGCTAAGTCTTGACAATTCTGCCCTCAGTGTCTCCCATTTCTCCTCTCACCCAGTCACAATTGTACATAGTGCAGGCCCTCAACACTTCTCCCCTGGACTATTACCATAATAGCCTCTTAATTGGCCTCCCTGTTTTCAATCTCTTCCTCCTCCAATCCATCTTCCACACAGCTGCCAAGTGATGTCTAAAGCATAAGTCTGACCATGTCACTCTCCTGCTCAAGAAACTTCTATGTTCCCGCCTTGGCTGTTGGGGTAAATTACAAGGTGTTCATTTTGGCATTGAAAACATTTACGAAGCTGGTACCGAGCCACTTTTACAGGTTTATTACATAGGACTTTCCTTTACTCATCTATGTTCCCTACAAAATGACTTTCTTACTATTCTGTGTACATGGCATTCTTTCATGGCTGTTGCCTTTGCAGAGTATATCTCTTTTCCCCATGCCTAGAATGTTCTCTCTCTTCCCCTCTACTTTTTAGAACCTCTAGCTTCTCTCAGAGCTCAGATAAAATAGGATCTTGCATTTGAGGTCTTTTCTGAGGCTCCATTCCCATAATAGTCCAGATATATTCTTTTCAAAATTAATTTCAACATTTTGTATTTAAATTTCTATTTACATGTGGTTTTCTCTCAATAAAATATAAGATCCTACAGGACAGGGAATGCAACGAGAAGAACACGAAGAAAGAAATTAACACCCTCACAATACCATTCAACCTGCATCTGCCTCAGTTTCCCCTTCTGTAAAATGAGGAAAGCAACTGCACCTACCTCCCAGAGTTGTTGTAAAGATAAAATGAGATAATATTTATAAAGGATTCTTGTAAAACTTAAAGTACTATATAAATGCTAATTATGGTTGTTATTAGGCATTTGGAAGTATGGCTAGTACTGTGTTTTACCTGAAGTGCTAGACTTGAAACATGGAGACTTGGGTTCGAATATTGACTCAGATATATATTGACCTAGTAAATGTGGACCAAGGGCAGGCATGTCATTGAAACATCTCAGATCCTCAGTTTTCTCTTATAAAAATGAGAATAACGATACTTCTATTACCATATCATGGAGTTGCTATGAGGATAGTCATTTATACCTTAAATTCTAATTAGCATAATCAGAGCAATATCTATGCAAATTAAAGGTTTTTTTCAGCTTCAGGAATATGGTTTTTGCCAAACTCTCTCCTCTCTCTGGGCAGGAATTGTTTCTCTTTTGTCTCTGTATTATTCAGACTTTGCTGTTTTTCTTACAAATTTGTGTGTATATAAAAAAATCCAGGGGAGAAAACACGCTCTGCCAGGAGCAGATCAGCAAGTACCCTTCCAAGTGGAGTCTGGGAGAGTTCCCTAGGGCACTGAAAAATGGAGTGACTTCCAGCATACACTTAATAAATGTTTGTTGAATTGAATTGTGTTGAACTGGGCTTGTACATAGACCTCTGCTTTCATTATTTCAATAATTTCTTTGATGCTTTAATGCAGCTGTTCTCAAAGTATGGTCCAAGGACACATGGAGGTCCCTGAGATCCTTTCATGGGTTTCTGCAAGGCCCAAACTATTTTCACAATAATACTAAGATGCTTTAATTTCTAACAAAGTAAAAATCAATTGCTACACTCACATAAAAAAAAATCTTTGAATCATCAACAATTTTTAAGAGTGTAAAGGAGTCCCAAGACCAAAAAGTTTGAAAATTGCTACCTTGATCTACAGTTGTCCAAACTGTGGGGTGTGTCTCCTAAGAGGGGCACAATATCCCCCCTTTGGGTGAAGGGCATGAAACATTATTTCCGAGTATTTTAAAAAACAATCCCAATATAAATTCATTCACTTTTTTCAGTGAATGGTAAGCTTAAAGTAGAAGAAGACAGAATCAAGATTAGCAACTTGAATTCCCTTCACATGGTGCAGAAAGTTGGGGGGAGGGAGATGAGCAAAACCCTCTCTGTTACCAGACCACTGGAAGTGAGTGGGCCAGGGCTCCAGCAATGGGAATGGCGAATGAAATGTGGATGATCTGCCTTCACCACCACTTCCCAGCCATGTACAGCCTGGGCACTCATTCCCTCCTACGGCTCTCTGCAGAGGTACCAGATGCAGAGGGAGGAGGTTGGGATGAGTACTTATGGCAGTGATGCACCTTAATGCCTGCCACATCACTGCCCTGAATCAGGTGGAAGACAGAGCCCATGCCATCCCCTGTGTGGACACAAGGACCAAGAAGGCTCTCCAGAGATGAGACCATGCTACAGGGTCTTTCTAGTGTGGCCCAGCATTCCTTAGTCCCTGGTCTTACATCCCTAAGCAGATGAAGAAGAAATCTCATCCTGGATGGCCAAAGTCCAGCTCAAGCCTTCTGCTCTGGGGCAAAGCAACAACCCCAGGTCTTTCCCTGACCCCTGGTTCCAGGTAGGTAACACTTCCCAGCATGGAGATTCCAAGATGCAGGGGGTCAACCACCATCATGGTTTCTTCTTTACCTTTGGTAGACAAAAATAGAAATTGTTAAATTCAAGATCAGAGGCAGTTAAATGATATAGTGGATAAAATACTGGCCTGAAGTCAAGAAGATTTGAGTTCAAATTCAGCCTCAAATACTTACTAACTGTGTGACCCAAGGCAATTTACATTAACCTCTATCTGACTTAGTTTCCTCCTCTGTAAAATGGGAATAAAAATTGCACCTACCTCCCAGTATTTTGTGCCAAATGGAATATCTGTAAAGTGCTTTGCAAACCATAAGGTGTGCTTGTTTATTTCCCCCTTCTGATTTTCTGTTTCAGTGTCCTCAATGCCTAACACAGTGCTTCCAACATAGTAGCTGCTCGGTAAATATTTGTTGATTTAAATTGAAGAGGGATAGGGAGAGAGACTAGACCTGTGATATCATTGATTCTCAAAGTGTGACCTGGCCCTTGTGAGGTATCTGTGAAGTCAAGGCTCTTTTCATAATAATACTAACATACTTTAATTGTATAGTGACTTGCATACAATAGGTTGATTAATTGATTGATTGATTAGTACAGTAAATAGAATCCACATAAAGAAAAGTTCCTTAGGGACCTTGAAAATTTTTAAGAGTGTAAAGGAGTCCTGAGTCCACAAAGTTTGACAACCATCAGCATAGGGAACTCCAAGATGTGGAAATTCTGTCTCCCAATGCAGATTGACACATTCCCTGTAATTTATAACCTTAAAAATGGTGCCTAGAGCAGTGAGGGATTGTGACTTGCCCAAGGTCACACAGTCAATATGAGTCAAAGACAGGGCTCAAATCTGGGTCTTCCTGACTTTGAGGCTATTTCTATCTCTTCTGGTGATAAGAAAGCAAAACAAGAATTATGAGGATGGGAGACAATATGGGAAATTGGGGCAGCAGGGCAGCACTCTGAGTTTGGAGTCAGGAGCCCTGAAGCCCAACCCCACCTCTGACCCTTGCACAGTTGGGAACTAAACATACATCCTCATCCACAAAATGAGGCTGTTGGACTTGGGTGATGTCTGAGAGCCCTAAAGATGTAACATTCTATAAATCAATGTTAAGAGCTTGTGTATTAGGATGATCAATTTGGCAGTAACCTGTAGGATGCATTACAAGGCAGGAGAATAAGGGGGAGGCATTGTTAGTTGTTGAGATGAGAAAAGTAATTGTACCCATGCAAATTAGAAATTCTTCTATGACTTCATCAAGTGATGAAAATTTATACAAAATCTTAGCACAGTGTCTTACACGTAGTATGCACCTAATAAACTCTTGTTCCCTTCCACTTGTTCCCCTTCTAGACTTCCTTAGGGCACCAAGGTGCTAAGTGACTCACCCATAATCATATAACTAGTCTGTGTCAGAGGCAGGACTTGAACCCAGATCTTTCTGACCCCGAGACCAGCTTTGGGTCCAAGGCACCACACTGCTATTCCATTGGGTTGCTGTGAGATATAAATGAATGGCAGAGACCCAGAACCATTGGCTGCCAGGTTGCACCACCCTTTGATAGAGACATACACAGGCAGAAAAGGAAGAGTGTAGAAACATCATGAGCACAGCTGTCCTGGACCTTGGGACCTTGGGACTCTGAGTCATTGTTCTGTTCTCTGTGTCAATGATACCTGGCAGCCTGCAACATAGACTGAGGGAAATGGGCCCATGCTTCCCAAGGCCACCCTATTTCCTTGCCCTTACTCCTTCCAGTTCAGTCATCTCTACAATCCCAAAAGCCATCTTAACAACCCCCTTCAAGAAGGCTGAGCTCTTCTTAGGTCTTTATTCCTTTTATTATCCCCTTACCCTAATAGAGGCAAAATTATGTAGTGGAACACAGTAGGTGCTTACTAAATGCTTGAGTGACTGATTGGAGCAAACACTGGGCATTTACTAGTTTGGGGCTCTCAGCAAGACATTTAATCTCCTGGAGCTTCAATTTCTTTTTTTGACTTCTTTTTTTTTTTTGAAGAACAAATGAGTCATATATGGGAAACATTTGAAAATGTTAAAGGTTTATGGAATTGCCAACTATCAGGATTTATATTCTGCCTACTGACAACTTCAGAGCCAAAAGTATGATATCTTTATTAGGGCTACTCAATCACTTAATAAGCATTTAATTAAGTGCCTTCTGGTACCAAGCACTTTGCTTGATTCAGGGGATTACAAATAGAGAGATAGTCCTTGACCTCAAAGATCTTACATTCATTTTGGAGGGGCAGGGGAGAGTTACTGTATGTTCACAGATACAAAATAAATGCAGTAATGGGAGTGGGGAGTTGCCACTAATGGCTGGAACTATTATGAAAGACCTATCAAAGGATGTGGCTTTTGAACTGAGTCTTAAAGAGAACCTAAAGGTTCAAAGAGATGAAGATCAAGAGGGACAATATTCGAGGCATAGGAGATGACCTGTGTGGGCAAAGACACAGAGGTGGGAAATGACTGTTATGTATGGAGAGCAGCAATTAGGCAGCATCCTGCACCTAACTCTCCTGTCCTGCCTCCCTGATGGTGCTAAGATAACATATAAAGAAATGTTTTGATAGCTGTAGAACATGTTTTTTAAATTAGGGTGTTCTCATAACATCATTGTAATATTTCTTCCCAGAAATATTGCCATTTAGTGGAAATTCTCAGGGACTTTTTAGCAAAGGACTGAAACAAATGGGGGAGAGAGGTGAGCAAGGACAATGTGTACCACATAGACCTCTCCCTTCTACTCCCCCTATGTAGAGAAGCAATGGTTGTCTACACAAAGGAAATAGGACTCAGCCAGGGTCCAGTGACAGCATCTAAAGACAAAAGTCATATCTGGGTAGGGGGAGGTGAGATGTATGTATCACACCACAGGCTAACCATAGAAAGGGCCAAGGACCAAGCTGTATAACTAGCATCTGAATGGGTGGCTCATAGTTGTTCCTACCCCTTCCAAAGAATGGAAACAAGACCAAAGAGTTGTTCCCACATCCCAACTACTTTCTTGAGGCCTGGGTGGTGGTCACAGACACAAATACACAAAGGACCTGTGATTTCATCAGTCAGTCAACCAGTTAATTTCTTAAGCACCCAATGCGTGCTGTGAGATAGCCTGGTATAAGAAGTGGCCATTGGTCATTGGAGTCAAGAAGGCTTGGTTCAAAGCTGGCCTCTGACACCTACTACTCTCAGTATCACTAAACCTCTCACATCTTGAGGAAATGCTCTAAAACTTTAGATTGCAAAAAAAGTACTGACCTGAATTGGGAGAGGGAAGTTCCTCCTCCTGGCATTCCTTCTTTCAGTGAAATCACAGGCCTAGGTCCTAGAAGTGTAAGACATTGCAGTAAGCAAGGAGAATGCAAAAATCTATCCCTGCCCTCCTTTGAAACAGATTTCAACTCATTCTTCGAACACAGAGAGGTTAGGTGATTTATTTCTGATCACCCAGCTAATAATTGTGATATCTGAATCTAAATATTTCCAATTCCCACCAAGCCCTTTTTATTTGACTGACAGATTCCAGAATGCACAAATGCACAAATGTTACCCCTTTATCACAAGGCCTCCTGTTATCTCTCTTCTATGGGAATATTGTCTTATGCCAGGACCTAGCATGGGGATACGAGGTCTGGGGCAGAACTTTAAGAGCTGTTCTCTGGTGCTTGGCTTAGCAGCTTTATTGCTGAGCACCCCAGAGTTCCCCTTCTACCCTCCTCTCTGCTATCCCCTAGCACAGTGTTAGTCTCTTAGTTGAACAAACAGTAGTTGCATTGAATTGCCCACCAGGGCTAGAAAGCATTCCTTGAAAGTCTGAACCCTCCCCATATCTCTGTTGAGGGTGGTGACTGCCCTGCCCAGCAGGCCCTAACCACATTCCATTTCATTCACTACTCACAGACCATCTTCTCAACTTTTCCAGCAATATCTCCCCACTCCAACTCTTTATAGTCAACTCTTTTATAGTCATATTCTTTCGGTCAACCCTACCCTTGTTTCCGAACAGGGTGTGTCAATCTACTCTTCCTTAATCACTCCTTATCAAATAAATTCCCTGACCTACCTGCCCCTGCCTAGGCACCAATCACAAAGGCTCCTTGAGGCCTGAACTATCTTTGCTTTTGGCTTTGGCTCTCCATGAATAGATCTGAATTAATACTTTTTCATTCTTGCATTCATACGTATTCCTCTTTGCACCACAAACACACAGGGGCATTTGGAGCCATTGATCAGATAGAGGATTCTTGAGCCTAGCTGGGAATCTTCCCACTCTGTTACTAGTAGGTTCCACAAAGAAACAGGTTTGTCATTTGTCATACATGTAGAAAAAATTCTTATCTGCAGCTAGCTGGTGTGGAGGAAGATAGAGCTCTAGGCCCAGAGTCAGGAGAAGACCTGAATTCAGAGTCTGTCTCAGACAGAGTGACCTTGAGCACATCACTTGACCTTGGTCAAATCTCCATTGATATCTATAAAAGGTATCTAACCCTAGCACCTACTTCCCAGGACCACTGGGAAAACTGAATGGGTCTCTACATGCAAATCACTTTGCAGACCTTAAGGGGCCACATAAATGTTAGCCATTTTCATTATTGTCTCTTTTACATATAAATTTGACTAAACAACCCTCAAGGTTCATTCTGTGGTTCTGTGGCTAATTTCATACCCTTCCAACAAGCAAAAAGGGCTATGGGGAAAGGCAGGTTGTAGCCAGGAAGAGGCAGGAAAAGGATACCATCCAGGTTAGAGCCTTACAATCGGTCTACTAAGTCAAAGTGCTGGCTTAGACACCTCCTGGCTATGTGACCTTGGCCAAGACAATGCCGTGTATTGGAGAGTGATGGATTTGGGGTCCTACAGACCAGAGTTCATCTCTTCGCTTGCCATTTACTGTTTGTATAACCTTCGGCTAGTCATATGATGTCCCTAGGCCTCGGTTTCCTCATCTATTAAGAAAAAAAATGGAAGGGTTGGGCTAGGTGGCCTGTGAAACCTGTTCTAACCCTAGAAATAGGGTCCTCTGAAGCTGAAAGGTCCTTTTTGCGACTGAATCGGCAGTCTCCTGAGTGCTTAGCCTCTGTGGCCACTAGATGGCACCACAGTGCAGAGAGCTCTGGTCCTGGAGTCAGGAAGCTCTGAGTTGGAATCCTGCCTCCAGCACTTCCCAGTGGAGCCATGATGAGCAAGTGGTACCATGTTGGAAAGCCAGTTTGCTCTCTATAAGATAAAGATAGTACCACCTGCTTCCCAGAGTTGTCGAAAAGATTAAATGAGACATAAAGCTCTTTGAAATGCCATCATGATTATCACTGTGAATCATTATTGTTGTTAATTAGTATATTTTTCAGCTATCGTATTGCAATTACACAATGCATTGCAATAATATCACGACAAAACAGCAATGCTGTCACCGTTCCGTTGTTTCAGTCGTGTCCAGCTCTTTGTGACCCCATTTGGGGTTTTCTTGGCAAAGATAGTGACGTCATTTGTCATTTCCTTCTCCAGCTCATTTTACAGATGAAGAAACTGAGGAAAACAGGGTTAAACAACTTGTCCAGGGTCATACATCTACTAAATGTCAGAGGCCAGATTTGAACTCAGGAAGATGCAGTACTCTACGTACTATGGTGCCATCCAGTCACCCAGTACAACAATATATTATATACAATATAATATATAATATAATAATATATGCAACAATATATTACATCAATACAATAAATGCTAATTATTGTTATTGCTAATTTCCTTTTCTAAAATTAGGGCAATAATACTTTTACTACTGACTTTGCCGGATTGTGGTGAAGAGCTAGATCTCAGAGGCTAGAGAATCCTACCCCCTTATTTTACAGTTGAGAAAGCTAAGACCCATTCAGTGACTTGCCCAAAGTCTCACAGATAGTAAAACATCCAAGATGTTTTCATTGGATTTGAACTCAGATCTTCTCTCTGCACGACGAGTGCTCTTTTCACCAAAAAAAAAGTACTTTGTAACCTTAAAGTACATATGAGTGTGGATTATATTATTTAGGCTCTAGATGTCTTTCTTCAAGCTTTCCTCATAAAACGGGGCCAAAAAAAAAGCAACTTTATCCCCACAACAGAGCCAATATCGGCTTTGAAAATGAAAAGACCAGAGAACTAAAACTTTCAACACTCTGGCTCCCAGACAACACAATTTCTGCGAAGTAAATGCCCCGTTTGTGTAGATAAGAGGGAGCTCTGGCTTTCAGACTCATTGATTCAACCAAACCTCCTATCAATTAGCTTTGATGAAACACACACAATGGGGTGGCCCAATTGCTTCACTTGGAGAAAAAGATCATGCATCAATGACCACATAAAAGGACAGCCTCTAAGAGTTCCATTCCGTTGTCCGTGGGCCGTCATTAACTTTTCTTCTTAGCAACAGGGACGCCTTCTGGTATAGGGGACGGCACTTACTGCTGCCCAGCTGAAGTTAATTGTCAACACCTAGCATGCCAAGACTAACTTTGAGTGACTGACTACCAATCATCTCCCAGTGGCCATGAATGATGGCCTTGTACTGAGCAGCATCACCATGGCGACCACTGACATCATTCCCCAGCACCATCCTGCCCTCAGTCCAATTCTCCAAGTGTCCCTATTTCGCTCAAGTGGATGTTTTCCTGGCCTTCTCGAGTGTGCATTCATCAGCATCACTGTGTTGTCAAAGGTTTGGCACTTATGTTTGCCGTCACCGAGGAAGGTTTATTCCCTTTGTGACTAATGGCTTTTTTGTTGTTGTTGTTCGCAGGGGGGGAACCTAATGAAAATTGCTGTTTGTATTTGGTTAGCAACATTTGTTGACAACATATGGTCTGGGAATGCTTCATCAAATAAGGGGCTTCCCGTAGTAAACAGAGATATGACTGTTATCAAGCAGATGCCATTGAAATACACAGTACAAGGTTGATTCTCCCTGGGATTTTTTTCCTACTTTTCCCAAAGAACATTCATGTCTCTGCTTCCTAAACTTTCCCCAGATGCAATGTTTCATTTCAGAAAGCAACTGAGTTGCAAGAGTTATGTTCTGTGACTTTGAAAGTCACTGGGACCCAAAGAAATCTCCCCATCTGCTCCTCACACTCATGATTTCCTAGGGATAATGGTGTTGTGTGGCTTACAGGAGACCACCTGGACCAGTATTTCCAGCAGTAGCCTTTGGACCCATGTGCATCTTAGGGGGCACAGCAGATAGAGATCTGCACCAAGAGTCAGGAAGACCTGAGTTCAGATCCAGCTGCAGACACTTGCTAGCTGTGTGACCCTGGCCAAATGATGTGAAGTGCCTCAGGATACTCACCTCTAAAATTGAAACGATGATAACACCCATCTCGCAAGGCTGCTGTGAGGATCCAATGAGATATTTGCTTTGTTGGGTTTGGGTTTTTTGGGTTTTTTTTGCTTTTTGGAGGGGGAAAGGTAGAGTAATTGGGGTTAAGTGGCTTGCCCAAGGTCACACAGCTAGTAAGTGTTAAGTGTCTGAGGCCTGATTTGAACTCAGGTCCTCCTGAATCTAGGGCTGGTGCTCTATTCACTGCACCCCCTAGCCGCCCATCAGTGAGATATTTGTAAAGGCCTTAGCACAGTGCCTGGCACATTGTAGGAATTTTAAGTGTTTATTCCTCTCCCCCTTCCTCATGTGTTAGGCCACAATTGCCCTTGTGTCTCTTGAGCTGGAAAGAAATTCCATGATACAAGAGGTTGGAGCATCAAATCAGAGGGGCAGGTTGTCAGGGTAAGCGAAAGCCTGGAGCGGTTATGGGTGTGTTAAGTATGGGGGGACAGGTAGCGGGGTCCACAAATGAGCCAACATGCAATAAAGATTTATTGACAATAGACTGGATTTGGAGCCAGTTGTCCACATTTTGTTGCTTACTTTGGGGAAAGAAAGGGAAAGGGGGGAAGTATTAAAATCAGTTGTCAAAAGACCTGGGTTCAAATCCTAGCTCACATGTATTACCCTGGGCAAGTCACTTAACCTCTGTCTGCCTTGGTTTCAAATGACTATATATATATATGTGTATACACACACATACACAGAGGTTTATGTGTATATGTATATATATAAAATGTCATTTGATCTTTGTACTTCCTGCCTCACAGAATTTTAAGTATCATAAATATTATAGGTAATATTGTCATAGATTTTATATATATATACTATGTGGATGTATATGTATATACAGATATATATGTAGATAGATATATAATGGTGAAGTCGAAAAAATATACCAGATTTAGAGTCAGAAGCCCTGGGTTCAAGTTTGAGTTTAAGTCTCAGACACGTCACTTACTGGGTGATTCTAGACAAGTTACTTAAGCTCTCTGAGGCTCGGTTTCCTCATCCGTAAAATGAGTATACCCCTAACTGCCTACCTTATGGGAAGGAAATTATTATAGAAATACATGCCATTATTATTTCAATTTTAGAGGTAAAGAAAGTGCTTCTCAGACTCCTAGCCCAAAGCCCTTGATATGGTAGCTCCATGCAAAGTGTTTGTTGAGTTAAACGAGTTGTCCCTTAAGAAATCACAAAGCAATCTTCTTATGCATCTGCACCCAGAGGGATGCTGTCCATGTATACTCAGTACAAAGGAAAGCCTCCCTTTCCCAGAAATTGTTTGACTAGGAGCCAAGTGAATCAAGTTGCAGAATCATGGATCGTGAATTCAGAGCTAGGAGGGACCTTAGCCCAACACCTTTTTACAGATAGGGAGACTGAGGCCCACAGAGGTTAAGTGACTTCCCAAGGTCACAGAGTCAGCGGGTCCGAAGCAGGACTTTACCTAGACTGTCTGCCCACTATGTTGTATGGAGTCATTGATCTGCACGGCATCCCAAAAGTCTAAGTGCAGTTTTAAACATTAATAACATCAGAAATATAAATTCTACAAACTTACAAAAGAGATAATTTGAACATTTTAATTGTTTAAAGTTCTTTTATGCTTGTTTATGTGAGTTTTGAACAACAATTTTTAAATTTTAACTTAATTTTCTGAATGGCCTCTTCTCAGGCCACGGGACCAGTAGAGGAGTTCCTCCTGTTTGACCATCTGGGTAGCCTGCTTTATCTCCATTAGACTTTTTCTTGGAGGGGAGGGTTGGGGGGGAGATCTAATCCTTCTCTCCACTCACACAGACACAGCCCTAATTCAACTCTTTATCACCTAGTACATGTACTGCAACACTTTCTAATTTGGCATCCCAGCTTCAAGGTTCTCTGTACTTCAATCTATCAGCAAAAGTGATTTTTCTTAAAGTGTTGGTCAAATTATGTCACTTTTCTACTCAATATACCCTTAGTGATTAGAATTAAAATAGATTAAAATTAGCAGCAATTATAAACTCCTCTGAGTAGCATTTAAAATCCTGTAATACTTGGCCCTCACCTACCTTTCTAGCCTGGTTAAAATATTACTCACCACATGCATACTGTAGTCCAGCCCAACTGGCCTTCCTCCCATTTCTCCCATATGTCCCTTCATTTCCCACCTCCAAGCCTTTGCACTAGCAGCTCCCCTGACTCCCCTGCCTGGAATGTACTTTCTCAAGTTTGTTTCTGAGAATCCCCAGCTTTATCAAAGCTCAGCTCAAACATGACCTTCTATGAGGAGCCTTTTCTAAAGCTTCCATTCCCCCTAAACCTCCCCCCACCATTGCCTAGTGCTTTACTCACAAAACTGTCCTGCATCTATTTTACATTCATTTTACATAGACCTATGTGCTCCATGTCCTAAAAGTCTTAGTACTATTTAAAGCTTTGATAACTTCAGAAGTACAAATGCTACCACCTTCCAAAGAACATCATTTAAAAGTTTAATTATTTAAATTTCCCTAATGCCTATTTAGTTCGTGAATTTTGAGTACAGTGACCTACAGCACAAGACAGTGGATATATTGAGAGAAGGGTTAGACCTCTCCCTAACCCTCCACTACAAGAAAAATTTCTAATAAGAAATATATCAATATTTTAAAATTTTACACACTTTACCTTTTGAATGTTGCTTTTATAAGTTTGTTGCACTTAGAAATCTGACATTATTAAAACTTAAAACTGAACTTAGGTATTTGCATAGATGCATATTTATGAGTATGTATATACATAAATATTTGTATATATATATATAGTTGCATATTTAGAGACAGTGAGGAAAGGCAAGGTATTTAAATTAAGAGTAGCTGTGGAGAGAGGGAAGTAGCAACTTATGTAGGAGGTGGTATGGAGCTGCAATTTAAAGAAAGAGAAAATTCTCTGAGGTGGAGGTGAGAAGGGAAGGCATTCCAGGCATGAGGGACTGCCAGAGCAAATGTATGTAGATGGGAGATCATGTCCTTTTCAGAAGGAACAAAGAGAAGGACAAGAATTTTGTTGGACAGTACAATGTCACAAAGTGAGTAGTAAAATTTTAAAAATAATCTGTAGAACCAGATGATAGTCATAATAGCTAACAAGAATATAGCATTTGTGATGTGCTGGGCACTGTGCTAAGCCCTTTATAATTACTATCTCATTTGATCCTCCCAACAACCCTGATTATTATCCCCATTTTACAGATGAGGAAACAGATGAGTTGCCCAAGGTGGTCATACAGTCAGTGAGTGTTGGAGGTCAGATTTGAACTCAGGTCTTCCTAGCTTTATCCACTGTGCCACCTAGCTGCCCTGGGTTTGAAGGATTATTAAAAATGAGGAATTTTTCTTTGATCCTGAAAGCAATAGAGAGCCGGTAAAGATTATAAAGTGATATACTCAGGTCTGTGCTTAAAGTGAAGTACTTTGACTTCTGTGTGAAGTGGGGAGAGATTAAAGAGAGGAGACCAACTGAAAGGTCATTGAAACAGTCCAGGAGAGAGGCAATGAAGATCTGATCCGATGTTTCTATCTCTACAGTCAAAGTTGACAACTGACTGGTTATGTGGGAGGAGGGAGAAGGAGTCGTCATAGATAACACTGAGATTATGTACCTGGAAATTAAAGGAATGGTTGTTACCTTGGTAGAAATAGGAAGTTTAGTAGATGTTGGGGAAGGGAAGGGGTAGCACAGAGGGAAAATAAGATCTGTTTTGGAAATGCTGAGTTTGGGGTGTCTATGAGATCTCTAGTTCAAAATGGAGCTCAAAAGAGATGAGGACAAGATAGATCTATCAGTTCTTCATCCATGTAGACATCATAATTAAATCCATGGGAGCTAATGAAATCACCAAGATAGTGTATAGAGAGGAGACATGAAAACCCAGGACAGAGTTTTGGAGCGTATTACTCATTTGGGGGTATAATATGACTAGATTTCTCTCTATATCTACCTTTGCACAGGTATTTTCTCTCTACCACCCCCTCCTGTCCTCTCTCTCTCTCTCTCTCTCTCTCTCTCTCTCTCTCTCACACACACACACACACACACACACACACACACACACACACACACCCCTTTTTGGTTTCCATTTATAGCTTATCTCTCCCATTAGAATGTCAGCTCAATGAGGACAGGGATTGATTGCCCTTTTATTTGTCTATGTCTATTTCCAATGATTAGTATTACTGCATGGTAAATATTAAATGCTTAATAAATGATTACTGACTTGCTATGGAAGATGAGGTAGCAAAGGAGACTCAGGAGGACTGGTCAGACAGGTAGGATAAGAATCAGGAGAAGTCAGGAAAGGCCAGAGAGGAGAGTGGTCAGAAGTGTCTGAAAGAACAATGAGCTCTAAGGAACAGTCATTAGATTTGGCCATTACAAGATACAAGATAGTTAAGTTGGGAGGATGCAGATTTAGCTAAGAGATGAATGAGGTCAGAAGCCAAATTGTAAAGCATTAAGAAGCAAGGGACAGAAAATTGCTTCAAGTGACTTCATTAGCTCCCATGGATTTAATTATGATGTCTATACGGATGGAGAATAGATATACCCATCTTGTCCTCATCTCTTTTGAGCTCCATTTTGAACTAGAGATCTCATAGATACCCCAAACTCAGCATTTCCAAAACAGATCTTATTTTCCCCCTGTGCTACTCCTCTCCTTCCCCAGCATCTACTAAACTTTCTATTTCTACCAAGGTAACAACCATTCTTTTAATTTCCAGCACAGTGGTGCTTCTCACACTGCCAATCTCTCCAGTGAATGAGCTTCTCATTAGATTCTCATGTGAGGTGTGCTCACTTCTCACCCAACTCTCAACCTTTGAGACCACACCTCCCATTTTTCTGCTCCCTTTGATGGGGTCTTACCCCATTAGAGTGTAATCTCCCTGAAGGCAGAAATTGTCTTTCTTTTTACTTTCATTGATATTCGCAACTCTTAGCCTGGCATTTGAGCACTTCATTAATGCTTTATCTAATCTAATTTTATTTTAAGAGTTTGACTGAGAAAGACAGAAGATATAGAAGATGGTTGCTTGAGGAGATGAAAAGATCTAGCAAAGGCTTTTTAAAGATAGGGAAAATGGGCAAGATCACTGATGTATTGCTAGAGGGAACTTTAGAGGAAAGCTATTATCACCTTTTATATTTTATTTTACAGAGAGACTGAGATCACAAAGAGAGCAAGTGGTAGAGCCAAGATTCAAACCCAGGGCCTTTGAACCCAATTCCAGAGCTTGTTTCATAGCCCTCCACTCCTGCCCAAGCCTGATCAATGGGAAAGCCAGACCTAAACCCTGCTTCTTTCCTATGCACATTCTGTCACAAATTCTCCAGGATATGAACTAATAGAACCTGTTACCTCTCTCACTATACCACAGAAAATCTGTAATGCGGGGAAGTGGCGGCTGTAATATCTCCCTGCCAACATTGAAATGCATTCTACTGTACAGCCTGACTTCATTCTTCATCTGTGTCTGGGCTCAGGACATTAAGTAGATTCCTGAGAATTATAAATATCATTCTCAGCATATAGTCAATTTAGTGTTTCTTAAATAGTACAGTGGTATGCTCAATGGTGCAATGGATAGAGTCAGGAAGACTCATCAAAGTTCAAATCTGGTGTCACACACTTACCAGCTATGTGACCCTGGGCAAGTCACTTAACCCCATTTGCCTGAGTTTCCCCCTCTGTAAAATGAGCTGGAGAAGGAAATGACAAACATTCTATTATCTTTGCCAAGAAAACTCCAAGTGGAGCCATGAAGACTTGGACATGACTAAACAACATGACTAAATAGCAGTCAACTTCCTTGGTCTATAGTCCAGCTCCTGCAATCAATATTTGTATTTATATAGATACATCACATGCAGGTCAACATACATTAATTCTTCATGTTTCAAGATGGCGAGTCTGATAGTTCTCTCCTCTTCAGGAGTTATGGTTGAAAAGACCCACACCTATGTCTATGAAAGGAATATTTCCCTGCGATTAAGGCTATAATCAATCACCTGTCTTTGACTCTTTGCCTCATCAGTTACCTACCATCGGACTGAAATCTATAAAGGAACCATGGGATCAGAGATTTCAAGGTGAAAGGGACCTCAGCAGACATCTAGCTTTATCTGCTCATTCTGCAGATGAGGAAGCAGGGGTTAAAGGACTTGTGAAAAGTCACGCAGGGTATTGAATAATATGCAAGCAGAGATGTTCCAAGTGCTCATTTCATTCAAAATCACCATCTTCTTGAAGTATGAGAATCTTCACCTCTTTAACAATGCTTTGAATGTGATTCTTTACTCTTAATTTCTGCCTTTGCTTTCTCTTCCTCATGCAACAAAGAGAACATTCATTTGCCTCTTCCAACCTTGCTTGCAACCAGTTTTATAAACCTTTGAACTTTTCTGACTAAAGTTCTATTTCGCTACTGTTCTAGGAAGCTATTAAGAGTATATATTCATCTCAATAACCAAGGCCAATGGCATGACAGGAAATTAACTAATGGGTAGAGAAAAGGAGAAAGAACGAACTTTAGTGGGAAATAGATGGGCTTATAGATATATCTCTCCATCCAAAAGCCACAGATTTAGATACCTTTGTGGATGATTTTTTTAACACTGAATTGTTGAAAGTGTTTTTGAAATGTTGAACCTATTAACTAAATCTAAAATTAGAAACTAGACCAATCAAGAACCAGTGGACTTAAAAAGAGGCTGAGGAAATAAGACCTGAAAGCAATCAATTTTAATTGACTCTAGACTCAAATGAGCCAGTAGACCAAAAGAAAAAAAAAAAGATCCAGTTCTGTTTAAATTGGTTGAGGAAAATACAAATGGGAGGCATTGCATTTTTTTCTGATTATCTATGTTGGAGGGTAGGAGTAAATCAATTAATTTTACATTTTTCTCCTTGTCTTAATATAACAGAAGATATTCTGAGATTGGGAAGAAAGGAGTATCATTTTTAACATTGAGGGAAGTTACTTGGGGAAAGAGCCCTCTGTCATCCAAACCAATTATAATCAGGTTTCAACAACAACAATGATTAATATTAATAATGATTCTGCTACTCCATGGCGGACTTAATAGAGTTATTAGAGATCTATAAAAAAGCACTGGAAAATTGTATCAACACCTACTTTTTAAACTCAGTAGGAAACTTTAGTGTCATATTGCCTAATTAAAGGCAACAAAAAAGGAACAGGAAGAACACAATAAGGAGAACTAAAATATACCAGAAATTCTGAATTGCCTTAATTAGCAAATTGAAAACAAACATTAAGGAAATATTAAGGAGACAGTTGAGGTCTGTTATAGTTCTCCATAGCTTTGAATTCGTTATCACTCCTAAATAGAAGTGAATATGACTTCCATATTAACGAGAGAGTAAAACCAAAATACTTTATTAATCAATTCAGTTAATATCAAATTATATGAAGCACATTAAATAGCAAATTTATGACATGGAATCTTTCTTCAAAGAGATCAAGGTGTCATTTGCACTCAATAAATAAAAAATTATTCAAGTGTACCAAGGAAAGATAGAGACTATAAGCTTTAAACTTTAATCCAGAGGTCAAATTGAACCAATAGCAGAAGATAATAATTACAAATGCCTTGGTGTCCTCTCCTCCAGAAGAGAGGCATTGAATATATAAAGGTATCAAAGAAAAAGCTTTGGCTGAATATGTTAAGAGAATTGCTGGCATCCTAAAATCAACGCTGAGTGAAAAAATTAAGGCCATTCACAGAGAGCTCTCTCTTCTCTCCTCTTCATTTCACACCATTCAGATGTGTTCTGCCACTGTTCTTCATCTCTCTCTCACTTAGAAAGATGACCCTTCTCCTTGTCACGGCAAGTTCCTCTACATACATAAGTGATCGGATTCCTTCCCATCTTCTCCAGTAGACTGTCCTCTCTATCATCCCTACTCTCTAACTAGATTTCTGTCTCTCTCTTTGGCCACTGGCTGCTTCCATATTGGCCACCTCCCCTACATGCCCATGCTCATGTCTCCCCCATCCTTCAGAAAGACTCTTTTGATCCATCCATCCCCAAGAACTATTATCCCATAATCTCTTCTCTCTTTTAGAGCAAAATAATTTTAAAAGACCATCTACCCTAGCTGTCTTCCCTCTTTTCTGGACTTTCTACAGTCTGGCTTGAGATCTCATCACTCAAAATTGTTCTCTCTAAAGTTACCAGTGTTCTCTTAATTTTAAAAAATAAATGGCCTTTTCCCAATCCTCTTCATTCTTGAACTCTCTGCAATCCTTGAGACTATTGATCACCCACTTTTCCTTGACATTCTCTTCAGTCTAGATTTCTGTGGCATTATTTCATCCTGGTTCTCAACTTGTCTGACAGTTCCTTCTTAAATCTCCTTTACTGGATGTTTATCCAGGCATACCTACTACTTATGTGTGTCCTCCTGTGCTCTGGATCTGTTTCTCTTCTTCCTTTATACTATTTTGATTGTTGCTAACATCAGCTCTTATGGATCCAATTATCATCTTTCTACAAAGATGATTTTCAAATCTCCTCACTCAGTCTAACCTTTCTCCAAATCTCCAGTCATGTATTTTCCAACTGCTTTTTGGACACTTAAACTCAGTATGTCCAGAACTAAACTCATTTTCTTTCCCCAAAAAATCTCCCCAACTCTCAACTTCCCTATGTATTATCAAGGACATCATCATTCTCCCAGTCACCCAGGCTCCCAACCATCATATCATCATTGACTTCTCCCACTACATCCAATTAATGCCAAGTCCTGTCTATTTTACCTTTCCAGCATGCCCCTTTCTCCTCTCTGACATTGCCACCACACTGGTTCAGACTGTCATCACCTCTCTCTTGCTGTGCCTGTTGATTGGTGTACCTATGTCTATTCTCTTCCAACTTCAATCCATCCTTCACTCAGTTATCAAAACAATCTTCCTAAAGCCCTGGTCCCTCCCCTATTCAGTCAACTCCAATGGCTCCGTATCACTTCCAGGATCAAATAGAAACTCTTCTGTTTGGCATTCAAAACCTTTCAACACCTGACTCCCTCCTAAATTTCCAGTCATCTTACACCTTACTAACCTGCATGTATTCTGCAGTCCAGTGACTTTGGTCTTATTGTTGCTCTTTGCACAAGACAATCCATCATGGACGGTCCTCCATGCCTACAATTCTCTCCCTCTTAAGCTCTGCCTCCTGCATTCGCTTGCTTCTTTCAAGTCCCAGCTAAAGTTCTACCTTCTACCAAATGCTTTTTAATAATGATGATTGATGGTAACTAGCATTTATATCATGCTTCAAGGTTTACAAAGTACCTTATATCTGTTAACTCATTTTTTTTTTGTCTTTTTGGAGGGGGGAAGGCAGGGCAATTGGGGTTAAGTGACTTGCCCAAGATCACACAGCTAGTAAGTTTCAAGTGTCTAGGACAAATTTGAACTCAGGTCCTCCTGATTCCAGGGCCAGTGCTCTATTCACTGGGCCACCTAGCTGCCCCATGTTATCTCATTTATTCCTCACAACAAGCCTTGTGAGGTAGGTACTATCATTATCCTCACTTCACAGATTAGGAAAGCAAGACAAAGAAAAGTTAAATTATTTGTCCGAGGTTACATAGTTAGTAGAAGGCAGCTAAGTGACTCAGTGGTTAGAGCCCTGGACCTAGAATCAGAAAGATCTGGGTTCAAATCTGACCTCAGACACTTACTAGCTGTGTGACCCTGGACAAGTCAATTAACCTCTGTTTGTCTTAATTCACTAAAGAAGGAAAGTTCTTTACCAAGAAAACCCTGTGGACAGTAATGGCGTACTATTATACACGTGGTCATGAAAAGTCAGATGTGACTGAAAAATGAAAGAACACACAACTATGAAGTATCTGAGGAAGGATATGAACTCATCCCTCTGATTCCAAGTCCTGGGCTCTATTCACTGAATCACTGATCCCTCTTAATTCTAGCACCTTCCTTCTGCTGATTATCTCCTATATATTTTGTTCATACATAGTTGTTTGTATGTGATCTCCCCCACTAGACTGTGAACCCCTTGTGAGCGTGGATAGTCTTTCACTTTTCTTTTGTATCTCCAAGCACTTGACTGGGCACCTGGCCCATTGTAGGCACTTAATAAATACTTAATTGACTGACTAACTTGAACATATCATAGCATGCCTCCCATGACCTATAGTCTAACTGTACTGGGGCCTTGTCCTTGAATTGACAATTAACCTAAGTTTGATCCAGGTTGGGGTGGCAGAGTTCCATTTGATTACCAATGGATAGTTATGGGCTTTGGGGTTGATGTTACACATCAAGACAGGCCTCAGGTCATCCTGGAAACCTAATGCCAGGTGCTGGTCTAGGTGAAAAGGAAACATGGAAAACACCATTGCAATGGATGGATTGCCTGTCATTGATCTATTCTGAGCCTTAGCAGACACCAGCTGTTTGAACTGAATACAGCTGACAAGATCTTATTTTTCCCAGATGGAGATCCCACAGCAGAGGCTCAGATCGATTTTCACTCTTCTTAAGTAACACTGGTCAAATTCTAACTAGAACACCAATGTGTTTGGCACCAGAAATTCAGTTTGGGCTGTTCCCTCCAAAGCAAGAGAGACAATCCCTAGGAAACCAGCCCACTGGGGAGAGGTTCCTGGAACTGTGTTAGTGCTCTTCTCTCAGTTTTGTCCTCACCCCCTCACACACACACACACACACACACACACACACACACACACACACACATTTGGCAGGAAGTAAAAAATAAGGATGAGATTTTATGCAAATGTTCATTAGCCCATAGAATGATCTGACCATGAATCAAAGATTCTCATGAATTAGTTTCTGTAAGAAATCCCTCCCTGTGCTTGTGGTCACACAATGTCCCAGGCTATTTAATTTTCATCACCATTGTTGAATCATCATCCCCTACCTGTATATAATGCTTTACAATCTGCAAAGTGGTTTCATATATATGATCTCATTAGTTCACTATGCCATTAATTGGAAAGAACAGTGAAGAACTGGGATCAAATCCCTTCTCCCCTATTTGCCTGGAGCTGCTCCAGTTCACAAAGTTTCCCTTAGGAGCTAAGTGACCTTGACTGAGAGAGGAGATAGCAAAATGTCCCTCTCTTCCTTCTTTGCAAAGGTGTGAACCAAGTGATCTTGCACGGACTGTCAGTCTTATTCAATGTATTGATGATGTTGCTGGATAGCTTTTTTTCTTCTCTTTTTTATTCTTTTTCTTTATTTTTTTTTCCATTCTTTTTTCTCTCTTTGTCTATTCTTTTTTTCTGGTTCACTGGGAAAGGGAAGGTCTTGGATTACAGATCATAGATTTAAAGTTCAAAAGGATTATAGAGGCCACCATGTCCAAACTCCTCATTTTTGAAAAGGGTTGGCTGAAACCCAGAAAGATTCAATGATTTGCCAGTCACTGGGCTTGTGAAGCATCTGAGTCAACATTCAAGCTCAGGATTTGCTGACTCCACAAGCAATGCTCTGCATACTCACCACCTACTCATATAAAAACAAAAGATCTCAACAAAAGTTCAAAAAACAGATGCTTGTTTGACTGAATTTCATTCAATCCCTTCATGTTGCTGAAAAGAAAAGTGAAGCCCAGAAAGTTGAAATGATTTTTCTGAAATTCTGCAGCTAGTAAGTGGCAGAGCCCAGAGAAAATCCAGTTCTCCTAAATGGGCTCTATAATGCTGTCAGCCCTTAAGCCAACACACACTTTGGGCTTACCTGGCTTTGCCAAGCGCTTAGCTAAGTGCCCTTAACCAAGGGCATATAGCCCTTTCTTCTGGAAGCTTTTATTCTTAATCTCAAATAGATTCAAACACCAGTGAATACATGCATATCAATGACAGGAACAGGGTGTGAGAAAACACTGTTCCTGTGTAGGGTTCTGCCATGGAATCAGCTATTTCTGAGAGATTGCTAGAGAAGGAAGGAAGGAAAGAAAGAATGAAGGGAAGGGAAGAGAAAGAAAAAAGGGAGGAGAAAATGAAAGAAAGTAAAAGGAAGAGAAAGAAAAAGGATAGATGGATCAGATGAGGCAATTTTCTGAGCATCTGTCTTGCAGAAAGAGAAGACCTGGGTTCAGATTCTGCCTTTGATCCAAGTTATATGAGCAGTGGTGAGTTGCTTAACCTTTCTAAGCTTCAGTTTGATCATCCTCATAATGGGGATAGTATTGCCCATGTCTTCTACCTCCCAGTCTTGCATAGAGGATAGAGATCTGGGGTTAGAACCAAGAAGATTTGGATTCAATTCTTTCCTCCAACATATACTGGCTAGGTGTCTCTGGGCAAGTCACTTCAACTTCTCAATACTCCTGGCTGCTCTCTAAGAGGAATAACTTACAGAAAAGGGGCCAGCCTGAATTGGTAGGAGGATTTCCTTCATGCTAAGAGTTTTCTTTCTTAATGAAATCACAGGTTCACTTCCTGTCCTTACAGAGTTATTGTGATGTCCAAATGATACATGCTAAAATGGCTTTGAAAACCTTCCAGGGCTCTATAAAGATCAGTCATTTTTATTCAGCTGTTCACATAATAGGGTCGAGCTTCATTTTTGCAGAAGTAAATTCCCTGAAATGTACTCTTTCTCACCCCTCACCTCCAACACTCTTCCAAGCACCAAACAAATACCTTATTTTAAAGGCGAACAACATTAGCTAAGACAAACCAAATGGCACAATTGCTGCCTCGGGATGGTTGCATCCAGATGATCTGAACCTCAAAACATGTGGCATAAATTAGCAAATGCCAGCGACTGTTGGGCCTTATTCGGAACACATTTTCACATGGAAATGGGATGGGGAGAGCTCCCCCAGCTCAAGTTCACATTCAATCCAAATGATCCCTGGGAGCTTGCTGCAAAAACAGTGGCAACTTTCTGAGCATCTGTCTTGCATTTGTCTCACAAGTTAATTAACATGTTCTGTCACTCCTACAGCTTTCATGGGAGAAGGGTGACAGACAGTGCCACCCCGGAGCTGGGTCAGGTGACAAAGGATCTCAAACACTGCCCTCTCTGATTGTGTCTGCAGGTGGGGAACACAAGGTGACTTCTCCACAAGCCACGCCCTGCCAGCTGTAAAGGTGAAGCTGTTCACTGAAAGCACAGGTGTCCTGGCCTTGGAGGACAAAGAACTCGGTCGGGTAAGGATGTGTAGGGGCCTGGAGGAGGGCTGGCCCATGTGTGCCAAAACAGCGACCTCAAGGCCTGAGATTGTATGACTGCTCTCCCTTCACTCCCCCAAAGCAGATGTATCATCTAATAATGCAGAAAAGAATCATTCCAATCTTCTCCTCTAGAGAATTAGCCAACTTGGAAAAGGGAACAATGGTTGTTAAAAATACTTCTAGGATGTTAGCTACAGGACTGAGAATATAAGACCTCATCTCCTAAAGGGACAAGCAAGAAAATGTGCTAGGCTGTTCCCCTTCAGAGGTAACATGCATAGTTTGGTTTTTGTTTTTTTTTCATAGCTGGGGAAATAAGATCATAAATTTAGAGCTAGCAAAGACCTTGGAGGCCATCTAGTCCAACTCTCTCCTTTTACAGAGAAGGAAACTGAGGCTCAAAGAGGTTAAAAGGACTTGGAATCATAGACTTAGTGCTGGAAGGATCTTAGAGGTCAACAAGTCCAACCCCCAAATTTTACAGAGAAGGCAACAGGGGCTTGGGCCTCCCGAGGAGTCATTAGCAAGGTTGGAACTTAGTTCATTTGTCTCCAAAGCTCAGACTCTTTTTTGGCTGTAAATTGTCCAAATTCACAGAGCCAAGATGCTACCCCGCCTCCTCTGAACCCAAATCGATTGCTCTTTCTTTTTTTTATTTTGCTTTTAATTTATGGAATAAAATAAGCATTTCCATAATATAGTATAACAAAAGTGATGATTGCATATGAAAGCATAAATCTGTTTTGTACAACTTGCTATTCCTTTAAAATATGTAGTACCTATTGTATAAATGTCTTTTTTCTCCTTTTTTCCCCTCCCTCACCTCCCACCATAGAGATGTCTACCCATTAGACACAAATAGATAGATATACACATATATGTATATATATATATATGTATTTATATCCATATATATGTAAAATCATATTATACATACTTCTCTTTATCGGTTTTTTCTCTGGATGCAGACAGCATCTTCCTTCCTATGTCCTTTGTAGTTAATTTGGGTATTTAGAATAGTCAAAATGATTTAGTTGCTTAAAGTTGTTCTTAAAACATCTTCCCAGAATGTCCCTTGATATTCTGTCTACTGTCCCTCAGTGTTTCCTGCATGCTGCATTTTTTTCATTCTTTTATTGCAGAGAAAGAGGTAGAAAATAAAATTTCCAGAAAAATAAGTCTACCTTACCCATAAACAACATTTCTCTGGCTTAAGCATACTCAGAGCTAACCACATCCCTTTGATCTATTCAAATACCCACTTTTCTATTCATTTGCCTTTGTTCTGGCTTCTTTATGATTGGCAGTTTGCTATCAATTTTTTTTTTTGTACTCTTACCCTGATTCTCCCAACAGTTCACCGACTGTTGTATGTTAGTAGCCTGGTCCATAGCTAAAGAATTTATTCTCTGTCTACCACCTACCAGAGGTTAGAGACTATATGCCAAAAGAACCTGAGTCCTTTTTTTTTTCCCTAATTTGATTTTAACAAGCATTTATTAAATGTCCACTGTGTGCAATGTACTGTGGTTGGCTCTGGCTGAAATGCAAAATTTGGATCCAAGTATTTATTAAATACGTACCACGTTCCAGGCACTGTGATGTGTTGGAGATAGAAACAGAAGGGTAGAGACGGCCCTTTCTTCAACAAGCCCACGTTTTAATGGAGGAGGCAATGTGTCAATGACTAGGTACATGCACCTTGAACTCAGAGCAGGGGAAAGAATTCTGAAAGGAGAAGCCATTGGCAGCTGGGAGTCCTGGGAAAGGTCTCCTGTAGATGGCGGGGGAGCCACGGGGGGGGGGGGGGGGGATTTGAGCTGGGTCTTGAAATAAACCAAGGAAACTAAAGGGCAGAAATGGAGAGGGGGAGTGCCCCAAACTTGGGGCACAGTGAGGACAAAGGTAAGGCATGGCTCCTGCCCTCAAGAAATATAAAGTCTAGTAGTAGAGACTACCAGGGCTACGAAGGCAAATTTCTGGACCATCTTAAGTTCTTCTACTGGCTTTTCATAGTCTTTTTTCCCTCTCTTCTGTCACTGGCAGGCTATTTACTGGCCCTTTCCCTACTGTTTGTATATAACTGCTTCTACCATTATAAGACACTATAACTTCTCCATAACATTGTTGTTTGTTCAATTGTTTTTCAGTCATGTCTGACTCTCTGTGACCCCATTTGGGATTTTCTTGGCAAAGATACTGGAGGGATTTGCCATTTCCTTCTCCAACTCGTTTTATGGATGAGGAAACTGAGGCAAACAGGGTGAAGTGACTTACCCAGGGTCACACAGCTAGTGTCTGAGACCAAATTTTAACTCAGATCTTCCTGAGCATTTTATCCACTGCACCACTTAGCTGCCCCTTCTCCATCACATAGCTACTTCTAGATTGCTGTGGGCTTAGAAACTAAGCAACTGAGCTTACTAGAACTATATGAGAAATTAGAATAAGTAGGCTCTAAGTGGGTGAAGGAATTTCACAACTACTACTAGAGAATGTAATCTCAGGGTTCATTTGGATTGAACATAAACTTAAGTTGGAGGAGAATTTTTCCTGTCATTTTCTCTTATTGGGGAAAAATTACCCCTTTCCCCATCTGGGTGAACAAGGTCTTACTCTACAAAGCTGTTTATCCAGATAACCCCCTACAGCAACTACTCACTTTAGCTAAAACACATAGGTAAATAAATACCCTGTTACTCTTAAACTTAGGTAGTTCTCATGGTCCAAGGGCTACATACAACAAACCCTGGCAAGTAAAACTGAAAACAGACTGGATCTGACATCAGGAGATGTGTTTGTAACTTTCATTCTTCTACTTACTTATGTGACCCTAGGCAAGTCCCTTAACCTTTCAGAATTCTGGTTCTCTATTCTATATAATTAGGAGGTTGGATTGATGGGCTTCTAAAATCCCTTCCATATCTAGTGTCCAAAGTCTGTGGCCACAAACACAAAGCCTAAAGAGCCGGGACAAAAGGTTTGTCAGGAGATAATGTGGCAGAGTCAAGAGATCTCAACTCTCATGTTGTCCTTTTCATTGACTAGCTGTAGGATCTTGGGCAAGTCCTATCACTAACTTTGCCCCTGTTTACTCATCTGGAAGATAAGAAGCTTGGAACAGATGCCGTATAAGGTCCTTTCCAGCTTCCAATGTTCTATGCTAGGCTAGATCTCATTTTCAAAGGGGTGTGTGTGTGTGTGTGTGTGTGTGTGTGTAAGGGCATGGGGGAGGTGATTGGGTTGGTTGTATCACAGTAGTAAATGGATGCCCAGAGGACTTGGCCACAGATGGATGGCCTTCCCAAGCATCCTCCGACCCTTCCCCTCCCCCCCAGATCTGTTAAAGTATCAGGTCGCTCAGGAGCTTATTCGAAGGTATCAGGAGCTGTGAACATCAAAGACTGAGCACATGTGTGCCTCAGCTGGGTAGATTACATACATGTTTATCAGCCAAGAATGTCCAGATGAAGTGTCTGTTCTAATCTTGGCCCTGGGCACTTGGGAGGGCCCTCATAAGTCAGTGGGGTTGACAAAATGGAAAGGGCCGTGTGAATACGTCAGGTCTAGAGGAAAGCTGGATGGAACTAATGGAATATCACAGTTAACCTCCCCTTCTGCCTCCTGGGTTGGCTGGGGCCCCTCAGATTGAGACCATGTGATAGAAAGGCTCTTTGTGAAGAGGCCAGTAATGAGCTGAGCTGGGGTGCTGTCGGCTCCTACAAATGGACAGCATATTGTGTGTGGGAAAAGCGTCCAGACTCCATATGGTGGAAGGCAGATTAATGAGCTCGAGAATGCTGATCGCCCAGTGCCTCTTGCACGTAGCTTTTGCCAGCGAAGGAGGACTGCAGGGAGTCAGGGGGCTTTTCCTACGGCTGTTCCCAACCCTATGCCTTGGTTCTGGCTTCCTCCTGATCTTTTTCTTCCCTTCTTTCTCCTTCTCACCATTGCTCTACTTCTGCTTCTGCCAGCTCAGCACTTGGTCATGGGCATCACAGGCTTCTGAAACTGGCACTCTGGAATTGGGCAGGGTCTTAGAGCCCCCCTCATCCAAGCCTCTCATCTTACCAGTGAAGAAACAGAGGCCCTGGGAGATACACTGTGGGTGTTTGATAATATATGTCTATTGAACTGAGCTAATTGGTCCAAGGTTACACCTCTGAGGGAGCCAGTACTCCCTCTACCAACCTCTAGAACAAGCATGAGTCAATACCCTTGAATTCTGCTTGTCCATCATCTTTTCATTTGAACTCAACTCAATGCAATGAAAATAAGCCCATTAAGTGCCTACCATGTGTTGGGCACCCAGAATAAAAAGACAAAAGCAAAATCAATATTTGCTCTCAAAGAGCTTGCCTTCTCTTGGGAGATAGGATAGACAGGACTTGGTAAGATAAAGATAGGCTAGGCTAGGATAGATGGACAAAATGGGTAATAACTATACAGATGAGGGAGGTAATTGGTAACTGTGCAGATGGAGAGGGCCAGTTACTATATGGATAAGGGAGAGGGTTGGTAACTGTGTGGATCAGAAGGGTAGTCACTATATGGATGAAGCAGAGGAGTGGTAAGAGAGAAGGAAGGATCAAGAATGACTCTGAGGTTCAGAATTAAGTAGCTATTAACTATTGAAACAATTCCTTTCCTCAAGGAGAAAATATTTACGTATGTAAGTATATACAAATAAATACAAAGTAATTTGAGGAGGGGAGACCCAAACAGCTGAGGGGATCAGGAAAGGTCCCCTGGCATATGGTGAATGATGGGGCATTGAATAATATTTTTATTTTTTAATAAATCTATTATTTTGGTCATATAGGGAGCTCCTGGTAAAGAATTCCCTCTGCCAGTATAGTTCTGTACATCCTCTGCAACTACCTCTCCATTACTGCATGGATGCCTTTATTCAATATTATTGTCATTTATTATTTATTGCAGCCTCATTCTTGTATTTGCAAAGCACATAAAAAAGTAATTTGTTAATTAATCAGTAAGTTATTCAATAAGCCTTTCTTAAGTGTTTACTATGTTCCTGGTAAACCTTAAACCCTGGAGGTGGGCTCCAAGGGGGATCCTAGTGAGTGACAGATAAGCAAAGGTTTCATGTAGGCTAAGCTCTGGAAGGATCCTCAGCTGTTGAAGACTAGATCCCAGACTATGGCCCCTGAAATAGGAATGAGAGGACTGGACTCACCATCCCATGATTCTGGCATGTCTTCTTTGGGATTTCAGAGGTTATGTTTCATTCTTGTATAAAGTCAAAACAGGTTTAGGTTATGATTCTTCTGAGAAAAATAGGTCTCTGACCCCTTGGACTTCTTTGAGAAAGACCCTGGTGAAGCTAAATCAGAAAATGACTTCATATAGATGAGTTGAAGGGTGAACAGTATGGGGACTTTCAGTACCAAGGAACCTCCAAATACTAGGGATAAGGGGAGATCAAGACTTATACATGGAAGGGGCTTTAAAAAATCTGGTGGATTTGATTATTATTGAATTGCTCTCTTCCCTATGTAAACAAAACTGAGGTCTGGGTGATGACCCAACAGGTCAGAAAATTTATTCATATCTGAGTTGTCTAACATCCTTTATGTTCTCTGAGAGGCTGTGCCTGGTAATATGTGCACAGGTCAATTCTTAAGCAGATCAATCAAAATGTGGCCTCATCCTCTATCTCTGCTATACACGGGCAAGGCAAAACAATAGCCAGTGAAATCCAGGAGACATGTGGAAATTACAAGGACTTCAACACCCTGTTTCTGTTGTCATATGTCCAATGCCTACGGCCAACTATCTTCAGACTCTCAAATGTTTGTATCAAGCTCTCATCTCTCTTTTCAATGCCAGTCCTGCTGGACAGCTCCACCAGGATGCCCCAGGGGTTTCTAAAACACATGTCCAACACAGAACTCATTATCTTTCCCTCCCCAAACACCCCTCTTCCTAGTTTCCCTTTTTTAGATAAAGGGAGCCACTGTTTCTTTCTAATTACTCAGGTTCCCAACCTTAACATCACCCCTTATGTCATCTGTTTCCAAATCTTGTCAAATCTACCTCCATAACATTTCTTAAATCTGACCCCTTCTCTCAATTTGCATGGCCATCACCCTATTTCCAGTCTTCATTAGCTCTCAGTTGGACTGGTAGATCTTAGTCCTAAGGACTTAGTGTTAGGACTAAGATCTTAATTGATCTTCCTGCCTCTAGTCACTTCCTTTTCCAATCTACACTCCACAAAGCTGCCAAAATGATATTCTTAAAGCCCCATCTCAAGAAAGGCTCCCTGATGCCTTGAGGGCATCTCATTTTTATAGTTCTATCCCCAGTGCCCAACAAAGTGCCTGGAACATCACTGGAATTTCATCAATGTGCATAGATTGGTTTTCAGTCTAGGATAAAATGCAAACCCTTCTGTTTGGCATCAAAAGCCCTTCACAATCTGGTCCTAACTTAGCATTCCAGACTGGCTTCACACCACTCCCCCTCATGTGCTCTATATTACAGTCAAAGTGGCTTACTTGCTGTTCTCCTTATGTGACACTCGGCAGGACAATCTCCCATGCCTGCTGTGTTCTCCCTCCTCACCTCTGCCTCTTGGAAGCCCTGGAGTCCCCCGAGGCTCAGCTGTAGTACCACTTCCTACAGGCAACTTTTTCAGATATCCCCCACCCCCACTGCACTCTTCCTACAAAAAAAAAATATTTGGCATTTGTATATTTTTATAATTGTGTTTGCTTATTTGTATATGTGATTTGCCACCCCCAACACAATGGAAATTCAATGAATGAATGAATGAGCATTTATTAAGTACTCTCTATGTCAGGCACTCTGCTAAGTACTAGGAATATAAACATAAAAAGACAGGCCATGCCTTCAAGGAGCTTACATTTTAATAGAAGACAACATTATAGGGGATTGTGGACAAAAGGGGAAGTTTTGATCTGGGAAGTCATAGAGGTGGTAAGTTGGTGTGTAGGGTAGTCATTAAATAGTTAAGCCTTTTCCAGAAATAATGGTGCTGCTAACTTAATTACCGATCCCAGAGGAGTTGGTAGAAAGTAAGGGAGATGGAGATGGTACCAGATTAAGGGGTATAAATGCAGCAACTAGGCAGAGAATAAGATGTCCTGGGAGGAGGGGAGAGATGATTGGATGGGGTATGCAGGGAAATTGTTTATTGTTGTCTTTGTGATCCCATCACCAAATACCATGTCTGGTGCTCAATTAATGATTGTGAATGGAATAAGGGCACAAAGAGAGGTAGACAGTGACCCCAACACCTTCCCAGGTATCACAGCCACACCCATCTTCTCAGCCTCAACCTACCAGAGGCACTTTATAAATTTCTTTTTTGGTGTGATCCAATCAGCTAGCGTATTCTCTGTAGGAGAGCATTCCTGAACAAGTTTGCTTCTCCTCTCTCTGGGTCTGCACTGGGATGCTGAGTCAGCAGTGTGTGGCAACCTTTCTACCATCCATCCCTCACTGAAAATTTCCATAAAAACTGCCCCAGGTTTGAAACAAGACCATGAGAACAGCCTGCTTATTAGAGTTCCAAAGGACATTTTTAGCCCAGAATTTGGGCTAAGTTTCTTTGTTATTAAAGATTAACAGGTAGGGTTCCAATAATGCCCTTTTATTTTAAAGGAGTCACAAAAAAAGAGATTTCCAACTGAAATCTGATCTGGTTATTTCAGAGTAAGTCTTTCCTCTTGAGTTCCCAGAAGCTTTTGGATGTGCCTCCTAGCATGATAGGAAGAGAGGACTTGGGCATGGTGGCATATTCAGGGTTGTTTTCATTGACAGGCTTCCTGGCACAATGTTGAGGACCCTGGCTATGGAGGAAGAAGGTCCTACTTTATTATATCGCAACTCTGCTGTTACCCTAGCACAGCTACTTCCTGTCGGTGACTTAGGGCGGGCCACTTAACCTGTGTTTCCTCATCTGTAAAATGAGAGGACTGAACCAGAGGGAAACCAAACCTCTGATGTTCCCTCCCCCTCTGAGTCTGTTATCAAACTGGATCCTTGCATTTCTTCCTTCTTCTCAGTCACGGCGATTTTTACCAATTTAGAAGCCCTTGGCTTTCCCAAGAGGCTTTTATGCTAATGTATAAATTGGGCACTTTAAGCTTCCTCAATCTCTAAATCCGCATGGTAGCCTCAGCCTTGAATTCCAGAATGTAGAGAATTTCAGTTAATTCAATCCCTTCCTTTTCTGTGTGAAAGATCAATGGTTGCTAATGATACCATTTAAGAATGCCAGAGATGCCAGTTATATGTGTTTGTAATTTACACTGAAGATGTATTTACCAAACTATTTCCATATATGGGAAGATATAGACAAGGGTGGCATGGGGGATACAGGTATCGTTAGATTTTGAGTTTCTTGAGCACCTATGATGTTTGGCCTGTTTTTGTATCATTATCACTTAATATTGGCATTCGGTAGGTACTTAACAGATGTTTATCACTGGATTTGGGCTGAGTGATGAATGGGTTGTGATATGCGTGGTGGGAAGGAATAAGCAGTTAGGTGGTATAGTGGATAAAGCATCGACCTAAAGTCAGGAAGACCCTGGCCAAGTCAGTTAATCACAGTTTGCCTCAGTTTCCTAATCCATAAAATGGAGATAATAGCAGCACCTACCTCCCAGTGCTGTTGTGAGGATCAAATGAGATAATATGTATAATGCCTGTGCCTGTCACAGAATAGGCACTGTACAAATATTAACTGTTAATATTGTCTAGATTGATGAGATCACACATTTCCTTGAACAGGAGAATATTTCTGTCTATATAGACAGTCCCTAGTAAATAGTTGTTGCTTAATAAATGCTTGTTGCATGAATGAATGCCTTTCAGTTCAATAAGCACTTATGACTATGATATAATTATCACAAACATTAATATGATTAGAATCATATTGATAGTTTATTAATACAAATGTTTATTGAATAGAACTGAAATTCTTAAGCATTTACTGTGTCAGGCACTGTGTTAGCACTGGGAGTACAAAGATAAAAACAAAACAATACCTGACCTCAAGGAACTTACATGCTACTAGGGAGGTTAAATGGGGACATGTTAAATTCATGGTCATTTGAGAAGGAAGAGGGACTCTGGGTGTAGCAGGAAATTCTTCCTGAAGGCTCTGATGGGACGCCTGTAGGAAGACAAGGTTTCAGAGAGATTAATGAAGGCATACACACCAGACATGAGGGATGGAGATTGAAGATGTAGGGAATGCCTATTAGCCCAGTTTGGCTATAATATTGATTGTTAGAGAAGTTATCTGAAATCAGATTAGAACAGCAGGTTAGAATGATGTTGTGGAGGATCTTAAATCCCAAACTGAAGAGTTCATACTTCCTTCTGAAGTACAATGGGGAGCCACTGAAGGATTTGGAATGGGCCAATGGCATGGTCAGACCTGTGCTTAAGATCCTTCTGTTAGAAGCTATCTAGAGAGAGGATGAATTGGAGAGAATAGGAAACAGGAAGCACAATTAGGAGATCTTTACTAAAGCCTAGGAGAGAGAGGATGAGAGCTGAACTAGAGTACCAGATGTGAGCATGGAAGAGGGAACGGGCATGAGCAATGTCCTGAAGGTAGAATTGATGAGAGTTGACAACTGATTGGATATGGTTGAGTTAGGTAGGGAGAGAGGAAGATGAAAGGGTGAAGGATAACCCTGAGTTATGGGCATTGCTGACTAGGAATGATGGTACCTTCAACAGAAATGGGAAAGTGATTAGAACTCTAAATATTCCTTTTGTTTCCCTTTTCCCCACTTGGCTTAATCTTATTTCTGTTATAGCCAGAGTACTTCACACAAAAGCATAAACAACATTTCCCACTTGTATTTCATTCCACTTGGGAGTTGGAAAGGCCCTCTGCAGCCATTTAGTCCAGCCCTTAAACAAATAGAATCCCCACCATAACACACTAGACAAGTGGTTTTCTGAAAAGAATTTTCAAGTCCTCCTCTACTTAACCGCTATAAGTCCTCATTCTATTCCCATCCCTGACATACTTTTGAGAGGAAAATCTCACTCACTCTTTCATGGTAAGTCGATTCATCCATTTCTTTCTTTCCTGTGGCCTTAGTCACAGGGATGAAACTCCTACTAAGAACATGTTGTGCTATGCCACCAACCACCATTATTCCTCATTAATCTCTTCCAGCATGGAATCCCTGGTAGGGCAGAGACATGACTATATCTCTCTGACCTCTGCTAGCTGCAGTTTCAACTCTTCCTGTTCTATCTAACATGAATGAAGATGAAGAATACTTGGCCAATATCCCCCTTTCTCAATATCCTTGAAATGTTTAAGGAAGAGTGATAAGTGATCCAGTAGTTTCAGGGAGAGTGATGTAACCTTTGTCTGCCCATGCCCTTGACCTTTCCTTATGGATCCATTAATCATTTTGATTTTTTCATCCCTGAATCTTCCTCAATTCCCCCACAAGATGTAGAGCCATGAACATTAGTTCAGTAAGAGTGCAACCAATGGTCAGCATACTGAAAAGATGATTTTTCAGTTCTCGTGTGTTACAATTCTGTTAATATCTCCATCATCAGATTGATTTTTCAAAGTAGTATTTCCATTTTTCATGTTTGGTTTTGCTTCTTTTTTCCCAGTGATCACTCATTGGTTACAACCCTTCTATATAACCAGACTATTGTACAATGTGAAAGTATTTGCAGATCCTATACATGATTGCATGCCATCATGGGGAGGGGGGGAAGGGAGGGGAGAAAATCTGAAACTCAAGGGCTTGTGGAATTGAATCTTGTAAACTAAAAGTAAATAAAATAAATTAAAAAATAAAAATGAAATAAAATAGTATCTCCATGACCCTCCATGAATAATTCCTTTTCAGTTTGTGGAACATTCTGACTCAAAGACTGTTTGGTTCTATTAGTGTATTGTCAAGGGCAGATAGAAGAAGAGTCTGAACTCAAGAGGAGGGAGTACATTCCAGGCATAGGGATAGCTTATGCACCTGTACAAGGGCCCAGAGTTGAGAGGAGTGATCTTGGAATGATGGGCAGGCAAACTCTATCCAGGCTAAAGATCAAAGACTTTTTGGTTTAAAGACTCCAGCCAGAGGTTATGCTCCACTGCTATTTCCCATGATAATCCACTGCCACTCTCATGTCCTGATGTAGCATAAGACTAAAAATTCCAAGGAGAGTATGTGTGTTTTAATTAATTTTTATTGATTTCCTTCCATATGAGGAAGGAGACTTTTGAAAGGTCAGATTCAGGGTAGGAAAAAATTGGAGGAATGTGAAGGAAGGAAGCCCTTTCAGGTCATCTGAGCTTGCTGCACCTATCCTTCTTTCCTAAGCCATCCCATCCCATTTTTCCGCAGTGCGCAACAAACCATATGTTGCCATCAACTCACTGAGACATGACTTGCTTTAATGTGCAGGAGGCTGACATCTTTAATGAAGCTGCAGTGTCTGGGCCATTTAAATCCCCCAACTTCCCCCCGCCCCTTCCTCTGAATGAAGCGAGAGACTTTGAAAAAGAACCCGCTTCCCAAGTGCTTGGAGGGCACAGATACTTGGTGAAAAACAAAGCCCACACCACCCACCAAAGGAACCATGGCTCTCTGCCACAGCAAGAGCAAAATTTAGGGGGTTCCAGCTTTTGTTGGGCCTATATTTAGTTTGCTTTCCATCGGGTTTGGGTTTTTTCAAATATTTTACTCCTATCCCTCTCACATCCCCCACACCCCATGTGGCTAACTAGGACTCCCTTTGCAAAACCAAGAACAAACATCCAAGTTTTTTTTCCCTTTTTTTTAATTGAAAAAACAAACCAGTCGTGATCACGAAGAAATGCTCTGTGGGCAGTGGCAATGGGGGTAGTGGTGGTTGCTTTTGCTGCTGGTGCTGTTTGTTATTGGTTTTTCAATAGTGGTAAAAGATTATATTGATCTATCTGTACACTCTCACTTGGTTCTCCTCATCCTCCAGTTTTAAGTCTATGGTCATTGGTCATATAAGACTGTGGGCGGCAATTCTATCTGGGGGCAGGCGAGAAATTCCATAACCACGGACCCAGTAAATCCAATAGTTACTTGGAACTATGCCCCCAAATTTTGTTAGTTAACTGTTTGTACCTTTTTACCCAATGATATACTCAAATAAAATTTTTTAAAAGAGGAAAATCTCCATTTATACAAAAATATTTAAAACAATTCTTTTTGGGGTGGCCAAGAACTGGTGAGATGGTGACTATCATTTAGGGAGAGGTGAACATTTGTTTAGATGGTGGTTTATGAAATGACTGAGGGGATGGTTTCAGAGAAACCTGGATATGAACTAATATGTTATGAAGTGAGAAAAACCAGGAGAACAGATTTTTTAATAACAACTTTATTATAAATACAAACAACTTTGAAAGATGCTGATCAAGCAAAGATCCACCATGATTCCAGAAGACCCGTCATGAAGAATACACCAATCTCCTGACAGAGAGACAATGAACTAAATATGGAGAAAAAGATATGAGATATAAAATGCATATTCTTGGTAATGGTCAACTAAGGGAATTTATCTCCTTTACTATGTTAGAGGGTTTTGTTTTGCTTTTTCCTAGCAGAGAAAAGTTGGTAGAAGAGAGAAAAAATAAATACTTGATCACTGGAAAAAAAAAAGTTAAAAAGATAAAGACAGTTTAGTCCATGTAGGGATTGGACACATGGTGTAATGGAAAGAACACTAGACCAGGTGTCAGGAGATCTGACCTAACCTTGGTGCTGCCACTAACTTGATCACAGGATTCTCATTTTTCCTCTTTAGAACTCACTACTTTTATATATATATATATATATATATTTTAATCTTGGAATGGCAGTTCTCCAAAACTCCTTCCAGATCTATTAATGAATGACTTTCTATAAATCCTTGTCCCCTTCAGCATTGAGCTGTAACCACTGACTACTGAGTGGCCAGAGAAAACAACACATGCCTCTCAGCCCTGGTCCTAGAAACTGTAATATAATAGCCTCTCAGTCCCATTCTGAGAATTACAGATAAAAGCATACTTTCCTTTTGCTGAGTGATATAATAAGTGTGATTTGATCCTGCCTCTTACAAGAACCATAAGCCCTGTAATCTTAGCAGGCGTAGAAATAAAAAAGCATGTCCTCTGAGTTTTGCCCTTTATGATGGCTGCAAAAGGCTGCCATGCCTCCTAATTTAAATTGCTACCACCTTAAATTACTTTCATCTGGATAAACCATCCTTGCTTAACAAGGGAGGATGCCCAAGAGGACAGTCTAGCTGCTGGAAAAAAAAAACACTCAGAAATCAGAGGACCTGGATTCAAATCTTGTCTGGTTATGTCATTTCTCTGAAACTCAGTTTCCTCACATGTAAGAGAGAGTTGGATTAGATGGGCTCCAATGTCCCTTTCAGCTCATGATGTCATTAATCTCTTACAACCACTGTTTCTCTAAGCATTTTTTTCTCTTAAAAAAAGTCCATGGACTACATCCTTAAATACAAGCCATTGGCCTTGGGAAACAGAGCCTGATAATAAAGACTCAAGTTCTGTTTGAATTTTTCATCTGGATGCCACTTAATGATAGAAGAGAGTCTCCCAGACACATCTCAGATCTTTTTTTATTTCCAGTTTTTGAATACTTCATTCCCTGCCCTTTTTAAATCTATTCGCTTCCTTTTGATCATGCTGAATCGTTTGCCTTCACACGTAGGCTAAGTAGGCACTCACCTCTGTGGCACCATTTAGGGGGCAATAGGGTGGCAATGATTTCCCACATGTCAAGCCAGCCTGTCCAAGGACCTCAAGTTTCAGCATCACAGATTCATTTCTAGAAGCAAAGACTTTAGACTCAGAAGCAACATTGTACAGTGGAAAAGAGCCTGGTTTGGAAGTCAGAGGACTGAATTCTAAATCTTGTCTTCATCACCATACAATCATATAGATTGTATCAAAATCATCAAATGTGTCTCCAAGTAATTTTTAACTTTTCCATCAAAATCAAATTTACCCTAGCAGATTAAGCTTTCCCATTATTGAGTATCTTCCAAAGAAAGTATTCTGGGCTCTCCAAACAATACCCAAAGAGTCCCATAGGGTAAGGTCAGAATAGCACAATAGGTATTGTGCTAGCTTTGGTGTTGTAAAGATATAGGTAAAATACTTACGGGATCCAGGGTAAGTTGCATAACTTCTGTTAACTTAAGGCAACTTCCTATGACTTACCTGCTCACTGATGAGTCATGACATCATTGGAATAAGTGTATGGCCTTCCTAGGGGATGACTTTGAATGGCCTCATATATTAGTTCACAGGTCAGTCTCCATATTTTCTCATGGAATACGGTGAAAGCATTTGTTGAGTTTTAGCTTTAGCAGAGGGGAGGGTATATATAAAGACATGGAGAACTAGATACTAACCAGATGGGAAAGTACCAAAGAAAAATGTCCTATTTCCCAGTTTTGCCTGGGATTTCTGACACTATTACATTGGCAACACTATTAAATTATTTGTGGCAATTAATCACTTTTTCACTAAGCAATGCTTGCCAGAAACAGACTCAAGCTTCAGTCAAGCTAGTCAGTGAAACATCTTTTATTCCAGAGCCTTTCTTATCTTATGCACAGAATTTCTTTTGTAGAAAGGCAGTGTAGTTATAGTAGATAGAGAACTGGGCGTGCATTAAGAATAATCTTGAATTCAAATCCTCTGGCATTCATTGTACTATACTAGGAAAGTTACTTAACCACTCCAAGTCTCAGTCTTCTCATCTGTAAAATAGGAATAACTCCTTCAATGACTGCCACTCAGAGTTGTGATGAGGTTCAAGTAATATAATGTAAGACAAGTGTAATGCAAACATTAAGGCAGTCTATGTGTCAATTACTAGTATAACTGTGAACCACTCCAGTAGAAGGCATGGTATTCTCTTCCCAACTCTCTATGAGTCATTTATGGTACTCACTTCTTCAGGGTGTCTCATCAAGGACACTCACTTTCTATTCTTTCTTCCTGGGAGGAAAAGGACCTTGGAAGCAAAAGCCTGGAGAGGCATTTTCTGGTATTCCCTCCATTGGTTTCTATTTTAAATAAAATCTATTTTCCAGGGCAACCATTCCCCTTATTTTTTTTTCCCCTCCCAAGGCTTTCTAACACATCTTCACCCACCCCTCCCCCATCTCCAACTGAGATTTAAAGCTACAGTCCTGGGGGGCAGAGTGGGAATTGGGAAGAGGGCTGAATTTGAAAGGAGAAACCCTAGCATCAAATCCTGGCTTTTGTGTTTAGCCTGTGAGACCCTCAGCCTCTCTGAGTCTCCCTCTTTTTTCATCTGTACTATGGTGGAAGTTGGATTGATTCTTTCTACAATCCCTTACAATCCTCAATTTATGAGGGCATATACTTTAAGAAATGCATCTCCTCTTTGCGGAGGAGGGAAAGATGAGACGGAGATGAGGAAGCATTAGAGAGACGAAAGAGCATCAGATTTGGAACCTTGGGTTGAATCACAGTTCTGCCACTCTGTGTGACCTTGAATGAATCACTTCACTCTTCAGTCCTCAGTCTCCTTGCCTCTAAAATGGGTGGTTAGACTAGAATGTTCTCCAAAGTTCTTTCCAGGTCTAGATTATATAATCAGATATGTTAGCCTATTTCTCTTAAATGTTCCTCATTGGTAAATAAGATGTAAGCTCTTTGAGGACTGAGATTTCCTTTTTTTTCTTTTAATTCATCTAGCACAGCTTGCCATATAGTAAGAGACTGACAGATGTTTGTTGAATAAAAGAAGGGATTCTCTTGCTAAAACAACCATCTCTTTTCCCTTCCAGGTTGTTCTCCGTCCTACCCCTAACAGCCCCAAACAATCAGAATGGCATAAGATGACAGTTTCCAAAAACTGTCCTGACCAAGATCTGAAAATTAAACTCGCCGTCCGAATGGATAAACCTCAGAACATGAAGCATTCTGGGTAAGCATGTCACTGGTGTTCCTCTGACTTGTCAGCAGCATTCGCTCTGAGCACACTCATTCATTTCTCAGGGTTACAAGAATAAAGGAAGATTCATCTTCCAGGACTGGAAAAAAAAATACTTCTAAGGTGGTTCAGAAGCTTGTAATAACATTTTCCTCAGGGACTTTGCATTTCTTTGACTTGCAGTTTCAGTTGATGATTTCTATTTTACATTCAAACAAATCACCAGCTCTCGCTGGTGTCTTTGAAACCAAGAGCAGGCTTCAAAATACTGCCTCTGGCACAAACTAGCTGTTTGACCCCAGGCAAGTTATTAACCAGCTCAGGTAACTCTGGAAGGCTGGGCCAAGCTACATTGAAAGAAAGATTTTCCTCACCTAGCATTTCCCTAGACAAATGAAATTACAGTTCCAGTCCCAGTTCCTATTGTCATCCTCCCTCTCCCTCTCCCTCTCTCTCTGTCTCTCCCCCTCCCCACATCTCTGTCTCTCCCTCTCTGTCTCTCTCTCTCTGTCTCTCTCTCTCTATCTGTAACAACCTGTCTACAGAATGGTCTGTATACAGGTAAGTCACTTCTAGAAGAATGCTGCATGACTCTGGCTTACAGAATTATAAAGGCAGATGCATAGATCCTGCTGATATTTATATGCTACATAACCTAAGCATTTTGGGTTTGTACTCTCAGTGTGACACCATGTCTTGGTGATGAAAACCATAGTATCAAAATTCTATGCTGTAGTACCTGAGTCTTTGGCATCTAGATGGTGCAGTGCATAGTGTCAGACCTGAAGTCAGGAAAACTTGAGTTCAAATCTGATCTCAGACACTTACTAGCTGTGTGACCCTGGACAAGTCACTTCACCCTGTTTGCCTCAGTTTCCTCATCTGTAAAATGTGCTGGAGAAGGAAATGCCAGTATCTTTGCTGGACCCAAATGGAGTCACAAAAAGTCACAAAAGATTAAAACAACTGAACAGCAGCAAAGTACCTGAGTAGGTCACTCAGGTTCTATCAATGCTATCTCTTAGAATAACCAAAACAAAAACAAGAAGTCTAAAAAATCGTGGGTACTGTGCCTTCACTAATTTGTATTTTGCCCTAAAAATGGATCATAGGGTCATAGATCTAGAGATGGAAGTAATCTAGTTTAAGTCCCTCATTTTTCAGTTGAGAAAACTAAAGTCTCAAAATAGTTAAGCGACTTGTCCAAAGCCACACATTGATCACAGATGTGGAGGATAAAATAGTTTCAATTAAAGTAAAAAAAAAATTAGTAAAACAAAAATCTCGAGTATAGGTTCACACCAATGAGGTTTTTTTTAGACACTGATTAGTATAATAGAATA
>CM053590.1:21109619-21270557 GCA_028646515.1 Pseudochirops corinnae | reverse complement strand
ATTGATTGAAAAAGTGGAAGCTATCTCTCAACATATTCAGTGGTCATCATCAACATTTATTGAGTAGTTTCCATGTGTAAGGCTAAGTTTTCTTGGACTAGCCTAAGGCCACTGATGACAAAATGCTATCTGTTGTAGGGTCTAGCATGTGTAGTTTAGAAGTACTTGTGAATAAATGAAAGAATTGGGGAGGAATGGAAAGAGTTGAATTTGGAGCCTGAGTTTGAATTCTAACTCTGGCATTGATTACCTGTGTGACCTTGAGCAATTTACTTACCCTCTCTGAGTCTTAGCCCCCTTTTCTATAAAAATGAAGGGCTGAAACTATTCTAAGGTTCCTTCCAGATCTAGATCTAGGTTGTTATGAATTCATTAATTTTAACTCTCCATTCCTCATTCGGAAAAAAACTTTTTTGTGAGTAACATGAGCCACCAGAAGAGAAATTTGTCATCCTAAATCTCCTTTGAATGTAATATATTTTTTTCTATTTCCCATGTTTATTCAATTTGTTCCATTGAAAATTAAGCTCAGTCATCTGAATTCTGCCTTCTTGGTTCAACTAGCTTATAAAATTCTGAACATTTTCCTCCCTATTCTTTCCCTACCTTAGTAATGTGAACCGAAAGAAATTGCCTGTTTTGTTCAAGTAGATTGGCAATATCAGATCCCAAAGACATTGCCTTAGAATGATATCCTCAGGAATTATAATAATTATAAGCACTTTATAAATATCTCATTTCATGCTCACAATAACCCTGGGTGGTAGGTATTTTTATTATCTACATTTTACAGATGAAGAACCGAGGAAGACAAGGTAAAGTGACTTGTCCAAGGTCATACAGCTAGCAAGTATCTGAGGCCAGATTTGAATTTGGTTCTTTCTGATTCTAGGACTGATGCTCTATCCACTGCACAACCTCACTGCCTCCGTTCTCAACTAAAGACCTGAAGAGTCTCTTTACAAAAAATCATTTTCTTGCTTTCTAACAGAATGAGACTGAATAAAATGTGTGGATGAGGAAAGCAAATTGAACTAAAAGTCAAAAGGCCTAAGTTCTTGACCCAGCTCTGCCACCAATGTTCTGCATGACCTTGGGCAGACTGTTAGTCCTACAAAGGAAGGTTGGGGGACTATGTGGTCTCCAGATTTAAAATTCCATTATTCTATGTCTTCAAAAGATCTCTGCATGTTCAGCACCCAGGCAAGGCAAAAACAGTAAGGACATGATATACACTTATTGAATTATATGGTTAGCTATAGATTTTACTTATAAAAGATGTAGACAAATATAGGGCACAGTGGACAGAGCACTGGACATGGAGTCAGGGAGACTTATCTTTCTGAGTTCAAATCCAGTCTCAGACACTTAGTTGCTATGTGACCCTGGGCAAGTCACTTAATGCTGTTTGCCTCAGTTTCCTCATCTGTAAAATGAGCTGGAGGAGGAAATGGCAAACCACTTCAGTATCTTTCCCAAGAAAACCACATATGGGTCATGAAGAGTCACACGAGCCTGAAAGAACTGAACAATAACAAGAGAAATATATAAATAGTCTGCTTATTCAGTTTGCAGATAACAGAAAGCAGGGAGGAATATAGAGACTATAAATCTACTATAATATAGAGACTGATAAAAGCAAGATCTAAAACTGAATAGAGATAAATGTAAAGGCCTTCAGCAAGGTCAGAAAATCAACTACATCAATACAGGGTAAAGGAGACAAGAGAGCAGTTAGAGGTTAATTGGATTGCAAGTCTAGTATGAATCAACAATGTAATGTAGCAACCAACAGGTTAATGTAGTGTTAAGCTTTAGTGATGGCAGCATGCTGCCTAGAGCAAGGAAAGTCCTGTTGTACTCTACCTTGTTCAAGCCACATGTAGAGGGAGTTTTGTGTCCAATATAGACTGTTGCATTTGAGAAGGAACGTTGGCAAGATGAAGGGTATACTAGCATTAGATAACCGGGATGGTAAAGGGTCCAGGTATATTTAGTATGGATCAAAGAAGATTGAGCAAGAGGGCTTGATAGCAATCATCAATTATTTGAAGGATTGTCATAAGGAATGATTAGGCCGGTTCTGCTGAGCCCAGAGATCAGAGCTAAGACCAATGGGTGAAAGTTACAGGAAGGCGGTTGTCAGCCCAAAATCAGGAAAAAAAAAAGTCTTAACAACTAAGGATATGAAAAACAAAATGGGCTGTTTCAACATAATAAGTTCTAATGATTGGCAGAGATTTTAAGAATATAATGAATGACCACTGATATGCCATGCCCAAGGTCACACAAGATAATATAATTTTGATAGAGATTGAAAATGTGACTTCTTGGGTCCTTTCTAAGTCTCAATAATTCTATGCAATGCACTGTTGAATTCAAGAAACAAATATTGTGTTGGAGAAATGACTATTAAACAGTGAGACTAATTTATTAGCAAATGAATTGGAATTTAAATATCAAAGTATCTTGTTCCAGTCACCTTGAGATTCTCTACACATACTACAATGTTATAACCGTTGCTCAAGATATTTTTAGAATTCTTTGGGCATTGCCTTCAGAGCCAACTAATGAGATGCACAAGAAACTCCCATCCCATTATTTAGAGTCATTCAGTGATGAAAGGGGCTATAGAAGGCAGTATTACCAATGCTGTCACTTTTCAGAAGAAGAAAGTTAAGTCCAGACAAAGTGATTTGCCCAAAGCCACATGTGAGTAAATAAAGTCAGAATTTTAATAATAACTTACTTTTTAATTTTTCTTCACAACCCTGAGAGTTCAGTGATGTTATTATCCCCATCTACAAGTGGGGAAAATGAAGCAGACAGTGCTTTAAAAGATCTTCCCAGAGTCACATCACTAATAAATGTCTGAGGCTGGATTTGAACTCATCTTCTTGACCCTCAATCTAGTACTATGTGGTATCATGGATAAGTACTGAAATTGACTTTAGAGGACCTTTTTTTTCTGTAATTCATTGGGACATCACATGGATTAGATTGACGTTGGTGAAATTACATCACAAGCTATGTACCCCATAGATCTTAAAATATAGATCTCTCCCTCTCTATGTTGGTTCACAAGTGTGCATCCAAAAAGTTGTATATAAATCCAAATTGTGCCTTTTGCTCTGTGTTTTCAATGCTAGGTGAGAGGGAAGGGTATCAGAACAATCCTATGGAGAACCCTTCTCTGAAGCGAAGAATCATCCCCTAGTTTATTTTGTGAAACTCAGTCTTCCCATGTGAGGTTTGTTCAAAGCTAGAAATGTCTGTTATTTTCAGCTATTGCTGTTTAGTTACAGATAGTATATGCACAGTTCCTGTCTTAGAAAGGGTTGGTGAAAAAATTCTCCTGATGACAATAAGAATTTCCTCATGTAAATCAGCTACCATTCACAGAAGCGATGGGATGCTCCTAGCTAGAAATTTCTTTCAAGAGCTAGAGCTCTCCTTTTTTTTCCCCTAAGAACACACAATAGGAAAAAAAGACTGTATACTTTTTTTAATTAGATCTTTCCAGAAGTAAAATAAATACAATTGAAGGGGCTTAGCACCAGTTTTTTCTCCTCTCTGCCACATTTTTCAAGCAGTTTTTTCACCCAAAGGTTTTAACACTGGCACCACTTGGTCCCTTTAAAGGGATGTGTTCATAAATGCTTCCTGAAACTCATGATGGATTTGTCATTAGGCTTTATACTCTGATGGGTACAATGTGTGGTTTATCTCTCTGAGGCTCTGGGACATAATTCTGTCACCCCACCCACTCACCTTAACTGGATTTTTGTTTTTTCCTCTTCTAGGTACTTATGGGCCATTGGTAAGAATGTTTGGAAGAGATGGAAGAAAAGGTTTTTTGTATTGGTCCAGGTAACATTTTAATTCAGTGTCTGCTCTAATTTTTTAAAGGGGTGGGTCAGTAAAATGAAGTAGATGAGCCTGAAGCCTAAGTAAGACTTGAGTTCAAATCCCACATCTGACATCCATTAGCTGTATGACTCTGGGCAGGTCCCTTACCCTCTATGTAGATCACGCCAACTCCCTAAGACTTTTCTAAGTGATAAATAGGCTGTGATCTACTTCATCTACCATCAATGAAATCCAAATCTTTCATGTGTCTAAATAACTGCCATCATGGAAGGTGTATTTAGATTCTGATCCTGTTCCCGTTATAGCATCTCTTCTGGGTTCACTCATTCATCCTGCAGGGGATGAGTTTCTAGGACTATTATTCACAAGCCCCTACCAGTGTGTTTTCCATTAACATCAGGCAGCTATATTTCAATTAGCTGATTTTTTTTTAAGAAAGGTATTTTTACTCAGATGATAGGTAAGAGCAGTTGGTTCAAAACATGCCCCACAAATAGACTCAGTATCCAGGGTAAAAATGGACTGAAACTTAGAGTACAATGGTAGTGAGATGCTTGTTTGTCTCTGCTATAAAATAAGGGTGTTGAGGCCTCTGAGGGCCCTTTCAACTCTGGCACTATGGTCCTGTGACTTGGGCAAGAGTTACTTGGTGTGAGCAGGCAAGGATGAGTTGAGTTGATTGGCTGACTGATTGGCAGAATGAATGGATGAATGAATGAATGAATGAATGAATGAATGAATGAATGACTATTTAGTCAGTTCCCTGGGATGCTGAGCAACTTTCTTGCTATAACTCAGAAAGCCTATTATACCAGTGTTATCCTGAGATCATGAGATGTTAGATGCAGAATGTCTATTATGATAGTATTATCCTGGGATTGTGAGATCTTGGACGTAGGGCTAGAAGAGCTCCCAGAGGTTGTCTGATCTAACTTGCCCATTTTATAAAAGAGGAAACTCAGACCGTGAAAGGTGAAGTGACTTGCCCAATGTCATACAAGTGGCAAAGCCAGGTTTCCAACCTAGTTCCTTTCCCATGCTGGGAATCCAATATTCCTCCCCCAACACCACTGGTAACCTATGATGTAGGAGCTCAGGGGCGAAAAGAGAAGTGTGGTTCCTGAGGTCAGGAGATATCTCCTAAGAGCCAGTGTGGGACAGGACAAAGAATAGACTTAGGGATCAAAGGACCTGGATTCCAATCCTGCCTCCTCCACTTAATGCCTGTGTAATCTCAGGCACAATAGCTCACCTCTCTGGGCCTCAGTTTCCTCATATGTAGCATGAGGATGTTTGAACTAGAAGCCTTCAAAGGTGAGTTCCACTTCTAAATCATTGGTCCACAGGAGGAGGCCAAGTAGCCTGAGCATCACTCTATGGGAGCTATCCATCCTTGCCATGCTTAAAAGGCTAATTGCTACTCCATGACATCCCTCTGACAATTTTTAAATGACTAAGAACCTAAGAAAGCCTCTAATCACCTATTATTTGAGAGAAATTGCTCCACAAAAGAAAAAGCAGGTGGGGAAATGTGCTAAAATTAGCCCTGGGGTCATATAGACCCCATTTCTTCTTTCCTCATAATGAATGAGTTCAGCTCATTCTACTGAGCCCTCTTTCTCAGAATGTCAGATCCATGCTGTGCCTGAGGAGCATAACTGAGATGAATGTGGGGGCAGCAGTGATTTTTAGGGTGCAGGAAAGAAGTTGGCCTGGCCCCAGCATATAAACACTCGTTGGATTACCTCATCTAAATTCAGAAGGCAAGACATTGGGATTCCACATCATTGAAAAAGAAAGGGGGGATAGAGTAGGGAAGGAAGGAAGGAAGGAAGGAAGGAAGGAAGGAAGGAAGGAAGGAAGGAAGGATGGATGGGAGGAAAGGAAGGAAGGGAGGGAGGGAGGGAAGGAAAAGAAGAAAGGCAAGGAGGAAGAAAAAGAGTAAGGGAGGGAAGAAGGAAAAAATAAGGTGCTTATAGTGTGCCAGGCACTGACTGTGCTAAGTGCTAAGGACATAAAGACAAGCACACAAGACAGAAGATGAAATTCTAATGATATAAGACAACATCATTGGGAACTGGGGGAGAGGAATGACCTTACCAGTGCAATGAGTATGGAGAATCAGGAATCTGAAGCCTAGAGAGAGAACAGTTATATGTTAGGTGGAGCAAGGTTGGCTTCCTTCACAAAATTGTGGTGCCAGGGAGGGAGTCAGGAGAGCAGGGTCTCAGTGTGATGGGCTCTCCAGAGTGTCGATGCAGCAAGGGAGGAGAAAGATGAAAAGAGAGAGACAGAGACACAGAGACAGTGACACAGAGAAATAGAGTCAGAGACAGAGAAGATTGAGCATGAGACATAGAAAGGGACAGACAGAGGAAGACTGACACAGAGAATGAGAGGGAGACAGAGACAGAGACAGAGACCTGGTCCAGATCTGATTAGCCCAGTTGTTACGGATACCCACTTCTTGTCTAGTCTTGTCCCTTCCCCCTCTGTGACTTTTCCTTTCTCCCTCCCTGGTCCTTTCTTGATTTCTGCTCTGGTGCTCACAATCCTATTTCAAGCTCTCATCACCTCTCATTAAGACCCCTCATAGCCTGCTAATTGATCTCTGCTTCTGTCTCCCCCCACCCCCAATTCATCTTCCACAGAGCTGTGAAAAGAACAGACTGAACCTGGAGTCCTGGTTGGGAAACCAAAGCACTTTCTTCCCTCGATAAAGACTCCTTAGCGATTCCTTATTTGGGACTCTACAAAGGCATCCTCTGTCTGACATTTTAAGCTCTCTACACTCTGACCCCAACTTACCTTTCCAGACTTAATTTCCAGACACTCCCCATCACATGCTCTGTGTTCCAGCCTCACTGGCTAGCCCCCTAAAAGAGCCTATCACATCCCTCTCTGAGTCCTGCAGGCTGTCACTTAGACCTGTGAGGCAAATCTGCCCTCAGCTATGCCTCATCAAATCCCCAGCTCTCCCCAAAGTTTCGTTCAGCATCACCTCCTACCAGAAAGCATTCCTGATCTCTGTGTGTTTTCCAGAGCCTGGGACTCTATCTGGCACATAGCAGGCACCTCAGAGACACTGGGTAAATGGAGTTAGATCAATACTAAAGAAGTCACTCTGTACCAGCACGAGGCTGATTGATCTCTCCCATCAGTGGGTGGAGGGTTTGGTCTGTTGTTGTTCTTGCTCTTTGTTTTTAACTGAACCTCACCTTTCCTGTAAAGACCTAAAGTGGCAGATCAGGAAAATCCATCTAGTCCTCAGGGTCCTCGTTCCTCAGGATCCCAAGGGATCCATGGATAAATTTCAGGAGGATACATGAACTTGGATGGAAAAAAAAATTACGTCTTTATTTTCATTAACCTTTGGTTTCCGCTTTAATCCTATGAATATTATTTTATACATTTAAAAACATTATTCTAAGAAGGGGCCCAAAGAGTTTATCAGAAAGCCAAAGAGTTCTATGGCATAGAAAAATAAGATTAAAAACCTCGGATCAAGTCTGATTCCCTTCTTCTACAGGTGAGGATATTAGGGCCCAGGGACAGCAGGTGGCACAATGGACCTTGAGTCAGGAAGACCTGAGTTCAAATTTGACCTCAGATACTTACTGACTGTGACTCTGGACAAGTCACTTACCCTCTGTCAGCCTTATCAATCAATTAATAAGTGTTTATTAGATATTTACCATATATGTGTCAAGGACTGTGCTAAGTTCTGAGAATACAAAAAAGAAGTAAAAGACAATCTCTGCCCTCAGGGAGCTCACAATTTAATGGGGGAAGCAACACACAACCAACTGTATACAAACAAGTTACATACAGGATAAATAGGAAATAATTAACAGAGAGAAGGCGCTGGAATAAAGAGGGGTTAGGGAAGGCTTCCTCTAGAAAGTGGGGCTTTAGTTGGGGCCTAAAGGAAGCTAGAGTCACTGGGTTGAAGAATATATGTGGGAGAGTAAAGTGTGAGAAAACTGGAAAGGGAAGAGGGTGCTGGGTTATGAGGGGTTTGAATGCTAAACAGAGCATTTTGTATTTGAGCCCAGAGGTAATGGGGAGCCACTGGAGTTTATTGAGTAGGGGAGTGACATGATCAGATCTGAACTTTAGAAAATCATTTTAATGGCTGAACAGAGGATGGATCAGAGCAGGGAGGGACTTGAGGCAAAAACAATCTAAGCGTGAGGTGAGGAGGGTCTATACTAGAATGGGGCATTCATGTCAGAGGAGAGAAAGGGGGCATATTGGTGAAACTGACAGATGTTGGCAACAGCTTGGGTATGGCGGAGTGCCCAGGTTGACCACCAGATGGGAGCCTGAAGGACTGGGAGGACGGTGTTGCCCTCTGTAGTAATAGGGAAGGTAGGAGGGGGACAGGGTTGAGGGGGAAAGACAATGAGTGCTGTAGTTTCATCTGTAAAATGGGTTTAATAACAGCACCTACCAGAGCTGTTGTTAGAATAAAATAAGATAATATTTTAAAAGTGGTTTGCAAACCTTGCCATTATTGTGTTATATAAATGTCTAAGGTTACATTGCTAGTTAGGAGCAGATTAGAAGTCCAATTTCCTGACTTACAGCTATATGTTTTGTTTTCAATGATTCTTTATTGGGTCACAGTGTAAGAGCTAGGAAGGACCACGGAGGTCAACAAAGCTAACCCCCCCCCTTCCGCTCCCCACCCCCACCTCATTTTTTTAGTTAAGGAAACAGAACTGCAGGACCCTGCTCAAAGTCAGGTAGCAAATGTTAGAATAAGGATTTGAACTCAGATCCTCTGCCTCCAAATCCAGCATTTTCCTCCACTTGTCCCTCAAATAGACATCTGTCCAGGTCTGAGCTGTACACTGATGCCTCTGATGAAAATAACTAGAATTTCGAGGAGTGAGAAAGGGAAGGGTGGCCATGTCAACTGCTGCCCCACATCTATCATTCAGATGTTTCCAGAAATACAAGTGTTGGGCTTCTTATAGATCAAACATCCTGACAAATCTTTTTTTTTTTTAAATTTTCATTCAGTTGCTTGATGAAAACAGTCAGGGAAGTGTGAGACACTAAGCCTTAGAGGTTAGAACAGCCTTACAAGACTATGGATATGGCCGCTAGCAAGTCAATTGTCCTCTCAGTTCCCCAAGTGCCCCTCTATGAGAAGGTTGTAGGCACATTGCTGGTCTATGCTAGTAGTAGAGGGACTTTTCATACTGGCAGTTCTCCTATACCAATCCAATGAAATCACAGCTCCAGACTCTTCCTTCCCAGCCCCAACCCCATCCAAAAAAAGAAAAAGTAAAGCCAGTCCTCCATTTTGTGTCCTTATTTTGATCTATGAAAATTATCCTTTGGTGAGAATTCCTGTACTAGATTTGAGTACTAGAATTGAAAGAGCAGATGATTAATCATAAATGGCTTGTTTATAGTAGGCATTGTAAGACCTACAATAAGCAAAGCAGCTAGTAGTAAACACAAAAGAGGGAATAGCTACTTTACTTATTAGTGGGTATCATGGTCAGAGAATGAGATACATATACATACACACACACACACGCACACACACCAGCCAGGTACAAACAATGGGTATCAACTTCATAGTTCATTGATTCAAAACTGGAAGAGACTCTAGAGATCTTAGTCCAATCTCCTTACTTTACAGGGGAGCAAACTAAAGCCAAGAGATGGGAAATGACTTCTCCAAGGTCACTCAGAAGTCTAAGAGGTAGGGTTTGAGCCAATGTCCCCTGACCCCAGATCTAGTGTTCCTTCTGCTGTACCCCATGGAACAATGTCACTTGTCCAAGCATGGTCCAAGTACACCTACCATTGCTGTGGAGTTGACCAGGCCCTTGTAGGACATGATGTTTATAAAATGGCAGCAACCAAACCTTTATTTCTATCATGAATTCTTTGGTGGTTCATTTGAACCTCAGTATATCTGCCTGTGAATTCATTATACAGAATGGCTGTGATCCTTGACACCTCCCTTATTCAATTGTAGAACCATTGCTATAGAGAAAGAGGCCTTTGGGCTGATGGTCAGATCTCTGGTTCCTAGTCCTAGGCCTGATACTAATGAGCTATGTGAACTTGGGCATCCCTGGGTCTCAGTTTCCTCAATTATAAAACTATGGAGTTGAATCAACACAGAATTTGAGAGTTATAAGAGACCTCAGAGACCATCAGGCCCAACCCATTGCACAATGTTCAACTCAACAAGTGATCATCCACCTTTTGCTTCAAAGACTTCCCAGATAATATTCAAGACCCACTTCTAACATTCAATGTTTTTATTTACTTTAGAGAAGGTATATGGATGTCTTTTAATAATTTCCTAGCATTTTTTTTTTTTTTTGGCTAGGGTACAGTGTCAGTGGCCAGTTAGGTTGTGCAGTAGACGGAGCACTGGGCTTGAAGTCAGGAAGATTCACCTTCACGAGTTCAAATTCAGCCTCAGACACTAACTAGATATGTGACCTTGGGCAACTTAACCCCTTTTGCCTCAGTTTCTCATCTGTAAAATGAGCTGGAGAGGGACATGGTAAACCATTCCAGTATCTTTGCCAAGAAAATCCCAAAATGGGGTCATGAGGAGTCAAGACACAACTGAACAACAACTTAAAGAATTCTGGCTTTATGATGCAAGTATTTAAAAAAAAATTGTGCCCCCCAAAAATCTCCTTCCATTGATACAGATTAGCAACTCAGCTATAACCTAGAGTCACTTAGAACACTGACAGATCGATGACATTTGTGGTCACATAGCCAGGCAGCTCAAGGACCCAGTGGCTAAAATCAGGAAGCCCCAAGGTTCAATCCTTCCTTGGACCTTTGTCATCTGTATACCCTGGGAAAATTACTTATCCTCTCTCAGCCTCAGTTTCCTTGTCTATAAAATGAAGAAGTTGGATCTGACAACCTCTAAAGTGCCTTCCAGAAAGCTATTGATCATCAATCACAAGACTTGAACCTAGGCCTTTTTGACTCCCAGCCCAATGCATTATCCACGACACCTCTCATACAAATTTAAATTTGCCAAGTCCTAGGCATATTTTTTTTGATCTCCACAATAACTGTATGGTTATTCTCATCTTACAGATGAGGAAACTGAATTTAAACAACATCTTAAACAACTTGTCTAAGTTCACAGAAACAGAGCTGGAAAGGAACATAGAACCCACTCCTCTTGACTCCAAACCCAATGTTTTGGATTTGTTGTTTTTTTTTTTTTTTCCCACCACTCAGTGTTGCTTCCCAGATCTTCTCTGACCACATGTTCCTTACATTTGGATCAGCCCACTCACAAGCGACTTTCAGATTGCCACATGGCTCAATCAACCAATGCCAGTTGCTTGCTGGGACAAAGAACAAACATTTGCTGGAGGTCAGAATGAATCTCAGAGAGTATAATGTTCTCCTTCAAGTAAGAGACTTCCCATGTCTTCAGTGGTGCTTACTTGGAGCCTTGAATCATTCAAATACAAAGTCTATAGAAACAGTATGGCAGAACCTTGGTGTATGTTTTAACTTCAAAGCTGAGATACCCAGATTGAAAGTTATGGAAGATTATGACCCTGAGGCTGGCTAGAAACAGGTCCCCTTCATCACAAGACAGGACATGGCTGAGTGTAATCCATTCATGTGCCAAAAGCTTTTATGTATCGGTCACTGAGCTCTGATTCCTAAGATCACTTGATATGGGAATGATGGTATACATCAGTACTTGGCTGGGGCAGTGTGTAATAGTGGACAGAGCATGAGACTTGGGGTTAGGAGTCAAGAAGACCTGGGTTCTTGATGGTGGCACTCTATTCTTAGGCAAGTCATTGAGGCTCTTTGAGCCTTAGTTTCCTCATTTGTAAAATGAAAGGATTGCACTACATGGTTAGCCCTAAGTCTTTGATCCTCTCATCCCATGAATCTAGTCCTCCTAGAATAATAGTGTCTCAGTATTGAACTTCATCTTATGACCCCACAACTTTGACTTACATGGGTTCAAATTCCATTCCCAAGCCTCAATGTCCTCCAACTTGAGAAAAATATATGAGAATGTTTTCTGAAGTTGTTGTGATTTACTGAACATCCAACACCAGGGAGGCTGAATGCAACAGAAGAAAGATAGATATTGACTCCTTCATCATGGTATATGTGCTTATGTAGCACTGGGAAGCCTTTGATGGATTATTTAAAGTATCAAGAGTGTTTTGCTTGTGGGGCAAGCACGTATTAAGCTCTTATGCTGTCCTAGGTACTTTGCTTCAGATCAGGGTTCTAAACATTTTTTGAGTCATGTATCATGATCTCATGGGGCAAGTCACTTCTTTTTACTTCCGTTTCCTCAACTGTAAAATGGGATGATAATAATAATAATAATAATAATAATAATAATAATACCTATTCTTTATGTCATTATGAGGATCAAATGAGATAATATTTGTAAAAAGCATTTATCACAGTGCCTGGAACATATCAGGTGCTAAAGAAGTACTGATTCTTTTCCCTTATTTCCCCTCGTGGACTTTTTTGATAGTCTGAAGAAACCCATGGACCCCTTCTCAGAAAAATGTAAAATAAAATAGATGAGATTTCTGAGGAAATCAATTATATTGAAATACAATTATTGAAATGGTGGGAATCTTTTTTCTTTAATTCACTGACCTCTTGGAATCTATCTACAAACCCCAAGGGGTCTAGGGGCCACAAATTAAGAATTCTTGCTCTATCTGCTGGGGATACCAAGACAAAACTGAAATAATCCCTGCCCTCAAGTAGTTTCCATTCTACTAGAAGATATATACGACATTCACAGATAAATACATACAGTTTATCATGAAAAATTAAACTGCACTAAGATTTGAGTGTATATATAGGCAGCTAGATAGCTCAATGGATAGAACACAAGACCTAGAGTCAAGAAGACCCGAGTTCAAATCCAGCCTCATTCATTTACTAGCTCTGTGACTTAACTTCTGAGTTTACTAGGGTCACAATCCTGGCCAAATCACTCAAGCTCTGTTTTCCTTAATCCACTGCAGAAGAAAATGGCAAAGCACTCCCTATCTTTGCCAAGACAACCCCATGGACATTACTGGCATGACATGGTCCATGGGGTCATGGAAAGTCAGACATGACTGAACAAGTATATAAGCATATATATATAGGCACATATATGTACACATATTTACTTACACACAGACAGATATGCTCACAAGACTGAAATACAGAGTGATTAGGGACAAGGCAGTAACAACAGGGGGAATCAGGAAAGGCCTCTTAAAGAAGAAGCCCAGCTTAGAAGGGTTGACTGATTGAGAGTCATTATTTGTAAGAGCAGCTGCACCATGTTTGTTTATTTCCATTTTAGCACCAATGAATAAATAACATTTTGTACTACTCCAGGTTCAGAATATCAATAAGTCAATACTTCAAGATTGGGTTATTTTGCACAAGAACAGTTTCCAGATAAAACAACAACAACAAAAAGAAATTTACAGTTTTCTTATGAAATGCTTACACTTTTTAAAAATTTAACATCTTAGCAAAATGTCCAAAACAATTTTCATCAAAACCTGGATTGTTGGAATCTTCAAAATTAGACCTCCTCACTCCAGGCAGCTAGGAGCCAAAGTGGGACTTAGAGTGAGGTAGACCTGAGTTCAGATATCAGCTGTATAACCCTGAGCAAGTCACTTAACCTCTCTCTGCCTCCATTTCCTCATCTGTAAAATGGGGCTGATAATACCTACCCTTTATGGTTATGAGGATCAGAGACCCTTCATACACACACAAACATATATATATATGTATGTATGTACATATATGTATATATACATGCATATGTATGTATATATACATACATATGTATGTATATATGTATATATACATATGTATGTATGTGTGTATATATGTATATATACATATATATACACACATACATACATTTATACACATTGAGCACTTTGTGAATCATAATATGCTATACAAATGGTAGCTATTATTAAGACTAAACCAGCAAAGTATATGTGTCTAGCTCTATGGAGCCATTCAGTGACAGGTTCCCAACCCCAAACTGAATTTATAAGCATCCTGACTGTTGTAGCTTATGGGAAAATCCCTGCTTCCTGATGATATAATGATCTGTTATCAGTCACAGGAAAATGCCAGTGTCCATGTCAGTTACCTTGAATTGTGGTTAAAAATTAAACTGGCCTTAGCAATGAATTGGAACATAGATGGGAGCCAGATCTAATGTTATGTTGGTCACAACAGTTCAGTATTTTTGGTGGAAGCAAAGTTCCATGAATGGGTGGAAGTCATTTGTATGTGAATTAGGAACCTGTGATTTAAAAATACAAACAAAAACATATTCCTTCATGATCCTGTGGAATTCCTGGTATGGGGAAGCCCTCTAGATTGTGGGCACTTGTCTGAGACCCATAAAAGTGAAGAAGACATTTCACCTCTCTCAGCTTGGTTTTCTCCCCTGTAAAACGAAGACATTGCATGAGATGCCCCTAAGGATCCTCCTGGCTCAAAATCTAAGGTCTGGTGACTCTAAAATAAGATAAATTATAACAAAAAAGTCCTGATTGCAGACAATCTTGGTCCTTCAAATTGTTTCTCCTCGCCCATCCCTTCACTCTTTATGGTTCCATTGAATATTGACCATTTTCTCTGAGAGGCTATTTCTGTATTTATTTAGATTGAGAAATGAACAGATTTCTTTTTAACTTTCTATTTTATCCTGTACTCAAATTATATGGTGAGAGATTTAATTTTTCCATTAAAACATAGTATCAATATTCCATCAACATTATGAGATCATAGACTCATGTCCAAAATAGAGTCTCTTGTGCCATAGCACCATAGATTTAGAGTGAAAAGGACATTAGGGACCATCTAGTCCAACCCCTTCATTTTACAGATGAGGAAGCTGTCTCAAAGAAGCTGTCACTTGCCCAGAGTCACACCTGAATTCAAAAAGCAAAGGTTACTTCAGTGAAGGGCAACAACCCTAGCAAGAGTAGAGGCGATTCCTAATTTTAACTTCCAAGTCTTAAATATTGTTCTCTTTAAGGAGCAAAGCTGATCAGTAATTAATTCTGTAGTGTCTACTTTATTAAAACCAAGATTCACCAACAATTTGGTATATCCCAATAGGTGGGTTTGGTATGTACCAATGATGTTCATAGCCAGAGAATCTGGGTTCAAATCCCAAGATATGCTCTTATTTCTGACCTTGGGACTTAGACTTGGACTATCAACCCATAAGCAAATACTTAAGTGACAGCAATGTACTAAGTGCTAGAAATACAAAGACAAAAAAGAAATTGTCCTTTTCCTCAAATAGCTTATAGGGAAGACAACATTTATAAAGAAACGAGGGGATCATGTAGAAAGTGAAACTCGAGTAGAAATTTGAAGATGAGTAGAGATACATCAAGGAGAAAGGGGCAGGGAAAAAGTGCCCTCTGAGCACAGAGATGGAAAATAGGAGACGGTGAGGCCAACTGGAAAGTCATTTTGCTTTTCTAGCCCTCAGTTTCTTCTCCTGTAAAATGTGGGCTGTTAGATTTGATGATCTCTTAATAATTCTCCCAGTTCAAAATCTATAATAATCTGACCCACAAATAGAAGTGCTTAAGAATTTAGACCAGAGGAATTTTTTCTGGAAATGATATAGCTCAAAACCCAGGAACAAGAGTCAAGAGATGTGGGTTCAAATCTTTGCCTCTGATATAACCAGCAAATTGGTCAAGTTATTTAATATCTCTGGCCCAAATTCCTTCACTGTAAAATAAGGGAGGTTGGACTACATCCTCTCTAAGAGCCCTGATGGCTTGAGCCTACCATCTGACATTTAATAATCCAATGGATCTATGATCTCATCAAAGTACATATTTCTTCCAAAAATACAGATCGTAGCCTACCCACATTTGCCCATCATCACCAACTCTTGTCCATCTCCTTCCATAAGTCTATTTAGGGGACCTTGTCAATGTACTAGTAATCTTTTTCAAGCCCTCTTCACATTTCATGAATATCATTGGTGCATGTGGATGGGCTCTCCAGTAGTGGCCCCTGCTTTTGCTAGGTGATCTAGCCACCATATTTTTGACCCATACATAATAGAGCTAGAAACAGTGTTGCATAGTATATAGATAGCTGACCTTGGAGTCAAGGAGACCCTGTTACTAGTCCTATCTCTGCCACATACCAACTGTGTGACCCTGGTCAAGTCATTTAACCTCTTGCTGTCCCCAGACAATACTCTAACTCTCTAAGTTGCAGCGAATGTATTGTTCTGCATTGGTACATAGAGTTTTCTTACTGGGAGCTTCTTACACTGATGAAATCACAAATTTGATCCCAAACAAATGCCAAGGCTATAATAGATCGATACCCTATGCCTGGTTATTTCTCCTACGTTAGGTAGACCCCCTGTGATATGATACAGTGGAAAGAGCCCTGGCTCTGGCATCAGAGAGCCTGGGTTCAAGTCCCACTTTTGATATGTAGATACATATGACTTTGGGCATGTGGCTTAAACTCTGTGCTCCAATTCTTCTTAGGCAAAATGAGAGGACTGGTCTACATGGTGTCCCAGGACCATTCCCTTTCTAAAGTTATGTTCCTATGATATGAACAGCAGTCATTCAAGATGAACAGGCACGAACAGGTTGAGATCTATATCACCAAAGAGATCAATGAGAGCACCAATTCCTTGGTGTATTATGGGAGTATCCTTTGCACCACTCATCCTAATTTTAATTACTTACAGCCTACACTCTGATTCCCTCCATGGCCTTTTGGGTAATTCCAGTTCTTTGAAGACCAATATTCTATTACTTGGAGTCATTGAATTCTTCAGAGAAAATGCATTTCTTTAAATCTTTCTAATTTCCTAGTGTAGGCTGTCAAACCAAAGCCGAAAAGTCTCCTAATTGTTTTTAATGGAGCCAGGGAAATTTAGCAGCATTTGGCCTGCCAATGACAACTTCAGCCATTTCCCCAGAAGGGGGCAGCAATACACAAGTCTTCATTGAAGGCGCTGCTTTTTAAAAAAATAAATAAACAAATGGGAAAGGATGAATGAACGTGAACTAAACTAAGACTCAGAGATCCAAATTCATCTAATCGCTTCTTTGAGGCAGGGTGCCTCTGTGGTGTTGCATCATTTCTATCATATCTAAATTATCTAGTTGAGTAGCTGAATTTCCACTTCAAGGCACAGAAGATGACCCTATGCTGGGTCAGGGGGAATCAGTTTTCCATGTGAAGATGCTGATTTAGAGTAATATAAACTCCAAAAGGCAACATGGCGTGGCAGATCCTAGAGCCACCCTCCAACCTAGCAGCCAGCTGGCATAGTGCTAGGGTTGGAGTCACAAAGCCTGAGTTTAAGGTAGGACTAGTTGTGTCCTTGGGCAAGTAAGTGGCTTACTCTTAGCCTCAGTTTTCCCATCTACACCTATCTCCTAGGGTTGTTGTGAGGATCAAATGAGTCAGAGTTCTTGGTAAATCTGGGAAGACCTTATCTCAAAACTCGTTTCAGACCCATAGTGGCTCTGTGACTTCAGGCATTTCTCAGAGCACCAGAAAGCTCTCAAATACAGAGAAGGTGCCGACCCACATTGATAGAGGGAATTTCTTCATATAAAATTTCCCTTTACCAATAAAATCTCAGATCCAATTCCTATCAGAAGTAAATTATTGAAATTTCCTCCTATGAAACAGTAAAGGGGATGAGGGAGGAGAAGGGTCAACATAGGAAAATTGACTGGAGTCAGTGAATTGACTGGTTCATGTCCCCTCTTTGAGCATCACTGCCCAGCATGACTTGGATAAATCATGTAACATCCTTAAGTCTCTTTATGTATAGAATGGGAGAGTTGGACAAGATGACCCTTATGACCTTAGCTCATAGTCATTTTGCTAAAATCAGTCAAATGAATGTTTCATTAACTGTATTCCATGTACAAGAAACTCTCCTGGGCACGTCAGAGACAGGAAGGATTGTGATGCATGGCTCCTGCCATAATTCACCTAGATACTACAGGGGAACTATGGGAAAAGATAGCTGGAGAAATAACAAGAACTGCAGGGTACCCCAAAAATCTTAGTGTGGTTTTTAGCTTTCACTGCTTTGGGGGCACTGTTTAAGCACCTGATGAGACCAGTCAGTTAGTATAAGAGAAGCTGGCGGGGTTTTAGTTACATTATGAGAGGCACAGTGGCCAGGACCACAGCAAGGCATTCTGGGTCCGACCATATTTTCAGCACTGTCCTCAGTCCTGGCTGGGCAGCACAGTTTAGGAAAGACATTGGTCAGCTGGACAGCATCCAGAGGAGGCTGGGGTGGGGGAGGGGCTCAGTGGAACACAGAGAGAGAGCTGGATGGGTCCTGAAAGGCTGGAGAGCCAGCAGGATGATGAGGAGTTTCCATGCTATGCCACGTATGGGTCATAGGAAGGAACCGAGAATGTTGAGATTGGAGAAAAGAAGCCTCAGAACAGGGGGATGTCAGAGCTGCCACCTAGCAAATGGATGACTGTCACTTGGAAAAGAAATGAAATTTGCTCTACTTTACCCAGAAGCAATGGGTATGAATACGGAAAGAACAAATGTGGATTTGGTATAAGGAAAAACTTCCTAACAGTATAATTAAAAAATGTAAGTGACTGACTCATGAGACGGTGGGTTCTGGCCCCTCTCATTGGGGGTCTTCAAATAAAAGTTGGGCGACCAATCATCAGATAAGTGGTAATGGGGGTTCCCATTCGGGTTCAGCATGGACTGGATGACCTCTGAGATCAATCAGCCAGTTAACAAGCATTTATGTGACTCTGTGCCAGGCACTGTGCCAAGTACCGTGGATACAAAGACAAAATCAATCCTGTTGCATCCATTGAAAGAGACAGCATGTATACAGATATGTACATATATAAATCTATACATAAATATATGCAAAATTAATAAAGATGGTTTTTAAGAGGAAGAGCACCTATAGCCAAAGGGGTCAGGAAAGGCTTCCTGAAAAAGGTGATACATGAACTGAGATGGAATGTGATATGTGTAGAAAAGTGAATTGTACAGAATTATTGGATCAAAGTGTGTGGAGAAGGGAGTGAGTATAAGAAGAGTATAAGAGGGTGAAGGCAGGGTAATTGGGGTTAAGTGACTAGCCCAAGGTCACATGGCTAGTGTGGCTGAGGTCAGATTTGAACTCAGGTCCTCTTGACTCGAGGGCCAGTGCTCTATTCACTGTGCCACCATAAGTATACTCTTAAGAATATAAGAGTATACTCTCATACTCAGAAGACTAGAAAGGTAGGAAAGGCACTGGTTGTGAAGGCCTTTAAATGTGATCCTTGAAACACTTGATCTTATGAAGCAAGGAGATAGAATGAAACTTCAGGAAAGTTACTTTGAAAGTTGTGTGGAAACTGGATTACAGGCTTAAGACAGAGAGATTGATTAGGAAGCTATTATAATAATTCTCACAGAGAGAGACAGAGACACAAACAGAAAGAAGGGTCATTAAGGCATCATTTTTTGTTTTGTTTTGTTTTTAATGCAAAGAAATGAACAGAAAGAAGCACAGACAAACAGGACAGCTTTGAGAGCTACAGGTTGAATTTATTATCGCTGTTGAGTCATTCTTCAGTCATATCCAACTCTTCATGACCCATTTTGGATTTTCTTCACGTGGTTTGCCATTTCCTTCTTCAGCCCATCTTACAGATAAGGAAACTGAGGCAAACAGGGTTAAGTGACTTACCCAAGGTCACAGCTAGTAAGTGTCTGAGGCCTGATTTGAACTCATGTAGATGAGTCTTCCTGACTCCAGGCCCAGCACTCTAGCCATTGTGCCTCCTAGCTATTGAATCTATTGCCTATAAAATACATGTGTATAAGCAAACCATAATAGAACCTGCAGTTTCATGTAAAATCCTTTATTTGTTTGAAAATGCCTATTTTCTATAATATTCTCTAAATTAAGAATGAAAATAAAAATTTAGCATCAGTTCCCCAGAATAACAACGTTTTGGAATAGTTGGATAGATAAGTGAATGAATAAATGAATAAAATCATTTATTAAAAGCTTTCTATGTTCAAGGCATTGGGTTAAGAGCTAGAGGTGGAAAGACAGCAAATCAGAGACAGTCCCTACCTCCAAAGAGCTTGCATTCTAACAGGAGGAGACAATAGAAGGAGAGGTAGCTAGAAAGGGTCACTTTGGCCCCCTAAGCTACAAGTATGGGATTTTAAAAGAGAACAACTAGGAAGCCCCTGAAGAGCCTCCTGGTTCTGGGCTTTGCTTTTCTGGCAAATATTAAACAAGAACCAATAGAGGGCAGCAGCCACCCATTGACCCGGAGGGAAACGGGGCCTTTTTGCTCAAGTCTAATCATTTCTCATCAACCCTGGATGTCTTGGCCCTTACGTCCTTGCAAAAGAAGAAATCACAGCAGGCTCAAGGAGGCGAATGTCTTATCCACTTAACTGTCTTGGAACGGAATCTATCCCCAATGCGCCACCTTTATCTAAAAAGAACAAAACACTCAAACAAAGCTGGAGAGCACGCTGAAATGGGCTCGAGGGGAGGTGGAGTGAGTCAGAATTCCTTTCACAGGTCAAGGCCATGTCTAATCTAATAAAGTGAAGCCAGGAGTCAGGGGCAATGACCCAACCTTAACTGAGACATTGGAAATTAGCTGGTTGTCGATTTCTAAGTTCCTAGCCTGAAGCAGGGAGAATCCTTTGCTTCTGGAATAGTCTTCTTTCAGCTCTTCCCAGGGTTTTAAAATGCTAAATATCCAATCTGGGTCTTGATGAAGTTTGATGGGCTCCTGAAGGCAATCTTGGAGACTGACAGAGACCCCTACAGCTGCCGAAAGCTCCCATCAAAGGTTGGATGGTGAATGCGCCGTGTCATGCAGATGGCGACTCGGAGGAGTGAGGGCTGCCACTTGCAGCATCGGGGATGACATCCACTGCTGAGGTCGGGGGGTGGAAGATTGCTTTAATATGACTGGCACCTACCAATTCTGTTCACATTGTTTGTGACAGAGTGTCATTCCCCCACTTGTCTGAGATAAATGAGTTTCCAAAGCACATAAACACACTCCTCAAAAAAAAGAAAGAAAGAAAAGAAAAACCTATGGATCCATGCCAAGTACTGTGAGTCTACTTGCTTGCTGCAAAATAAATCATATTTTTAAATTAGAACATAAATAAATGGGAGGCGGTGCAGGGGGAGCAGGTAATGACTAGATCGGGAGTCAAATGATTCTGGTTTAAATCCCGGTACTAACGCTTACTGTCCATGGGTCCTTGGGCAAGTCACAACTCTCTGAGCCTCTATTTCCTTATCTGTAAGGATCTGAATGACCTCTGAGGTCTCTTTAGGTTCATTATCCACTGACCCCAACCCACTGATTAGCAGCAAGCCAGCTAAGCAATTCTGCCTGTCACTGTCCCAGAAGACAAACTCCCAGCAGTTAGGGAGGTAGGAGGGAGTCTGGGGGAATGTGGTAGAAAAAAAAAAGCCTAGGAATTCATATTCCTGAGGGAATCTTGGCTTTGCTATATCAATTCAATACAATAAACATCCATTGAGAGATCTAAATAGGTGCATGAAGAATCTGCTAGGCACTGGAGATGCCAAGGAAAATGTCCTCAAGTTCAGAGACTTTGGGCAAGTCACTTAACCTCTCTCAGCCTCAGCTTGCTTGTCTAAGAAATGGGCAGATTGAATAAGATGCTAACATGCTGCTCTATCTGCTCATTCATAGATGAGTAAATTTAGGCTCAAAGAGGTTGAGTGACTAAGATATCTTCCTTTAATGTACAAAATGGGAATAATAATGTTTGTACTACCAATTCAGTGTGATTCAACTAACATGTATACAATATCTATTTAGAAGTGAGGCAGGTAACTAGAAAGGTATGTGGAAATTATGTATGTGTATATGTATTATATATATGTGTATATATGTATATATACGTATATACATATATATACATATATATACATATATACATATATATATATATATATATATGGAGGGAGAGAGAGAGACAGAGAGACAGAGATAGAAATGAATGGGAAAAAAATGTATTAAGTGCTTTCTATGTTCAAGGCATTGTGCTAAAAGCTACAGATAGAAAGACAAAAAAGTCTGCCTTCAAGGACCATACATTCTAATTGGAGGAGCTACTAGAGAGAGTGGTAGTCCAGAAGGGCCACTTTGGTCCCTAAGAAGATACAAGGATGGTGATTTTCGAAGAGAATATTCAGGAAGAGGGAAAGCTATATGACCTCAAAAGGCAACTTGTCTGAATCTGCAGTCATTTCTCTGACATTGCCTACCACATTGCCCATATCTGTGTTGGTGGATGGAGTTTCCACACTGAGAGTTCCCCATGGTGATGAAATCCCAAATCTGAACCTGTCCCCAGATGTGCCAGGCACTGGCCTAGGCAGGGAAGGACCAGATAGATACAAAATCATCTCTGCTAGGGATTCAAACTAGGAACTTTGGGAGAATCACTGAATCTTTCCAAGCTATAATTTTCTCATTTGTAAAATGAGCAGATAGATCTCTAAAGTTCCTTCCAGTTCTAAATTCTATATTTGTTTAATTTTTTAACTGGACCTATTGGTTCCATTGGTGAAGGGAGTTGCTGGAGAGAAACTTTCTCAGCCCATGAAGATAGAAACATCTTTTGTAACTTGGACTCTTTAGAGAGTTGCCTGGGACACTGAGGGGATAAATGTGTGACCAAGGGCACACAGCTGGTATGGGTCAGGGACAGAACTTGAACTCAGATCTACCTATCACCACGGTCAATATCAATGCCTTATGACTGACTGATTGTATGATCTAGAAAACAGGGAAAATAATATGTATACCGTTCAATTTATTTCAACCCAGCAAGCATTCTTTAAGCATCTATCTACTGTATGCCAGGCACTAGAGATACAAAGACAAAATGTAGCAGTCCCTGCCCTCAAGGAGTTTTCATTCTAGAGTTCATTCATTCACTCATCTATCTACCTCAAGGGTTATTATACTCAGCTACAGTAGGCTAAGTCAGCGTGAGCTATTAACATTATTGTGGCTGTTGTTTGTTACTAGTAATGATTCTTATCTGGAACACTAAAGAAAGCCGGTTTGGTAAGTTGGGTTACTTGTATTGTGGGCTGATATGAAATGGGATCTCCCAACACCAACTTGACTGTCGTCTCTGCAGGTCAGCCAGTACACATTTGCCATGTGCAGTTACCGAGAGAAAAAGGCCGAGCCTCAGGAACTTCTGCAGCTGGATGGCTACACCGTAGACTACACTGATCCCCAGCCAGGTACCCTACTTTATGGCAGGCTAGAGTTATCAATGAAATGGTTCTCCTTCCCATAAATGTAGCTCAGAATGAGTTCTGATTTTTCCTAAAAGTAATGCCCAAATTTAAAATACTCATACATGCATATATATATGTGTATAATATATACATATATATTTGTACATCTATATGCCTATATATTTGCCGGTTCAAGTCCGTGTAATGGAATACATGCATATATATACTCAGGCACAAAGCCTTGATCTGTTTGTCAGACATACACATCAAAGCTACACAACACAGGTTAGAAAACATTGAACAACAAATTCCCTACACATTCTACATTGATGGTCACTATGTTCTCAAGAAGAAAGGATTTAAAGTCAGGGAGACCGTTGATTCCCTTTGTAACTGAAAAATCCATGTAAAATGGGAGCCTTCGAGGGGGAAGTTTTATATTTGTAAGTTGTGTTTTTCTCCTACCCTCCCCCAAAATGTAATCTTTCCAAAAACCCAGTCGAAATCAGTCTTCAGCATCCTAGACTTTGGGGGCTGGGGGATCATTTCAGCATATTAATGAGCAACGAGCACCAACAGCCCTCTCCCAGAAAAGTTATTTTCTTATGCCAAATCTACATGAGGCAAGCATTTCCAACCATACTGTAGTATTTGGCCCAAAACCTTTTTTCCTCCTCCCATATTGCTCTTCCACATGCAATAAAATAAGCATAGAAGAAAGATGATCTCAAGGGAAGACTGGTTGTTAACCTGACGAGGTATGGGAGACTAGTCCTAAGGACCATGCTAGCAGAGAAACTGATTTTCCTCGTGTTCAAGCCCATCTTAAGAGTCGGTGACCCACCTTGCCTTGCTCTCCAATGGGTAATTCTACACACTGCCACTACACAAAGACAAGACTGGCTTCATTAGGCATTAATTAAATGCTTTAGTCGGGAGCCTCCTGTTCTTACAAGTGTGCCTCCTGGCATTTTCACAAAATGATTCGTTAAATTGGCCCTCACATTGGCAGGTGCAAGTTTGTTTTCCTCCCCAACATTGGCTTACCCTCAGATAAAAATGGGCCCAGCCTTTCTTGTTGCTACCCTGTGAGAGCCATGTAAAACTCATGGGGAAAATGAGTCAAAAAGTGGACCATGCAAAGTCAACATCAAAAGGCAAAACATGACTTTGTTCTGAAAGTCAAACCCAAATCCCTTTGTTCTTTTCTAGATAGAGTCCTTAAAAAAAAACAAAAAAAAAACCCAACCTATATGCTGGTCATGCTGGTGGGTACTCTCTGTTATGACAGAAATGCCACTTTCCATAAGAAAAAAAAAAAGTTTAGTTGTGTCTAGCAATGAAAGTATTAGTAACAATATTAACAAAATATTAAATATAATATTCATTTAAAGAGCAATGCTGATTTTATTGCATTATCACCCCTGCCATTGTTACTATCACCCCCACCATTGCTACCTCCTAAAGAAAGCAGGAGCAGATTCTTGAGCCTCTTTCTCAAAGACTCAGAATAGAGCAGGTCATTCCTTTGTCAATGGACAAAATGGACTTTCTTATTTTGGCAGTTTGCAGCCTCATTTGTTATGGAAATCTCAATAACCTTTGAAAGTGGGAAAAAATGAAAATCATTGCCAGAATCAACCCTTTTTGTTACCAATGAAAGCATTAACAAGCATTTATTGACTATTATGTATCAGGCATTGTGCTAAGCACTGAGGATACAAAGAAAGGCAAAAATCCTCAAGAAGCTTTCTTTTGAAGGAGATAGTAAGTATATAAGTAGAGACTCAGGAAGGTAACCTTAGAGAAGAAAGTTGTAGCAGCTGGAGAGACTGGGAAAGACTTAAAGAAAACAAGGAGGTCCATATATTTTCACTTCTCACAGGCAGGTCTGACTATTACCATAGAGTCTTCAGGCATGTGCCCAGGTACCTACAGGAAGTGAGTTATAAATGGCAGAAGGAAATTAATATAAGTACTTGCTTGATCCTTCTCCCTTTTGGATGACATTATATCCAAAAGTCCACTGCCACAACGTATAGGTTTCAAAGACCTCCCATGAGACACTACTCAAAATAGTCTACCAGCTATTGTTCTTGGAGCCTCCTGGAACATCCACCCTGGGCCTTCTCACCCATGAGCATCACTCCACCATGTCATCCCTCTTCTCCCATTTGTGAATTCCTCCAGGTACCACCATTTTGGGGAAGGTCCCAAGCTGGCCAATCTTCATTCACATCCTAGCTGTGCTTCTGACTTTCAGATTTCAGCACCATGCTTCCCAAACCCTTTTCAGTTTCATTTTGTATTCTGTCTTTCCCATTAGAATATAAGCTCCTTGAGGGTAAGGACTAACGTTCTTTCTGCTTTTCTTCTCTCCAGCACTTAGCACAATGCACATAGTAAATCCTAATTAGTGCTCATTGCCTTGCTGTGTACCAACCCAGGAGCTGCCTGCTACTCAAGGGACCTACCCATATCTAAATAAGGAATTACAAATTAAATGCCATTTAACTTCATATTCATCTGCCCCCCAAAACATTTTTCTGATGCTGGAGTGATGCACTATAGTTGGTGAAACTCAAAAATAAATGGGTAGACTTAATTCCTGATCCCTAGGAACTCCAGGTTTAAGGTAGCTGACATTGACACAGATCCATCTATACGAGGACATACAACCAGCAGGGTGAGCATATTGCACCAATGGTTGGGAAGAGTGTCAGTGGCAAGACCATTTCCCAGTGTGCTATTTGTGATGATGAGGCTCGGAAGAGACCAAATCTCATCCAGGTATCGTCTGATCTCATTCCAGGTTTGGAAGGGGGCCGAGCCTTCTTCAATGCTGTTAAAGAAGGAGACACGGTGATTTTTGCCAGCGATGATGAACAAGATCGGATCCTGTGGGTCCAAGCCATGTACCGGGCCACTGGCCAGTCCCACAAGCCCGTCCCCCCAACTCAAGTTCAAAAGCTAAATGCCAAGGGAGGAAATGTACCTCAGCTAGATGCACCAATCTCTCAATTTTGTAAGTAACTAAGTTGTCTAAGGATGTAGCTCTCTAATCCATGATTTGCCCTATGAAGTCAAAGCAATCTCCAAAGACCAGGTTAAATTAGCTTCTTAAAACATCATTTTATGGGTTCTAAAGTGTTTTAAAACAAAAATTCATCAGGCATGTTTGCTGAAAACATGAGTTGGGAAAGCCTGGGAAAAGTTGGGATGGAATGATTGATGAATGGGATTTTAAAATGCAATACTTGATGTATTTTTTTTCAAAGACTGAACTACATGGAACATTTATGTCAGTTTTAAGGGTAAAGTGAGACAAAGACAGAGTCAGAGAGGTGAAAGGTAGGATGGTAATTCATAGCCAGCCATTCATTTGTCTTTCTTTGATCGTCTCAAATAAAGTGTGTGATTTCTTTCTGTGCTTTATTCCTTCCTATTAATGTTCCTTTATAAATAGGGCTTCATTTGAAACCAATTAAAAATCTGCCATTAAGAATAACTTAAAAATAAAATAAGACATTATCACATGCAGTGAAAAAAGCATTTGTGCCTTACATTCCCATCCTGGGTTAGGCAATAAATAAACCCAGATTCAAAATTACAATAGTCTCCTTAAACAACCCTAGTTAGTGCTCCAGCATCCTGTCCTCCTTTTTCCTCTGGCTGTTTCTGCCATTCAACCCTTGCCAGTGTCTTGTTAATAGAGAGCTACTTAGGTAGACTGATATGTAATATAATTATATAATATAATTAGTGGTCTAAAATTCAGGGAGACTGGGAAACTGAATTTGACTCTGCCATTTACATAGCTGTGTGGGCTTGGGCTAATTTCCCTTGTCTAGACTTGGGTTTATCCATCTTTAACACCACAGGACCATAGAATAAACAGTTTAGAGCTGGAAGGGGCCTTAGTCCAACTCGCTACTTTTACAGGTAAGGAGAATGAGACCCAGAGAAGGAGCTGTATAAAGTAATAGTAAGAGTTCACATCTATAGAGCATTTTAGGTTACACGAAGCAGAAGAAAGTAGCTGAAAACTCAATGGCTTTGGAGATACAAATACAGGTTCAAATCCTGCCTCTGCCATTTACTGCCTGCTTAACCTTGGGCAGGTTATTTCTCCTCTCTGGGCCTCAGCTTCCCCATCTGTAAAATTAGAGGATTAGACTACATGATCTCTGAGGTCCTTTCCAGCTCTAAAGTCATAATGCCACAAACCCTGTAAGAAACCCAGATACTCTGACCATAAAGCTATTCTCCTTTTCATTGCCCCAAGGATTTCCTCTAAGGAAAGTCTTTCTTCTAGCATCCCTTGACTTTCTTTTTGGCAACTTTCTACTTCTAGGTGGAGGGTCAGACAAAGTAATTATTCACTGCAAATTTTTTTTGTTGGGTTTTTTTTCCCCAAACCTGAAAATTTAATTGGTTTAAGAAACTTGCAGTGAGGAAACTCCTTCTACCAATGCAGCTGCAAATTTTGGTCTTCAAGAATTGTTCAAGACACTGAGAGATTCCAGGGTCACACAACCCATATTTGTCAGAGGGGGAACCTGAACTCAGGTCTTCTTGACTCTGAGGCTGACCCTCTCCCCACTGTCAGGCTACCTTAATCTGAGGAGGAGGAGGAAAATGAGGACAAAGAGGAGGAGAAGGATGATCACTGCAAACAAAATGGGAACATAAAACATAAAATAAGCAATTACTTTTTACTATAAACTCAATACATTGCCTAGTTGTGTACTTTCTTCTCACTCAGAATATAAAAGATCAATTAGAGTGAAACAGAATTTCAAAATGTATGGCATACCCAAAAATTGTATAGGACAGAGAGCTAGGAGACTCATTTCTTTTTCTTATAGGAGTCACTTTCCCTCTTGAGGCCTCAGTATTCTCATCTGGCAAAAGACAGAGATGGAGCAATGTAAGATCTCTTTCTAGGTGTAAAATGATATTGTGTTGCTCAGTTGTTTCAGTCATGTCTGTATCTTTGTGATCGCATTTGGGGTTTTCCTGGCAAAAATAATGGAGTGGTTTGCTATTTCCTTCTCCAGTGAATTTTACAGATGAGGAAACTGAGGCAAATAGAGTGAAGTGACTTGCCCAGAGTCACATAGCTAGTATCTAAGGCCAGATTTGAATTCAGGAAGATGAATCCAGGCCCGACTCTCTATCCATTGAGTCACCTAACTGCCCCTAAAATTATATAATATTCCTCAAAAATGTATCATCTTAGACACAAATGACAAAGTCTGATAATAATTTTAATAATATGTAGTTAAGAATGTTGTAATAGTAATTCTTTTTGGGAACAAAGGGAAGATGGCCTTTCTACTTGAAAATTCAGTGATTCTTTGATGTTACATATGTATGGCACTTGATTTACAAAATCCTTAATATGCATTTATCTTCTTATCTTCACAGAAACTCAGGGAGGTGGATGGGGCAGATATCATTTACCTGTCATACAGACGACTTAACCCCGAGTGATAGACATGTCCTTGCCCAAAGTTACATAGCTCATAATCAGGGAATCTGGAATAAAAACTTAAGTCTTCTGATCCCTTATCCAATGTTATTTCTCCCATATTAGAAAGTATGAGTAGGAAAGCAGCCTATCAGAGACAGAATAAGGTAGTGAGTGCATAGAGTCCCAGACTTGGGGTCAGGAAGACTTGTCTTCAAATCACACCTCAGGTGCTTACTAGCTTTGTGACCATGGGCAAGTCACTGCTCTTCTCTGGCCCACCTATAAAATTAGGGAGTTAGACTCAGCGTCCTCTCAAGTCCTTCCCAGCTTCAATCAATGATCCTATGATACTTCATTCAAATCAGGTCTTGCAACCTGCCCAGGTTAGTATGAGGTCTTTGAACACATACATTTGAGTTCCTTGTCCAGCAAAACAGCCTCAGTCAGTTCTCCTTATTCAAGCACTGAGCATTTGTGATGAGGGAGTTGAGGAGGAAGAGAATGAGGGATGCAGTCTGGACTTGGTGAAGCAAGATTCAATCCCAACATATCCTGGACAGCTTATAACTCAGAAAGTCTCTTACACAGCAGTCATCTGATAAAGTAGGGTTGAGTGGAATGACTTCTTTAATTTTTTTTTTGCTTTTTGGAGGGCAATTGGGGTTAAATGACTTGCCCAAGGTCACATGGCTAGTTTGTGTGTGTGTGTGTGTTAAGTGTCTGAGGCCAGATTTGAACTCAGGTCCTCCTGACTCCAGGGCCGGTGCTCTGTTCACTGTGCCACCTAGCCACCCCTGGAATGACTTCTTTATAACTGATATGTAAGAACATATCACTTGAGCTGTCTTGTTTTAGGCTCAGTCAATTAATCAAGGAGTTATTTACCAAGAACTGTGCTTAGCACTATGAAAATGGCACAGAAAAAAAAAATTTCAGGCCATCTCCCTCAAAAAGCTTAAGATAATAATTCACACTTTTAAAATACCTCAACATTTACAATGTATCTAGCATGATTATCATTCCTATTTTACAGGTAAGATAACCAAGGCTCAGAAACCTACCCAGGGTCAAGATTTAAATTAATAAATTTCCAGGGAGCTTTCCATTATTCCATGTGCCTCTTAGCTACTAATGCACATAATACAACTAGATAATAATTGTTTAACTGGGTCATTATGACTGTAAAACTTGAGTTCAAATACAGTCTCAAATAATTATTAGCTAGGTAGCCCTGGGCAGATCACTTAACTTCTGCCTGCCTGAGCTTCCTCATCTCTAAAATGAGTTTAGCACCTATCTCCCAGAATAGTTGTGAGAATCAAATGAGATAAAAATAGAAAGCACTTTGAAAACTTTAAAAGACTATATAAATATTAGCTATTATTATTGTATTCTTGTTATATTGTAAGGGAGTTCAGAAAAGAGATCTATGTAAGTCTGAATTGAACTTGATAAATGCAAAATATTACACATGGGTTCAAAAACTCACTTCCTAAATATAAGGAAGGTGTAAGAGGGAGTGTAGCTAGACAAAAGGTCATCTTTTAAAAAAATCTAGCTTTAGCAGGCTGCAACATCAATATATGTCAGCATTATGACATGGCAGCCAAGAAGGCTGCTGCTGCCATCTTAAGTTGCATTGAGAAACCATAAGTTCCAGGAATGAAAACGGGGTGGTCACACTGTATTCTGCCCTGAGCAAACATTCTGGTACATGAGGTTCCATTATGGCCACCACATTTTAAGAAGGACATGATTGAGCCAGTGAAGGGCAACCAAGATGATGACGGACCTCAAAATCATGACATATGGGCACCAGCTGAAGGAAATAAAGGTATTATTCTGGAGATTAGAAGTCTCAGTGGAGGGCATGATAACTGTCTTCAAGTTTCTGAAGGATCATTGTATTGAAGAAAGAGTAGAGTGTTCTGCTTAGTACTGGAGGGAAGAATGAGAAGAAAAGAGAAAAAGTTGCAAAGAGGGAACATTAGTCTTGCTTTAAGAAAAGATGTCTAATTATTAGAACTATTCACCAGTAGAGAGAGGAGTGCCTCGGGAGCTAGTAGATCCCTCTTATTGGAGGTCTTCAAGTAACGTTTCTGGGTCACTTGCCATGTACTTTGTGGAGGGGTTTTCCTACTCTTGTTTAGGAATGGATGGCCCCTGAGGCCCCTTCCAACTTTGGGATTCTTTAGTATTCTGGAGGATATTCAGTGGTTTGACTCAGAAAAGGCTTCATGGAGAAAATGACCTTGGAACTGGACTGCAGGAAATTCACATTGGCTTTGATAAATTTCACACACTCTTGCTTCCCTACTTACTAAATTGCACAATTTCTATTCATAGTTAAATTATAAATGATTTATTATCATTCTGTGATCCTGCCCTAGCAAAATAACATAGTTCAGTTGAATTCTGAAGGTTTTCGTAGGGTTCCTATACATTATTTCAATGGGATTCTATTCATATGTATTTACATAGTATATTCAAATAAAACAGTTTCTTTCCATTTTGTACACCTGATCTCCTTTCCTCCAGGCACAATCTTATGTAAATCATATCAGACAAATGGACATTTTCATATCCCAAAGAAGATGGTCCAGAGAAGGCTCATGAAATCAGTCAGCCAGACATGGGGGTAGGGAAAAAGAAGAGTGATCATGAAGAAGCAATGTTAAACGTGTCAGATTTTTAAAAATGTTTTGAATGGTTTTACTGAATTTTTCCTCTTCCTTTTTTTATTTTTCTGGTTTTTTTAAACAGGCTTTTTTTTAAAAATAAAGGATGACTCTCCAAAAGGGGGAAGAAAATAAGTGATATATAAACAAAAAATGTCAATAAGATCTACTTTAAAATAGGAAGTCAATAATAAATATTGAACAAAGAAAGGCTATTTCTTTCCCTACACATTTTAACAAATGAAAGGTGAAAATGAAATTATTTCAAAGATGAACAAGCTGAAGTCTAGGTGACTTGGACAAGGTCACAGAAGTAACAAGAAATAGAATCAGTATTTGAACCCAGGTCCTTTGACCCCAAATCCTATGTTCATTTTTGTATGCCATGCCGCTTTCCATTCTTAGCTGGCCTTGTCTATTTCAGCTTAATTCAATTCAATTAAATAAGAATTTATTAATCCTCTGCTATGGATAAGGCATTGTGCTAGGTGGTGGAGATACAGAGACAGACTAGAAAATTAACCCTATCAGACAACATTTACATCAAGAAGGCAATGCCAGATCATGGGAGGAGAGGAAGAAGGTTGACAAGCCTAGGGGTCAGGGAGTGCTTCCTTTAGGCTTATTGCAATAGTTCAAGTAAGAAATGATGATGTTCTGAACTAGAGTAGAAGCCTACTATGAATGGACATAAGAGGACATTTTGAGAGATGTTGTGTAAGAACCAACAAAATTTGACAAGACTTGGCCATGGAAAGGGTGGAGGAAGGAGGAAGAGGGAATTGTGGAAGATAACTCTGAGGTTGTGGATCTGGACAATATGGCTGATGTGAGCAGTCCCTCCATCAGGTCACAAACTCCCTACAATATGTTAGGTGATCTTCAAGAGCTGCTGTAGTCAAAAATCTGTCTCCTTGTATCTAACCTGCTGATAAGATTCTTGGAATTTAGTTGTCTACACTGAAACTCAGTCTGTCCTAAGGTCCAGATACAAAGCCACTGCAATTGGCACACTGCAATCATGTCATTGGGGTAGGAATTCTAGTAGAGGTCAGTGTAGAGAGTGGCTTAGAAATCCATCAGAATGGACCTTGTCACTAGACTGCCATTAAGCCTGTCGATGACTCTAATTTCTCAAATCCTTTTATGACAGTCAAAGAAAGGGGGAACAAATGTAGCAAATCTCAGTATGTCATTCCCCGTGATAGATGTGGACCATATTAGAAATGCAACAAGTTAAATCAATGCATAAACATTTATTAAATACCTACTATATGCCAGTGTGCTAAGTGCTGCTAAAGGAAAGTCATTTCACCCATTTAGGGGGGAATAAATCTTGTTATTCCAAAATAGCTCTTGAGAAGTCTGCATATACTAGTATGACCAGGACTGGCTGCTGGATTTCTGGCCTTGTTTGTAAAATACAAGTTAACTAGTGAAGGTGCAAGTTCCCAGGATCCTTCTGACATGGTCATTTTCTCCATGTTGCTTGTATGGCCTTTAAGAGAGTTGAAATACACCTGGGACATTGCCATTTGGGTGAATGCTTCCAGATTGTCTGAATTGGACTCTTTGCATGGAGCAGTGGAAAGTAGGCTGGGCTTTCAGACCTGGGTACCCTCCCAGCATTTGTCACTTGCAGGCTGGGTGACCTTGAGTAGGCTAACACAAACAGGAATTAGTAAGGCACCTGCTCTGTGAAAATCACCCTGCTAAGATCTGAAAATACAGAGATGAACAATGACAGTCCCTACCCTCAGGGAGAGGGTCTTCTGGCACCCAGTGACTTCATTCCTCAGGGCCCCATCTTCCAGAGCAATGATAGGGTTAAACTAGGTCATCGATCAACTTAGAGTTAGGAAGGACCTTAGAGTCTCAATTTTGCCCTCATTTTGCAGGTGAAGAAAAAGGCACATAGAGTCTAACTCACTCAGGATCTAACTAACTCACTCAGGATCCTGTGGCTGCAGTAGTAAGTGTCTGAGGGACTATTTGAATTCAGATCTCCTGATTCCAAATGTAGGGTCCTAGCCACTCTATCTTGCTATCTCCTTTTCTAATATTCTATGATTCTCTTTGTGATTCCTAGCAGACTAGTTAATGTACCCATTATCTTTTTTGGGTCATTAATTCTGGAAGAGAAGGTACTCCGAATGTGTAATTTCATCAATGTTCAGTGGAAATTTTCTCTACTGATAAAGATAATTAACTTTCTATAACTTAGTGTCTGAGCATTGCCTCCAAGACACTCAGTGGTCATGTGATTTGTCAAAGGCAATATAGTTCTACGGAAAGATCACAGAATTTGTACTTAAGAAACTGGGTTCAAATTATGCTTCTGTCATTTCCTGTCTATGTGGGCAAATCACGTGATCTCTCTCAGTCTGTTTTCTCCTCTGTAAAATGAAGGTGTTCAATTAGATGACCTAGGGGTAGCTAGGTGGCACAGTAAATAGAGCACTGGCCCTGGAGTCAGGAGGACCTGAGTTCAAATCCAGCCCCAGACACTTAAAAATTATTAGCCGTGTGACCTTGGGCAAGTCATTTAACCCCTATTGTCTTGCCTTACCCCTTCCAAAACACACACACAAAAAAAGAGAAGGATGGTGTGGAGGGGAGGTAAGGGTGAATTGAAAAACTGGCTATGCCAAGCTATAGGCTGCCATGAAAGGCTTATCCTCTTGTAGAGTGTCCTAACTAATGGAGAATGAGGGGACCTTGGGAATTCCTGGATCTGAGCCATGTATAATAAACCAGTTAAACAGGATGTTACAGTGAAAAGAGGTCTGGATTTGTCACCCAAAGGCTCTTGGTTTGAATCCCACCTTTACCACACACCTCTTAACTTCTCTGGGCCTCAGCTTCAAATTAAAAGAAAACAAGTTGGTTTTCCATTTATTGGACCATGTTCTACCCATCAGGACCGGGGCAAGTGGTATTCATTCCTAGAGCACAGTTCTCCCACATCACTCTCCCGCTCCATGAGTTCCAGTGCTTCCTTTTGCCTCTCAAATCTGGTGCATGTTCCTACTTGCCATTCCACACATCCTTCTGCATCCCATACTCTAGGGTCAAGGCCTTCTTACAGTTTCTTACACATGAAGCTCCATCTCCTGCCTTCAGGCCTTTACAAACAGTCCCTCACAGCTCAAAAGCCATCCCTCTTCACCAGCTACCCTCATCCAAGCCCATCTTCCTTCCAGGCAAGTTTCAGGGGCCATCCTCTACATAGAGCCTTTCCTGATCTCCCACTTGCCAGCCTCCCAAATTAACTTTTATAGACTTTCTGTATGTTTTCTTTTAACTTAACATGTGTACAGATTGTGGCCCCATTGCAATATAAGCTCCTTGAGGGTGAAGGACCTTCATTTCTGTCTGTACCCTCAGTGCCAAGTACAAAGTAGGTGCTTGATCAATGTTGATGTATTGAAGTAGACGGCTATTGACACATAAGTGTCTCCACTAAACATAGCACACTGATAAATCAGTCAATCAGCAAGGATTTATTAATTGGCCAACAGGTTACAATAACCCTACATGGTTCTTGCCCTCAAGGTGCTCCCGTTTTAAAGGGGAAAGAGAAACATGCACACTAAATTCCAGCTGTCTACCCAGCAGGTGGGAGGCACTCTGAAATTTTAGCCAAGTCTTAAAAGGAAGGCATGAAAGCCTAGAGGCAACATAGAGAACTTTCCAGGTATGGGGGACAGCAAATGGAAATACATGGAAGTAGGAGATGAATGATTGTGTTTGACAAACTACAAGTAGACCAGTCTTGTGAGAACATAGAGTGTGTAGAGCTGAATAAAGTACAACAAGACGGGAAATGAAAGGTAGGAAGGGATCAAGTCATGCAAAGCTTTAAAATCTGAACAGAGAATTTTCTATTTGATCCTGAAGTTAAGAGAGGGCCATTGAAGCCTATTGAGCCAGGGGATGATATTGCCAGAAGGATTTTCTTGGCAAAGATATTGGAGCAGTTTGTCATTTCCTTCTCCAGCTCATTTGACAGATGAAGAAACTGAGGCAAACAGAGTAAAGTGACTTGTCCAGGGTCATACAGCTCATAAGTGTCTGAGGCCAGATTTGAACTTAGGAAGATGAGTCTTCCTGACTCCAGGTCCAGCACTCTAGCCACTGTGCTATCTAGCTACCCCCTACCCTTTAGAAAAATCACCCTCGCTGTTGAATAGAGGTTAGATTAGAATGGAAAGACATAAAAGTCAGAACAGGAGTTAGAAGAATATTGCAATAGTTCAAACAAGAGGCAATAAAGGTCTGAACTAGGATTTTGGTTGTGGAAGCAGAAAGAAGGTATCGTACATTGGAAAGATTTTGTGTAGGTAGGAACTCTAAGATAAACTGCAGTATCAGGTTGGCTATATGAAGTGAATAAGAAGTTGAGGATTAGCTAAGGATGTGAGCCTGGGTGCCTGGGAGGATGGTAGTACCCTCAACAGTAAGAAAGAAGTTCAGAAAAAGGGAGGGTTAATGGAGAAGGGTAGATAGATAAGAAACTCTGTATTACCGATGTTGAGTTTGAGATACCTCTAAGATATCCAATTTGAAATGTTGAAAAATCAGTTGATGATATGGGACTGGCTTCAGCAGAGAGTCAGGCTGGATATAGAGATCTGGGAATCATACTCATGGAGATGATCCCTGAAAATATGGGAACTGGCAAAATGATCAAGTGAGACATGATGGAGAGAGAGGGGAAAAAAAGGCCCAGGAAGAGCATTGGGAGACCCCCACAGTTAGTGGCTGAGATGTGGATGAAGCCACTGAGAAGGAGTGGTCAGACAGAACTGTTCCCTAAGATCAATTCAGGGGGGGAAAGGAGGGAAAAGCAGGAAAGGACCTAAACATCTGATTGCCTCCATATGAAGAATTCCTGGAATGCAAACTCCCTAGGCCAAAACATAGGGCCCATGATGGGACTGAGATCTGGGAAGGATCTCAGTAGCCCTACAGTCCAGAGGTGTCAAACCTGCAGCTGTCAGATGCCTCTGGTGCACCTTCCCAGAGCCAACCAAACCAGATTAAAATGTAGCCAAGAAATGTCTAACAAATCAAGATACAATTCAACGTAGATAATGTAAATTTATGGTTTTCTAAGTCAACGTGTGGCCCAGAGAGATCCATTTCTGTTTGAGTCTGACACCACCGTTGAACTTTAACCCCTTCATTTTCCAGAGAAGAGAGAAGCCCAGGACAGTCAAGACTTGCCTAGACTGGCACAGGAGGTAAAATCTCAGAGCTCAGATTTGGATCCAGGCTCTTTGATGCAGATCCTTAGTCCCTCTGAAACCTAAAGTTTTAGAGAGTTGCCCTGAAATGTTGAATGATTTGCCTATGGTGAGATAGATAGCTCATATTTAGAAGTAGGCCATGAACCCAGGTATTTCTGGCTCCAAGGTGAGTCCTTTGTGGAGTATGCTCTTATGAGCAGCATTAAATAACTTACTATTAACATGGGTTATTCAATTAAACCCTGAACATTATTCTAGGCCTTAAAGTCATAAAAGTTGGAAGAGATCTCACAGATTGCCTAGCTTAACTCCTTCATTTCACAGGAAACCAAGACCCAGAAAGGCTTGAATTCAGATAACGCCAAAATGCATACCATAAAACCATGATAAAATAACCTTTGGTATCATTGAATAATTAAACAGCCAGATAATTAGCTAAATAATCAAATAATTGGATGAACAATGAGATACTACATTGAAAAAAGTTAAGATCATTTTGCTATTAAATGCACAAAATGTCAAACCTTAAAGACAGTCAAGTATTGCATTTTAAAAAGATTTCCTTTCCAGCTAAAAGGTAAGAGTCATTGTTAACCACTTAAAAACTGTTCTCTCTCTCTCTCTCTCTCTCTCTCTCTCTCTCTCTCTCTCTCTCTCTCTCTCTCTGTCCCTTCCTTCCTCCCTCACTCTTTCTTTCTCTTTCTCTTTCTGTCTGTCTCTCTTTCCCTCCCTTCCTCCCTCTGAATGTTTCTTTTACATATAACCTTCCTGATAGATGCCATTCTTGCTAGTGAATGATTTTTTTCCAGAATGATACATTGCAATAACAAATTTACAACTGCTTTACTATTATTAATGTTGTTATTTTATTATTATCATTTTCGTGGTGATAGTAAGCAGCCTAGAGAGCATAGAAATTTTCTTGGTGATTAAAAAAAAATCTTCCAGTCTTGTCACGTAATATATGTTCAAGAGAGACTTGAGAACGTCACATCATGCAGTCGGGAAATTTGGGAGCAAGGCTGAATTCCTTGGGCGCCTACTTAATTTGGCTTCACAGGCTTCTGTAGGCAGATTTTGTTCTCTGACCTCACGACTGCATAACAGTGTTCAACTGCAAAATCTTAAGACAGTCTCAGGAAGAGTGGAGTGGAATATTGCTATGCAATTTCAACGCTGAAAAATAGATCCTGCTATTCCTTATTTTGCGTGGGACTCAACAAACCCTTTTATTTGGGTTGCCCAGATCTTAAAAATGTGGTGTTTTGATATATATATTTTTTCTTCTTTGCTACAATTTAAAAAGAAAAAGTATTCCAAACCACAAGTGGTTTCTTTTCTTTTTGTTTGGGGTGTGGCTTTGTTTGGAGTATTTTTTTGCCCTAGACAATTAATGGCATTGCTCCATTTTTAGATATGGTCAGGGTTTCCATAGACATAGTTTCCAGAACTGTAGATAACAGGGCTGTCAAGATTTATAGCCCCCTTTGGCAATATTAAGCATCCTCAGAGTGGCCACTTGCCCTTGTCTTTGTCCTCTCTCTGTTAGTGTTATATAAAAGTGAAAGTTACACCCCCTAGTTATCATTTTGCAGGAGGGGCAAAAAAAAACAACCTTTTTTTTTTTTTACTTGAAAAATGGGTCAGGGAATGTTTGACAGAACCCCTTATATTTTTCATTTTAATGTCTGTTTCTAGCTAATAACTGTTAAGCCCATCATATGCCAACAGTTGGATGTCTTTGAGAATTGCATTATATGTTCCACCCTGATAATCGGTCGGGATGATTATTTCCCTAATTGTTTTTTTAAAGAAAAAACTTTGTTTCCAGCAGTTAGGATTTGGGTTTTTTTTTATTATTATTATTTTTTTTGTTGTTATTGGTTTGGGGGATTTTTTTTTTGTTATTATTTTGTTTGTTTGTTTTCTTTTTCATTCTTTGCTTGAACCCAAGTACTTTAGTTACTAGGGTAGAACTCCTGTCTGCTTTCTGAAGCCTTGTTGCTAGTCTTTATGTTATTCTGGTTTGTTCCTTCTTACCCTGCTAACTTCTAGCTGGACTCAAGGGTAAGTGCTCCCTGTAGCTAGCACAGCTCAGATAATCAGTTGAGATTATCTGACATCTGCAATGTGCTTTTTTTTTTCCTCTCTTAAAACTTTCCTCATGTTTAGATCTCGTAGTAAAACTTTTCATGTTATTTTCCTGAACTCAGGTTTGAAATGTCAGCTTCCATACTAAACTTAGGATGCATGTGACGTGTGCATAATTGCCTTCTCTCCCTGGCTTTCATATTGGCATCAAGTGATTCTCTTACTAAAGCCAACCATTGACATCTCTTCTTTTTATTTTTTGTTTCTGTCCCAAGATGTAAATATGAATTGAGCATCACAAAGAAACTGTAAATGATTCCTTTGTTTCATGGAATCCACATCGATTTGACTGCTTTAATGCCTGAAAACAGATCATTCTGCACTCTGACAATCTGTTGTGTTTTTTTTTTCTCTTTCCCCATTCCAGTTTCTATGGTCAGTACACCCATGGTGTGGTAACCATAGATACTTTAGAGAAAAAAAAAGGTAGGGTAGGAAGAAGCCTCCCTGAGCAATATTTCAAGGCAGAAATGGTCAAAATAAATTAATAAGTAAAAGTCCAAGCATGCCTTGCCTGGGTCAGCATTCTTACTTCTTGATTTGACAGTTTCCTGTAATGTTGACACCTAATGGATGATCACTTGGAAAAAGGAAAAGGGAGGGATGCATTGGATAACTCCCTCCCAACCAAATGGAGAGATCGGGGCCGAGATTGAGCCCAAATAACTCAGTCCACAAAGCTTTGGTATCATTCCCTCAGAATGACCACGAAAGTTCCCATCACAGTCACCAAACTTCTATAAATATCCCTGATGCTCCTTTTTAGTTAGAATAGGGAAACGAAAGCAAGGACTTTGTCAAAGCGGTCTGGTTACTTTTTTTCTAAAAGGATGCCTTAAAGAAAGTTAAAACTTGACTCTCTAGAAAGTTTTCTGTAAGTTAGTTGTTCAGTTATGAGCCAAATATACAGTGTACTAATTCTTTACTCATATTTAAAAAGCTGTCGATCAAACTCATGGTGAATGCGTAATTTATCAAGAGGGAGTTGGTCAAGAGAGCTGGCAAATATGCCATTGGAGTATTCTGAATGCCAAATGAGAGGGAGTAGGTCATGCCATTTCTCCTAACCATGTAATGATACTCCCTTCTTTTCTCTTTTTCTTTTTTTTCTGTGTTTCTTTCTTCTTAATGTTTTTCTTTTTTCTTTTTTTTTTTTCTTTTGCATAAATGTACCCCTGGTTAACAGGCAGACTTCTTCACCACTCCAAGCAGATCCCTTATTTGACTTTTATTTTTATTTGGATGTCTGATGAGACATTGAAGCAAGCTTTCTGTAGAATGTGACTTTAGTGAAAATTCAGGATTTTGCCACTTTTTTGAAGAATAAAAGAAAGGATGGGCAGGTGGATGGATGGATGAATGGATAGATGGATGGATGAATTCTGTTCTGATGGCATTACATGTATTTGCACAATATGCATTGCTAGCTAGTAGTTTTTATTTTACTAATTGTCTGCTTTAATTGCTTTCTCTATATCTCATAAAATCATTGCTATGTCTTCTTGTATTGTCAACTTGCAGATGCTACATTGCAGGAATGCAATCTTAAAGTATTAATTCAATATTCACATAATTTGCATGACCTAAAATGACACTGTAAATCACTTTGCTATTCTTCATAAAAGCATATACTCAAAAAAAAAATACTAGACTCCCACAATCAGCTCAAAATATTTCAAAATGCTATGAGAAGTCCTCAATGTTCTATATTTATTAAAGAAGCATTTCTTTGGAATATGTTGTTAAATCTCAGACATCAACAATGTTATTCACTGAGTCATTTAATATTTTCCTGATTTGTGTAGTGATTTACAGTATAATGCATTATTAACTACTGTCAAGTGCAGAAAAATATGATTGGTTACATCATAGGGAAAATTCAAACATGGCAGAGTTATGTTTAATCTTCAAACCAGAAACTGAAGTTAGAGTAAATACAGCAGGGGAAAGTTGAAAATCATTTATTGATTGGTTGTTTTTTTTTTTAGATCATTGGCAATGTCACTGTTTTATATCTTTTATTTTAAATGACCTCTTAAAAATTAAAATGAAGCTGAAATGTGCATCATGAGTCCCCGTTGAGATTTTTGTAGGAGTGCATTTTAGCTCTACAGATATCCTTCTGTATCCTTAATTAATAAGTCACCCTTCTGAACGATGCATGTAAACTCTGCTAAATCTAAGAGATCATGGAAATGTTTAGTTCTTCCTCCACACATGCCATCAGTTGTATGGCTTCATACAATAGGCATGGGAAAAATCTGTAATTTGGCTTGGGATCTCTTCCACTGTTGTGTCTAACCAAAAAACAAAACAAAACAAAAACAAAAACAAAAAAACACAACTAAGAGTTCCCAGGAAAAAAAACTATCCCAGTCTTTTGACTACCCCATTAAAGACTCTTTTAGGGAGATCCATAAATAACTAGCTGCCATCAATCATTGTCACTTCTTTATTTCATGTCTTCTGATGAGGTTGACTAGTGTCATTGTTCGTTACTGTCCAAACCATATATTCATTCTTGTAATGTCAAACAGATATGACAAGCACACATTTTCCAGATAAGAATGATACAAAGTCACCTTATAATTTGTGGTTTGGCTTCACAGATGTGAATTTGAAATTTTATTGGCTGTTCATTTACCTTTGGACTCATTCTCCAAGATAATCATTGAATTCTAAATCCCAAGGGTGAATAAGATGGCCAGCGACCTCTAGTCTTTTAAAATTAGTCTTCCTCTATGGAGCTGGTCCTCTTCCATTGGATTTCATTGACAGCATAATAACCATTTATTTACAACAGCAAAAGTTCATACTTCCTCTTTAATATTAAAAGAAACCCAAAACTTAATTCTGCAAACTAAAAAGCGAGATTGGATCATCCATAAGGATTCAGTTAGCTGCCAGAAGGGCGGCAGAGTACCAATTGCATGGAGTGGTTTTTTTTTTTTAATTATATCTTTGCCAAAAGGAGAAAAAATACTTTTGCTAAAAAATTATTATAACTCTATCTTAAAAATGTGTGTCTAATACAAGATCACATTTATATTTGCTGATGAAACAGGATAACATGGAAAATAGACTATATATATGTTTGGACATATATATATATGTATATATATATATATGATACATAGTTCTATAGGGAGGAGAGAAAAAGAACATTGAAAGTGAAATGAACTATAATTTAATTATGGAAATCTGAAATCTAATTATGAAAATGAATGCTGTAAGTGACAGGCTGATCAACTCAAGGCCACCTCACTAGAATTTTTAAGGAAGGCATGTGTAGCTTCCCTTAATATGGGGCTCCTGTTTCCTTCTACTTTTCAGGTCCATAAAGGAATTTGTTTCTACCAAATCTGGGGACAGATTGTGTTTGTTCATTTCTTTTTAATGAAAGTGTCCCCTCTCTCAGCAAGAGGAAGGAAGAAAGGAAGGAAGGAAGGAAGGAAGGAAGGAAGGAAGGAAGGAAGGAAGGAAGGAAGGAAGGAAGGAAAGAAGACAGATAGATAGACAGACAGACAGACAGACAGATAGATAGATAGATGGATAGATTTGTTTGTTTCCTTTGCCCTTACAAGAATAGCCCCACCTCATTCAGAAGCACAAACCCTCTGCCATAAACATCCTTCAGAAGAGTAAAGCATTTCAAGTTCTAGTATTAGTTTAGGCAGCCTATGGAAAGTAATGTCTCTCACACCAATTACACTGGACCCTGATGACTGCTTTATTTTTTATGTTCAGGAAGTCCTTTTTACAGTTATAGATCTTCATGCTAAGTACTCAGGATTGTTGTGTGTGGTTCTTTAAATTATAATAGAGTAATAAAAACTACTCCAGAAAATAAGATCAATTATTTGTCTTAATAGCTGTGAATGTGAAGCTAATATTTAGTGATTCCCAAAACTGAGACTGGAGAAGGTAGACAGGTGTTTAGTATACTATAGTTAGCTCTTGGCACTTTTTGAATAGCAGTGAATGAAAGCAATAGTGCCCTTCTGCCCAGATTAAAAAAAACAATCTAAAAGGCAGGAAGCTTTCATGTTGCTGATTTACCTCTTCTGGTTGATGTTAAAAATCAATTTGAATCTTCTGAGCACATACCAACTCTTGGCAGATGGGAATGGCCCCAAAGCCCGTGAGATTAACAACTCAGTAATCAGGAAGTGGATGTATCATGATTTGCTTGGGATGCTATTTGGGATGGTCACATCTGCCAAAAGTTAGTGTTAGAGATTTAAAAAAAAAACCCAGCCAATTAATTATACAGAGCAGGAACAAGTAGGATCAAAGATTTCAAGACAGAGGATAATGTAAAGAAAATCCAGCCTACCCCTTTATTTTATAAATGGGGAAAGAGAAGCCCAGGGAGGTGATAGAATGAATCAGCTGAGTTAGTGACTTACTCAAGATCACAGTTAGTCATAGAGCTGGGATTTGAATTTGGGTCGTCTGCTTCCAGAGCCATCCCTTTATCTAACACACCCACACTGCCTTCAGGAAAAACTGAAGTAGAACACCTCGTAGAAGAAAAGAGAGAACAATATAGGAAACACGATATTGTGTTGCTGGGGAGTCACACATGAGTTATTTGAAACTGAACTTGGAACAGCTGGACGGTGGCAGTGTTTTATCTAAAAATACATAACATATGTAATGCATATGGGTCCTAGACTTGTATAGAGACACATGCAGGCAGTCTGAATGGTATCCAAAGACACCTGCACCTTGAATGCTGTTTCCTTCTCTAAGAACTTCTAAGAACACATGTTCCCATTTTGGGATTTGCATCCAAGACACCATCTGAATCTCCATGTGTGTAGCTCTTAATAACGCCAGCAAGAAATCTGCCTAAATAGAGGTGTCAGGGTAATTTAGTCAGCTTGTAATACCTACCAATTGTTGGTACACAGCCCAACCAGGCACATTAAGAACATGCAAAAGTAATGGCAGATATGAAACCTACCCTGCCTTCAGGAAGCTTCCCATTTAGCTGTCGAGGTGGATTCTATTAACAGGAAATGACATGAAAACATTTATATTGTAACAGACCAGCCCTGTAACAGTACAAGTTGCATGCACAAATGTTTAAAGGAACAGTAAAGTAAACAAATTATTAACTCAGGGTGAGCTTCTTTGAGGTGGTAGAATTGAAGCCAGGTGCTAAAGGAAGCAAATGGGATTTGGCGATTATGAACAGGGAGACTATCCTCAGATGAGGAAAGTGACAAGAACCAAAGTATAGAAATAAGCATTAGCAAGATGATGGTGGGAAATGACAGATAGCGATGAGTCAAATTTCTTAATTTCAGTAAGTTATGCAAAATATTCCACTCATAATAATAGAATAATAATAGCAATAACTAACATTTATATAGCACTTTAGGTTTGCAAAGCACTTTACAACTGTTATTTCATTTGAGCCTCCCAACAACCCTGGGAGGTTGGGTGCTATTATTATTCCCATTTTGTGGATGAGGAAACTGAGACTAGAAGAGGTTGAGGGATTTGCCCACAGTCACATAAGCATTTTGAGTCAACAAGAATTTATTCAGCACCTACTATATGCTGAAGGAAAGTGTTAACACATAGTGATTAAGTATCTGAATTAGAACTCAGGTCTTCCTGATTCCAAGTCCAGCACTCTATGTACAATCCTACCTAGCTGCTTTTGAGGGTGATGATTCAAGTTTTATCATCTTCATTTTGTAGATAAGGAAACAGGTTCAGTTACACAGGAACACACAGTAAGCATTAAACCTGGTTGAAAAGTTTTAGTCTCCTGAATCCAAGTCCAGAATTCTTTCTACTCATGTAAAATGGTGAGCTCTTTTATGAGATATCTTGAAGCTATTGGAACCTTTGACATCTTGAGTCTAGTTCCAAGCATATCAAAATTTTGTCCATCGAAATTTCTTGTGACTGATTGCATCCCCTCCCTGCTCCTGGAGCAATCTTTAGGGACACATTCGTGCTAATCAGAATCCTGGGATTGTCACTGAAGAGCTCTTGGCAAACACATCCCCCAATATTATGGGATCATAAATGGAGAGCTGAAAAGGGTCCTTGGGGGTCATCTAGTTCAGCCTTTTCCCTTTGAAATGAAGCTCAGGGTCAAAAATTCTAAAAACTTGGCCAAGATCCCATGGCCCAGGCAAGACACCAGATTAGAACCCTTGTCTCCTGATTCCTAGTTCAATGTTCTTTCCAATTGTTGATGGATTTACCCCCAAAAAATGGTTCCTTGGCTCAAGGATAGAAAAGAAGACATTTTAACTCAGCAATTTTATTCTTTGGGAGTGAAAGCTTTTTTTTTTCAAGGATATTTAGTTTAGAAAATGATATTCTAGAACTAGAGTAGCTCTCAGAGGTCATTCTGCAATCCAAGGCTCTCCTTTTACAGATGAAGAAAATGAGGCCTGAGAAAGCAGCTTAGCCAAGGAGTCACAGTCAATATCCAATAGTAGGATTTGAATCCAGGTCCTCTGACTCCCAAGTCAGTGATTTTTCCACTGAGTTGCATTGCTATGCAGACCTGCCTTTAAAGTTTGTGGAAAACTAACTCTAACTTACGTGGATTGTTGTGTTCAGTCTTTAGAATAATATCCATGGGAAAAGTAAGAGTGACCCACAGAGCAAATCAGTTAGGCAGCAAAGTTTACAAGGGGCTTCAAGAAGGAACTCCAGAGGCCACCTAGTTCAACCCTTTCCTCTCACAGATGAAGAAACAAGTAAAGAACAAGACACTCAGAACATACGGACTATTTTTAACAGCTCCAAAGGGGCGCCTTTGCCCAAGTTTGGTACCCAGTATGCCCCAGATCTTAAGGAGAAAAGTGATAAAATATAGAAGCCAGACTGGCAAATGAAGGCCTCTAGCCAATTCGTCATTTCTCAGTCTCTGAGAATGTTTGAGTGCTTAACCTGCCTCTAACAAAACAAAATGTCTGGTCTAGCTGTTAAAAAAAAAAAATAAGAGAAGAATGAAATATTCCTGGCACTAAAGGGGGGGAAGATTTGAAAATAGCATGAACACACCCTTTAGTTATTCATATTAATCAAATTGATCTTAGCCTAAAGGGACAGAAATAGAAGGGCATCATCTGTCAAGAGAGATAGAGACCTTCCTAGACATGTGGAGATGATGTTCTACCGTGAGAGACCCAAGGTTGTAGAAGACTTAGGATATGGTGCCTCAGGCCAGAGAAGTCAGAATATGTCACTGAGGTGAGATCCTGATTTCTTACACACACACAAACACACACACACACACACACACACACACACACACACACTTTGTCATTTGCTCTGATGAGATAAGCCAGTCTGCTGACATCAACTCTAGAGGGCACTGCTCTGCCATGCTCCTTCCTTGCCAGACATAGTGGGTCAACTGGCAAGCAACTCAGAGCATGAGGAAGAGAAGGGGAAAGAAAATCTACCCCAAATCATAGACCACCTCCCCAAACAGCAAGATAAGGTAGTTTCACAGCCAAGAGGATTTTCAGATTCTCTTGAATCAAGTGTGACTTGGGTGGGGATTAGGGGAAAGAGAAGCAGAGAATACCTCTTCCAAAATATCATTTTAAAAACATACATTATCTGATCATTCTGGCAAGTCTGTTCATCTTTAAAGAGACACATCCTCAAGATGCCTTCTGGAAACCTTTGCTCGCGCATGTCTCAGACATAAACAATGCATCTTGTTCAGACACTGAGCACTTGGTGCCATGATCAGAAGACTTTTAAAAATTGGAGGAGAGAGCATTGATCTATGAGCTCCAGTGAAGTTCTATTTGAACGCACATTTCCATGTTTCCATGATAAGAAGAATTAAAAATAGTGTGAGGAAAGATATCATTTTCAAACCCTATTGCCTCTAGCTCAAGATTTTCATAGCAGGGAGGGGGATTTTTTTTTTTCATAGGAGCCAATGTCTCTAGTAGAGTAGACTTGCAAAATGGTTCCCCCAATCACCTTATTAGAGTTGATTATTGATTCTTCCTGTGCCCTGTCAGCCTCAGTCATCATTGACATGCCCTTGTGTTCCACTAAAATGTTGTAAGCAAAGAGGCGGATAAAAAGCTCACTCTAGCTGTTAAAGGGATTTGTTAGAAATCTCTGTATTAAGAGGGTGAAGAAACAGACAAGGGGGTGGGTTGTCTTTCAAGCAGCCACCTCCCATACTACCATGAATTCCATGGGACCGCACCTCAACTTGGGTCCTCTCTTTTTTCACTGGTAAAGTTAGTACTATTTTATTTACACGTATTAAAGTGAATCAGCCCTTAGGAGGAGTCCTCACCCTGAAAGAAAGTTGTTAATACACTGAGATTATTAATTCACAACAAATGGCAGATCATAACCCTTGCTGAGTAAATTTCTATCTGTAGGCTCAAATCATGGCATAAATTCACTCTCCAACTATTCTCAACCAGAAAAATTGCATCCCTATTTAACTTATTCTTTGTGATTCACTAAAAATCTTTATGATTTGGAGTACATTTGATTGGTGGGAGGGAAGAACTTTCTTAAAATCAATTGGCACTAGATACAGAAGGAGTGCCCATATTGGGCTTTGGTTGAAAATCATTGAAACTCTTTTTCCAGACAACCTAGGAAATATAGAGAAAAGCTCTGGCTATCCCTTCAGTAGAATGGCAGAATCTATTTGAATTCACCATCAATAATTAAATAGGCTTCGCTAAGCAAAGGTTGGGTCAGCCAGTAGTGCTCTTTGAGCAAGAGGCTAAGTTGAGAGTTTTGCATTCCTTTTTTTCAGTAGAGTGTTAATGCACTGTCATTGTGATCACCAGATAAGCTGTTGATGCCAATACATTTTTGCTGAAATGCAATAAGCTAATCAATAAGTGATGCAAGTTGACAATGGGAGGTCAAAGGATATTTTGATATGATAAGGGTGGGGGAGGGGTGGAAGTTAATAAGAGAAAGTGGTTAGAGTTCAGAATGCATTGTGAATTCCTGTATATCGGAAATGTCAAAGAAAATGTGTGTTTCTCTGAATTGTGTCTCTCTCTACATGTATAAATGAACAGATGCAGATAGAGCTCAAAAACATGGCATGGATGAATTTATCTCTTCCAATCCCTGTAACTTTGACCACGCTTCCCTCTTTGAGATGGTGCAGCGCCTAACTTTGGACCACAGACTAAATGATTCCTATTCTTGCCTGGCAAGTATATTCTTTGGTCTACAGTGGTTTAAACATGAGCGTCCTGAAAGAGAACTTTTTTTTTTGGTCGCCACCCTCACCTTTTCTAGAAAACTTAGTGAAAATAGAGGAGCTGCCCTAGGCATCACTGTGTTCTGGAGGCTAAGAGTTAAGTTCTAATTTGTGTTCTTTCTGAAGTACAAGGTAATGCATACTGTTACAATCTGTTGATAAGATGTGACTGCCTAAATATTTTGCCTAATGCAATGAGTTTATCAAGAAGCAGCTTCCTATTCTTATTTCAGGATTATTTGCAAAAGATAAATCAATCTTTGATTTACTTAACTGAGATTATACTTCTTGGAAAGAAGGAACAGGTATTGACAGGAACCAAAGCAATTCCCTATGCCTCTTTCCTGACCAGGCTCTTTTCAGAGGAGAGAAAGTAGGACTCCTAAGAAGATAGAGTTTCTCAATGGTTTATGCTGAATTTAGTAACACTACCTTAAAGTCCTAAAGTTTAATCCCCACCAAAAAAAATCCTAGGGTCAACTGGTAAATTAGCACATTCCCCCCAAAATTAAATTGCCAAGAAAAAATCCTCAGGTCATAAGACCTCAGGTGAACTGAATAAATTTGTTGAGGATATCTAGACAGTGTCTTAGCTTTTCTATACAACCCTAAATGTTTGAAGTGCTGTCTGTCCAGTGGCAGGAGCAAAATTTCCAAAGGCCTTTTGTTAGAAATTGGGTGGCCATTCTGTATGTCCTGAACATTTTTGGAAGATGTAATTTGGCATACTGAGTCCCTCTTTTCCCTATGCATTATGGTTGAATTAATAAGCCTTGACAAGGCAAGGTTTATGTGATTTTACAAAACTTTACCCCTTTTCCTAAAAGGTAGGAATTGTCAGTCCTATTTTATAGATGGGGGAATTAATCCAGGGAGGGGAAAGCACAGTGGACAAATATTTCTTTGCCCCTAACCTCACTTTCAAACCCTACGGCATAGAAAAGAAAATAATTTGCATAATTTTAAACTACTGCATTTTATAAGAGACACTAAAATCCTCCAGAATTAGGTATGACTCATTTTTGGAGTCCTTTTTTTTTAGATCTAGGAAACACAAATATTAATTCTATAAGAAAAATACTTTAGGCAATGAGAGAAAAGGGAAGGTTTGATGCATGACAATAATTTAGCTACTTTGCATAAAGGAACTACTAGTAATTTTACACTTAAAATAATTTTTACCATAAGAATTTAACTCTTCCAACCTAAGAGGGATTTTTTTTGTTTTTTAAAGTTTATTTTGTATATTGAAGCCATTTACTCCAGATTTAATTAACAAGATTATGTGATAATCATTATAAATCATACTAGTATATCTTATAGCTGAGCTAATTTACATCCTTTCCTGGTTAACTCCTATTCTCTGAATATTGATTTTTTTTCTCTCATATTACTTTTCTAAACAGCTGGACTCATGCGAGCACAAATGCATCTTGACCTGGTTGTCTCGTTTCCTCATTTTCTTTTGTCCTGAAATTTCTCATTAAGAATGGCTATCCTATCACCTAAAAGTTAATATGGAAAGGAAATATAAAATCCCAGGTCCTTTTCTCTATTTGCATTTTTTCCCAAAAAGTGACAACTAAAAAAACAGAGAATACACAATGAAAAATGATATCTCCCCACCTGAGTACCTAGGTCTATGAATTTTCAAGAACAAAGTTTCAGGCAGTCATAAAAATGAAAAGAATCTCATCTCCCTTCCTCTATATATTCCTTTCCTCATTATTATAATCTTTTCTTCCGTTGGTTTTGGAGTCCGACCAGCAGGGCTCCATAAATTTTTCTGTGTCTTCGACTGAGATCCTAATTGATATTTCTTCAACTCTTTTCAAAGCAGTTATTTTGGCATCTACAAAAGACTTGGTGTCATCTGAGTCGTAGAAAATATATTTTAATCTTTCACAGCAGTGTTGTTTCTAAGATTTAGCATTTGGGGTAGCAGATGGGGTGGCAAGGAAGTTGTCTATAGGGGCAGTGCTTTGCCTCAACCACTCTCCCGCCCGTTGCAATAACTTATAATTTCAAAAAGGAAAGATGCTCTCATTTGATACCTTAGAGAGCTCCATTTCACCGATTGATTAGTGCCCAGGTCCTAATAAGAACTAATAGCACTGTACATCTGGGTTGTCTACTCAGCTCCAATTATCTTTTATCTATTCCCAGGTAGCTGTGTTTTCTCTTCTGGACAGTGTCCCTTTTTCATTAAAAAAGCAAGAGAATATTCCAAAGATGACCCCAAGAAGAAGCTAGAGTTAAAAACAAAACAAAACAAGCAGCAACAACAACACCAAAATTAAACCTTTTTCCTTCATGCTGTCAAATAACCATCTAAAATGATTTAAATCAATTTACAAACTAATTCTTGGTTCAGAAATGGGGAGCCTGTCACCCCACCCATTTGCTATAGCGGAGTTGAAGATTGGGTATGTTTCTCTTCTCTATGTAGAGCTTGCATTGGTCAAAAGCCAAATGAGATCCCAATAATTGCCAAAAATAAAAAAAAAATTAAAAATACACAAACCAAGGCAAAAGCAGCTTCTCTACATTGAATTAAGTCAATTGAAGAAATAGCATTAAAAACCACTTATGCAATACTATTTGCATATTTGTGGCATTACCTTTATTTTAAAATAAAAGGACGTCCTTCCAAAGCATGTTATAATAACTATTGGCATATAAGTAGACTATAACTCACATTTTCTAGCACTTGAAAATATATTTGCTTTTAACATCATCCTGAACAACTTTTCCCCCAACAGTCATACTGTATTGAATGATAAAGACAATATTATTGGGGTCTAGATTAAAGAAAAGACTTCTTCTACTCTGAATGTCCCAGTGTGTTATTAAGTCCTAGAACAGGAGCTTAGGGCACTGCATTACCCCCTCCCCTTCATCCTGGCTCCTTTTGCCATTCCCTCCCCACCAATACCACCCAGCTCAAATCACTCTTGAGAAAACAACCTGTATTTAAAAGAAAGTCTCTCCTTTATTCCTTAAACAGGGCTGGTTCAGTCCTGGACAGGTATTTGTACTAGATGAGTACTGTGCACGAAATGGAGTCAGAGGCTGTCACAGACATCTCTGCTACCTCAGTGATCTCCTTGAACGAGCTGAAAATGGAGCCATGATAGACCCCACACTGCTTCACTACAGCTTTGCCTTCTGTGCATCCCACGTTCATGGGAACAGGTAAGAAGATGCTCATATGGGTGCTGGGTCAATAGTCCACAGTGATGGCTTGTGGCCATCCCTCACCCCCTGAAAATGTCCCAGAATCATATACTTGATTGGAATCATTTGACAATGTCAGATATGGCTAAAGAAACAAACAATGAACTCTCAATTATTCACACTGATGCTCTGACAAAGTCATTGCCTGGATGATACAAAGGAATTCTCAATAGAAAAAGAATCTACATTTGGATTTAGGATCCAATAGTTTTTTTCAATTGCGTTACTTTTATTTTTAATTTCAATTTTGCTCAAGTTTGTGTGGAGGTGAGACTACAGTTCCTTAGGGCTCCTCTGATTGAGGATAACAAGGGGAGTTTTGTACTAATTAATCTACATGTGGGCAGGCAAACCTCTGCATTTGTAATCCATCAGAGCCCTGCCTATCATTTTCATCTTTGGTGTTACCTGCTCTGTGTCTAGTTCGCTCCATAGATGACAACACACCTCTAACTTTATTGATACCTTTAAGATGCATTCTAGACTATATTCCATCATTGGTAGGTTATATCAACTTAGGCACCATGAAATTCTGACTTTTGGCACTGAAAGACAATATCAAATGTTTATTGGAATGATTAGCTATAAAAAAAAAAAAGAAGTTATCCATTCTCATTGTTGTAGTGTTGCAGCCTTTTGTTTGCATGAGAGAGTTACACTGGCCCTAGTACCCAAAGGGCATCTATGGAAAGTTCCACTTTATTTTTTATATAAATATATGCACTCTGATGACTATCTGTTACAGCCTCTTGGACTGAAATCTTTTTTTAAAGAAGTTGCATTATATACTCTGGGTTGTCACACTGTATTCTACATATGTTACTGAATAAGAAAGTGTTATAAAATAATGAAGTGTTTTTGTAAACTCCCTGGTAAACATCATCATGAATTATGATACACATTGTCTGGATTTCATATTGTAACACTGCCACTTGATTCACAGTTAGGTTTATACATCTTGTCATGGAAACAGTTTGGGATCTCTTATTTTCTTTTCAGTTCTGATTTTTCCTTATGCAAGTTTACATCTTTTTTTCTTATTATTTTCATTTGAATGTATTTGTTTGCATTTTTCTTTTTATGCTTTCTTTTTGTTCTTTCTCCTTTCACATGTGTTTCTTATTTTGTTTTTTTTTTCTTCTGTGACTGGCCACATGCTGCATGCCGTCCCTTAAACCACCCTTTCCTCAAAGTCAACAAACGCATGGGTTACTTAGTGGGTTGTTTCCAAGTGCAGACAATGAGGGGAGCAAAAGTCCCTCCCCTCTAGAATCGGATGCCAGAAGGGATTCCAAAAAGGAGTCTAAAAAAAGAAAAGATCCTAAACCCCAGTTGAATCCTGACCCCAAAAGGTAAGGAGGAGCTGGGTGGTGATTTGTACTTGAAGTATGTGGGCTCTTCTTCCAACTTTTTCTGTTACTGATTTTGCAATTTCTTTGAAATTCTTTTTTTAAAGCTTTTTGAAGATGAACTGTTGTTTCAATCCTAGTGAAGAACAATAATAATACAGGATGGCAATGAATCATAATTAGAGTTTGGGGGGACTTTTTGAAAATTGTTTATATTTTTAAAACAAATCAAGCACTATGGACACAGAATTGTAAGTTAGGTATTTTCTTTCAGGGACATCAAGTTGCCTGCTACTTTCAAAGTTATTGACAAAGAGCAACTCATCCTTGATTTTTCTGAACCCAGGGGCAAAAAAATCCAAAGGAGATGGGCTTGCTTCAGAGAGACCCATATGCTTATGGAACCCACATCAAATACAGAGCATAGCCACTTTCATTTTCATCCTATTCCTGAGGCATTCGGAAAGGACAGAGAGGAAAAAATCCATTTTCCATTTAAAAAAAAAACTTGTAATGAAAAGCACAAAATAGACAAATACTAAAGAAACAGAACAGTTTTCTGGTAGCAGGATGTAGGTGTGGAATAAGACAACCACTCAGGTTCCTTTTAGATATAAAATCTAAAGAGATTTCTATGAATTTTAAGTAAGCTCCATTTTTAATGAATACACTGAATGCTGCATTTCTGGGTGTGTTGAGATTATTTTTTCCCCATCAAAACTAGCTCTATTGGTTGCTGTCGCCATCACCTCCCAAAAGTAGAACTTAATTGGAGACCTTTTGATCATTATGAAGGAAAGTTCTGCTCCTTAAACAAAAGAATTTTATATCCAATAGCAAAAATATACAAAACACATAATCTACTTGGCATTAATAAGTTACTGAACACACATTTTCATACTCAGGACACGCTTGCTTTTTATTTTTAGCTTGATTCTAGTCATTTGATTTTTTTTTCTTAGTATTGGAAGTTACACAATTTATTCTTAGGGAAGAAAAGCCCCAAAATCCAGGAATCCAGCTTCCTCCAGAATGAGGTTGGCTGTCAGTCAACCAGAAACGAAGGTCAAATCAAAATATAATTCTGTGTGGCTATCCATCTCCTGTACTCACAACAGACAGTGATGGAGCTGAGGTGGATTGTCTGTTTATATTTTGTTTGTGTAAGGTCAGACAGTGAGACAACAGTAGCTCGGAGTCAGTAAGAAAGTGCAGAGAGAATGTGATTCAGATGTTTCAGAACCCTGAAGGTTAGCACTGACAGAATGACAAGCCATCAGAGTGGCAGCTAACTAGCTGCTGTCCAGGGTACTGCTTCTAGTATACAGTCTGGCCAGATGAGCAGAGTTGGATACAGTATTGGAATAAAACAGTTGCTGTTAAAAATACACCTTTAACTTTGATCTGTCCCATTGATAATATGCTATGTAAAGTTGGAAAAGGAAAAAAGCCATTATGAATCTATTTTGGGATACCTGTGTGTTGCCAGACACACCAAATTTTCTCTCAAAAGGCAGAGAAAAGATTGAGAACCCAGTATGGTCCTGAAATAGGTTGTAACCTGAGATTGCCATCAAAACAATCTTCACAGATTACACATTATCTACATTAGACAACCCTAACTGATCATTGCATACTCCCCTCAGCTCACAGGTTGGACAATATTGAAATTTGCTAGACTGACTATGGAGCATACATATTAATCATTAAATTTAGACAGAGTAAATAACTGTGGTTTAACTAAGCTCACAATCTGCCCATGTTCTTGTGATGCCCAGATTCATCACCAACGATGAGGCTCAATTCAGTATAATCCAGCAAGCACTTAGTATCTACTATGTGCTAACTATTAGGGAGATCAGGAAAAAATGGTCCATATCATCCACGGTCTGGCATTCCACCAAGGATGAGGGAAGAGGGGAATGACTTCTTAAAAGATGTAGCCCCATAATTTTAAGGGGAGTTATATGCCCAAGGAGCAATATCATGAAGAAGGTAGCCCATGGAAGAAAGCTGGGAATTCTGAGAGATGATGGAAAGGAGAAAGCCCATTCTAGGCTTGGTTGACACCCTATGCAAAGGCACAGAGGGAAGATACACAACAAATTCTACAAATGAGGATGCTATTTTCACTGGAATGTAGAGAAAATAGAGTAATGTAAAATAAGCCTGGAAATGCAGGTTGGGGTAAGATTGTGAAGGGTTTTAAATAACAAGTGGAAGTTTGTGTTTTATACTGAAGACAATAGAGAGCCTTTAAAGGTTCATCAGTTGGAGAGTAGCATGGTCAAACATTTGCTTTAGAAAGATTATTTTCACAGCTGGGGAAAATATATTGGAAAAGAGAGACTGGAGACTAGAAATTTAAGTAGTATGCTAGATCAATAATCTAGGTAAGAGGTGATCAGGACCTGAACTACAACAGACTATAACTAGATTGTCAGATTATCCAATGGAAAAGCTTTGGCAAATGGCGATATGTGTATGTCTGTATGTAGGTATGTGTATATGTGTATGTATATATAGATAAATATGTATGTATGCATATATATATATATATATATATATATATATGTTAAAATGGCTCTGTGTAGGCAGGAAGGAAGTCATTTCTCTAGCCAACTGCAGTAGCTCTAATCTAAATTTGTTATTTTGGACATTTTACTAAGGAAATTTAATGAATCAACATTGAACTGAACTCATGAAGGTTAACTACTAATTATCATTATATCCCTCCACACTATGTCATAAGCTCTCCTGAATTCTGTTATTGGGGGATATTCTAGTGTCATCAACTTGTGAAAGTTACTTGATAGGCAACCTATAAAATGAGGTGATAGCATGGTATGATAGAAAGAGCCTAACCTGGGTTTGGAATATTTGCTTTGCCACTTGCTACCTATGTGACCTTGAGGAAATCATTTCCCCTCTATGGTCTCCAGTTTCTTTCTATATGGAATGAGAAAAGTTGGATTCAATGACCTCTAATACCTTTTCCATTCTATAGACTAATAGTTGATGATTCTATAATTTCTATAAGTAGACTTGCCACAGTTATACATAATTCATATTCAGTTATCAGGGGGGGGGAAAGGGACCTAAGTATTAGAATACTTTCACATTATCCTGGAAAGTTGCTCAAGAAAAAAATGCTAAATATCATTGAAGAACTATGTCTGAATAATATAAATCTGAATAAAATGTGGTCAAGTGATCCAGGTGTTTATTCTATATTATTTCAGATTTTTGAGGTTTTGAAAGATTTGAAGTCAGCCTTGTGTAGATCAAGCACCCCAATGATTGACCAAATCTCTACTTTTTAAACTGGATTTGTATGTGTGTATGTGTGCCATGTCAACACACCCAGTGCCTCAAAGAAAAAATTAGGTTGTCGTTGGTGGTTCAGTCTGTACTAAAGATGTTAATTGGACAATCTCTTTAGAATAAAATCCATTTGGATTTTGAATTTGTTAAAAGGAAGGGAATAGTGGACATGTATATAGCTTGTTGCTTTTTGGCATTCATTTTTTTTAATTGAAACTCATTAGATGCCATAACTTTTAAGCCAGCTCCCAAGGGTACAGCCTTGAATTTTCATCATTGTGTGTGTTTTTTCTAGTATTCTTTCTAGATGACATTTAAATTAGCGTCACTTTGGTCACTCTCCCACAGAGACAAGGTAATCAAACAGCTTTGATGAGCATTTATTGCGTCAGTGTTCTTTGGATCCAAATTATTATTGGGATAGAAAATTTTTCTCATTTACATTATTATTTAACATTTCATGAATGCCAGCACTGTGACACGCATATGGGCTGTGTGGAATAGCAGTACATTGTATCGGCAATTAACAGATCCATAATGCCAGCTGCCCTGATCCAACATGAGTTCCAGATATTAATGAGTCTATAAGCATATGGGGGAGGGCCAGAATCCTAAAAACTCTGGAAAAGATGTCCAATGGTATCAAGTCTCCAGGAGGTAAGCATAGGGGTAAGATGCTGCCCTTGGAAAAAAATTGAGCGTTTCTATGCAAAAGGGTTGAGGTAAATGCAGCATACTTCCTATGTAGCCACTTGGAAGGAAAGCTATTCAGAGACGACAACAAAGGATGGAACGACACAAGATGATAAAGGCTATATAGAATACCAACCACATGGAAGCTTTTGGCTTGGGACCACCCTAAACTTTAGCCAACATCTCTTTCCTACACCAGAGTGATCCAAGTCTAAGTTCAGCCGGAGAATAGATTATACTTCACACCTAGATCCATGTTAACAATTGGTTCATTCTAGAGTATTAATTCCCTATGCAATGTAGGCTCTTAAAATGTGGAGCTGAATAGATTTGAAAGAAATACAGATTTCCTGTACATGTAACTTTTCAATAGGTGGGTCAAAGCCAATTTTCAGCTTTGCAAATTGAGTCAGTATTCACTCAATTTATTCAATGCAGTGAGTCAGCAAGACTCCAAAGAAGAATCCCAAAGTTTAGCATGGAGGTGGAACGTTGTTATAAGACTTCATTAAATGAACGATTCACTAGCAGCAATTGCCCTCCACAACTAGAATGCCCTTTCTGAAGCAAAAGGGTGGTTGGAGGAATGATGCCTTTTACCTTTCATGGAGAACCAAAAATATGAACCAAGCTGAAATCTACTTCACTGAAATCAATTCCCACTGATGATAGGAATTCAATAGTGGAGGACTTCAGTATATACATATTCAGGATTTCATATTGCACGTGAACAATATACAATATGGTTGGGGAAGGGATGCATGTGTATCACAGTTACACATTCATGCCCAAATGAATGTATATCTAAGATGGGCTCCCAGAATCCCCCAAAACTGACATTACCATAGGGCAAGGATTCCCAACACGGGCCACATATACTTCTAGAATTTAACCGAAGCTGATGAGGGACATGGGGAATATTTGGAAGATGAAAAATCCTATTGAAATTAATGAATCTGTTTCATTTATTAGGTACATATGTACAGTTAAAAAAAGTTATATCTTTTCATATTGAATAGGCAATATTTGAATTTTTTCTTATTCATTCATGCAAGAAAACTCTAGAATTGATTTGTTTTCATACAAGGTAGCCAGCACAGGAAGGCATACTGAAAGCCAAAGAGACCAAAAAAGATTAGGAACCCCTTCCCTAGAAAGCAGGCTCCTTGAGGGCAAAAACTATTGCGTTGTGCACTTTGTGTCTTCACTGCCTCCCACAGTGCCCAATATATATAGTACAAGGTATCATTTAAGTGGTCATTGACCCTCTGCTTGGAGATGTCTAGGACTGGAAAACCTGGAGATTCTGTTACCTCTCAAGGCATCTCATTTCATTTATGAACAATGCCAAATGGTAGGAAGCGTTTCCTGAGATGCACCTTAAATTTGCCTCATTGCAGCTTCTTTCTATCTGTTGCTTCTGTTTCTGCTCTCTGGAACTACAAAGAACAAGTCTCAGTTTCCTTATTTGTAAAGTGAAGATGTGAGGAAACCTCATAGGGTTGTTTTAAGAATCAAATTAATTTGTACATATACATACAGAGAGACAGACAGAGTAAGCACTTTATGAACCTCAAAGTGCAATATATGTACCAGCATCAATGTAATCCCTTTTCTATCTAACAACCTGCCCTTATTTCTTGTCTCCTTTGAATGTATTTCCTGGGCAAAATGGCCCCAATTTCTTCAGCTGATTCTTATGCAGCATGGGCTCAATGTTTTTCACCATCTTTCCTCTCCTCCAGATGCTTTCCAATTTATCATTGTGCCTTCTAAACTAAACACCATACTCCAGATAAAGTCTGACCAGAACAATAAGACCATCACTTCCTTTTGAAATGAGATAGAAAAGGCAGCTAGGTGAGCAATGGATAGAGCTCTCAGCTTGGAATCAAGAAGACTTGAGTTCAAAATTTACCTCAGATGTTTACTACTTATGTGACAAATCACTTAACCTCTGTCCACCTCTGTTTCTCCATCTGCAAAACGGAGATAATATCTTCCTCTAAAAGTTGTTGGACAGATCAAGTGAAAAATATCTATAAAACTCTTAGCACATTGTAGGTATTTAATGAATGCTTGCTTCCTTACTTCTGGAAGCTGTCTCCCTTAATGAAGCCCAAGATCACACATTAGCTGCCATATTTCATCTAACTCATATTGAGTTTTCAGCTCGCTAAAACCTTTGGGTCTTTTGCAGACAAACTACTGTCTACCCATGTTTCCTCCATCTTGTACATGAAATCAACTTCTCAAATTCAAATATTATGCTTTACATTTATAAGACTTCTGCAAGAAATCCCCCCTTCAATGCTTCCCTCTTTCAGATTATCTTTATTATATATATATATGTGTGTGTGTGTGTATATACATATATGTGTGTATGTATACACATACATGAGTTAAAAGAAGCTGGCAATGGCTACGGAGAATATTTGGTAATCGACTATAATATAATATTGAAATTAATGAATTTGTTTCATTTCTTATGGACATATGAACAGTAAGCACCAGAATTTATTTGTCTTTTCATATTGAATAGGCAGTACTTGGATGCATTTCTTATTTGTATATGCAAATTTATTTGCATATATATATATATATATATATATATATATATATATATATATATATATCTTTTATATACTAAATTATTCATATGTTTTCTTCCTAGAACGTAATCACTGCTTCCTTTTCTAGATGCTCACTAGATACTTTTTCATGAATGTCAAGCTTACTGACCTATAAGTCAAAGATGCCATTTTCACCCTGTTTGAAAATCAGGACATATGCCCTGCTCTGAACAAAAAGATAACTCCTCCATTCACCATTATCTTCTCCAACAGTTATTCAGGAATGGTAGCTACCAGTTCCTTGACTACCAAACCATATAGTTCATCTGGGCCAAGTAACTTAAATTCATCAAAGGAACTTACGATTTCTTTACTTAGGCTAAATATCAACCCTGTATTACCTATTTTTGTACTATCCTTTCTAGGACAAAGGTCATTTCCTTGACTGAGGAAAGAGAAGCAAAATAGAAATTGAGGAACTTAGCTTTGACGCTATCGTTGTCTTATTCTCCCCATCATGCAGTGGTACTAGCACTACCTTGATATCACTCCCTCACCAGCATAGCTTTAAAAAAAAAAACTCCTTTATGTTGTCCATAGTTTTCATCAATAGCTTAAACTGGTTCCAAGTTTTATTGCTCCTCACACTGTTCTTTTTTATTCATATCATTGTTATGTTTAACATTAAGTAACATTTTATAAAGAATTTATCATTTTGAATGACTAATATTTTTTATTTTTTATTTTATTCATTTATTTATTAGTTTTTAACATTCACTTCTGTAAGATTTTGAGTTCCAAATTTTCTCCCTCTCTTTCCATTCCCCCCTCCCCAAGATGGCCTGCAATCTGATATAGGCTATGATTTACAATCATATTAAACATATTTCCACATTAGTCATGTTGTAAAGAAGAATTAGAAGCAATTAGAACCAAAGGGGAAAACCACAAGAAAGAAGAAACAAAAAAAAGAGAGAGGAAGTAATATGCTTTGATCATCATTCAGACTTCATAGTTCTTTCTCTGGATATGGATAGCATTTTCCATCATGAGTCTTTTGGAATTGTCTTAGATCCTTGTATTGTGGAGAAGAGTTAAGTCTATCAAAGCTGGTCATAGCACGATACTGCTGTTACTGTGTACAGTTTTCCTGGTTCTGCTCACTTCACTCAGCATCAGTTCATGATAAGTCTTTTCAGGGTTTTCTGAAGTCTACCTGCTCATCATTTCTTATAGCACAATAGTATTACATTACTTTTATATACCATTTCTATACCACTTGTTCAGTGATTCCTCAATTAATGGGCATCCCCTCAATTTCTAATTCTTGGCCACCACAAAAAGAGCTGCTCTAAATATTTTTGTACATGTAGGTCCTCTTTTCCTATTTTTATGATCTCTTTGAAATACAGAGCTAGAAGTGATGTTGATGGATCAAAAGGTATGTGCAGTTTGAATGCCCTTTCAGCATAGTTCCAAATTGTTCTCCAGAATGGTTGGATTAGTTCACAACTCCACCAGCAATGAATCAGTGCTCCAATTTTCCCACATCTTCTCTAACATTTATCATTTTCCTGCTTTGTCTATTAGCCAACCTGATAGATGTGATATGGTACCTCAGAGTTCTTTTATTTTGCATTTTTCTAATCAACAGTGATTTAGAGCATTTTTATATGATATAGATAACTTCAATTTCTTCATCTGAAAACTGCCAATTCATATCCTTTGACTACTTATCAATTGGGGAATGACTTGCATTCTTACAAATTTCATTCAATTCTCTATATATTTTAGAAAAGAGGTCTTTATCAGAGACACTGGCTATAAAAATTTCCCAGCTTTCTGATTCCCTTCTAATCTTGGTTACTTTGGCTTTGTTCATGCAAAAACTTTCTAATTAAATGTATCAAAATGATCCATTTTACATTTCATAATTTCATTCTCTTGTTTCATTATAAATTCTTCCATTCTCCATAGATGTGACAGATAAGCTATTCCTTGCTCTCCTATTTTGTTTATAGTATCACCCATTATGTTTAAATTAACTACCCATTTTGACCTTATCTTGGTATATGGTACAAGATGTTGGTCTATGCCTAGTTTCTGCCACACTATTTTCCAGTTTTCCCAAAAATTTTTGTTAAATAGTGAGCTCTTATCCCAGAAACTGAAGTCTTTGGGTTTATCAAAGTCCTCACACTATTCTTCAAGGATTTTGCTACACTCTTTTGAAGTTATCATGTTGCTTTCCTTATTACCATCTTCTATTCATATATTGTTGAAATCCAAATTAGTTCATGAATTCCTTATGCATACACATTGGCCTATTCAGAAAACTCTGATTTTTTCTCCTCCTTGGAATCATTTCCCTTTGTATCCTCAGGATTTCATTCATGAGTCTTTCTCACTCTTCCTGGGCTGACTTTCTCTACAAAAATGTAATCTATGGGATCATATGCAACCTTCCCCTGGGCATCCTAACACCTATTCTCCCCAAATCTAGTATGTATAACAAGCTATGCCCAGATTTCCCTCATTCCCTTTCAGGAAATCTAGTGGAGAGAAGGTCATGTCTCCAGAAAATTCTCAATCTTTTTTCTACCCCAGCAACTATTTCTTCCTCATAGTTTTAATCAGAGGCAGAATAGAATTTCTGCTTTGTGTTTCCTTTCCCTTTTAAAAAGGTAGAATTATCATTAAGAAACATTAAGATGCTATTAAATACTCCTCTGTTTCTGGTAGAGACAGAGAGTTAAATGCAGAGAGAGAGTGACAAAGAGGGAGACTGACAGAGACAGGGAGAAAGTCAGAGAGACCAAGAGAGACAAAAAGGGAAACAAAGTAAGACTACAGAGAAAGGGAAAGAAGGAGACGCAGAGAAAGAGACAAAAAGAGAGACATAGAGACAGAGACAGAAAGAAAAATATTGAGAGAGAGAGGGATTGACAGGAGGAGAGAAGAAGAAAAGGAGAGAGGAAGGGACAGGGAGAAGAAGGAAAGAGAGAAGGAAGAAGAGAAAGAGAGAAGAAAGAGACAGACAAACAGACAGAGACAGACAGAGAAATACATCGAGCAAATGTCAGGATCATTTAAGTCTACTTCCACTATTGGTTTATGCCTCTGCATAATGCTTGTTTTCTGTTTTCTGAATTCTTCATCTATTTTCCTTTTTTGTCCAGGCAAAATGAGACCAACTAAGTTCCTTAGAGAGGTGGAAAGCTTAGGGAAAATGCAAGATTAAGAGCTGTATGATGTTTACAGGGAAACCATATTGTCAACTGAGAACATCATGAAGGATACCCTTGAAGTTCATTCAAACAATCAGTGAGCATTTATAAAATGCCTACTATGTTCCAGGCACTGACTTTGGCACTGGGAATACAAAGACAAAAGTGAAATAGTCTCTTCCTTCAAGGCGTTTATAATCCAGCCAGGAGACAAGTACATATAATATGTACCAAAGTCTTGGTGCCATCTTGGGTGCCATCTTAAGTTTTAATGACTTTCAAAAGTACAAATGCTACAAACTTACAAGGAAGTAATTAAAAGGCTAATTAATCATTTTTTTTAAAATATTGATGTTTGGGGGGTGGCTAGGTGGTTCAGTGAGTATAGCACCAGCACTGGAGTCAGGAGGACCTGAGTTCAAGTCTGGTCTCAGACACTTAACACTTACTAGCTGTATGATCTTGGGCAAGTCACTTAACCCCAATTGCCTTCCCCTCCCTCCTCCAAAAATAAAGGCAAAAAATAAAAATAAATAAAATATTGATGTTTTGTTAGAATTCAAAATAATCATCATCTTGTGCTATATGTCTCTCTAGCTGATTTTCAAACTTCGTAAAAACTTTAGTCAGTTGCTGTTCACTGGCTGAAAGAATTCCAACTATAATCCAAGCCTTAGAATCATCCAAATACTGAAATTTTAATGTGTATGTAAAAATTTTGACATGATCCCACAAGAAAAAATCTAATGGATATAGACCAGGTAACCAAGGTGGCCAAGCAAGAGGGCCTCCTCTACCTATCCACCAGGGTCAAAAAGTGTCATCCAGAAACTGTCATATACATACAATGTGTAATGATAGAGTACCTACTTCCTGTTAAAATTAAAATTAAAATTTATTATTTGAAAGTCACAAAACTGAATAAGTATAAAAATTTAAAAATCAAAGTTTCAATTGATGCTTTTACAAGTTTGGTACATTGATACTTCTCAAAGTATCGAAGCATAAAATTTCACTAAGACTTTTGGGACAATCTATATGTAGATACCTACAAATTGGATACCAAATTGATTCAAGGGGTTTTGTTTTTCTTGCTTTCTCAATGGAGGGAGGAAAAGGGAGGGAAAGAATTCAGAGATGAAAATAAAATGAAACTGAATTTAAAAACACATTAGATTCAACATAGTTTTGGGAGAGGAGCATCAGCAAGTGAAGGCATCCAGAAAAGTTTCCCATAGAAGGTAGTACTTTAGCTAAGCTTTGATGGAAACTAGGAATTCTAAGAAGCTAACTTGAGGAAGTCATGCCTTCTAGGGAAGGGGCAAGGGGAGCACTCTGTACAAAAGCATGGAGATGAGAAATGGAGGGTCATATGTAAGAAGCAGGAAGAAGGCAAGATTGGATGAACCATCATATACATGAAGGGGAATAATGTAATAAGGCTAGAAAGGTAGATTAGGGTCAACCTTTGAAAAGTTTTAAATGCTATAAGATTTGATATTTCATTCTATAGGTGATCTAGAGATAGTAAGGTTTATTGAGGAGAAATGGTTGGACCCTCCCTTTATGGGAAATAAAATCACTTCAGTAGGTATATTGCAATAGGGGCTTTAGTCAAGGATACCAATAAAAAAGGAAATGGCAAACCACTCTAATATCTTTGCCAAAAAAAACCCAAATGGGGTCATGAAGAGTTGGACATGACTGAAACAACTAAACAACAACAACAATCAATTAGGAGGGTATTGCAGTAGTTCATGTGAGAAGTGATAAGGGCCTGAATTGGTGAGGGGGTGTTGATCGTGTAAGTGGAAAACAAGGGGAGTGACCAATACCTGAGTTGTTGTGGAGATAGAAATGAGTGGCAAGCATAGTGTAGTAGATGAAATGTTGGCTTGGGAATCAAGAAGACCTTTGTTCACACTCCATGTCCAACACTTACTATGTAACCAAGTCACAACCTCTCTGGGCCTCAATTTCTTCAGCTTTAAAGTGAAGGGATCGGTTGTGATGACTTCTAATATCCCTTCCAGCTCTAAAACTATGATCCAATAAGATTTGGAACTCTTTGGACATATAGGGTAAGGGAAAGGGATCAGTCAGGTAGTAAAGTCAGGTGAGTGGAAGGACAGCCATACCCTTGCAAGTGATAGGGAAGTCTGAAAGAGGGGAAAGTTTGAGGGAAAGATGAGCTCTTTTGACCATGTTGAGTTGGAGATACCTATAGCATAACCAGTTTGAAAATTCCTATAAGCTATTGGTAATGTGCAACTAGAGCTCATTGGAGACACTAAGGTAAGGTAGGGAAAAGGAAGATATTCTAGGGGGAAAAGTGTGAGTCATGGCATATAGTTTGAAACATGCAAGTGTTGTTGTCAGAAGACAGAAGACAGACTGGCTTGGCTTGAACTTGCATGTCTCAAGGAATAGGATGAGATAAGGCTCAAAAGGTAGGGTAGGGGCAGATAGTGGAGAGTCTTGAAGACCACTCAAAAAATATTGAACTCGACTTGATAGACAGTAAGGAGATAGATAGATAGATAGATAGGTAGGTAGATAGATAGATAGATCGATCTTACTTTAAACATCCTTTCTGTACTGTTCTCTGATCCTTCCAGGTGCTAGAGCCTTCCTTTCAAAATTATTTTGAATCCATTTTACACTTACCTTGCATATACTTACATATGCACTTGTCTTTGCTTAGTAGATAAGCTCCTTAAGGATAGAGACCATAAATAGATACATTTATACATACATAAGTTTATATACATATACATCACATTTATAAGTTTAAATAATTTATATGTGTGTATACACACACATATTTCTGGCACTGTATTGGCACACATATTGAAAAATTGAGATCTCACTGACATGGAAATTGATTTTCAGCTGTCCCACACATTTGAGTAGCAGCAGAAGGTAAAAATCTTATTTTATTTTTTAATTGATTTATGTCTAGAAAATATTCTTCCTTCAGGACAAAATTGATCATCTTTTCAAAATTGTCCAAAAATAAAGACTGTTTAGCCCTCCTGCTTTCTCTTCTTAGGGTAATCAGTAAAGGACCTGCTAAGTATCAGGTATTCCAAGAGAAATAAAAAATGTCTCTAAGGGGATCATATATTTTACTTGATTCTACTGATGACTTGTCGGTGTTCCATAGTACTCTTCTACTAGTATTGAGTATCCAGTTGGCTTTTTACTAATAATTTGAGTCTGTAAAGCCAAGCACAAACTATATATTATGTATATATATACACTTCTTTATGGATTATTCCTTTTTTCTTTTTTTTTCCTTATTTTTCTTTATAGATAAGGGAAGGGTTCCAATGAGTGATTTCTTTGATTTATGGAATCCTCCTGCTATTCATGGAAACTCACCTCTCTCTATGAGAGGAGCAACTCATGTGTAATTCACATGGCCTTATTGAATTGTCTTGAAAAATGATAGATTAAATTACTACTCTGAGATCACTCAACCAGTAAGTGTTCGAAGCACATTTTCCCAACTTGCATTCTGGTTCTTTATTGACTAAGTTGTGCCACCTCTTATATCCAACAGGATGTTGGAATTCTTGATTTTATAGCTTGGTGTATGGAATACTTAACTCTTGATTGATGAATATAATGAATTCATTCAGTTATTTATTAGGCACCTACTATGTGCTGGTCCTTGTACTAGATACTTTAGTATGCAAAAACAAAAATGAAACAATCACAGGTCTCAAAGAGCTGACATTCTCAGGGTGCAGAGGATGGGAAGGGGGGGGAAGAAGAACACGAAACAGGAAAGCCTGATGAAAGTCAGGTAAGACACTAAGAAGAAAACTAATTTTTCTGTCACATTTAATAATAGTGGAGTATTACTAACCTACTTTACTCAGAGTAGTCCTATGAGGTATACGTAGTACAAATATTATTATCAGCATTTACAGAAAAAGAAAGTAAGCCCTGGGAAAGTTAAATAGCTATCATGGCTACACAGTTAAGTGTCTGAGGCAGGATTTGAACCCAGATCTACTGATTGCAGGTTCAACATAGCAGTACTCTTTCTACTATGCCAGCCTGTCCCCTGGAGAAATATGCTAATGTCAAAGGGACTGACCTCAAGCAGCTAGATGGCATGTCATCCACTCATGCAAACTTTACAGTCTTGCTTTATGTGATACTCTCTAGGAAAAAGCACTTTGATATATTGGTTTTAGCAGCCTGTCCAAGCCCCAGGGCATGAGGGCATAATTAAAAAAGGGCAGGAGGTGGGGGAGGGAGGTGGGCCTTTTAAGAGGAAGCTGTGGCCAAGGGATCCTGGGTCCTAATTATAATTTATAATTGATCCAGACATTTGTACAAGCTATCTAAATGAGGTAAAGAAAATGTGCCCCCCAGAAGAGAAGAAAAATTTCTATTTCTATCATCACTTAGAATTATATTTCTCCTTTAAAAAAGGGAAAGGAAAAGGAAAGGGTACCAGGCTAAGATTCAGCTTAGTATAATCATTCAAAACATTTGAGGGGAATGACTTACAATAGTGGTTGGAGAGAATTTCACTTTTTTGTTCTGGAGTGTGTGTACATGCACAAATGTGTTTATTTTTAAAAAAAGGTCAGTGATTAGGCAAAATCATTTGTTATAAATGTGCTATTCAAGGTATGCCCAAGTGTCTGTGACTTTCCTGCCCTTTAAACCATGGTCTATTCATTTCTATGGTAAGAAAAATACGACCATGCATAGGGCATGTTCTCCTTATTTTGAGGACATTTATGTTTATATATAGTATTGTCTGCATTAATATAATCATTGGGAATGAAGGGGAGTGAGGAAGAAAGAAAAAGGAAAGAAGGATTCTCTAGAAGGAAAGAGAAAGGAAGGAAAGAGAGATGGAAAGCAGGAAATAGAAGGAGAAGAAAGGGATGAGGAGAAAGAAGGGGAGAAGAGAAGAGAGAAAGAAGGAAGGAAGCAGAGATGAAAGGATGTAGGGAAAGGGACAAGAAGAAAGAGGGGAATAAATGAGTGGAGGGAGAGGAAGAGAAAAAAAGAACAGGGGAGGGAGGAAGAAATAAGGAAATTAAGAGAAAAATAAAATATGGAGGGAGAAATGGAACAATAAAGGGTGAAAGACAGAAGGAAAGATGGAAAGAAAGAGAAGGAAAGAAGAAGAGAGAGAAGGAAAGTAAGAAGGAGAAAGAAAAGAAAGAACAGAGAAGGCAGGAAAGAAGGGACAGACATATGGAAAAGGAGAAAAGAAAGGAAAGGAAGAGAGAGGCATGGAAAGAAAGAGGAGGAGAGAAGAGAAGAGACACAAAGTATGTAAATCTGTGCCTATACACAGAGCAGTAACAAGGAGAAACAATAAGAATAACACATTTATAAAGTATTTTAAAATTTACTTTACTGCCAAAAACCTGTGAGGTAAGTAATGTGCATGGTACAAATCCCCATTTTACAGACGAAGAAACAGAAAAACCAATGCCAAAAGAAAGGAATCAGTTCTCTAATTAATTTCATTCCCTGGCCTTCTTGTAAAGGCATCTTAGAATCAAACCCAGAGTACATGCAACAACGTTCCATCTACTGCAGTGAACCGTGTTAACAAGGTCATGGAGGTTCCAAAGGAATCTGCCTGCCTCTCTTGTACCTTACCAGACTTAAGGTTCTGTAGAAAAATAAGTCTGTTTGATAAACCATAGTTATTACACATCATATTGTATTATCTGGGCATCTCTGACCAAAAAAACGAAAAAAGAAAAATGTTGCATATTCCGTTATACTGGTTATCAATTCTCCGAGCTGTCTTTCCCATTTGGGTTCAAATATCATCACGTAATGTTTCATATTCAAAACCAAGGTTTCTAATTGTGCAGCTGGACTCAGGCCTTTTAATTTAACAAAAAAGAAAGAAAGAAAGAAAATACACATTGGAAGTATGATTATTTGTGACACGGCTCAAGATGGGAGATTGTGAGGAGAGTAGAGATGACAGAATTGGCGCTAAGCACCCTGACAAGGTCTTGAAAAGCAACCGACATGACATCTTTCTGATCGTGCTGCCGAAAATGTCAGCTCTGTGAAGGACAGTGAGAAAATGGTTTGCCGAAAATCTGAAAGGTGAATTCCAGAGCTGCTCCTCGTGTCAGATGTAATCTAGTCTGCCATGGCCGGAGAGATGAGGGCTTGGCACTGGGGATGGGTCACTGTTGGCAGGCCCTTACGGTCATCCAAGGCACTCCAAAAATGACTTGAGTTGACCCAGAGATTGCTTTTAAGTTCCACTTGATCATTGATACTCAAGAGAGAATGGTTCCTCCCCAGTGAGTACTCAGGGAGAATGAGTGAAATATTTCCAAGGACATCATCCCTTCTTTCTCCCTCAGTCCATTGCCAACTCCCAGCCTTAATGAGAGCAACAGTTGTTGCACCCAAACAAAGAAGAGTAAAAATTTGTATTGCTAGGCTATATATCCATTGCTTGCCTGACACACAGTAAAATACATGCTGGTTAATTGATTAATATAAATGAAAGACTGCTTTACATTTCTGTGAATATGAGGGAGTTAGAAATATGCCATGTTAAGAGTATATTTCCCAAGCTAAGATTTATCCCAGAGAGATAATTTGGCATAATGTATTCAGAGCTGGACCAGGAAGGGGAAGGAAAAGCAACAAGCCTCTATTAAGAACCTACTGTGGGCTAAGCACCTTACAGATACCTGATTCCAGTTCTGCCTCTAACACCCTGGCTATGTGACACAAGGCAAGTCATTCAACCTCTCCATGTGTCCAGGCAACAAGCTAATCTCTTGGACTTTAAGTTTCACAGTGGTTATTTGTTATTCAGTCCTGTCTGCCTCTTCACAGACAAAGTCTATGTGCTAAATGCCAGAGATACAAAAAAAAGGGCAAATGACTTTCCACAGACTCTGTCTATGGGGTTTTGTTGGCAAAGATACTAGAGTGGTTTGCCATTCCCTTCTCCAGCTTGTGTTACAGATGAGGAAACTGAGGCAGACAGGGTTAAGGGATTTTCCCAGGGTCACACAGCTAGTAAGTGTCTGAGGTCAGATTTAAACTAAGATCTTCCTGACTCCAGACATGATGCTCTGCCTAAAGGCAGACCCCAACCCTTAAGGAGTTTGCATTATAATATCAGAAGTTGTTGTTCAGTCATGTTGGACTCTTCTTAACTATGTGAACCATATCACAACAATGCTGTCCATGGAGTTCTCTTGGCAAAGACAATGGGGTTGCCATTTCCTTTCGCAGTGAATTAAAGCAAACAGGGTTAAGTGACTTGCACAGGGTCACACAGCTAGTAAGTATCTGAGGTCCGATCTGAACCCACGTCTTCCTATTTCTAGGCCCACCACCGAGTGGTCCCTTTCAGAGTGGTTACCAATCTGCATCTGGGGTGGGAGTTTCTTCCTAGAGGGCAAAGAATGTCATTTATCTCTTTCTGCATCTCCAGCATTTAGCACAATGCCTGGCTCATAGTAGCACTTAATAAACATTAATTGACTGACAGATTGGAGCTTCCCTACGTTAATGAAATCACCTCCACTCCCACCCCAAACTTCCCCCCCCAAAAAAAATCTTATTCTGGAATTCTCTGTAAATAGTGCTCATGTCTGTCTCCACAACAGTCCCAATGTGTTGAGAAAACCTTAAAATAGGGGAGTTATAGTAGTTTTCTAAATGGTCTACAATCTTTGCACAAGAATATGATGCATCCCCCACTGAGACAACAGAAACAGTCTGTCCATTCATCTAGCTGCTGTCTCCAGAACTGGGAGCTGAAAGGGACCTTAGTGGTCATCAAACTTCCTCATTTAAGTGGTTTGCTAAGGTCACATAGCTCAACAGTGGTGGGGATAGGATTCAAACCCAAGGTTCTCTGATTCCAAATCCAGATCTCTTAGCTTTGGGGGACAGGAATCATAGCAGTTAGTGCCAAAAAGTATCCTAGGCACTACCTATTCCAACATGCCCTCCGTTGGTCAGATGAGGAAACTGAGGCCCAGAGAGGGGGAATCATTTGCCACAGATTATACAGGCAGTAAGAGTAGCAGAACCAGGAATCCTTCCTATTTCCTCTGATGCCAAATACAAAATGATTTCCACTCCACCAGGCTGCCCTTCAGGGAATGGATGATTACGTAAATATCCTACTCAGCCTAAGTGCCTCCCACTGTTAGCCTGAGCTCCATAAGTCACTCCTAACCAGGGAGGTGGGACCCTGTTCTGAAGAAAGCATCTCCAGCATGTTAAAGAGTCCACCCACCAAATATTTTCTTTCCCTTGAAAATCATTTTGCCGCAACCAGGGAAAATGATGCCAATAAAATGTTTAAGTGAAATGTTTGTCTCTTTGATTCCAAAGTGACATTTATCTACACCCACAATCCAGTTTGACCAATCAAGCCACTTTTTTCCTAAAAATTAATTCAACTAAACCCATTGTTTGATAGACTTTAGATTCTCTTCTGAATTTGGTCTTCATTAGCATAAGAAGACAGAAGTTCTATTACCCCAAGAGTAATGGAGCAAGGTCACTAGGAAATCAATCATTCCCAAACATCCCTTCTCTGAGACTTAACCCCTATAACTGTCTTACAGTATTCTTAAACTGAGGTCAGTCAGCTTGCTCGATTTTTGATACTCTGAAAATTATATTTCAGATTAGTGGGTTTCCTTTGTAATCCTGTGTATTTTATGAATTTAAAAGAATTATTCTGGTAAAGGCTCCATAGGTTTCATAAGACTGACGAAGATCTCAGTGCCACTGGAAAACTTAAGAAATCCTTCTCTAGGATCTCACAGAATTCACTGTGGATCTTTTTTTTCATCCATGAAGATCTCCTACCAAACTTGCATTCATTCAATGGAAAAGCTATCACCTGTGAGTTCTGGCTAAAATTTTTTTGGCAACTTCATGGTGCAGTGAGTAGATGATAAAACTCTGGGCCTAAAGGAAGGAAGACTTGAGTTCAAAATCTAGCCTAGGTGATTACAAGTTGGACGACCTTAGGCAAGTTACTTAACAGGCTTGCCTCAGTTTTCTCAACCGTAAATGGGAATAATAAGGTCATTGACCTCCCTGGATTGTTGTGAGAACCAGATGAGAAGATATTTGTCAAGTGCTTAGCATAGAACCCAAAGCACAGTAGGCACTCTGTAGATGTTAGTTCTTTTTATCTGCGTTAAACGTGCATTTTTCAAACTCATTTTTCAAATTCAACTCAACGAGCATCTATTAAACAGTTATGTGCCAAACCCTGCGCTAAGCAGTGGAGATAGAAACAAGACGGTCTCTGCCCTCTGCCACTGGTGAGGGAGAGAATGGGGAGAGGTAGTATGTGCAGAGATAAGTAAAGGCAATAGAGGCAAAAAATGAATATAAAGTAATTGGAGAGGGCTGGAAGGGAAAGTCACAGGCATCTAGGGGACGGGGTGAGGAGCAGGATAAGCCCTGTGGAAGAGCAAAACTTTGGGAATGATTATTGAAGGAAGCTGGGGATTTTACTAGGGAAAGAGGAGGAGGGAGAGTTTTCCTGGTCTAAGTATAGCCTGGGAAAAGTCATGGAGGCAGAAGCTAGAATTCTATGTACCAACAGGGAACGACAAGTAGATTGGTTTGGCTCGATAACATGCAGTTAATTTGAAGAAAAACAATTCTTATCCTATTTTTTAAGGGGGTGGGGTGGTGAAGGGGCTGGGAAGATGTTATATAATTATTCCTAAACTTGTTTGGAGAATTTTTTTTTTAGTAATAGGACTATATTCAGATGATAGGATAATAGAAAGCTTTCTTTTAAACAGAAACTGATTAATTCATTACAGATTATTTGAAATTCCCTGGAATCCCTAAAGACCCCCAATTAAGCCCAGATTAGCCTTGTTGGAGCTGGGCCATACATAGGTTCTTAACCTGGGGTCTGTAACCTTTCAGAGTTTGTAAAAAACATTTTGATAACAGAATTTGAATATAATTGGTTTCCATTGTAATCATGTGTTTTATGAATTTAACAACTTTCCTCTTAGAAGGGGTCCATGGGCTCTACCACATTGTTGAAGGGGCCTGGTGCGCGTGTGCACATGCACACACACACACACACACACACACACACACACACACACACAGGCTAAGAACTCCTGATCTAGAAGATCAGCCCATGCTTACAACTTCAAGCTGCATTTCTAATCATATAATTTGGAAATATTCCTACCATTCTACTTTTCCATAGCTTCTTTTTGTATCAGTGGGGTCTCTTCCACTGGATTTATCACCTTCTAAAATATCTGTAGCAAAATGTGCTTCCTAGGGAAATTCCATATTTGGTTGGAATAGCCCCTGCTTATTTAAAAATTCCTCATCAGAATAAATCATTATTTTGACCCTTTTAGCTGCTTCTTGTGACTGCCGGCATAAGGGCCGATCACAAATTAGGGCAGCTGGATGGCTTCTTTCTTCTTTCACTGAGTTCCTAGGATCTCAAGCTTAGCGCTAAGTGCTGCTTCTGATTAGCAACACCAAGGGTTTCTTTAATAATGAATGATCTTATGCAGAAGACTAAGGGTCATTGTCTATTTCTCTTAATTCTGTGTGTTGCTATTTTCTAAAAAATGTCTGATGTCCTTGTCGAAGATGAAAGCATTGCTTTAAACAAACCAGCTTTAAGCATGTCCTACATTTTTTTTTAATTAAGTCACTATCCCTTAAATTATAAATTGTTTTCAACAAGATTTTTTTTCTGACTTGCTCCCCTTCTAGAAACTAAATGCTTTAAGTGACTAATCACTTTCCCCCAAATCCTATGTGTATGTTTGTGCCTGCATGTGTGTGTGCCTGTGTTTACAAGCTGTGACTGCCTGTCTCCTTTTCTAAACAAAAGTTGGTTTGATGTCACAGCCGAAGAAGTTGTGGATTGTGATGAAAACATCGAGAGGATGCAACTGAAAGTGTCATGTTCATTTGGCCTCGGAAAGTCACGAGTTGTAAATGGAGATTCCATGCTGGAAGGGAAAAAAATCTATAGTTATACCTGAAATTTATGAATGAATTTGGTGATTTCTCTAAGAAATTTGAAGTTTCTTTTTTCTTTTCTAGGATCAGACAACAATTCAGTTGTTGAGAGTTTTAATTGGCTTCTTCTTCTAAAATTTGGATTATAAGGATTTTTACTTTTTGATTTGTTTGTTTTTGGTTGGTTTGTTTGGGGACATTGTAAGAGAGAGTGTTGTTTTTTAATTGGACATTTTTTAGTCTTTAAAAAGAATTTTCTTTCATTTTAAAAGGAAGGTTACCAGTTAGCCTTTGACAAGAGGTTCATTACAAACTTTACAATCATTTACCATGTCTTTTGTCTAGTCAAACTTATCTAATGACCAGGCTTTTCCCAGTTCAGACTCAATGCTCAAAATGTTCTATTTTAAAAAATACCATTTGTTTGGCCGTAGGATGACTATATTTGCAAACTGGAAGGTGGAGTCCTAGTAGGAGTTTCTTGGTAACCCAAATCATCTGCAAAATCAATCAATTTCCAAGACAGACCATCCCACGTCCTGAGATGCTGAGCTCTTTACTCTGTATGTTGTTCAGAAGTCCCACAAATATGTGGACTCCATTCATTTCATTTCCCATGGAGTAATCCTTAAAGAAACAGCATATGTTTTTAATAAATGGAAAACTCCAAAGATTTGCCTTTTGTCTCTATCTTCAGCACCTAGAACAGTGCTTGGCACATAGCTAGCACTTAAAAATCACTTGTTGATGGATTTATTGATTGTCAAAGTGTTGGAGATGGTGGTTAAAGTTAAATTTATCAGCTCATGGATCTATTTTTACATTTGTGAAATAATATTTCATGAATGCTTTAGAAACTCACGAGCTGTTCTCCAATGAATAGATGGAGGGAGGAAGGGAGGAAGAGAGGAATGAAGAAAATTAATTTAATCATCTGTAATTGCAGATTGAAAATTGAGCCTTTTTAAAAAGCTGTTAGCACAGAGCTCTACATGAAGCCTGTCACTTTGGGTTCTGTAATATGGGTGTGAATGTGTCACCAAGTAACCTGGAAGCACCATGTCATCTGCCAACATCTGTACATGAATGGGAATCTCTCACAGTGTATGCACAGACATTAGGCTCAAGTTGACAGTGATTTTGACAAATACTGGAACTGAGGAGCATCCTACCGACCCAATGGATGCCCATGTGCTTTTCTGAGAGGCAGGCTGGTCATTTGAGGAAGTACCTTTCAGAAGGTACACTTTCCTCCTGCCATAGATCTGACTTAACAATGTCAGATTGGGAGTCTTCATGGTCTGCTTTTGTTTCTGTTTTTCCTCCAGGCCTGATGGAATAGGAACTGTGACGGTTGAAGAAAAAGAACGTTTTGAAGAAATCAAGGAAAGGCTCCGAGTTCTTCTGGAAAATCAAATCACACATTTTAGGTAAAGCATTAATTATATTTGTGGCTGAGGGAGAATAAAGGATTTTGTGACACTCCCTGTGTGACCTTGCACAAGTCACATGACCTCTGCCAAAAGAGGAGATTGGACTCAGTAGCCTCTGAGGTCCCTTCAAGCTCTGGTTCCTATGATCTTATTAGATGCTAGGGCCCAGAATGGCCCATTGATTGGAGATGTATTATTGGTTGCAAAAAGACAATCTTCCTATAATGATGTAAGGAGTAATCAGGAGATAGAACAGGATGAAGGAAGAAGTATTCCAAACTCCAGGCCATAGTCACTCTTTTTTTTTTTGTTGGGGGAAGGTGAGGCAATTAGGGTTAAGTGACTTGCCCAAGGTCATAGAGCTAATAAATGTCAAGTGTCTGAGGCCAGATTTGAACTCACATCCTCCTGACTCCAGGGCTAGTGCTCTATTCACTGTACCACCTAGCTGTCCCCAGGCCATATTTTCTCAGATGCCTTTCAGGTTCATGTCTATGGAGTGTCCAATTCTTTTATCATACAGGCCTCCTTAGTTCCATTGTTGCTGCTGTTGTTCAGTCATTTCAGTTGTATCCGACTTGGGTCTTCTTGGCAGAAATACTGGAGTGGTTGGCCATTTCCTTCTCCAGGCCATTTTACAGATGAGGAAACTGAGGCAAGCAGGATGAAGTAAATTGTCCAAGGTCACACAGCTAGTAAGTGTCTCAGGTCAGACTTGAACTCAAGGAGATGAGTCTTCCCTACTCCATACCCAGCACTCTATCCATTGCGCCAACTAGATATCCTTAGCTCGATTACTCATCAACAATCAAATTTTCATCTCACTTTCTAAAGTGTTCACTTAACTCAGGTTAATTCCAAAAGAATTTTATTAACTCCTGCTTCATGCTAGGCACTGTGCCAGGCAGAAGGGATAGAAAGAAAAAATTAGTCAATCGCTGTGTCCTGAGAGTGCATATTCTCCCAGGCAGAAATGACACTTTCAAATAGAAATCAACACAAAAGTCCAAACAAATACACAGCAAATTTATGGGGGAACACTGAGTGCTGGTGGAATCAAGGAGGTAGCCCTTGAACTGATTCTTGAGGGTAGCAAAGGATTCTGGGAGGCAGAGGTGAAAAGGAAATGCATCCCAAGCACAGGAGACAGTCCATGCAAAAGCTTGGAGGTGGGAGACTGAATATTGTGGACAAGGAACAGTAGCTAGGTCATTTTGGTTCAAGCAGAGAGTACATGGGGAAGATTGAGACAGAACCAGCCAGAAAACATAACTTGTAGCCAAATTGTGAAGGGCTTAAAATATCAAATGGAGGAGTTTTCATTTTATCTTCAAGGCAATTAGGAAGCGAATAAAGCTTCTGAAATGGGGAAGCAATGTAGACCTTCTCTTTAAGAAGATCATTTTGAGAAGCTGTATGGAGGTTGAATTGGAGAGGGGAGAGACTAGATGCAAGGAAATCAACTAAGAAGCCATTGCAATAGTTCAGGCAAAAAGTGATGAAATCCCAAACTCGGCTGATGGCACATGGGGAGTGAGGAAAGAGAGTAAATATGAGAGGGGTTGCCAAGGTATGATTTAAAAAAAAAAAAAAAGACTTGACACTCAAAAATTATTTGCAAATTTTGTCAGTTCTCCATTTTGCTTCATATGGGAATATTAATTGCAAACCTGCAAAGGAGGAGAGTCATCTGTGCCCCCATGAGGGATTTCCCTCTCCCCCTCCAGAAATCTGTTTCCCCATTCAGGAGCAAACAGCAGACAGCCTAGTTATGTGGGTAGGCAAATGCAAGGAGGGAACAAGAGATATACCTGTCTGGATGACATGTAGGTAAGCCCCTTCTCACAAGATAGCCAATCAGCCCAGCTCTCTTGGCAATGGAAATGCAACAATAGATTCGCAGGGCATCAGCTGCTCCCTGAGACAAAATGAGCATTCCAGGAGGCTGCAGTATGTTTCAGAATATTGGGCTGCCAGGGAGTCATTTACTATGTCAGTGCCCTCAATAGCACTTGGTGGGCATGAAAGTCACTGGAGTTTTCAAAAGTGCCTAACTTGCTCCCAGAGAGTGCAGCATCAGCCAATATTTATTGAACACCAGCTGTGTGTAGGACATGGTGCTGGGCAGCGAAGGACCAAGTGCCAATGAGAAAACTAATGAATTAGATGGAAACACCTAAAAGACCTCTGTGAACTCCATTATGAGTTTCCTTCGAGACTCAGTTTAGGGGTAGCTAGGTGGCACAGTAAATAGAGCACCGGCCCTGGAGTCAGGAGGACCTGAGTCCAAATCCGGCCTCAGACACTTGACACAAAAACTAGCCATGTGACCTAGGGCAAGTCACTTAACCCCAATTGCCCTCCAAAAAGCACCAAAAAAAAAAAAAAGACTCAGTTCACCTCCTCTATGAAGGCTTTAATAACTTCTGGGGTCTCTCCTGCCTCAGATTAGCCTTTACATGCTTCTCCACTTACAAGATCTTTCCACTAGTAGAATGGAAACTCACAGAGAGCAAGGCTGGTTTCTTGTTTTCTTTTGTCTCTGTGTCTCCATTTGCTAGCACTGTGCCTTGAACACAGCTGAAGCTTAACAGACACTGGCTGATTTTGTTCTTGAGCATGTATCTCTATTGTCCAGGTGAATATTTTTGCTTTCCATATAAGACACACTCCTTGGTTAAAGGGGCACAGTGGATAGAGCACTAAGCATGGAGTCAGGAAGATGCATCTTCCTGAATTCAAATCCAGCCTCAGACACTTCCTAGCTGAATGACTGTGGGCAAGTCACTTCACCCTGTTTGCCTTGGTTTCCTTATCTATAAAATGAGCAGGAGGAAGAAATGGCAAACCACTCCAGTATCTTTGCCAAGAAAACCCTGAATTGGGTCACAAGCAGTTGAACATGACTGAAAGGACACCAGCAACAACAACAACACTTAGCTAAAGTCAGCGGTGTTTGGAGGACTGAATGGATTTGACCTGAGTTACACAAATATCTCCCAAAGCTGAAGCTTGTAACTGATGCATAAAGTCTTACCCAAGCTAACAAAAGGTTATCCTTTTACCATAAAACAAACCTTGTTTAATTTACTGATCATTTCCTACTGCAGACAAGACTGCCAGTCAGCCTTCAGTCATTACACACACACACACACACACATACACACACACACACTCACACACATCCTGTGCGATTCAGTATTAACATAACATAATGTGACAGATTAAAGCATTTTCAGCGCCTCTGAAGGAGTTGCTATAGGAATCAAATTGTAGGACTCTCATATCTTGGTGCTAATTATCACATGTATTTGTGCTGCCTTAAAGAATCTATATCTCTTTCAGGTATTGCTTCCCATTTGGCCGACCCGAAGGCGCGCTAAAAGCTACACTCTCTCTTTTGGAAAGGGTAAGAGTGACAGTTCAAGACAGGTTGGATATCTAAGGTACAGGAGCCTCATTGTAATAGAATATTGTTGTCAAATGATTTTATTTATGAGCTGAATGCCGTATAGATTATACCAAGCATCTGGATGAAAACTAAAAGACAGCCCTAATTCCAGATGCCTTAACAACAAAATCTCAAACATCTGGGCATCTTCTTTTTTCCTGCCTCAAGTTTGCATACATATAATTAACATTAGACTTAACCCAAATTTGATGAAAATAATGATTTAGTGATAGGGTTTTTTTTTCTGTTAATATGGGTGGACTTTTGCCTTCTTACTTATGCATGATAGTAACATTAAAAAATAGTTCTAGTGCCTACTTTGTAAATGACTATGGAAAATAAATTATGTACCTTTCCATGGAAACTTTCCAAAGCTTCTATAGATCTTCAGTCTCATCAATATGATTTCTGCATTCATCCAAATTGTGTAGATCACAATTCACACATGCCTTCTCATCTTGGTATATTTTTTTTTACCTATCTCCTCCCACAATTCCTCACCAGAAGGATACACTCAAGTTTTGGGGGTCTTCCTACTCCAGCCCTTTTACAATTCTATAGGCCCCAGGGCAACCAGACCGTCTGCCGTCCCTCATTTTACATTAGGAATTCACCTCCTTTCCTGGTCACACATCTCCTGGGTTCAACAAATATTATGCCACTTTTTGCACACAACGTTATGGGAACATTAACAATGGAATCAACATAGAATCCTGTAAAGTCATGCCTGTGCCCAATAAGTTCCAATTCCCAATTTCCTTTTAGAAATGTGACTGAGTAATACATGTGAATTCCCTTCTTGCTCCCCTTCTCTTTTCCCATCTGAAGGTTTTGATGAAAGACATTGTTACCCCAGTGCCACAAGAGGAGGTAAAACTGGTCATCCGTAAATGCTTAGAGCAAGCTGCGTTAGTCAACTATACTCGTCTCTCAGAGTATGCCAAAATTGAAGGTAAGGCTACCTTCTATCACCAGTCTCAGACTAAAATTTTGATATGTTCTCTTGGGAAGATTTCTGACTGCTGGGTATTTAATGAGATACACACACACACACACACACACACACACACACACACCCCCTCCACATTTATCAACCACCCACTATTTGCAGGTCTGATGCACTAGACTAGGAAAACAATGACAGAAAAGTAAAACAATCCCTGCCTTCAAAGAGATTACATTCTCCTGAGGTGGGGGGGGGGGGGGCAGGGAGAACCTACAACATATAAATAGAGAGATAAGTAATGACATAATCTGAGATAGAAAAGTGTTCTAAGGACCCAACTGAACATGTTAGATCAGCCACAAAATTCACCTGATAAGTGACATGATGCTTGGTTGTAGTTGAATAAAAGATCAAAAGCCTGAAGTTTAAAAAAAAAAAAAAAGAAAGAAAAGCCAGTTTACTGAAAGAAAAAAAAGAGGAGGAATGGAATTAACAGCAAATATGAGACAAATGAAATCTCTTCTAAGGCTGGGTATGTTTGACATCAAATACCTGCCCTGTGAAATATTTAAGGTTTGCAACGTTTGTTACTGGAAAGAGTGGAGCAGGTGACAGATAATCACGAGTAATGTCCAAGAAAGAATGAATGAAGGAGACAACACCTCAAGTCTGCTTTCGTTATTTCTCCTCCCTTGAAAGTGTCTTCCTCTTGTTGATGTTTCTAAATACTTTTTACGTAATGATAATAGATGATCTAGTTCTCAGATGGTCTTGGAGTTACATGGACCTCTTTCACTTTAGGCTTCCCAATCCTCGGGTGGTTGAGACCACAAGGCCTTTAAAACCACTGAGAAATAACCCTTCCTCACCATCCAATAATCAGCCCTTCACGTCGATTTGACCTGTGGAGTTATGGTTCTCTGGGTGGGGTGGGAGGCTCCGAGTCCCAAAGGTATAACTAACTTTTCATTGTTACCTTGTCGGCTGCTAGAGGGAGATTTGCAAAAGCCCACCCAGCTTGATGGATGTGTAAGTGTATCGATGTGGAAGGTCTGTGTGCAAAACTCAATGTGCATTCCAGATTCAGATTTTTTTCTCACATGTGAAACATGGCAACTGACTAATGCAAGCAAACCCACATTGTTTGCCTTCGGGACTTAAAAAAAAAAATTACCTGACCAACCTCCTGCCAGAGTCCTTGTTTCCTTAGAGAATTAGGTAAAGATTGTGTCAAATTTTCAGTGTTCTGTATATTACATGTCCTCCCTTTTTTGCAATTTTGTCTGTCTGACAATGCAAATTGTGTACCAGTGGTAATGAATTCATTGTTATGCATCCAGTGAGAAACACTTAAGAATTGGGCACTAAAAGGATGTTTATCAACTCTTGACTTGGTAATGAGTGACAAAAATAGAGGAGGAGGAAGAAGACCGACCGTTTCAGTGCTGTATGATCAGCTGATTTTGCCAGCGTTCACCCTCACAGGAGATGACAGTTGGTTGTATTCAACTGAAATGGGTAACCAGAGTAGGCGAGAATGGAACAGGACTTGGATCCCACCCAGCACTGGTATCATGGCAGCTGCCTCCCTCCGTAGGTCTTGGTTGTAGATAGTACTAACCTTTCGGTAAGATCTGCTCTCTTCTTTCAGATAAATCTATGCCCCCTCCCTAAAATAAATGAATGAATAAAGCAAACTTTAAGATCTGTAAGTAAAAATGCATTCATTTCCAAAGTAGACCAGCTAGTTTGGACTGTTCCTTTTGTGCCTCAATTCTTCTCGGTTGTGTTAATTATCTTTTGCACTGTGACTTTTAGGTCTGGGAGTACTTTGAAGCAACAAATCCTTTTTTTCCAGCTCTCTTTTCAGAGAAGTACTTCATTCCACACTACCCACTCTCTCTTGCTTCTCTCCTTCCTTGTCCGGGATTGGCTCAGCCACTTTTCTATGTGACCTCTATAAAAAGTGGTTGTGACACCAATTTCAAAGCATGCTGGGATTGTTAACTCCAACAACCCAACATCCACCAGCTGCATGCACCAGGTTTTCTTTCATGAGCATAGTCCACTGTGCCTGGGCACATGGCAAACTCAAAAATATTACTACCGAGCAACTTTCCTTTACAAACACCTGTTTTTACCAGCAGGGGAAAAAAATACCACCTTAAATTTGGATACTCAAGCATCTCACCTGTCTTGCAAAGCTCTTGCTAATGACAGAATTTTGGAATGAAGTTGTAGTAATATTGCCGGCGACTATGTTTATGAAGAAATACCTCAAGAGCCTTAGATACTAAAGTCTGAAATCCTTAGTATCTCGGAGCCTTAAACCAATGAGATTCTGTTTCCCTTTATCCATGATGTTTTGGTCATTGTATTCTTGCAAACAATTCCAAAAAGACTTGTACAATCGTGGTCACAGACTCTCTTGTGACTCATGGCATGCTGAATGGTTAATCCAGTAGATCTTCGATTTGAAAATTCCTTTTTCTTTTATCCTGTGTTTATCCCAAAATACTCTGTGGCTATTTTCCTTTTGAGCTAATGTAACGTTTTCCTCTGACCTGTGACCTTTAACCTCTTTACCTCTGACCTAAGCCTCTTGCATGCCCAAATCCTCTTTTATAGGGAAAAAGAGAGAAATGTATGAGCATCCTGTCTTCTGCTTGGCCTCTCAAGTGATGGATTTAACCATTCGTGAGTACCTACCACCTCCTTTCCATGCTGTCTTCACTCTTTCTGTTTTCATTACCTCAAGACAATTCAGATCCAAACCAACTCACTTTCCTTGCTTCAAGTCTTTTAGCATTTGGCTTGTCTGTTGGTTCTGTCTGTGAAACCCCAGTGTGAGAAGTCCGGTCACTTTTTATCAGCCTAAAACCAGGTTAGACAATTAAGCCATTTGTTTGTGATAAACTCCGATTTGTCTGTGAGTTTTTTTCTGTTGTTCTATGTCTGTGACCTGAATGCATTTTTACTTTGCTTCTGTGTAGTCCCAGTTTGTAAAGTACTTGTCACTGGTACACAATCAGAAGGTAGCAGCTACACCAGGGGAGCAATGAGCGAGGGGCTAGAGGAAGGACAGTAGGGGCAAGTCTTGCCTTTCTTTTTCATACATAAGATCTCAGAACAATTCTGGGTCCAAGTGTACATAAAGCAGTCCTTTTTCTGCCTGCGGTAGTGCGTAGCACGCACATGCCTCCTGTCTGTTATCTCTCAAGCTCAATCGCTTGTCCTCGTTCTCTTTAGACTGATTGGTCCTGTTCCTCCAAGCTCTGGCTAGAACATATGACTTAATTGTCACATAGAGAGTTCCGTGTGTGTTTCATAGCTTAATTCCACATTGACCTTGATTTGACTAATTTTCTATTTGTGCAGCATTTTCCACCTCTGTGAAGGAGCCTTTTTTGCTGATCCCCATACTTCAGGGCGGTGGGAATCCAGGGGGCAACTTTTTTCTTTCAAATGTCATATATCACACATAAGTGGGGGGCATTTTGGTCCACTTGCTCATTAATTCTGCGTATCTGTTCTTATTTCTCTCTTCTCTCCTCGCTCTCTCTCTCTCTCTCTCATATAGAGAATCAAAAGGACACAGGTGAACAATTGTATATGCATTATAAACTAAAGAGTTCTATTTAGTTTATTTTTGTATTTTCTTTTTATCTGGCTCCTTAAGTTGTATACTCCTAGAGACTGAAGCGGAGTTACAATAATGCTTAAGGAGTTAATTTGTGCTGTCTCAACACACATCATACCCCTTAGCCATTGACCTAGAGAACTTCGGTAAAGGCACAAACTTCAAAGGAACAGAGTTTCTCATTCTCAATGGAACATCATTCCATTTTTTGGTGCAAACATTTTACTGATCTGGCCTCATATGGTCATATTCACTTTCAAAGGCTACTGAATCCAATTAATCCTCACTTTTATTTTCCATTTTTTTTCTTTCCTTGTATTCTGACCTATCGAGAAGTTTATGTTATTTGGTGACTGTACTAGTGATGGAGTTAGAGGAGACTTGTGTTTTTGTTATTGTCACTTGTGATGTGTGGGAAGATAGAATTTGTGGGTAGGAAGAAAATGGATGTAAATTGTTTTAGTAGTCTGTCTTGGAGGTCCATACTTTTCACTGTTTTTGTTACTCTTCCTTGTGGGGCAACCTTCTAGGAAGCTCCAATTAGTTGGACATTCTGTCTTTGTTGGCTAATAACACCTTTGAGTAGATTCCATAAAGGAAGATCCTGACTTCAAGCTACTATTGTCTACAGTAGAAGAAGTGTTACCTGGTAGATAGAGTGCTGACCTTGGAGTCAAGAATATCTGATTCAAATCCCACTTATTTGTAGCTGTGTGACCCTGGGCAAGTCACTTAAAATCTCTGTGCCTCAGGCAATTCCCTAGCATTTATCTACTAATTCATTGACATGTTGTATCTATCTACAACCTGATGATTGTCATTTCCTTCATGCATTTGTATTGCTGGAGAGGCAACTGGGGGAGTGGATAGAGCTGGTCTTAGAATCTGAAAGACTTGGGTTTAGATCCTGCCTTTGTTACATACTGGGCAAGTCACTCACCTTTACAGAGCCCCAGTTAAATCTGTAAGACTTCAAATCTAAAAGAAGGGGCCAATATGTTTTGGTGAAGGGAGTTAGTTATTCACTGAGAACTCTCCAAACCAGTGAAATCTCAGGCCTTATCAAATATATCTACACCACATGAAATAAATCATATAGAATATATAAAGCAGATTTTTTTATTGTTTAAAATCTTCATGACCTTAGCAAAGGAATATATTGACTTAAAAAATAAAACTTCATTAACCATATTCCTTTGGAGGAAAATTTCATAGTGACCAGAGCACAGTTATAATCCCTCTTTTAGCATGTTGAGAGATGGGGGAATTCCAAAACAGTTGAATGAATATGGATCTTATCTGTAACCATTTAGAATATTGCCTTCTATATGGTCCAATGCTGGTTTCTTACGTGAATGGTGGACAACTTCCTATGGAATATTTCTGTGGAATCAATTCAAGGCTCTCTTCCTACTAGCAAAAGCTGACTTCCGAGAACTAGAGAGTGAGGATTTGTGGGGGGGGAGGCCTTAGGTTGAGTGCTGATCTTTCTTTTGTTCCTTGGGAGCCTCAAAGGCTTATCCGTGCTTAATTTGGGAAACTTTTCCTCTTTCTGGAAAGAGGATGGTGTCAATGACCAGATTTCTCAGTTTATGACCTTCAGCTAATTCTTCATTTATTTTCCAAAGTATTTCATCCTCAGCTTCTCTTTCTTTCTTTAAAAGGAAAATTGAGCTAGAGCTTTGGTCTCCCCTTCACTTCCTCCAAGAAACATCAATAGACATAAATAAGTAAAAATGGCAAAAGTTATTATAATCTTGAAATAATCATCTTGATGATGTGATGTGATGTGAAACCTCTCCTTGGTCTTTGGAAGGGGAAAGTTTGTAACCTTGTTGTGACAATCTTCCTGCTGAGCCAAGTTCTAGTAAAATGCCAGATATGAGAACCAAGTATAGAGAGAAATGAGGATCCTTAGATCTCCACTTTTCATTCTGTTTTTTTCATAATCCAATCCCTATTCATTTATCAACTCTGTTAAGAAACATTTTTTTTGTAATGAGAAACCACAGGTAGACAAACAGGGATGACAAATAGGAAGTTTGGACTGTCTTTTCTGTTTGTATATTCTTATTGCAAGAGCATTCCAAGCTAGGGTGGCTATGTGGCACAGTGAGGCCCTGGAGTCAGGAGAACCTGAGTCCAAATCCAGCCTCAGACACTTAACACTTACTAGCCGTGTGACCTTGGGCAAGTCACTTAACCCCAGCTGCCCTGCCTTCCCCCTCCCAAACCAAAAAAAAAAAGAGTACTCAAAACTGAGTGCTCATCTGTTGCTTTGAGACCTTCTTATATGATGAACTTCTTCTGTGATACACATCAACAAGACATAGGACTCACTTCTTTCCAACAGCATCTGGCCGCTAGACAAAAGTCCCTCTCCAATACAAATCAACAAACATTTGTTAAACCTCTACAAGGCACTATATTACGAACTGGGTTTATAAAGAAAAATATTACAACAGTCCCTGCTCTCAGTGATCTTACATTATACTGAAGGATACACTTTTTTTTTTCCCTTAGAATAGATGATGGCAAGAGAAATGAATCTTTTGTCCTATCAAACTGGCTTTTAAGAGTATATAGACCATAAAAGCATCAGATTGTGGGTTGAACTCAGGTGTTCTTAACCTTTTTTTTTTTCACCATGGACCCTTTTGGCGGAATGGAAAAATCAATGAGATCCACTCCTCCTTCTTAGAATAATGTTTTTAAATGCATAAAATAATATACATATGATTACAAAGAAAACCAATTGTATTAAAATGCAGCTATCAAAATATTCAAAAAAACATGTGTACAAAGCCCAGGTTTAGAAAGAAGCAGGAATGTGCTAGTAAATGTTTAATAACTTGGGGGGGGGGGGAGGATGGAAGATTTGTGCACAATGACTTTTAAGTTTAATCTGCTTTATTGAAACTTTCCTAAGTCTACAAAATAAGAAAAACAATAAAGCAAGTCCTGTTTATAGCAACTGATGACACAGAAAATGTGACAATCTGATTAGAGCTGGCTCTACCACAGTCCAATCTAGAAGGGACTTCAGAGGTCATCTAAACCAACCTCTTCCTTTCCTCCAAATTAGGAAATTCAGATCCAAGGAAGTGATGGAACTTTCATAAGGTCACACAGGTAATTAGCATCAGAGGCTATGAGACTGGGTCACTTTACAAAGGAAACAAGCTTTCCAGGGACACATAATCTATTACTAATCTGTCTGTTTGAAATAGCCCATTAGCTTCAGGGTACAGTGGATTTGGAATCAAAAGACCTGGGTTCAAGTCCCAATGCTGCTACTTATTAACTAGGCAATCCTGAACAAGTCACTTCCTTGGGTCAGTTTCCTTATCAGTCAAATGAGGGACTTGACTAGATAGATGATCTCTAATGCCCCCTACAGATCTAAATCTATAATCCTAAGGAAGGAGTGGGTAATAATCACATAAAACCTGGAGAATAGACCAGAGGTGACAAAATACCTCTAGTGATGTGACTCACAGAAGGCTGACTATTTAGCACTCTCAGTCACATACATGAAATCACAAGGATCTTTATAGTAAGAAACAAAAAAAAAAGTTGTTTGAGTTAACAAGAAATTGTGGTTCAGTAAGCATTAGGCTATCTCATGTGGAGTACATGATTTCCATTCCCATGGCATTTACTGAGCACTTTTATGATGTTGTAGGCACTGTGCTGGGAACTGGGGAGAAGAAGACACAAAGGAAATAGTTTCTGTTCTCAAGGAGTGGACATTCTAGTGAAGGAAATGATATGTACACAGGGAAATACAGAATCATCACAATATTAATTAGGGGAGGAGAACAGAATTTATTAAGAACCTATATTGTACCAGGTACTATGCTAAGCACTTTAAGAATATTATCTCATTTGATCACAGTAATTAGAGAGACAGCAGAAAGAGACAGACAGACAGACAGAGACACAGAAACAGAGGGGGTGGCGAGAGAGAGAGAGAGAGAGAGAGAGAGAGAGAGAAAGAACTAATAACTGGGGAAGGAAGATCAGGAAAATCAGAGAGAGCTTCGGGTGGGAGGTAACAATTGAACTGGTCTTTGAAAGAAGTCAAGAATCCTCCAAGTAGGGAATAAGAGGGTGGCTGATGAAAGGAAGCATTCCACATAGAAACAGCCTAGGCAAAAGCATGGAGGTGGGAAAAATAACATTGTGTACAGAGGGCAGCAAGAAGCCTCAGTCCCACCCCACAGGAGTTTACAGTTGACTTGGGAATGTAAGACCTTGAGATAGGAAAGACCTATGGAATACCAGACATTTCCAGAACAAATCTGAGTCATTTAGTCCTCTTTTACGAATGAAGAAACAGGCTCTGAGAAGCCTACTCAGCTAGCTGGTCAAGCTCTAGGTAAAACCCAGGTCTTCTGATTCTCCAGTCAATCACTGGGGTCACAGATCCTCATAGTTATTTCAAGTGATCTCTGACCCCATATAAACGCCAAAGACTACAGCAAATAAGCAAACTCGGTAGAATGAATAAATACTATGTCTCACACCTGTATTTTCCAATGTTTTATAGATATTGTTGTGACCAAGAAGATAAAAATTCAGTTCACCTCAATAACACTCATTATGTACCTATAACATGCAAAATGCTCTCCTGACCACTGTAGCTACAGATAAAAAGGGAACCAATCTCTGCCCTCAAGAGATGTTTATTCTACTGGGAGAATATAACACATACACAGGGAAGTAGATAGAAAATAAAGTTATTTAAAGTATATTCATGCATCAGTGTGTGCCCTCAGAGTCATAAAACCCTTGGCTCCAGCTCTGCTTCTGTCACATTCTAGTCATAGGACTCTGATCAAGTTCTGGAAACTCTTGGTGCTCTAGGCAACACCCCAAGACAAGACATTAGAGTATAATCTCCTCAAAAGCAGGCTTCCTTTCTTCCTTATATTCATCTCCTCAGTCTAGCACAGTGCTTGGCAGACAGTTGTGCTGAAGAAATGTTGATTAATTGCAACTTATAAAAGTTTCAGCAAAGGTGCTGGTCTGCATAGGGAGAAGTTTCTTATCAATAAAATCAATGATCTAGGTCAAAACCAATTGTTTTTTCAAATAAGAAAGCGTAAGAGTTGGGAGGTGGAAAGAGAAGAGGGAATGGAGAGAAGGGTGGCTGGAAGAAGCTAGAATGGAGACCAGTAGACGTATAGGAGATGGCACCTGAGCTGTGTTTTAAAGGAAGCAGAGATTCTGAGAGGCTTAAATGAGGAAGGAGGGCATTACAAATATGAGGGTCCAACTATGCTCATGCATGGAGGCAGGAGACGGAATATTATATATGAGGAACAATTAGCAGGCTAGTTTGGCAGGGACAAAGAATAGATGAAGGAGGACAATATAAAACAAGATCAGAACCATAAGTGACACAGGATGACCATAAAAACACAGATGAAAACAAATGAAAGGATTTCCAAATTTACCAATACAATGATCAATTATGAATTCAGAGGATTTTCATCAGAGGGATGGTAGAATTAGGTATAGAATGAGGCATACACTATCAGATTAGTCCTTGTGTTGACCTATCTCATTCTATTGAACGTCTTTGTTATGAGGAAAGATTGATTTTTTTTTTCACAGAATTTGAGAGTTAGAAGAGACCTCAGCAGAAATCTACTCCAACCTATTCTTGAAAGGAATTCCAAGTAAAACATTCAAATCACTGTCAAGCTTCTGCTTAACGCTCTCCAAGGATGGAGGGTGGGGGAAGAGAAGGATCCCACCAGCTCTTGAAGTTGCCCATTACACTTTGGGACAGTTCTCATTGTTAGGAAGTTTTTCTTGACATGCAGGACAACTTCACCTCTTTATAACTTCCAAACACTGTTTCTGGTTCTGTCCTTTAGGACCAAATAGACCAAGCCTTAGTCTCTCCCAGACAGCTGCCTTCAAATATTTGAAGCTCCCCACCTTGGGTATTCTCCAATCTAAGCACATCCAGTTCCTTCAACTGATCCTCCTATGACATGAACTCAATGCCCTTTACCATCTTTCTTGGCCTCTTTTGAACACTCCTCAGCTCATGAGTTTTCCTTCTTAAAGCCTGGCACCTAGGACTGAAGACGATAGGATTGACAAAAGCAGTGTACAGTGAAACCATTGTCTCTCTATTCCAAGAAGCTGTGCCTCACTTCATGCAACCCAAAGTCTCATTAGCCTTTTTTATTGTCATGTCACGCTACTGACTCATACTGAACTTGCAGTCCACTAAAGCCCCAAGATCTTTTTTCAGGACTGCTATCTAATTTTGACTCCCCATATCATACTTATGAAGTTGGGTCTTATACTCAAATACAAGACTTTGAATTTATGTTTATTGAATTTCATCTTATTCAATTTAGCCCAATGTTCTAACCTTCAAGATTCTTTTGGTGATCTTACCATCAGTGTGTTAACTATCCCTCCAAACTTTGTGCTGTATGAAGAACTGATGTATTTTTTTGTTGGGGGTATGAATATAAGTCATTAGAAAGGGATTTTGATGCTTAATTTTTTTTTTTTGAGAAATGGCACCAAGATATTAGAGAGTCTAAAATACCAGTCTATGGTTTTTGTATTTTTTCCTAAAGGTAATAGGGAGCCATTGATATTTTTAGTAGGGAGTTGACATGGTCAGATCTGTGTTTTACGAATATCAATGTGGCAATTGGATTGGGGAGAGGAAAGAGTGGCAGCAAGAAAACCAAGTAAGAGAATGTTGCAGTGTAGTCTAGGATAGAGGAAATGACTGAAATTTGGACATATGCTTATGAGTGAAGAGAAGAGATATACTGGCAACTAATTGGATATGGAATGAGGGAAAAGGAAGAATATTGCTGAATTCCTGGGAGATGTTTTGCTCAATTCAAAGTACAATGGTTCAACTGCTGTCACATAAAGGAGAGAGACAGAAAGAGAAAGAATGAGGGGTGTGAATGGAAGAAGGGATGATGGTTAGATGATAGATAGATAGACAGATAGATAAATAGACAGACAGATACATACATATATACATATGTGTGTGTAGTTAGTTAGTTAGTAAGTTGGGACCTCATACTCAGAAGAGTCTTAGCATTCTTACTCTGAAATTTGGGTATTCTTTGTCACATAATTGACTTAGAATGACTGCCATGTAATAGTTTGAAGTTTTCACATTTCTCCCCATGTGCTGGTGTTGTGTAGAAGCTGACAAAGAAAGGGGAACAAATCCGTGAACTGTTAGAATTGAGAGAGGATGATTTCACCCCTTCTCCTCTAGTTGACTCTGCTCATATTTGAAAAGATCTCTCAACCTTCCCCTGTCAGAAGAAAGGATCCTGTTCTCCAAGAATAGCTAGATAACGTCTAAGATCATAGGCCATTGACAGTCTCCCATGGAACTGATCCCACCCCTCAGAGCTTAAGAGATTTTGAAAATACATGTGCCTTAGCTTATGATCTTTTCTAAGTATATGAAGACATTAAGGTGTGCAATATGGACTATGATTTGTTTGGTGACCATTCTTCTGAAGGACTAATGTGTTTTCATAAAAGCACTATAAAATTATTTGGCATCTACACTCTCTGATGTGCCAGCATGTTGGCTTGGCTTGCTTAATTAAATTTCTTTGTTACAAAGAAGGGTTCTATTTTAGGAATGGAAGTGGGTTATTGAAAGGTAGCAATGATGGAGAAAGCACTGATAAAATAATTATCTGGTATTAAAATGAATTATATGGTATCTACAGGTAAAGTGAACAGTGGAGGGGATTATAGAGAATTCAGTCATTTATTCAGTATCATTTATTGATCAAATACTGTATGCAAAACAGTATATTCTTATGCTATACTCTTCTGGGCTCAAGAAAAAAGAGATTGGAGGGAAGAAATTGAAGTTTTCTGTTGACCAAATCACTAGGACCATTGTTCAGGCCTCCATGGGGACTAGCTAGCCTTTGAAAATCTTGATAATCTCCAATTCACTTCTCCATGTACATGCAACCCTGAAGAAACAAGATGCTCTCAGAGACATTTCTCAGCTGCCTCTTTGGTGTCAGGCTTCTTTCTCTGCTTTTATCCCACCCCAGGATACTGTAAATAAAGTTGTATGAGCTAGTGTTTTTAAATAGTGACAAGGCCCACACACTGGTGTCCTCAGGAACATATTGGGAAGCTGGGTCTTGATGCAACTTGTCAGCTCCATCCATTCATGGCTATTTCTGTGGCTGGCAGCAGAACCATAGCTGGCCAGGTTATCTGAGAGCTAATTGGAATGTCTCGTCCTTCTTTCTTTTTTGGCTGATTTGAGCATTCCAAAAAAGCCTGTCTTTGTTTGTATCGGTCACATTTCACTCTCTTTTCTGGAGCCAAAGTGATTTCATTGTGTAAACACAAGCTATGGTAATTGAGTAAATTCAGTGGGAAACTTCCAGGTATGATGGACTGGGTTGGATTTTTAGACTTTGGGGTTGTTGTTTTTTTTTCCTTTTTCTCATGGTGGCAAATCTTCCCACTGGAATAGAGGGCAGACAGATAAGAGAAAGAAATCCTTTTCTAGAGCTTTCCCTAATGCTTCAAGACCTTCAAACAGTATCCATCATTTCTTGAGTAATGAGATGGCCAAGGATCTTCTTTTGTTATTCTGTGACTTACCAATCAACTGGGGACAAAGAGGACCCATTGGCACTGTGAGACCAGACAAGGAGTTTTCATTAGATGTCAAATGTAGATGGTACATCCTGAGCAAAACATAACAGGGGACAACTGAGTCAAGATGTGCAGAAGAAGCCAAAGTGGCTCTTAGAGGGGGGAACAAGGAAAACATTGAGATTTGCCAAAAAAATATTTGCTTTACAAAGAGATTGATAGTGGACTTTCTTTAAATAGTAATTCCTTCTAGTGCATTTAACATATAAGTAGATCTTTTTTTTTTTTAACTTAACTTTGTACTCAACTTTTCAGATAACACGTCCATTGCCTAAAGTGGGGCCTGCCTGTGATACATTCCAAAGTGTAGCAAAGCCAGAAGCATTTCAATTTTTTTTAACTCTACATCCAACACTGCCACATTCAAGGAGTCCAGCACTGAAAAGGATCCCTTAAACTTTTGCTTTGAAACAGATGGCTTAGCAGAATATTGTGCTCATCCCGCTATCCCGATCCCTTTATTAACACCCCTAGAATTCAAAACACCCAAAATCTATTTCCTATAACCTGAAGCCAAATCTGTTTTTTTTTCCTCCTCCCCATTGAAAATTCAAGCAAACCAAGAAATCTTTTTGGCAACAAAGTGGCCCCCTCACCATACAGATTGCTAAAACCTAGAAATATTAGCAAGGAGTATCTTTCCTAGGGCTCCACAAACTCTCAGTAAGGGGGAGAATTGATAGAATCAGATATTGCTGGATAGTGGCATTTATATTGGAGAGAGGGCTATTGTTATAGAATTTTCTGCTGGGCTGATATTGTAAACTATATGACAGATGGGTCAAGTTCGAATTGCAGTATTCCAACATTTGGAATAGCAAGTAACATATTTGATAGAGCTGGCAAGTTTTTATATATGATTCAACCCACAATATAAAAGCCATGAGAATTCCAAATTGAAAATAATTAAATGAGCTGAAAACAATCAGAATCCACACATTTTTTTTCAAGTGACAGATTTTTACAGGCTTAAATTCCACAAAGGGAGCAAGAATATTTTCCAGCTACCTTGAACTAATGTAGGCAGTTCCTCTTTTTTTTAATCTTTACAAAGCCATTAGTCTTGCATTACCCCTCTTCAGAGAGGGTGAGGAAATTAATAATAATAACTAATGATTCATAATATGTTCTATAGTTTTTTAACACTTTCCCAAATTTCATCTCCTTCAAACCCTATAACAATCCCAAGAGTTAGGCAGGGCAACATTATCGTCCCCATCTTGCAGATGGGAAAACTGAGGCTCCAAAAGAGATTCATTGACTTGTCCACAATCACAAAGCCAGTAAGTGGTGGGAGCTTCTGATTATTGACTACTTAAGAAATATTTCCTGTTATCAGAATTGAAGACACAATCTTTGTAAAACTTGTACTATTACTCTCAAAATTAATTCTCAATCAGCTAATGACATCCACATCCTTTCAATCAGCTAATAACATCCATGGGATCATTGGCTCCATTAAAAACAGGAAATTGTCATCTTTCGTGTGACCAGGGAGATCCAGGAAGGTAGAAGCTATCAAGCGGTACTGTTGCCTGTCCAATTATATGACCCCCAGGGACCATTGACATATCCTGGGACAATAGCAGCTCTCCATTTGTACCACCATTTATGGTTCTGTTCTGTTGGTTTGTTCCAAGTTGGTCACCTTATTTGTTAAAGTCATTCGTTAAAGTCACTTTGTCTCTTTACTTTTACTGTCTCCCCTCATCTACCTGAACAGCTCACCTGCCACCAAGAGGGCCTCCTCCATCCTTGCAAAGGCAGACTAACACGCTAACTCAGAGACTCAAGGGCATACGTAGGCAAACACCAAGTACAGTAATGCTTTCCCTTTTCTTCATTCTGCTGTTTTCTAGTTTAGTTGGCTTTCCTGTCCATGTTTTTTTCCTTAAAATTTGGTTTGGTCTTGATAAATAGCAGGTAGTCATTCCAAAGCCGAGACTGTTCAGCTCTCAATTGGAACTTAGTAGGCTTTTGAGAGACTCGAAGGATAGCATTTCTTTCCAAATGTCCACATTTTTTGTCTAGCAATGTCTGACATATGCAACATTTTCAAATCTCAATGTCAGCACAAAATAACATTGTTGTTGCATAACATTTTGCATGACAATTTTTATACGTATGAGCTTCAATTCTTTTGTATGAAATGTCATTCTAAGTATACTGTATTTGTTCAGCCTCCAGTGCTCCAGCTGCTCCTGTGACATGAGGACCACAGAGATATTGCAGCATAGCAGAGACAGCTTTGAACATGCAAAACCAACCAACAAACAAAAACAATTAGTTCTAGACATAAGTGTGTGTTCGCTAGCCTCTGCTAGTTAGCAAGATGCTCCACCCCTGCATCTTCTCTAAAGACAGCATCTTAGAGAAGCATCCTCAGTATCAACACCTATCCTTTAGCCAACAGATAACCTACAAAAATGGCAGGCAACAGATATCTTTCCCAAGAACTTCCATGAATCCATTTTCTATTAATTGGGCATTCATTCTCTATCAAACACCAAAAAAAAATAAATGTTTGGTTGCATGGGTTAATGAGCAGATTGGGCTTTGTAGACTGAAAATTATTAAGTGATTAATTTGGATGGCTGCCTGTTAAAATTAAGAATTGAAAGGGTTTTATTAAACATACTGTCTGTATATATATAATATATGTACATATATTATATATATATAATACAACAAACACATATATGTGTATACTTGCAAGCAGCCATGCAAAGGTTAGGTGCATATATACATATATGTGCATATCTATCAAGATAGATAGATAGATAGTGATTGATAAAAAATTCCTGAGCATTAATACATATATTTTAGTGGACCTGCTTAAAGCATCTTAAATTTCTCCAAATGCAAAAAGTCTTTCAAAGCAACTGTGTGTGAAAGTTATCAGCCTAGAAGGGTAAGTAACAAGTCACATCAATTCAAATCATACTACGGTTAGGGAATGTTCCCCAAAGTTCAGAATTCTCAACTGTTTGAAAACGAGAGGTTTTAAAGATGCACTAAGTGGGGCTCCACAGGAGATATGTATTAATGTGCAGGATGGTGTGTTTACTAGGCAACGTGTATGTGTGTGTGTGTGTGTGTGTGTGTGTGTGTGTGTGTGCGTGTGTGTAGGTGTGTATGTAATAGGTAATGTGCATAGGATGGGGAATTTTCTAATCTTTTGAAAATATTAATGTTAGCTACTGACAAAAATAAATTCACTTTGTAAAGTAACTTGTCAACATGAAAATACCTCCTCCTACACTTATTACCCAGACATGTGTAAACAGTATGTTTTATAAGACCTTAAAGACAGCAGGTAAAATTGTCTTTGCTTACTTGTAAAATAATCCACAGGTAAGTAACCTCAAGTATACAATATTTTGTTTGACTAATTAGCCTATATAGTCCTTACATGGCATGCCCCACCACTGGGAGCCTGGTCTCCCAATGCCAGCTCCATTTCCCTCTATCTGGGTGTAACACAAACATCACCAACATTGAGTCTTAGCATAGATCATCTCTCCATGTGTCCCTAGAGTTCTTGTTTCTGTAATGGGGAATCATCACAGACCTATGACACTTCGGGTCTCCCTCATTTTCAGACAGTAAGTCATTTTTCATTGGCCAGCCAGTCAGGTATCCAGAAGGCACAGCCAAAATCACTTTCTTTTCACAGGACTTCAAAGGACCATGTTGTGGAGTGTCTTGCTTTCACCAAGTCAGACAATAAAGGTCTACAATGCACTAAAATATCTGAATTTATGTTTCATCAGTGTATTCTCAACTGCTGCTGGAGGGATAGAGTGAATCTCTTTCTGGGTCCAGGAGAGAATTCCTTCCCTCTACCCATCCATGGTTCAATCAATGAAGAAGCATTTATTAAGCACTTACTACATGCCAGACACTGTCCTAAGTGCTGGACACGAAGGAGAAATAAAAATAGTCCCTGTCTTCAAGGAATTTACATTCTAAAGGAGATAATGTTATATATAATCAGCTTTGATCATGCACAAAAGGAGCTAATGAGTTTAAGGTATTTACAGTCTCCTATGATATAATTCAGCCAAGAAAGAAAGTATCTCATGAAATGAATATCAATTTGCTAATGGCTACCAAACCACAGAAAGAACAAATGCAATTAATAAAGGGGGAAAGGAAGGGGAGAAAGTGAATAAGCATTTATATAGTACCTACTATGTGCCTAGCACTGTGCTAAACACTTTTTTTTTGCAAATAATACTTGATTTGATCCTCACAACAACTCTGGGAGGTAGGTACTATTATTAGCCCCATTTTACAGTTGAGGAAACTGAGGTAAACAGAGGTCAAGAAACTCACCCAGGTTCATACAGCTAGTAAACATCTGAGGCTAGACTTGAACTCAGGTCTTCCTGACTCCAGTTGCAGCACTCTATACCCTGTGCTAACAAGATTTTATTAAATCATAAAACTCCTACTATGTGCTCAAACTGTGCTAGGTGCTAGCAATACAAATATAAAGAATGAAACAATCCCTATTCATGAAAAGTCCACAAAGCAACCCATTCCCCACCCCCAGGAAAGAACGCAATTAAGGCCAAAATATACCTATCCTCCCTTCACAAAAAGCCCAATAGTCCTGAAGCAAATAGCTCTATTTCCTGAGGAATTAAGCTAAATGCTAATTAACTCTGCTCCCCTAAGCACCCAAGTTATTAACAGGGCTAGGAGGAGGAGGATATGATGGAAGGCTTTTTTTAGGATTCTATTGAGAATCCAGATGGACCCAATTCAAACCTCCTCTTGTAAGGGTATCTCAGCATGCACGAACACACATACACACACACACACACAATCTTGGAATTTAAATTTTTCAGGTTAACCTAGCATTATCTGACAAAAAAATAGTAGTAGGCAATCACTGGTCTCTTTCAGAACATAGCACAACCTATGTGACCTTGGCCAAGCCACTTAATGAAGGGATTGCATGAGATGGCCTCTGGAGTCCCTTCAAGCTGTAAATCTATGGTCTTATGAGTATTCTTTTTATGTTTATAGCCTCTTTCATCTTTAACAGCAAAAGAGTCATGCATTCTGGCATAAGCAAAGGCATCAACCAACACTTAGTTACAACATTTCCCCAATAATTTTTTAAAAGAGATACTTTCCTGCTAAAATGAGTAAATGGGCATATTAGGGAGGGTTGGTTGATCTCCTGTGTTCACTAGGAAGGATCATACTAGCTGTAGCCATGAGAAACCATGTGTCCTAGGTAGAATTTCTGAAAGTATGGTTAACCCCACACATGCACAATTTTGTTTTGTTTTGGGTTTTTTGCAAGAACCCTATTGAACTTCTGTACCTTCACCTCCCTTCAGAGGGACTCCAATCCAATCAGCCCACCATAAGAGAAAGATGGACAAAGACATCCCATATTCTCTCTAAGACCCTGCAATTGAGCATTCACTGATGTTAACAATGAGACAATCACACCCAGAGACCTTTCTGTCCAAAAAGAATTAACATTTTTTTCCAATGCCCTTCCTGCCCTGCTCGAAACAGCCACATCTTTCAATTTGGTCTATTTTTAAAAAATTATTCCAATGAACTATTTAGACCTTTAATACCAATCTTACCCAAGAACGACACTTGCCAAAGGATTCAGAAGCTCTGAACAGTGAAGATGTGGCACAAATGTTCTGTAAGTTGGGTTTCTAGGTAGTCTTAGCATATGCAGAAGTTTGGTGGCAGACCAAGGTCACCCAAGGATGCTGTCTTTAGAGAATGCTCTTGTGGGTACAAAATGTCACTATCACGCAATTTGAAATAGGCAATAGTATATTTCTGAAAATTCAACGGGTAGATGCCAAGCTGGAGCACTGTTTTGTCATAATCTTATAATAATTTCTGAAAGTGGCTTCATGGTTTGCTCACTACTAACGATGTAGCATTTAACATTTGCATGGGATTTTTTTTTAAGCTGTTAAATTATTCTGGGATCTCTTACCCACTAGTTCTAATGGCCGCAACACTCACTCAACATTTGCAATGAATTTTAACTCCAATTCTTGTACTGCAGAAAATGTAGGCCGCTTAATCACTCCTGCCAAAAAACTAGAAGACACAATACGCCTGGCGGAATTAGTCATTGAAGTCCTCCAGCAAAATGAAGAGCATCATGCAGAGGTGAGTAGCATCACTGTGCAGTGGGCATTGGTGTCCCCTAGAAACAAGCCATCCCGTGGTATAGAACACTTTTTTCCCACATGCCAAGTGTTGGAATGGAAGTGTTGCCATATTCCTTTGCACGGTTGGGCTTTCTTGAACATGGTTGAGAGACAAAGAGACTTTGCCCCAGGAGGTTTGAGAAGGTAATTCATCTTCAAGAGTGGGCTGTGGTGTGTCCATTTGGACACCAGTTGCTGATGTTTTAGCCATCAACAGAACAAGGTAAGTCTAGCCCAGAGGCAATGACTCCCAAATTCATTCCATTGTCACAATGTAGAGTTGGTCCTGGGGTGTGTATTGGTCCTTTGTGTTGCTGGTGGTGGTGTTTGTGTTGGTCCTTTGTCGTATGGATACTAGGCAGTGATTTCTAATTTGTCGCTAAGCTTTGCTACTGTACAGTAGACTCTTCATTTGTTTTCTAGTTTACCTCGGGTTGCTAATGCTGTGACAAGATGGATCTTATTCTGTATTGTTCATGTAGGTTTTCTAACATGCACCTCAATCAGGAAAGCTTGTCATCATGTCCAAAAGACCACTTTTATGGTATTTGCAGTGCTGCAGAATGCCAGCTCTAACAAAATCCCAAACCTGTGAGGAACTAACTGCATAGGTCTAGCTTGTCATTAAAGCCGTTCTGTCCCAATTGCTATATGTCCCAACTCATTTTGAAACTGAGATTAAACAATGCTCTCTTTGGCATCCTTTTCTTCAATGATGCACTTTCTCTTTGCCTTCACATTCAGATGGGTTGCATTAAAGGCACCCAGTAAAAGCAATTTCACAGTCACCTAAAAAGATAACTCCACCGTCTAATGAACATTGACAGTACAATTAACTGATCTCTAACATACCATAAATCCACCAGTCCCAATGAATGCCTGATTACATATTTAAATTTCCTCCCTATTTTTCTACTGTTCATTCATTCTTGGATGATCCTGGCAGGGGAAAGAGGTATGTGACTAAAACACTGAATGAAACAAGTCACCTACTGTCATACTTCGTGCATGTCCTCTTAACGCAGTGTTTTCCAATGGGATTTTACCTGGGCGCTCCTTGCTTTGTAACTCTGCCCCCTCCCCCAAAAGGAATGTAACAGCACCTTCAGATGGACTGCTTTTGGAATTGGTTTCCCTCCACAGAAGCGCAAATGTGGGGTGGCGATCTGGTCCATGCATGAAGCAATCAGTATATTGAAAAAAGGTCTGCAGTTACATCCCAACACAACCCTACCTGCCTGGACTCTTTCCTTACTTAGCCTGTCGTATTTACCTGTGTTGGTCTGCACTCACCTTTATGATGCCAGATGAGTAGTGAACTTAGTAACCAGTAGCTAGTTAGAATGGTACTAATCTTTTTATAATATTGTCTGTATGTGAATCATATATACGGTATTTATATATAGAGAGAGTGGCCAAGAGCAAATATTTTCTCCCAAATCCAAGCGGAAGGTCTTTATATTTCCTTATGATAAGGAAGATGATTCCAAAGGAATGGTGAGCTTTGCACAGCTGTAAGGAATATACTAAAGGAGGGCTAGGTGGTACAGTGAATAGAGCACCAGCCCTGGAATCAGGAGGACCTGAGTTCAAATCCGGCCTCAGACACTTAACACAAAACTTGCTGAGTAACCTTGGGCAAGTCACTTAACTCCAATTGGCCCTACCGTCCCTCCTCCAAAAAAAGCAGGAAAAAAAAAAAAGAAATACACCAGAAAAGTGAATAAAATCCACAGGATTGGTGTTGGGTTGTTTTTTAAACCCTTGCTTTGCCCCTCAGGCATGGCCTACCTAAGGTGACTCTCACTGAGGTTTTTTGTTGCTGTTTCTTTTTTTTCTGAACATGAGTAAAGATCTTCCCATGTTGGTCATGCTATGGACTCAAGTGTCAGCAAGAGTATTCTTCAAAAGATTGTAAGAGACCCAGCTCTTCCTCAGTTTGAGGAAACAGAAAGCTTTTTCCACCATATCAACTCTCATGAAATAACCAGTATTTTCGGTATTTTATTGGGATGGTTCATGAATATTAAGGGAAACCATGAGCCACATTAAGTTCTAATTGAGTTATTTTAAAAGTCTACCTGTGGCGTGGGGAAAAAATTATGCAATGACATTTCACCAAATTGCATCCAAAGAGATATCAGAGAAAAGCCGAACCTTCTGTAAAAAGCATGAATTTTGAACATAATTTTTCAGGCCCCTAACCATTGTCCAGAACTACCTTGACAAGAATTGTCAAAAAAAATCTTGCTTTTACATATTAAAAAATCATTCTCATAGATGATTCCATGAAAGAACAAAAGTAAATTCACAGATTTTTTTCAGGACTCTAAGATTTGTTCTCAGGACTAATGATGACCTGGGTTGTACTTTGGAGATCCAGAAACTGAGTTCCCTTACATAAAAAGACACTTAAAAGTACTCACACTTAAGCAAAAACATCCTAGCCAAATTGTAAACCTACATAACTTCATTCAGTTTTATTCATCGAGCCCCTGGCTTCTCTGCTCAGCACCTTGCTAGTCTCGTCCCTTAGGAGGGCAAGTTCTTGCCTTCAAGGAGCTTATAATCTAGTTAAAGAAATACACAGAGAACAGCTGGTTTGTTAGTGCGAGAGTTTCTGCCACAAATGCAGATGTGCTCTCTCTTTGACATAGAGGCCAAGTAATATTGTATTTATTATCATTACTGTTGCTATTATTATGGGCATAGGATTACTGTTTCAAGAGAATAGTATTTCTATGAATACTAATAATTAATACAAATTAATAGCACTATTAGTGCCATTAATAGTACTAATAATAATAGCTAACATTAATAGCGTACTTGCTATGCTGTTAAGTGTCTTAACAATTATTACCTCATTTGATCTTTGCAACAACCTTAGGAGGTAGGTTCATTTATTATCCCCATTTTACAGATAAGGAAACTAAAGCAGATAGCACAGAGTTTGTAAGTGTCTGAGGTTGGATTTGAACTCAAGTCCCCTCTATGCACTATGCCATTTACTACACATCAGGCCTGAGGCAGGATTTGAACACAGGGATCCCTGACTCCACAGCTAGCATCCTACCCATAATGCCACACATAAACAGATAACAAGCATGTGAAGGTCAGCACAGGTAACAAGTGACAGAGGATTTCAGAGTGAGGGACAAATCACTTCCAACCAGGGTACAGGTTGCTATGGAGAAGGTAAGATTTGCGTGGGATTGTTAGCAATGGGTCTATGATGCCAAATAAGATTAACTGAGGATCTGCCTTCTTTGGACCTTCGTCACTATGATTATTCTCTGGAAAAGTGTGACTCTATTATGCGAGCAGCAAATTCTCCCCAAACTTAGTAAATTATAACGTTGCAATTTCAGCATTGTAGGGTGACACCAGACCTATAAAAATGCAGCATAGATTCAATGTCCCTCCCATCAAAAGACCTCTCAAACCATTTTAAATTCCAAAATAAAACGATCTCAATGTCCCAGAGAAAATTCAGAGCAACCAAGAGTGCCCAGTACTGTACATCTGTCTCCACAGTAGTGTAAGCTTTTTGTCCCATATGTTGTCTTGATGGCCTCCTCATTGGATTCTGCTCTCAGAACCTCAACAGGGAGAAATGTTATTTAAAAAAAATAATAAACTGTCCTGTATTGTTGCTTTTCCTTTTGCCCAATCTCTCTCTCTCTCTATGTATACGTATGTATATGTATATATGTATTTAGGCATACAGGGGTACATATATACATGTGGACGTGTGTGTAAGATATACAATACTTCATTTTGGGGTGATTGTGCCAATAAAACATGCCTCCTTTTCTTTGAAAATATTTTTAAAATCACACAGGTAAGCAGTTGGGAGATGAAATGGAATATTAACAGCTTGGAAGATGATTTCAGAGTAATTCTAACCAACAATGAGTTAGAACACATACAAGAACTGCATTCTCCTGTACGAGCAGAGTAACTAACTTTTCCATAGCAAGCAAGCATTTATTAAGAACCTATTTTGTGCCACAGCCACTGTCCTAGGCATCGCAGTTACAAAAACAGGCATGAAACAGATTCTGAAATCAATGAGCTTACAATCCCACCATAAAGTGAAAAGCCAGGCTGTTTAATGAATGAAGCGTGCACCCTCTGTATTCACTGAGATGGAACTGGAGTTGGTATTTCTTTGGGTCATCCTCCCCAAATGAGTCATTTGTGGTTAGAGAGTTCCCAAGTCTTTTTGGAAGCACCATAAATAGTGATCTCTCTCTTTCTCTCTCTCTCTCTCTCTCTCTCTCTCTCTCTCTCTCTCTCTCTCTCTCTCTGACTCTCACTCTCTCTCTCTGACTCTCACTCTCTCTCTCTGACTCTCTCTCTCTCTCTCTCTCTCTGTCTCTCTGTGTCTCTTTCTGTCTCTGTCTCTATCTCTGTTTCTGTCTCTCTAGCACACATGTGCATACACACATACACAAAACACAACACAACACACACAATATTATTTATGTTGATCCTGAGAGCTTTTATAGATTAGATTGATTGTTGGATTTTGCTACTTAAAAATATCACAGTATTCAAAGCAAGATTCAATATGAAGGTACGTTAGGAAATAAGCTTAAGAAGAGACATGTTGGTAAGAGTATCATCACTCTGGAACTATTTGTTCAATAATGAATTAATTGCCAACCATGTGCTGAGCCTTTTACTAAGTGCAATCTTAGTTGTCCCCCCTGACCCTCGAATTCATAAAGTAAAAAGGAGAGATAAGCAGGACTAGAGCAGGTTTGAGCAAAGGGAAGGGAAGCGTGCTAGGCATTTATGCACTGTTTCCTATGTGCCAGACTTTATACCAAGTGTTGTTTGCCTGTTCATTTGAGTGGAAAAATGCGTTATTCAAAAGGTTTTTCTTTCTGGTCCCCTAGAACAAATGACATCTCATGGGTGTCTTGGTGTCTTTAATTTTTTTTCTGTAGACTCACATAATCTTAGAATTATAATGAACCTCAGAGTTCATTTAGCCTACCTTTATACCTGCATACCTAAGGGGCAATCCACGCTACTATAGACCTAACAGGTATTCATTTTACCTCCCCTTGGAGATCTTCAGTGATGGGCAAACCCAGAACCTTCCAAGGCAGTCCCTTGTTCCACTTTAGGGCAGCCTTAATTGTTAGAAAGTTGTACTGAGGTAAAACCTTCTTTTGCTTTATATCACATTGTATCATAAAGCTAACCAAGAGATTGACCAAAAATCCTGAAAAATACCATACCTCAATCTTTGAAAGTGATTTTTGCTTTTTAAGAGGGCCATGGATATGAAGTCTAATGTGGGGTAGGGGGCAGGTGGAAAGTCATCACACCTGGGCTGGGGGGTGGGCAACCTGTGACCTCAAGGCCACATGTGGCCCTCTAGGCCCTCAAGTTCAGCTTTTTGATTTTGGATTTGGCCAAAGTGTTGTACTTGAGGACCTAGAGGGCCACATGTGGCCTTAAGGCCACAGGTTTCCCACCTCTAGACTTGGCATTTAGATTGTATCTCTCCAAAAGGGGATGATGAAGCATCAAAGGGAAAATGGAGGGTCTTCATCCATACTTATTATCGTAACCAGGTATCCAAAGAGGAAGCAGGGAGCCTTGGGGCTCTCATCTCTCTGCACAAGTACCCAGTAAAACCTCATTCATTCAGACCCCCTGTAATTTAGAATTTAGGGTAATTCCAATTGCTATGATGTTCCTACTGAGACAAGAATTTGGAATGATTCCTTTTTCTGTCAATTGTCAGGACCACACTAGAGAGTAAAAGAAATTTAGTAGATGTTCTTAAACCAGTGTATAAACAAAGGCAAAGTGTTTTTGCCAATGTCTTTGTGGATCTGGTAACTGATCGTTGTAAGTTGTGTCATCCAGTCATTTCAGATATGTCTGACTCTTCATGATGCCATTTGGAATGTTCTTGGCAAAGACACTGGAATGGTTTGCCACTTCCTTTCTCCAGCTCATTTTACACATTAGGAAACTGAGGCAAACAGGATTAAAGTCTTGCTTATGGTCACACAGCTAGTAAGTATCTGAGGCCAAATTTGAATTCATGTCTTCCTGCCTCCAGGCCCATCACTCTCCCCCCTACACCACCTAACTTCCAATTATTCTAAGTTAAGTGACATCTACTCAATGAGTCAATTAATCAGCAAGCACTGATTCAGAAACTACTTTGTATGGTAAGAGGCAGCATGGTGTGTTAGGTAGAGAGTCAGCCTTGAAACAAGGAACACCAGAGTTCAAGTCATATCTGTAACACAGGCTATGTGTCCCTGGGCAGGTCACTTAGCATCTGTGTTCAAGCCAGCTCACTAAGACTATAAGTATGAGAGAAGTGGTCAACCTGCATTGGTAGAAGAGGATTTTCACTCTGGGGAATTCCCTATACAATGATAACATAGGCTAGACCCTGCCCCTATGTGCCAGTACTGTCCTAGGCACTAAGGATACAGTAAAAAAAATGAAACCCATATGGTTATGGCATATAAGATTGACTTCATAAAAGTTGTATTTGTCCACTTTTCTTCACTCGTTTTACTTGTTAGTGCCAATTTCTATGACTCAAAATTATACCAGTGTGATGAAAATTCTGTTCTTTTAAAATATCTTCTAACTTGAATTTGTGAGTATGGGACTGGTATCCTCCATTCTCCTTCCCCATGCCCATAATTAGTCTGAACCAATGAGGTTTTACTGTGTGTTAAATTGAAATTATAATTATATATCTCCAGTCAAGCAGACCTTGTAGAATGGTCCATGACTTGATTTTTTTCATTTAATTTGCAAACCAGCCCCATGTTGATAAAGGAGAAGTAAGTAAAATGGAATCTCATGAAAGAAGAAAGACAGATAATCTGTCTCTTAGTGGCTGTTAGAACATTCCCAATAACCAATAGGTCTAAGAAGAGCTTGGCCACTGAACAGCCCATTTCATTTATGGAATTCTTTTCCATAATCATCTTTCATGTTTCCAGTCTCCTTCCCATCTTCTTTTCGGGTGAATGCTTAAAAGTGTTTCTGATATAAATACTTTCAGCCACTGGGGGCAGAGGGAGGGGGGAGGCAAGATGGTGGGTTATTTTTTTTTTCTTCTGCTCTATCACTTCCAAGTGAGCCCATGAGGTCCTATGGACATCACCACTCATGCTGCATGCTCCCTTGGCAGAAGTGATTACTAAACATGCATGCATGCCTTCGAAGTACATTCACATCTGACCATGGCTGATGAGAATGTCACTCCCAGAGACCCTGCACAATGATTTCTGAGAATCCACGTGCATGAAAATGAGTTACTTCACTGATATTTTTTGGTTTTCAACGTACATGTGTTTGCAATCCCCAACCCCCATACTCTTAAGAAAAGTAAGTCGTAATCTCCCTATATTTCTCAACTTCAGCCCATTGTTTCTATGGAACAGATAGGAAATTGAAGACACTCCCTTCCCACCCCCACCCCAACTACTTAAAGACATATTAAAGACACAAAATTGAGTGTAAATATTGACAACAGTGGATTTACATGGCTTGGTGTTTACCCTATGTGAAGTAACAGAAATAGTTCCTATCAGTGGAGAAATGTGAGTAAATTAGTTTGTGTGAGATTGTAGACAAACTCTAGACATCCTAGAAACTTAATTATTTTGAAATTTCAAATTAGCAGAAAACCCATAAACACAGTGAAGAAACTCCCGAATTTCGATACTTACAAACAAGAACTAGCCAAGCACACTGGTCAGTAGCATGACTCAGAATTTGTAGCATTATTGTAAATTGAACAGAAGTTTTGTCCTGTCCACCACAACCCCTGCCTGCCCTAGTAGTCTTGACCCTCCAAGACATTCCTGAAATAAAGACAGGTGTCTCCTTTGTGCTCTGCTCTGGATATCGAATTGTATTTTTAAAGAAAGCTGTTCTCTTTACAATAAAACTAGTGATCCCTTTGGATGCCCACTTAGACTTGAACAGCTAAAGGCTTGCATTTGGGGGGTTTCAGGGAAAGATAGAGACTAATGATTTCTCTACCTACTGTTCTTCTGCCTAACTTCAAGGCCTTTGCTTGGTGGTCAGACTTAATGGTGGAGCATGCCGAGACATTCCTGGCATTATTTGCAGTGGACATGGATGCCGCCTTGGAGGTGCAGCCCCCAGATTCATGGGACAGCTTCCCACTCTTTCAACTGCTCAATGACTTCCTCCGTAGTGATTGTATGTATCATCTTCTATAATTATACTTTCCTAAGCACATAAGAAGCGAGAAGTAGCAGATGGATTATGATAGCCTATTGTTACTAACTGATATCAGGCTTTGTGCAAATGCCTGTGGGCATACTCTGACAGAGTAGAAAGCACAGTGACTTTAGAGTCTGGGTATCTGGGTTCAAATTCTGCCTCTGATACTTGCTAGTGGGACCTTGGGCAAGTCACTTAACCTCCTTGGGTCTCTGTTTCCTCACCTATAAGATGAAGACTAGATGACCAAGGAAACTTCCTTCCAGTTTCAAATGATTCTATCATCCTTAGCATTCAGTTAGAAGGTGACTGTCCCCCAAATGGTATACAAAGCTAAAGCAAAGCGTGAAAAGAAGATGTGGGGCATGTATGTATATGTGTGAGTGCATATGTTTTTCCCTAAGCAAGGTAACTAATTTTATGGTTTTTGCATTTGGTGTTTTTCATCAAAACATATCTATCTTCTAAAGGAAGAGGAACTCCCAGCATTGAAAGCCCATACTAAATTAGAGGGGGGGTGAGAGATGGAGTTGTACAGGATGTTCCTTCTCCTTGGGAATGTGGTGGGGTGGGGGAGGAGAAGAGATATGCAGGGAAAACATAAGAAATGGTGTGGGATTTTGTTGTTGTTGTTTTAAAGGAACATGACTGTTTTTCTTTTTCAAAGGGCTACACAAATGGGTAAGATTTTTAAAAAATTCAATCTTCCTTCCAAACAGATTTAAGGACGAGTTCCAAGGCCGTTCTTATGTTTTGTTTTGTGTGTGTGTGTTTTTTTTCCCTTTTCTTTTTGGCTTCCCTATCGGCAGCATGTTTATTGTATGAGACAATGCCTCTGCTCAGAGTCTGTAGGTGGCTAGAATGAAGGCGGGTTCTCATTCCACTTTTACTTGTCTGTTCTAGATAACTTATGCAATGGAAAATTTCACAAACACCTGCAGGACCTGTTTGCCCCACTTGTGGTTAGATATGTCGATCTGATGGAGTCCTCAATTGCGCAGTCAATTCACAGGGGCTTTGAACGGGAATCATGGGAGCCAGTAAAGTAAGGATACCTCCTTTAATACCTCAGAGTTTGGGTGCAAATGGATGGAGAGCCACGCAGAGCTGGATTAGCACTATAATTATATATTATGTTGTCACTCTAACCAGAGGCAAAAGCCTCGGGGTATTTCTATTACCATGTTCATTTTAGGTTCCTGTGGTCCAATGAGCTGGTTTCAAAGGGCTCATGAAATCAAATTATTGCTTGAATTAATTTTACTGCAGATTTGGCCACAAAAATGAAACTTTATTTCTTTTTGATTTTGCTTTAACATCTTATTCTTATAGAGTGGAAGATCCCTAACTGGTCTATCATGACCCACTGGCCATCTTGAAGGTCAATTTCATTGCAGGTGCAGCCATATATATCCCTTCCCATGTGTAGCTCTTGGACATTTGGTGAGGGGTAGGGGGGAAGGAATGTGATCTGGTTCAAAGCTCCCAACCTGACCTTCACAAACTACCCTTCTATGGAACTTGGGACCCTGCTGTCATTTCCTTTTATGGGTTTGGAACACAAGTAATGCCTGTTTTTTGGATTTTTTTACTTCTCATCTTGGTATTCATGGTAGCTGCTATGTTCCAATTTGTTGAGTTAATCTATGTCAAAATTCTATGGTGGGACTTTATCTGGATAGTTTTAAAGTTTAAGGAGAAACTGGAGTGGAACACATTGGGCCATTCCAAGCACTTGAGAAACTGAATGTTCCCAGTCTCCACAAGAGAGTTTGTTCCCAGGGAGTAGCCTTATCAGCAAGTAACTTTCTCCTTTTTGAAAACAAGGTCCAACAAAGCTTTTTGATAGGATTGACTGAAAAATCGAAACAAAATCAGCATCTCTATTTCCATCAAGGCAATAGAGATGCCCCAGGTCATCCCACTTAAGACAGCTGGGCTGCCATTACCTGTGTGCAGATGCCAAAGGAAAATACTAGCAATCTATTATACTCAAATTTGTAGCTCTCTCTTAATGTAGCCCTGTCTTTTTAAATAGAGGAAACTGATACGTTTTGACATGGCACAAACTAGCTTTTTTTTTTCAAATTTAAATCAAATCGTGTTTTGCCTCCAAAAATATCTTCAAAGTAGGAAAAGGTTAAACTGGGTACTATCAACATTTTATAAATAGCACTGGGTTACACATAATCATTCACTTAACTTGAGCTTAATTTAGGAGAGAATTACATTGATGGCAAACACATGCAAATAAATCAGTTGTATCCATTTACACTTTTTCAAGGGGGGAGAATTATGACCCTTGTGAAGTCCTAAATATACTCAACCTCTGTTACAGCAAATTTGGAACTTGAAATCTATTTTCTCAGTCCCCTCATTGTAAGCAGAGGTGTGGTTCTTGCATTTTAAGATTTAAGTTTTGAAAAAGAGAAAGTAGCTCGAGCATCAGACTCCAGGGATGGCCTGACAATTTAGAAGTGAATATTGCTTACCGACAATAGACTGAGACCTTAGGTAGGAAGTGTAAAACATTTTCTTTTATTAAGATCTGGTTGGTGACTATAGCTGTCTTCTGTAGGCTCCATGCAGCAAGTGGGGGAAGGGGGGAAGGAAGGGAGAAACCTGAAAATAACAACTAAAAAAAACAAACTGAATTAAGATGATATCAAGTCATATGATTTGGATAGTCACAGAAGCTAGACCTCTGATTCATGAACAAAATACAGATGAAAGGAGCAACTTCATAGCACTGAGCAAAATGAAATCCAATAAACCATTCTCTGAAATGTGGTGGCATCTCTAGAAACGTATGTCTCTACAATTGACACCACGTGCAGATGATTAGGAAGTGTGCTATTACTAATCCTCTCTGTGACCATTTGGTATGGAGTTTTTTAAAGGGGATAAATTTTACCCATTATTTGGGGATTTTATTTGGGGGTGGCATTGTTTGATTTTTTTGTATATGTAGTGAGTGTGTTTTTCTTCCAGTAAAGAATTTATATGCCCTTTGTTATGCTTATTGTAAAATAAGAAATAAGTGTAAGTCAATAGGTTTGATTTTCTGAATGTTGTTCTACTCATTCAGCTAGCTTTCAAACTCTCTCTTTCTCTCTTCCATGGTTTCTCTCCCTCTCTGTCTACCTGCCCTTCTCTCTTTGTCTCTTTCTCTCTGTCTTTTTCTTCCTCTCTGTCCCTATTTCTGTCTCTCTTCTCTCTCCCTCTCCTATTTTCTTCCTTGCAAGTTTCTGTTTTATGAATGTATATTTTTAACTTCATTCCTTAAAAAAAAAAAAACTTGGTAAGATGTTTATTTTTTATCAGCCTTTTAAAGAAAAGTCATCCATGATTCTGGTATGCAAATGCTAGCAATATATTGATTTCATTGTGACACAATAGAGTAGCTTCCTGTCTATGACATATTTCATAATTTGTACCTGTAGGTGGTAAGGGGAATTGGATAAAGTAGCTGATTATTTCCTCTCTTAGAAAATTTCAGGCATCACCCCTCTCCTCACCCCCTTTGAAAGAGTTGCTGGGGAATGAAAAGAACCAGGTAGCTGATGTCTTTATTTAGAGTCTCCATGGGTTGATAACAGGCAATATTATCATGACTTCCCAACCACTCAGAAGTTTTCCACAGTAGAGATGACTCTTCCCCCCACCAAGACACTGTAAGTTTCCTTGGGATAGGAATTGTATCTTCTCCAAATGTTTTGTCTCCTCTAGCACATAGTACTTAAGGATAAGTCATTGTTGAATGAGGTGCTGTGTAGAATAGTGGATAGAATGAAAAAAGACCTATGTTCAAATCTTGCCCCTAATTCTTACTAGTTACGTAACCAAGAGAAGACACTTAACTTCTCTGACCCTCAGTTATCTCATCTATAAAATGGGGGTGTTAATGACATGTTACCTACCTCTCAAGTTTTGGGTGGGATTTTTTTGAGGCTCACATGAGAGGTTGCATAGAAAATACTTTAAATTTCAAAGCACCTCTTTTAATGAGACCTAAAACTCTGTATGACACAATAGAAAATGTCTTAGATGTAGAGCAAAGCACTTGGGTTCAAATCCTGATTCTGACGTGACTTTGACCTGCCTCCTTTGACCTGCGTTTGTCTATAAAATGAGGGGGTCAGCCTCTGGGATCCTTTTCAGCTCTGTCTCTATGATTCCATGATCCGAAGTTCTCCCATTTATAAATCTAGTGATTTAAATTTTTCTTTTCCCCTGCTAAGGGGCAGAATTGCCTGATGATTAAGGCAATGACTTTAGCATCAGGAAATCTGGGTTCAAATCCTGCCTCATGCTTACTAGCCATAGGCAAGTTGCTCCAACTCTGTAACAGGCATCAAGTTAAGTCAAAAAGCATTTATTAATATCCCTTCCAACTCTGAGGCTGTGCAATCATTGTCTTTGTCTTGTAAGGCCCAGTTGGCTTAATATAGCTAATGTCTCTTGCTATTGCACAACTAGGCAAGACAGAAGGTCTGTTTTCTGGAGCCCTGTACTAAGAATAGCATAAGGTTTTAGGATTAAGACCTTAGAAGATCATAGATTTCTACCCTTTCATTTTACAAGTAAAGAAACTGACCCAGAGTTGGGACTAGAATGAAGGTGTCCCTCTTGTCATCCAGGCACTCTTTTCCACTATACCATAAAGCATCTCCAGGAAACTCTAGAAAACCTCATTAATAAAGATTTCAGAATCATGTCTAAAATGTGACTCTTTAAACTAAAATCAACGTACGCTGAATTTTCCCCTCAAAATGGTCTCTGTACTTGTCAGAGATATGTGAGACAGGGATTAAAGTTACTTTTGTACTCAATGTATGTTTTTGAATGTGCCTTTTGCCAAATGCTCCCTAAAGTGCAAATAATAGCAACAGCATTTATTAAACACCTACTGTGTGTCAAACGCTGCGGTAAATGTTGAGAATATGAAGAAAAGTAAAAGGCAGCCCCTATTGCCAAGGAGCTCACAGTCTACAATAGCAAAAAAAATCAGGTCATTTTACACATCACCTCAAGGAAGTACTTCCCTCAAAATATCACCCCACAAAGTAACCTATACAAAAATTATTATGTATCCTTTAGACAGAGTATTGATTGTAGTAACATATAAGATCAAAATTAACTCTACTGCTGAAGCAGTGCTTAAAAGTTGTGTTGCTACTTACTATTTTGTGACCTTTGGCGTATTCTACCACTTGTATGGGCCTCAGTTTCCCCATCTGTCAAATAACGATTTTGGACTAGATACTCTTGAAGGTCTCTTCCAATTCTAAGGCCAAGGATCCTCCATATACATGGCACCCGTTTACAGTTGGCACAGCCAAGTACACATTCTATCCCAAAATGATACACGGTGCCAGTTCTGCCAAAAGTCACCCATCTGCTGGTGCAGTGTATGTTTTGATCTTGAGGCTAAAACAGAGGACAAATGAATTTCTCAACAAGTTCAGATACACATTATGTTTCCCTTGACTTTATTCTAAAATGTCTCTCACAATCAGCACCTCTCCCAATTGGTTTTTAGAAGTGATCAGATTTAATCAAAAGTCAGCTTCAGTTCACTTGACCCAGCAGCATCAAGTTAGTCATCACAAAGATACTGAAACAGGTCACTAAGTGTCTCACCAGTGTGATAGTCCCTCCACTGCTACAGATCACAATCCTTCCACATTTTTCTCATCCTATTGAATCCTTATTCATGCCTTACTTGGAGTCCTCCTAAGAGGATCCAACCAAAATGCTGGAAGCCTTCAGGGTAGAGGACAGCAGGAAAGGCAGTGTGCTGTGAAAAAGCAGTGTCACTAAAAGACATGCTGAATGACATGTACTATTGCACCTATATCTAGATAGATAGATAGATAGATAGATAGATAGATAGATAGATAGATAGATAGATTGATAGATAGATAGATAGATAGATAGATATGTAGATATGTAGAGTGATAGATATGTAGATATATATATATATATATATATATATACACAACATATATGACTTAATTACTGTATGACCTGAAGAGAAGGCATATCAGTGATATAGTGAAAACAAGGGAAAATAGATCTATAGACCAAGGGCTTCAAAGGTAGATTCCCAAAGAATCCCTCTGGTGCATCAGATCAACCTTCCAATGAATTCAATTCCACAATTATTAAGCACCTACTATGTACAAGACATTGTGCTAGGCACTGGGCACATGAAGACAAGATGAATAACAGACCCAACATGCCCTCTAGGGGCTTCCATGATCATCAGGGAGGAGAGAGGGAGATATGTGTACACAGAAAAGCAAATAGGAAATAATTTGAGAAAGAGGGCACCAGGAGTTAGGAGAGCCAGGTAATATTCCAGATAAGAAGATGGAGACTAAAGGGCAGACACGGGGAACAAATTAGGAGCTTATCAAAATTGTAGAAGCGATAGGTGATATGAGGATGGGATCCTTGTTGGAGAATTTAAGGAAGAGCATGGACAATGACTATACAGAATGAAAAGGTATGGGTAGGTTGTGGTATGAACACAGGAATGATGCAAGGCACACATACATCACAATCCTGGACAGAACTGACACTGTTCATCCCTCAGTCTCATTACTTGCCTATTCGTATATGTCCTTAATGATGCCTTCTAGGACACTTCCCATATTGTTGTAGTAACACAGTAGCCTACCTTCATTTCGCATGTGCCCTCTGAGACTTTTACAATTTCAATTACTCTAATTTTGCTAAAATCTCATGACTCACAACCATTGAGCATCAGAGAGGTTAATGAGGGTTTGGGAAGGGGGGGTTGTTTTATTTTGTTTTGTTTTTAATAGGAGCATTTATAGCAGCATCCAACCTGGGCTCGTTGAATACTGAGTACTAAGCAATTTCTCAGTTGCCATCCAATCAATCTCTTTTTTGACCCAGCTTATTGTCTATCTGCTGCATCTTTTGTGGAGGAGGATGCGGCAGAGACAGAAAAAGAGAAAGAGAGAGACAGAGAGAGGAAGAGCAGAAAGGGAGAAAGAGGGGAGAAGAGAGAGAAAGAGACAAGAAAAGAGAGAGGAAGAGGGAGACAGACAGACAGACAGATGCAAGGGAGGGGAGAGAGACAGAGAGACATAGAAAGGTTAAGTGATCTGTCCAAAGGCTTTCAGGTAGACTTTTTGAGCCTATATCCTCTGATCTAGGAATCAGTGTTCTTTCCCCTGGGTCACACAGAAAGACCATTTAAAGAACATCTTCAGTGGGAGCTTTCTTTTATTTTAGCTTTGAACTCACCTCTGGCAAGCAGACATTTCTTTGTTTTATGTCTCACTTTATCTGGATACTGTTTGAATGACTGAACAAAGATATGTCTGCTTTGGGGGTGGGGGTGAGTAGAGAGAAGTTAACACTAGCCATAGCACCCTTCTATATCTGTCAGTCACCTGACACTGTAAAGATGTAGGTCCTTTGCAGAAAACTACAAAAAAGCAACCTATTCCTTTTCTCGGTCTTGAGCCTCTGGGCAGGTAGGGAAGCACGGACCAGACTCATGAAGTGTGTAAAAATAATGAAAAAAGGGGGGAAATGGGGGAAGGAGGAAAGGTCTGATGTCTTGTTACCTTTCTTACAGGTGGGGGCAGGGACAGGTCCTTACTATTTTCCATTCATTTGGAATCTTTGTTCTGTGGAAATATCTCAAAAAAATAATTCTCTGCCTTTAAATTTGTGCCAACCTTCTCCCAGTGCCCCCCCCAACATAGCTATGTAGTCAGGTAGAGTCATTCTTCTCAACGTCATATAATTTCAAGCCATTTCTACTTCCTCTTAGGGCATATCCAGCACTGTGGTACCTGGCCATTTTGAGCCTTTTTTCTCAACCTCCTCAGCTCCTGGGATGAATGAAAAATAATTCAATTCAATTTAAGAAGCAATGATTAAGTACTTACTATGTGTGACACTCTGCTAGGCACTAGAAATTCAGAGCCCAAAATTAAACTGTCCCTGTCCTCAGGGAGCTGACATTCCACTGGAGAGAGTGGTAACATACAAATGAACAAAGTAAATACAGAGAACATAAAAAATAAACACAAAGTAATTTGGGGTGGGAGTATACTAATAACCAGGGTAGGGATTCTTCACTTGCGTTCTGTGAACTTTTTGAAATATATATTTGATCATTGTGTTTCAATATAATTGGTTCCCTAAATAATCCTATGTATTCTATTTTTCATATTTAAAAACATTCAAAGAAGAGGTCCACAGATTCCAGCAGACTGTCCAATTTGTCCACGGTACAAAAAAAGATTAAGAATTCTTACATTAAGGGAATATGGAAAGGAGGTAGAGCCTGAGCCAAGCTTTGAAGGGAGCTAAAGATTCTAAGAGACAGAGAAAAACAATCCAGGCATGGGAGGCAGATGCGTTATTCAAGAAATTTGGAAATCAGAATTTTTGTTAGTTTTCTTTTTTAAAAATTGGGTTTCCATTAAACTAACAAGTTTGAAAACATTTAGAGAGACAAGAAATTTCTGTAAGTGAATCTTCATTTCTTGACTCTGGTATAAGCTAAAGACTGTGCTTAGAACACATAAAGAGATCCAGTCCATACCTTCAGGGGACTAAGGGTCTGAGGAAGAAGAGGTTATCCAAAGTATTAAAAAGAGCTTTATTTTTTTAGAAAGCATATACTTGCTACGTTACTTACAATGCAAGGACATTCTTTGCTGTCTCTTCCTTCCTTGATTAAATGATAGTGCGCATATCAATATGAGAAAATATCACTTTAAAGTCCTTTGGTGCCTGAATGAACCAAAAAGACCCAAGTCTAAGAAAGTCATTTATAACACAGTTGTCTAGTCCAAGGACAGCATGATGGTAAAATAGAATAGAAATCCAAGCCAGAAAATATGTATTAAGTTCCTATTCCATGCAGAGCCCTGGTCTAGGTGCTGGGTAGAGAGTCATCAATCACTGAGCATTTATTAAGCAAAGGATGGGTTGTGCAGTCTGCTAGGATCTACAAACACAAAAGGGAGACAGTCTCTGTTCTCAGGGAGCTCCCATATTGCTAGAGGAGTAACACATGAACAACAGGAGCATCAATAAACACAGGATATGGACAAAATAACTCAACGGCACAGGGGAGGGGTGCAGGAGAGCACTGGTACTAATAATAGGGGAGTAGAAAAAGTCTCTGGAAGAAGGTGATGCTTGAACTGAGTCTTTCTAAGTGGGAGAGGTGAGGAGACAAAGTACCCAGGCATAAGGGAACAGTCTGCGCAAAAAACAAAACAAAACAAAATAAAACAGAAACACAGAGACAGGAGATTAAACTGTGTCCAGGGACTGAAAGAAAGCCAATTGGGCTGAGGTATCAAGTGCATGGAAAATAACACAGCCCTAACCTTCAAATAGCTTTCATTTTACTAATGTGTCCCTACTCATTCTCGCTGGTATATTCTAAAATCAAAGCAATCGTTTGATATTTTTAACTGTCCATGAGAAGCATGCATTATCTGGAGATTCCCAATTGTGATACTAAAGAAAGGTCACAACGGAATTAATTTTTTTATATGATAGCTGGAGAACTTTTTAAAATAACGATTTCTAAAAATAACAATTTCAACAGATTAAGGCAAGATTAATAACTCACGTTTCTCTAGCACCTGCCAGTTTTACAAAGCAGTTTCCTCAGAACAGCCCTGTGAGAAAGGTAGTAGAGGAATGTTATCCCCATTCCACAGATGAGGAAACTGAGAATAGGAGAGGGGGAAGAAACTTGCCCATAGTCAAATTTTACCATTCAAAAAGAGGACACCCCCATTCACATGTGTATTAGTAAAATATTGTGCGTTATTTAGAATTGCTTACTTATTAGGATATACTATTAATATCCAAATCAAATATTAGTAATGTTATTAATACACTACATTATTTTGCTAAATAAATAGAATTTTATCATTTCTAAAAGTCTAGCATCATAATGTGTTGTATAAAGGAAATGTTTCCATGTGAGTACAGCTCAGTATTCCATTCCAAATGTCAGATTTTACTAATACAGTATGTTTTGTTAATAGGTCTATTTTTGAATTTTTGAGTGGAAAACAAAGCTCTTTTCTGACTTGTGCACCGACCATCAAGCTAATTTGTGTAAATTAAGTTGCGTTTGCATACATTTGTACATTCTTCATTCCTCGCTGCTTTTCATTTACTCAGCACTGACATTTGTAACTTCCCAGGCTACTATCTCTAAAGATTCGCTAATTCCTCTATCATTATGCACTGCGTGCCTTGCTTAATGATCACATTTGCTTATATAGGCTGGCACATGTCTCAGTGGAAACAGTGGATGGTTTGGTTACAGAGTAGTGCTTAAGTCCGGGAACCATCAGGGACCAAATACGAAGATAGTAAATTCACCAGCACAACAGGAAAACATAAAAAATGTCCTCCCTTGTACTCTTCTTACATTTATAGAGACCATCTAGGCCACCTCCCTTGTTTTACAGGTAAGGATACTGATGCCCAGGGCAGGAACTGATTTGTCCAAGTTCAAATAGGCAGTGTCAGAGGCAAAATTTGCATCTGGGTCTTCTGATTCCAGAGCTAGGACTATGTGCCTACATTATAATTTTTCTATTGACTAATCATTCTCACCCTCAAATCTCAACATGAGGGAGAAAGAGATAGACAGAGACAGAGGAGAGAGACAGAGACAGAGAAAGAGAATTCCCATTGCCCATTGGTTTCCCCATAATGGGAATCACCATGGACATAACTGTGGTTCATCTAATTCACGACAAACAAAACCGGACGTCTTTCGTGTATGTTAGGACTAAAGCCACGCTTATAATTTTCTGTAACAAGATAACTGTTAAAATAAAATCACAATAAAAACAAATGTCCAGGCATCTAGGAGATCTGAAAAAGGACCCAAAGAACCTGTGATATATGGGAATCTTGCCAAGTCAGCCCAGAGTCAGTCGTGACTCCCCCAGGAGTCCTAGTTTGCAGTGCACAGTCTGTCTAAGGCAGAGCTGGCTTGGCAAGGTACACCATCTTCTTAAGGAGAGCCGAAAAGAGAGCCCCGACTCTTTGCCAAAGGGCTGTCAGCCCCGCTTGAGAGTAAAGGCAGGGCTCTTCTCAGATGCAGCCTTGGCTCTGGCTTTTGCCTGGCTAAATTAGGCACCATAGAAATGTTCTTATAGATTAGATGATTTTGCCAGTCCTGTAGCATTGTACGACATCACTCCCTACTCCTACCCCAGTGCCCACCCACCCCCACATATCAAAAGAGAGAAAGACAGAGAAGGAGAGAGAGACAGCAACACAGAGAAAGAGAGACTTCTTTTGTTCTTATTGTTGGTTCCTCCTTTGACAATAAGAAACCATGCACCAACTGGCCCAGTCTTCATGGGAGGAACAAACAAACTCTGGTCTAACAGTTTAAAGCCACTTTTTTTTCTTGCTGTATCTAAGGACTTAGTATAAAATAAAATTTAAAAAAACCTTTTTTTTTTTTTTTTTGGAATACTTTACTTTCCAATCCCACACATTTCTATCTACTTCTAGTTGGATGAAATTACACTCAGAAAAGATATTTTCATTCTCTTTTTGGACTTTGTAAGATTAAACAAAGGTCAACCATTTTTCTTAATACTTCTTAAAAAATCTTTTTCCTATACTCTGACCTCACTGCTTCCATGTTGCCTTCGAAGATAGCAGTCATAGCTTTTGATTTTTGCCTGTCACCTTTAAGGTCTCCACCGTCCCACAAACACTGATGCAGGTGAACAGCATGTTATTATCTGTTGCCATTGAACTCAAGAAATGCCCAACAGAATATTGCCCTGAGTAATCAGTCTATCTCAAAAGCTAAATAACTGTTGACCAATTCTTCATGAAAAAAAAAAGCAAGAAGAGGAAAAGGTTCCTTTTTTATTTTCATTTTTTGCCTAACCAATGGCTTAATTGGTACTAGGAACTGCCAATGAGGAATGCATTCTACCAATGCATATTGCCACCTATTCCACAAAGTGTAGCTGTAGATACTTGAGTGGAGCTACTGAGAAGTTAAGTGACTTGTCCAGAGTCATATAACCAATAGGTGTCAGTGGTGAGGCTTGAACGCAAGGCTTCCTGACTTCAAGGATGACTCACTATCCACCCTGCAGTACTTTCTCTTAAACTGTTTCAGTATCTCTACCAATTCCAGCAACTTTGAAATCACCAGCTATGAGGTTCAGGGATAGTAGTAACAGTCCCATCCACCTAAAACAGAATTATTGTTTTGATCTAGAAGGGACCTTAGAGGAGAGGTCACTTAATCCAACTCTCTCATTTCACAAACAAGAAAAGTGAGGGATAGAAGAGGGGAAATGACATGCCCAAGGTCATACAATAAGATCTAGGATCTCCAGACTCCAGAGCCGGCACCTTTTCCACTGTGCTATGCATATTTGGTACCAATCAGGTTTTAGATCATCATTGTCAAGATCTGGAAACAAAAGCCAATTCCCAAAAGGCGAGGAAAGTATGTGATCATTGTATGTGGGTGTCGATAAGCTCCCTTCCAATTTTGACTCATTTTTCTTTTTTTGTCAATGTTTTTGCCGTCTGCTTCTGAGTGCTAAGCCCCAGGGAAGCTTCCTGTACCTGTGGCTCCTTGCTCTCTGATGTGTTGATATGTCTTACACACCCTGTTGTCTTCTTGTTGACTTAACCGATTGAGTTACAGTTCTCCCCTGCTTCTGCTACATCTACATTATCATTGTGATGGTATTTTTTTCTTTCTGTCTGTTTCTTCCACAGGAGTTTAACCAGTACCCTACCCAATGTGAATCTACCTAATGTGAATCTACCCAAAGTACCCAATCTACCAGTTAACATCCCTCTAGGCATCCCACAAATGCCTACTTTTTCGGCACCGTCATGGATGGCTGCTATCTATGATGCTGAGTGTGTATTCAGTCCACATTAGCTCTAATTTAAATCGAAGTGATCTTGGCATGGATATGTATTGTTTATTTCTATGCATCCTATGTAATTTCGAAACAGAGATAGAGACAGATAATTAGACATATTTTGCTGATCATACAGAGACAATATTGTTTATTTCTGGCATGCATGGTGTTTGTAAGGAGTTTTCTATATCCAGTACTAACAATTTGTCTTACGCCCACTGAAAGCTTGAGGAGCTGACTTTTACTTCCAGTCTTTTACAATAGAATTCTGTTTGTTTGTTTTTTAACTGGTGCAGGTAATATGAGCACGTGGAAATGTTCATGTGGAAGGTCACAAGAGACCTTTGCAGTAACTTGGTCCCTAGTCTTGATCAATTGCAGTTCCATTATAGTGAACTATTGCCTTCCTGGATGACTTTGTGATTCTTAGACACTCTATTAACCAGGGATCATGTTTCAGAACGGTAAAAAGCTCTTCAGAATAGGTCATTCTTGCTAATGGTCTACATCATTGAAGGGAAGATCCATGCCAGTGACATCCAGAATCCCTAAAGTTGTTAGCTAGTAGAGTATTTGCAAATAGTTAGCAATGAACACCGAATATGAGCAGTGAAGAAGGTATCATTTAAATAGTCCCAAAATCAAGGAGCATTGTTATTTGGAAGACCTCACTTTACAATCACCTTCCCAAAAAGAATTAGAAATGGTTATTCTTTTTGGCATAGATAATTACACACATACACACAAAAACCAGCCGTGTGATCTTGGGCAAGTCACTTAATCCCAATTGCCCTACCTTCTCCCTCCAAAAAAGAAATGAATCCTCTCATCTTTTTTCCCCTAACAAGAAGGAGAACCAGTACTCCCAAATTCTACCCTGTGGAAATGAAGTTAGAACCATGTGTATGATTTAATAAGTGAATAAGGCTTAGCCATTCTATACCCTGCTTTGATCCTTTTTCTTATACCACTGCTAATTATAGGCCCAATAAGCTTTTCCTTGAAAGAAGAAACTGGCACATTTTCAAAGGGAAGTGTTTTAATCAAAGGAATTAAAAATGGCTTCCATAGTACACTGATGTGGTAATATCTCAAAATCACATTCATCAAGGTAACCCTGCACTAGTTTGGGGTGTTTTTGTTTTGTTTTGTTTTGTTTTGTTTTGTTTTTAATAGTCCAAGGAGAGAACAAGGCATGTCAGTTATATTCATACTTGAAACCTTTTTTAAAACCAAACCTTAAGAGAAAAAAATGCTGTCTACATGAAATAACAATGGAATGATATGATCAATGTGTCTGATTATCTTTAGAAAAACAACTAAAAATCTCCCAAAACTTTTCTTGGAAACAAAACCATGAAAGAAACCCAAGCCATATCCATGCTAAGATGACAGTGTTAAAAGTTAGCTTAGATAGTATCTGTTACAAAAATTAAAAATACTTGAAAGCTTTTATTCCTTCCCTCTGTGCATGCTCTGTGACATTGTTTTTTTGAAAAGATATGAATCAAGACATGATAATAAAGCAGATAATGGTCTCTGTTCAATTAATTAAGGCATGAGTGGGAACACATTTTGGGAACTGCTAAGCAATCAAAATAATTTTGGTGCTATTGCCTTAACATTAACAGTTTATCTCAAAAATAAAAAGAAAATATTCTTTTCCTCATGTCAAAACTTAATAATAAGCTCTTCAAAAGAAAAAAAAACCCTAGAAGAAATTTTCTGAAACTATGAAACCAGATGGGTGTCAAAATGTTGTTGTAATAAATACCAAGCATTGCATTCATATGTACTTAATGATTTAAAACATACAACCATGCAGTTCCAAAACGGGGCTTAGACTAGTCAAAGTTGTGGGGTGTTTTCCAAGCATAGGATGGGGAAAGGCTGAACTTCCACAGACAGTTAATTCCTTCATTTAAAAAAAAGGAAAGAAAGAAGGCCTCATTTCACAATCACCCACCAGGAAATGCCTGATTCTATATCTTTTCATGATTCCAGTTTCCTTTGATCACTTTTCATTCTAAGGACATGTTTCCATGTTACCTTCTCCTTTGTGTCAGAAACCTCTAGTTACTGATTCCCAGCTGGTCTGTCTTTGAGAACTTCCCTTTTGTCAGCCCAGGGCCCAAGGTTCCCCTTGGCATGTTGGGAGTTTGGCTCCCTCCCCCTGCAGTAGTCATGTATGCATCAGTTGTATTTCCCTCTGAAGCATTAACTCAATGCAGCTGGCATCTGTCACAATAGAAACACCCACTCTCATCTGTTTCTATAGACGATGTCAGAACAAGTGGTAATGCATGGTGTGTTGGACATCTTATAAATTACGGTGTTAGCATTCGTGGTATGCGAGGAGGGGGGGGTGGCATCTCTCAGAGCTCCCACTGTCCTTGCTACAAGAGAGAGGCTGAAGCAGAGAATGGCAAAAAGGTGAAAGGTGGAGCATTTTCTTTGTACCCATTCGATACTATCCAGGCCCAGAGTTTGCTTCCCCAGGTGAACGTTTTTTTGGATGCCACTGTAAAGAACCACATGGAGACTGATGGCTCAGTCAGTACAAGGGAGTGGGTAAAGTCTATGAGCTGGTGGAAGGGCTCAGGTCTTATCACTGGTCCAAAGCATTTACAAATATCCCATTCACCTCCCCAGCTCCCAGTCCTGAAGTTGCCTTTGCAATAGGCTGGTCTAAGTCCAAAAAACAAACCGAGATCTTGGATTCAAGATATCTCACTGGACTCAAGGTCAATTGATTCACCCTGGCCCCTTAAGAGACAAAGCATGTCCTCGCTCACCACTTGTTAGCACTGTCCTTAACCTGGCAATCTGAAATCTCCAAGAGCCCTCTGGTTTGGTTTGGAGGGGAGCGGAGGAAATGCATGGCACTCTGAATCTGGATAACTGCATGATGCTGACATGTAGTTATTATTGATCGAGATTTTTCTATCTCAACATGTGGCCTTCATGTGAATCATCACATATGTTAATGTGGTTATTGAAAGAAGGCTGATTTTTACCATACACCTCTCCCCTAGTCATTCTTCTAAGGCATATATCATCTTATCTTCTTATTGGTCTGGAATGATTTGATTAACCCAGCTGACTAGGTAAATGTATGGTAAAACTCAAAATCTTGCTGGTGGAAATCCCCCCCCACCCTGCCACCGTGTTTTGTATGTTAGAACCACTGTTTGCCCCAAGCACAGTTGTTGGCGTGATCGGGTTTCTTTAAGTCGGGAGTACGTGATGACCTTTGCTTTCATTCTGTCCTGCCAGTAATGGATCAGGCACCTCTGAAGATCTCTTCTGGAAACTTGATGCTCTGCAGACTTTCATTAGGGATTTGCACTGGCCTGAGGAAGAGTTTGGAAAACACCTAGAACAACGCCTAAAACTGATGGCAAGTGATATGATTGAGTCCTGTGTGAAAAGGTAAGCCTGCGTACCTCCACAGCTTTGGTTCAGCCCACTGACTTTATTGGATGATTAATAACAGATTCTGATGAGGTATAATAGAGAGAGAAAATGAACATGGCTACCAAAGAATGACATCTGAGCTTTGGATGCAGTTACCACCAAGAAAATAGTTCATTACCCATGAGTTTGATGTGGTTATGCAGTTAAGTCTAGTCAAGTCAGCAAGCATGTATTAAGTACCTTTTATGTGAAAGGCAAGTCAAAGTGAGCAACTGCATTTTACCAGTAGGTAGGTTCTGAAGAGCACCACTCAAGTAGGTACTCTTCAAGGAGGCATCTCAACAGAGAGAGAGAAAGAAAAGAAGAAAAAGAGAGACAGAGACAGAGAGAGAGGCAGAGATAGAGACAGAGAGACAGAGAGAGAGAAGAGAGATAGAGAAGAGAGAGAGAAAGAGAAAAGAAAAAAAAAGAAAAGAAAGAAAGAAAGAAAGAAAGAAAGAAAGAAAGAAAGAAAGAAAGAAAGAAAGAAAGAAAGAAAGAAAGAAAGAAAAAGAAAGAGGGAGAAAGGAGAGGAGGGGGAGGCAGGAAGAAGGAAGGAAGGAAAGAGGAAAAAGGAATTCTTGTTAACTAGGTGCTAAATTCTATTGTTCCTATGTCATTAAAGGATTGTAAGTGTCTTGAGTACAATCTAAATTCAGTCATCTTTTCCTAGTTACATCTACTCTGGGAAAACATAAAGCTAAATGGATATACTAAAGGGAGAGAATAGGTCATTAAATAAACATTCTGTTTGCTCATGAAGCACCTATTTCATCACTTCATTACACAGGGGAACATTTTTTTTTTTATTTTAGAGAGAGAAGGAATGATGCTACTGAAACTTCCAAACCAGTTGAATAGAAAAGTAGGGGATCTAAAAGGATGACAGGTGCAGAAATGTCATAAAATTAATATCAATTGATCATCATAGCCATAGTGCCAGACCCAATCTCATGCAGTACTTGGAAGGACCACTCCAGGGTATGAGTGCAATATCTTTTTTTAATCTTACTAAAAAAAAAAAAAACAACCTTGTGAACAATCCCATGTTCCTTAAGGTATTGTATACCACAGTGAGTCAGCAGCACTTGTTTGGATGATGGAAAGATGGAAATTTATGTCACCATCTTCTCCTGTTTTGAGGAATAAAAGAAGTTCAAGGCTATGTAACTGAAGTAGAATGAGGGCAGTCTAGGGCAACGGATTACTGCCATGGCAATAGCTGGCCTGGGGAGCCATTTTGATGCTACTTCAAGGTTCAAGTTTGGAATTCTCTAGGCTATGGTTTTCTTCTATAAACTGCTCCCAAAAATGTGAAGGTAAACCATTCAATCAGACCTCAATGGAACTTGTAAATGTCATGTCCGCTATGTCCTGTAGCAACCATAAGTTCATTTCTTAGATTCTTTCCTCATGCCTACCAAAAATATAAAAAATTATACCCATTAGTAGTTGGCCTTGAAAATAAACAGAATTTAAGAACAGCTCCATGGTGTGAACAGACACTGAAACGCCTCCTAATAAAACAGCCCAAAAGTTTTATGCCTCCACCAACCAAGATGGCCAAGAACTCCATAATCATTACAATCATTCCTCTCCAGAAAAATCCCTGCTGAAATTGATGTTACCATGGAAGGGTAACCCATTCAGGCATTCACAGTACTCAGGTTCACTTTAACAAACATATGGGAGAGGAGGAAAGGGCAAAAATGAGAAGATCTTGAAGGAAGACTGTACACAGCATGAGGACTCTTTGACCTGTCAGCATTGGGAAAGACTGAAAGGGTTGAAAGCAGAAGGGTAGAAGGGTGGTCAGAAATGAGATTTGTCCATTTCACAAATTTGCCTTCAGTTAGCCCTGAGTATGTGATTCCTTAGATTCTCCCAATTCAGATGACCAAACTCAAGTCTTACAATTAAGAATTGAAAAAATATACTCGGAAGTCTCTAGCAGATACCTTGCACCACACAAAAGTCACATGAAAGTCTTACCAAATCATATATCTAGCCTCAAGATTCATAACATGGATCTCATGGTATGGGTCTAGAACAGGTTTGTATCCTAAGAACACATACTGGACAAATATACCAAATGTGGAATATTAAAGCAGAAAAGGAAAGATGTCTAGGAACGTCTAGGTTTTACTGAAATTTAAATAAATTTCATAAGCTACTCATACATTGGTTGGCTTTGCAGTCTGTTACAGGTAGAAGCAGCCATCTGTTCAGCCCTCTCACTTCTAATTCTACTCAAAGACTTTGTATTCATGTAGGCACATCTTTCCACATCCCAACAATCCTTGAACTTAATAGAAGAGAGGTCAATTCTCCTGTGAAAATGAAGGAGACAGTTAACAGAATGGGAAGTGAAAGATGCATTCTATTCCATATCTTTCTTTGGTCTAACTATAGCCCAAGCCTTAGTAGCCTCACTTGAAAGGGCTATCCAGCAATTCTTTAGCCATAAAACATTATTGTTGCTTAAGACAAAAATACAGAATGGATTTTTGTTTGCTGCAAAATGAGCACCATGGTTTGAAAACAAGATAAGCTATGCCTGCATTTTAACATGCTTGTATGCAATTTATAGATGAAAAAAATATATAAAGAATATGAGTTCTGAACTTAAAATTACACTTCATCTTACCTAAGTACTCTAAGGTTCTGTTGGGTATGTTCATCACTCTTTCCTCAGTCAGACTAGTGGCTTATTTTGGCTGTCCCATAGTTAGTAAGATTCCTGCAGCAGGTGACACGATTTCTGTTATTTGTTAGTAAGCAATGATGGGATAATTAAAAGAAGTGCCATAATAATGCAAGGGTCAAAAATGAAAATAACATTTGTAGAGCACTTAACATAAATTCTCTTACAAAAGCAAAGTGGAGGAGGTTCTTTTATCAGCCCCATTAAAGATGAGGAAACAGATTCATAGAGATTAAGAAGTGACATGGACTTGTTACTATTACAATAAAATAGAATTTGATGCGTCCCTTTATTTCCTGCTTCCTTTTAAAAAATGGAAGAATTTCCCTTTCTCACATTCATCTCAAGAGGTAGGACTCATCCCTAGATTGTTGGCAAGGCATAGCCAGGGGTAAGGAAACTGGCCTTCTAGGTCCTTGGGTGCAGCTTTTTGACTGAGTCCAAGTTTTACATGACAAATCCTCTTATTAAGGAAATTTGTTCTGTGAAGTTTGGATTCAGTCAAAGGGTTGCACTTAAGGATCTAGAGGGCCTTGAGGCCACAGGTTCCCCATCCCTGATTTTTGTTTCACTGGGGAGGAGTCCATAAATGGTACCAAAGGAACATACCTGGTTCTTGTATCCTTGTTACAAAGAGATTCTTTTGCATTACTAACTGCATCTCAATTAAGATTTGCATTAGAAAGTTTCAAAGTAGGGGGCAGGTCTTTATAGTAAGAAAGCAATAGAATAAGATCTTCATGGTTTTGTTTTTCCCATAAAATATACAGGGAGATTAGAAACTGGAAAAAGAAATAAAATAAAACAAGGCAATTGCCAATCTGAATGAACTTGCACATATAATAATTTTTCCATGGAATATTAGTTAATAAGCTAATTTTCCTGTACTCATGGGTTCCCATAGCACATTCAGTATGGCTGTTAATACATCCAGTTTCAGGTGCAGAGTAGGCTGCCATGGAAGGGAAAATTTTATCTGAAATCAGGACAGTCTCTATTAGCACAGCAGGGAGAAAAGTGTAGCAGAGTTATAGAGATGGGAAAGGAGCAGATGTATTTGTTTTCCCTGGGAAGGTACCTGGGCATGTCCATTCTTGTCAGGCCGCCTCCAGCTAGTCCATTTAAGCAGCAGAGGTAAAGCTGGTCTATGGGAAAAGGAAGAGGGAAAAAAAAAGAGAAAAACTTAGACTGGGGCAGTGCTCCACAGCATGGTGGTTTGAGGTCCCTGATGTCTGTCCTTCCCTCTTGGCATGCTACCGTTCCATGATAGCACACCAAGGGAACAGATAGCTATGTATCTCTTCTCCAGGAACATCATAAGATGTGGTTAAATTTAATATTCTGCAGAGTACAAGTACCATCAAAACACTTTGTGAAGTAGTCAAAGGCGTACTCAAACTCAACAGGCTCTGTATTCCAATTAACACTATATCTAATTATTACTATGGCTATGGCATGTCCTATAGAGGCTAGAAGCATGGTGGCTTCCTTGACCAGGACCTACTCCATATGACCCTGTTGGGTCTGGAAATTCATATTCATCAGCACCCATTTGAAATCATCTTGGATTGCTACTGATTATCGTATTCAATTTTCTATTTCACTGCCCTCCCTTGAAATGTCTCCTCCACCTGTTACAGTCTTAACATTGAAATGATCTTTCCCTACTTTGTTTTAATAGAACCAGGATTGCATTTGAAGTTAAGCTGCAAAAAACCAGCCGATCGACAGATTTCCGAGTCCCACAGTCAATATGCACCATGTTTAATGTTATGGTTGATGCCAAGGCCCAATCAACAAAACTTTGCAGTATGGAAATGGGCCAAGAGGTAAAAAAAAAAAAAAAAGGGGGGGGGTGGGGAGGGAGATTTTTTTTTTTAACATCTATCAAGTATGGGGGAAAACTTCACAAATATCCTATCCCCTAGTCTGCTGGTTTCAGAAACATTCTCTAACATTTGTGAATTTAGTCATCCACATATACGGTATGCAGATGAATATTCAAGATCTGTTTATCAAATAAATCTCTGATGAATATGCATGATCAGAATTTCAGGCACTTGGAAGTGGTTATTGGCAGGGACCAGCATGGGCATAAGGTGCCTTTGAGCCAAGTGATGTTCACTGACCTTGTTCACAGAGTCTGTGTCACTATTTAGAAGGAAGATCTGTGTTTGCCTAAATGCTTGTCCCTTTCACACATGCAACAGAAACCCTACATGTATGACATGATTTATCGATAGGAAACATCTGGAAAACAGAAACCACTCTTTTCACCCCCAAATTTGCTGGACACATTCTCTAAGTCTCCACAATACCTAAGTATGGGTCAGTATATGCCTAAATTTCCCTCAAATCCAGGGTAACCAAGCTCCTTAAGTTGTATACCTTTCTAACCTTACTTTTTTTTGTCTTTTCGGACCAAAAGTTTTGTCCTTTGGTATGTTTCAAATCTTAATGTGGCATTTAAAATGGAAAGATGAAAGAAGCTGGAAGTTGGGCTTGATTAAAGACTCATGATCAGTTTTCTCCCAATGGCGCTAAGCCAGTTTGATATTCATATACCAATTTAGAATTAATTCAGAAACATTTCTGGCAACTCTCAGGTTCCTGCCAATTGGCATAAATTGCTCCTAAATCAGATTTTTTGATACAGCCTTACATGTTCAGAATTTATACTCAATTATATTTGTTCCCTGTTCATTATTTATTTTCTCTCTGTGCATCTTCCATTTTTAAATGTCTGTGTGTGATATTCTCTTGCTGGCAAGATCATCCCCAACCTTATTTCCCCTAAGGCAGCATCCTGTGAAGAAGACTCCCAATTTGGACTTAAACATCGGTCAGTAATGAAATCAGACACTGTAGGGTTGTAAGTTAGTTCTCTGTATCTTCCTTAATCACTGTAATTGCTGTATAACAGAGAAATCAGGTTAAAGATTTCAAATGTGACAAGAAGCTATCAATGAGAAGATTGAGATTATGTAGTAATAAGAACAATTAATATTTAAATAGTGATTTAAGATTAATCATTTTCCTCACAATGATTTTATGAGATTAGTTTCAGAGGAAGAAACTGAGATAGAGAAATCAAGTGACTTCCCTAGCATCACACAGCTAGTTAGTATGGCAGCCATGATGTGAACCAAGTGCTCTAACCCTAATATGGGGCCAGCAGGAGTAGAAGGAGGTAGGTGTAGCATTTGGCACTAAAAAGATCCCTAACCATACAACCAGTTCAAAAACATTCTCAGAACAAAAAGGAGCATCCTTTCTACTTCCAGGCAAATCCTTTGGGCTTCCTTTTGTGAGATGTTTCCTAATAGATTGTAAGCCCTTTGAGAGGAGGTACATTTTATCCTCTTTGTCTTTGCATCCCTAACACTTAGCAGAGTATTTTGCAGGTGGTAAATCTTAATCAATTTTGTGACATGTTTCCTAATAGATTGTAAGCTCCTTGAGGGGAAGGGCATTTTATCCTCTTTGTCTTTGCATCCCTAACTCTTAGCAGGGTGTTTCACAGGCAGTAAATCTTAATCAATTTTTCAAAATAAATTGGGGCTGCCCTTAACCAATTAATCAATAAGTTACACTTGGAACTGTGATTTCATTGGTCTAGAGAGCTCCTGTGATTCCTGTGACCAAAGCCAGATCTCTGTCTACTACCTCATGCCACTGCTATCAATAAACCTTATCAAAGCATCTGCTATGTCTGGCTCTGTACTAAGCACCAGTGATACCAATACGAAAGTGATGACAATCCCTGTCTTAAGGAGCTTTTAACCTGACTTTACCTAAGTACAGCTGTTGGAGGAGAAAAGAGAATGAAGGTGGAGCAAATACACAGTAACCACAGCTCCTCACTGCTCACTTCCCCTAGTGACATGAATCCATGCCTGTTGTCCAAAGAGTCAAGGTCTCATTTCATTAAGTCAATGCCTACACACATGAACAATATAGCTGGTTGGAAATTTGGGAAGAGTAGCCAATAACCAGGTTGAGGTGTGTTTTATTTTGGTTTGGTCTGCATTGTATTGAGTGCCCAATTTGGCTGATTTTGTGCATATCATGAAATTGATCTGTTGCTTGGATGGGCACATTCTCATGTTGACCATGAACCGATTCAATGACACAGCACGATTTGGTTGTTTTAACCTTCTAAGTCTAGGAAAGCTAAAGCACGGTGGGTGGCATGAAGGACTCCACAGCTAATCTCCCACACAGTCCCTCAACGATCATCCTCCCCATGCTACACCTTTCTAAGAGTTCCAAAGCCTTCGTCATCGGAAATCGTATTGCTGACTCACTAGTCCATCCAGGCCCCATACCTCCCTCCCCACATCACTGAATCACTAACAGAAGAAGGTCCAGATTCTGAGATGGGAAGCAGCCCTTAACCTGGAATGTAAGGCAGCCACCCCAAAACCAGCCGATGACCAGACTTTATGGAAATGTATGTGCTTTTCTAAGGTCTTTAATATAGTGATTCTGAGAGATCCAAACTATAGAGAGAAGTAGTTGCCAGGGAATGACATTTTAACAAACAGCTGAACCTAACAGATCTGTAAATCAGATATAAATCCTCACAGAACAAGTTACAGAGAGAGTTTCCTTCTTTTGTTTATTGATGTTGGAAAAACTTTTTTTGTTCTTTTCATTCTCTCTCAGGTCAGTTTTACGACTAGCATTCAAGCACTCATTTCTCCCAAAAATTTAACTTCTAAAATTAAGGGGCTAGAGTCAAGGGAGACCTCCTTTGGCAAATAGGGAAACTGAGGGAAGCCTATAGGGAAGGAATGACTTCCCCAAAGTCACAATGCAAATTAGTCCCCAAGCTAGGACTAGAACTCATGTCTCCTTCCTCTTGGTTCAGGGCTTGTTCTACAGAGTTACAGGGCTTGAATAGCAAACTTAAACCTTAGAGAAAAGGGGGATTTGACTTGTTTTGGTTTACTCTAGAAGGGAGAATTTGGACCAAAAGGTAAACATTATAGGGAAACAGGTTTCCCCTGAATATAAAGAAGACTTCTTTACTACTCTGGAATGTTAAATCACAGAACAAACTTTGTCAGGAAATAATAGAGGATTTCCAACAAAAGCTGGGTGTCAGGGGTACTACAGAGCCAATTCCTGCATTAGATGAAGCTTTGGGTCAGATCAATCAATCACTTGGCATTTATTAAGTACCTACTATGTGTTGGCAGCTTAAGGCAGTCAGATGGGTATGGTGGTTAGAGCGATGAACCTGTAGTCAGGAAGACTCCAGCTCAAATCCAGCCTCCAACACTTACCCTGGGCAAGTTACTTAAACCTATTTGTCTCAGTTTCTTCATCTGTAAAAATGAACTGGAGAGGGAAATAGCAAACCATCTTTGCCAAGAAAACCCCAAATGTTGTCATGAAGAGTCTGACACAGCTGAAAGACAATTCAACAACAATTATATACCAGGTGGTTTGCAAGGTACTGTCAACACAAAGACCAAAAAAAGAAATCCCTGCTACTATTCTACAGTCATGTCTGATGATACCAAGTCATCAAAGGGACCTTCAAGGTTTGTTCAACCATCAACAGTAGGACGAAAGGTAATAGACTGGTTCAAAGACAAGAAATGATGAACTCAACCATACTGTGGAAGGAGGATAGAAAGAAGGGTTAACTTCTTCCTCCCCAATGATCTGGCATCCTGAAGTTTGAGTTCTAATCAAACAAGGCAGCAACTCTCAGATAAGCTTGGACTCTGGTGGGTTTTAACCCATTGTCCACACTGGGAGTAAGTACAACCCATCTCCCCAAAGGAATAAAGCCCTAGTGCAGTGTATGGATGGGATAGTCTTGTTGATTAGAGTTTGTCTTGGGTGACAAGCTCCTAACTTCACCTTTTTCCAGAAACCAGAGAAATAAAGCATCAAATGGAATAGTGACTTTGAACTTGCAGAAGTTGTCAAAAATTTTAGGTACATAATAATTTGAGGATGCTTTTTTTTCTTCTCTTCTCTTTTCCTTTGTATTCCAGATACTCTGGGGATTTTTAAGTTGGGTTTCAATAATCAATTATCATTATTGTAAAATGACATTGATCTGAGGCACTGATTCTTTAGGCTTGCCTAAAGAAATAAAATGGAAAGCAGGCAGAAAAAATTAGCATAGCTTCTTGTGCCTTTCTTGTCCCTCTTGAGTATTAAAGCCTAGCCAGAGGCAGTATACAATAGTGGATAAGGAAGTAGACTTGGTGTCAGGAAGGCATGGGTTCGAATCAAGACTTAAATTCTTACTGAGTCACCTCAGAGAAGTTGCTTAAGCACCCAGAGCTTTAGTTTCTGCAGCGGAATAATAAAGTTGGACTCATTGTCCTCTATGGTCTCTTCCAGCTCTGAATTTATGGTTCAATAACCCTACAGATGTTGTTCAGGAGCAAACACCTATTACCTTCAAGGAGTGGGAAAGATTTTAGAAGGGAGAAAACAAATTGATGTTTTGCTTGGAGACAGGCCCCCCACATATGAGACCCAACTTAGCAGTGAGGTCATACAGTAAGATGTGGTGTGGGAAAAAGAGAGAGGTAGCCTGGGAGTCATCCAAGACAATCTAGTCCTATTTCTGCCACTGGGATTATGACCTTGCATAAGTCATTCAAGTCTTTGAGTCTCAGTTTCACCTGTTGAATAAATATCTGTAAATATCTCTCAATATATCTTGAGAAATATCTCAGGTCCCTTATAGTTCTACCACCCACCAATAGGATTATAGACTTAGAGGTGGAAGGGACCACAGAGACCATAGAGTGCAATTTCATTCTTTTACAGACAAGGCAAGTGACACAAAGAGAAGTTAAGTGACTTGCCCAGTGTCCCACAAGTAGTAAGTGTCTGAGACAGGATTTGAACCCAGGTTTTTCTGACTCCAATTTCAGTGCTCTATCCACTACCTTACACTGCCTCTAACAATAGATAGGTGGCTTTATCAATAAACTTCCTAAATCCACTTCAGACAAGATGCGGGTCGGATGATGTAATATGTTTCTCATTTTAAGCTCACTTCCTGAATTCATCTCTGTCATCTCCTCTGGGGTGATGTTACATTCAAAGGCAGCTGTTCAAACATTTGGTAAACATACTTTACCATCTTAAATATTTATTTTTTGTCAGAATTTTTAAAGCACCCATGGATATGAAGTTGTGCGTTAAATTGCTTCTCACTTGGTCTAGAATGTTTTCATCTCATTTCCAAGGTCAGATGGTCTTAACAGAAAGACAACATACACACAATCTGTTACATGACAAGGCAGAATGTGCAGCACAGGAAGTCAAGTCGAATCATTTTCATGCAGGGATTGTGAATTTCGCAGAAACATAGCTCATCCGAAACTGGAGTGAAGTCTCTCCAAACTTTCCAATCCTAGAAGAATGATGGAGGTGCACTGGCCACTCTTCACATGAAAGATATGGCAGTGGATTAGACGATTGTGACAACTAAAGTGGGCTAGAGAGAATCCTGGGCCAGGAAGGCGGGGAAAGGGGTATGAACAGGTGGAGAGAGCAGTGTCTAATTCAAGATCAAGGAAGAATTTGGTAGTTGGTGGCTCCTCAAGGGAATTTGTTAAAAGAAATGATTGCAATGTGCATAGGACTGCAACCATCCAAGGAGACATTTATTTTGATGGCTGCATGTTTATACACACCCAGCATCTTGTAGAGAACAAAATCTCAGTGGTCAGTGATTCCCCAAAAGTGGAAAATGAACCAGTTCAGCTTAATCCTACCAGAACCTGGCAAAGGGAAATAACAGCAAGCTAATTTGTACAGTCATCTGAAGACAGACGGAACCTCGTTGGGCGTCTCAATCTATTACTCTTAAAAAATGGTAGAAAATATCCTGGGCATGAGGAGGAAGTTATATGTGTTTTCTTTCCTGAGAGAATATTTTCAGTGCTGGGTTAGGCAGTAGAGGACAGGATAATGGTAGAGATCTATAGGAAGGGAGAGGGAGAATCTATATAGATTGTGAGGGTCTATGTGGTGTGAGTAAATGATCCAGCCTCCACACAGTTGCCAATTCCTCAACCTTCGGTCTGTGTCACCCTCTTCTCATCTAGGTGGTACAAGAGATAAAGTGCTAGACCTGGAGTCAAATCTGGGCTCGGATACATACTAGTTATGTGAGCCTGAGCACATTCCTTAACATCCATCTGCCTCAGTTTCCTCATCTGTAAAAATGAGGGTACTAATAGCACCTAGCACCCAGAATGGTTCTGAGGATCAAATGAGCTGGTATTTGTAAAGGATTTTGCAAACCTTTAAACCTTAAGTAATGCAAGCTATTATCAATATTAATAAGCTCCAATGGGTTCCTATTGCCTTTAGCATAAAATGTCAACTCCTCTGCACAGCTTTTAAAGTCCTTTACAACCTAGCTCCAGAATACATTTCTGTCCTTCTCACACGTTACTCCCCTTCCTTCACTCTACAGTCTAGATGAGGGATGGGAAACCAGCGCCCTCTAGGTCCTCAAGTGTGGCCCTTTGCCTGAACCCATATGTCACATCAAAGGGCCGCACCTGAGGACCTAGAGGGCCAAATGTGGCCTCAAGGTCGAAGGTTCCCCACTCCTATCCAGACTCTAGACAGACTGACCTGACTGTTGCTCACCTGCAGCACCCTTTCCCCTTTTCTGTGCATTTGCAATGGCTCTCTCTCATACCTAGATAATTCTGTCTCCATCCCAGTACCTCTTATAATCCCTTCCTATTTTCAAAACTCAGCTTAAGCTCGGTAGAAGCTTTATCTGACACCTCCCCCCAACCTCTGATTCCCCCTTCCTTAATCTATCTCATGTTTGTTTTGCACTTATTCTGCATACACTTACGTGGTCTAATGCCTGGAACGTAGTAGTACTCAATAAATACTGATTGATTGATTAACTGATTGTATATACCTGTGATATCTCCCCAGATAGAATGAAAGGCCCTTGAGGGCAGGGACTGGTTGGTTCACTTTTGGTTTTGTATCCCCAGTGTTTGACAGCTTCTAGCAAATCATAGGCACTTAATCCTTGCTTGTTGATTGACTGCTTGACCTACACTGCTCCAAACCCCTCTTATGCAGAATGAGGAAACAGAAGCCTAGAGAGTTCGTGTGAAGATCCTAAGCTCACATAAGAAAACAGTGGCAGAACCCAAACTCAAATCCAGATCCTCGAACTCCGAGTCACAGTAATTTTTTCACTACAAGGGGACGGGGGGAAAACCTTCACCCTAAATCCATGTCCTATATAGGCAAGTACCCATATGGAGCTTCAGTTGTAGTACTCATATATGAAACAGCATCTTGTCGCTCTCTGGCCGGAAAGCTTAGGTCCCTTCCGGAGGAGAGGCAGGAGAAAAATGATTCTCTTGGAGGAAAATGATTTTTCTTGGATGGGCTCCTTTGTTACCTTCCCTTCCAAAATCTGTTCTCTCCTCTGTGGAGCTGTTTACAAAGCTGGTGTTGCTCTCAGCAGGGTCCTTATTTGCTTTGTAAAGAAGCCCTTAATTGAAAATATGTTTGTCAATACATTTCACACTGTATTACTTCTCACACACCTAGCCATTATCTTTGAGTTAAAACCCATAATTTATCCAATGAAAATGAACAGTTGACAGCCCAAAGAGAGTCTGATTAAGGCAATGGGAAAATGAGGAGAATTAAGCAGCACTTTGGGGCAGATCTGAAAAACTTTAAAATGACCTGGGGGTGGGGGAATCTCTTGATGCAACCGAGCTTCTTGCTCCCAATATCGATAGCCTTTTTAGAACAGAATTTGATGGGTAGCATGGGATGTGTGGCTTGGGTTGTATTACCTGCTGTTAGACACTTTCTTTGGCTTAGCAACACATCTCTTCCTGGGATTTGATTCAATTCAAAAGGCATATATTCAGCATCTGCTGGGTGCAAGGCACTATTTTAAGTACTGGAGATACAAAGAAAGGAGTGCAAAATGGTTCTCACCCTCAAAAGGCTTCCATTCTAATGCGGGAAGACAACAGGTAAAGTGAAGAAGTTAGGCCAAATGACCTTAAGGCCCTTCTTACTCTAAAGCTATGATGCCTTGATCATAGATAAGTAAATGCATATTAATTTACAGAACCAGAGGTGTAGAACATTAACATCTGAGAGGAATCGGGAAAGGTGTCATGGAAGAGGTGATACCTTGAGTTGTGTTTCGAAGAGAACAAGGGATTCATTGAGATGGAAGGGACAGTGCAGAGTCTGCAGACATAGGGGACAACAGCCTGCATAGAAACACCAAAGCAGGAAACAGAATATCACAAAATGGTTCAGCAGGTCAGTTTGGCTAAAATGTAAAGTGTGCAAGAAAGAGGAATGAGAAATTGGTCTAGAAAATTGGGTGAGTGACAGTTGGAGGAGGACAATACTTTGGATCAAGTGATAGACAAATTTGTGCAATGACTGTTATGCTCAATATACAATTACCTTAGGTTCTTTTATCCATTACATAGATCATAGACAGATAGATAGATAGATAGATAGATAGATAGATAGATAGATAGATACATAGATACATAGATACATAGATACATAGATACATAGATACATAGATAGATGGATGGATGGATAGAGGTAGGTAGGTAGGTAGATAGATAGATAGATAGATAAGATAGAGAGATAGATAGATGACATATTCTATATAGTATATGTTTTCTATATTTATAGAGGCAGCTGGTAGCACAGTGGATAGAGCACTAGGTCTAGAATCAGGAAGTTTGAGTTCAAGTCTAGCCTCAGATGCTTCCTAGCTGGGTAATCCTGGGAAAGTAAACCTCTGTTTGCCTCAGTTTTATCAACTGTAAAATGGAGATATAATAGCACCTCCTTCAAAGGGATCAAATAATAGCTAAAAAGTGTCTGGCACATAATAGGTGCTATATAAATGCTTATTCCCTTTTGATATATGTACATATATGTGTTTATATGTAGATAGATATGTATACATAAATACACACATACCCCTACACACACACCAGTATAAAAGAACATAAAGGAATTATGTATATTGATCAGTTAGGTAACAGAATGGATAATGTGCAGGTCCTGGAGTGAGGAGAACCTGAGTTCAAATCCAGCCTCAGACACATTAGCTGTGTGACCCTGGGCAAGTCACTTAACCCTATTTAACTCAGTTTCCTCATCTGTAAAATGAGCTGGAGAGAAAATAGCAAATCATTCAGTATCTTCACCAAGAAAACCCCAAATTGAGTTGCAAAGTCAGACACAACTAAATCAGCTGAACAACAACAATATTAAGTAGCAAAATTCCAATGAAGAGATGTGTATAGTATCATGAACAGTCGGATATGACTGAAACAACCAAACAACAATGACATGGTATCACAGGTTTTGAGCTAGAAGGAACCTTGAAGGTCATCGAGTCCGACCTCTCATTTTTCACATGAGGAAACTGAGGCCAGAAAAGTAAAGTGACCTTTATGACAAGTCATAGAGGTAGTGAGTGGCAGAGCTAGGATCTGAACCCAGTTTGACTTCAGATCAAGACCATCTTCCACCTGTAAATGACTGACTTTTTCATCCTCATTTCCCCCCTCTAAATGACCTATTTTCTCACTAAATTTCCCATTTAATAAAATATTGAGCACACAAATACTTCTCCTAGTTGGATTTGGATTTTCTCTTTATTAGTGATCTCCAGAGGATGCTACCAAGGTCTGCAAATCAGTTTCCTACCTCCTTGTTTTTTATCTTCTCCATTTCTCAGACGAATACTCCTGGCACTTTCCTTAACGAACTGATCTTGGTCTTGATCTGACCTTTAATCACACTGTTCCTGTGCCCCCGTCTCCCTTCCCTAGCTATCATGAGTGGCACATACAGTTTGCCTTTCCATCAGTGAGAAAGTTTCACCTCTATATAAAAATCATCTTTCTCCACTTCCATAGATAACAATGGCATACACATACGCATGTTCACATGCGCTTGTGCGCACACACACACACACACACACACCACTGTAGTCAGCAGCTGTGTACATGACCTTTTATTGTGAACTTTCATTCAAAACCTCCACAGAACTCAAATGGAAAATGTACTCGTGAACCGAGATCATTTCAAGAAAAAATATCCCATTTCCAAATGATATGACTCTTTCCTGATGAGTAGCATCACTCCAGACATATCTGGGGAAACTTAGCTGACAACAAATGTCCATAGACATCCCACAAATATCATTATCTCTCTGGATTCAGAACTGGAAGGGACCTTGGAGGTTCTTTAGCCTACCCACTCACTTTACAGAAGAGACCGCAAAAGTTCCGAGAGGTTGAACCATTTGCCCAACACCACACAGCTAGTAAATGACAGAGCCAGGATTCTGTAATTCTATATCCAGGGTTCTTCCTTTGCACAAAGGGCAAGAAATGCTCTACCATACATCAAAATTCTGGGTGAATTAATTTAACTTAACTGTCTCATGACTTTTTGGAAATGAGTGAGATTGCCAGTTACCTAAATGTCAGCCCTCGTTTGTCACTGCTTATCCTTTCTGTCCTGTTTGCACGGCTTCTTCAGAACCCCCATTTCTAATTTCAAGAATGTTTTTTATCATTTCATTCATATGTTCTTTTTGCCCTTTTTGCACTTTTCTCTTTTTTTCTGTTCCTATTCATCATTCATCCAAAAGTTTGCTAAAGAGTGGGTAAGTGTATTGAACGTTTTATTTTTTTAATCACATTGTTATCTTCTTAGCTAAGAAAATATAGAACAACTCAGATACGAATGGTGTAATGAATGCAAAAGAGTTGGCATATGACTTTTTTTTAAATTGAAGTCACACTCCTTTCTCTTCTCCAATCTACGCTTGGCATTTATACCAGATTTTTATTTGCGCTGGGGTGTTTTGGGGTTTTGCCTGTTTGTCTAACATCCCTATTTTAAATTAACAGTAGTGAGAATGAGTGAGAGAAAAGGAAAAAAAAGTATCATTGATTTCTGTTAGGTGTTTGTTTTACTATCCATCCAAATATGCACCTAAGGAAACATGGACCCTGAGCATTCCTCCAAAAGCCTTGGATAATCAAAGGGTCAATGCCCCAAGGTCATAATATCATAGATAGCTCTAGAACAGGCAATGACCTTAGAAATCAGAGACTTAGAACTGGAATGAACTTTAGAGGTCATTTAGCCTAACCTCCTTTTTTTTTACAGATAGGGATACAGAGGCCCAGAGAGATAAAGCCACTTCTCCAATGTCACGGGGAATAAGGAGGTGGGGGAGGCAGGTTTGGAATTTGTGTCCAATATCTACAAACTTAACATTCTTTCCACTGTGCTATGAGAACCTCAAGGAGTTTGGTCATTTGAGACCTTGGGTCCTCAAGTTTTGGATCTCAGGTATTAGTTATAATATCCATTTCCTAAATGGCTTCCCAAGACCCCTTTCCATCTCCTCAACTAAAATCTTTCCAATGTGCCTTGTATCTTCTAAACCCTTCACAGTGCTAGCCCGCTAAGTCATTTACACATCATTTGTAAATGTGTGTCTGTCTCCCTGGTATCAAAGTCAGGGAGAAGCTTGGATGAGAATGAGTTAGTCAGATAATTTTAAAAGGGCTTTAGAAGTTCTTCCATCAAAAGCTCTCAAGTCAAGGAGTCAGCAAAGCTGCTTGGTGAAGCCCAGTATAAAGGTGCTTTCTGAGCTAGCCTTTATTTTTAAATCACATTTTATAAAAGCAACTGATTACTACCGTGCCATCACTTACAGAGTAAGCTAATATTTTTCTCTTTGTATTTTTTTTCTTTAGCATCAATACCATTCAAAAATAGATGAACTAATTGAAGAAACTGTTAAAGAAATGATAACACTCTTAGTGGCGAAGGTAACCTTCTGCACCGGGTGAAATGTGGCATCACGAATATCCTTCTTTTTTTCTTTTCCATTCCTGCATTTCCATTAAAATGTCACACATTAAAAAAAGTTGAGCCGGCTAGTTGAATAGCTCAGGAAACGAGATGCCTGTGCGTCACCAAGTCCCTCGGCTCAGAGTGATTTTCCTAATGATTAAAAGAAACTGTGTGAAGACAAACCGTTGAACTGGCATATGTTAACCTAATAGGAACGCATCCCCAAACGCCGCATGTGGTGACATGGAAATTGTTTTTCCAAGCTGACAAAGTTCGGTTTTAGAGCAGCAAAACTTCCACATTAATACAGAAGGCTGCCATCATGAAAAGCCCTCTTTCCCTTCTAGTTTCAGATGCAGAGAGAGCCATAATAAAGCATAAAAGTCAGATAAAGCTATTTCAGTCCCCCTCATGAATTATAGAATTTGAGCTAAGTGAAACCGAGAGACAGGGAAAGCATTTATATTTGCCAGTGGGAATCTTCGGCTTCCTGAAATTACTGATAAAAATGCAAATAAAAATAGATTGGATTAAACATAGCACTAATGTGGAACATTAAAGCTGTTTTGCACTGTTTTATTAAAAAAAAAGGATATTGAATATTATCGTGTGCTCTGCGTGTTTCGATAATATTGTGTCACTTTGCATTTCAGTAGCATTTCATATTTGCAATCACATAATCAATGAAGAGAAAGCCGGATAAGTCAAATATTTGTGTGTAGAGACAACAGAATCTCTTTCCCAGATGGCAGGAATTAGATAATAGAACTTTATAAAAAAAAAATACCCATGAGGTTCATTCCCTGCTTAAATATATATATTTTTTCAAACCAGGTTTTCTGTTGTCAAGCTATCTTGATCATGATAATGGACAATTGGGGTCTGACAAACACTTATGTTTCTTTTTCATTTGTTGCTTTTGCAGTTTGTCACAATCCTGGAAGGCGTGCTGGCCAAATTATCCAGATATGATGAAGGAACTTTGTTCTCTTCTTTCCTTTCATTTACTGTGAGTAGCGATTGCCTTTCTCTCTTATATTCTCAGTTTCTTCTCCTCCTCCTCCTCCTCCCTCTTCTCCTTCACACAATATTTTATAATATTAGATAATTTAATACTCTGGTCAATTTCCAATTAGCCACATGAATGGTGAGAAAGAGTAGCATGGCTAATCCAAGATAAAAAGAAGGCCAGAGAACATTTAAGTCTTTATATTATACATATATGTACACATATACATATGTGTATACATATGTCTCGATATAGAAATGTATGGATTACACATGTAGAAATGGATTATGTATGCATAATAATAATAGCTCATGTTTACACTTTTATATATAGCATATAGTGCTTTTTGCTGTCTCATTTGTTCCTTACAACAACCCTATGATGTATGTTTTCCCTACTTCACATATAGAAGCAAAGGGGTGTGGTAGATGATACCTAGATTCAAATCTCCAGGCAAATACTTCGATTCAAATCCTGCCTGAGACTCATACTATGAGCTCCCGGTTACTTAAAATCCCTTAGGTAACTCGTTAGAACTTAGCAAGTTCCCTACATTGTAGAAGTCATAGACTTGTCTCTGGATGAGGAAACTGAGGCTTCAGTAAGGTAAGCCACCTGCCTGCCATCACACATCTGGCAAGTGTCAAAATCAGCTGTCAGATCAAGGCTTTCCTGATTTTAAGTTCAGCAGCGCCTGCATATTGGGGGCAGGGGAAGGAGTAGCAAAAATGTACTTTCCTGTTGATAATTCCATTTCCCTTAGGTGATAAATGAGTTTGTATTCCCTGTATGCATGAAGCATAAGACAGAGAACCAGACAATTAGAGTTCTAGCTACCTTAATGTATGACCTTCAACACAGAATTTCACTTTGTTGTGATTCGATTTTTATCGAATATAGGATCAAATCAGCTGCTTGCTACAGTACCTTCTAGCTCTAACACTCTCTGTTTCCTTTATTCTAACTAGCTGTACAAATGTGGCCCAACCCTAGTTGCCAATATGACATAACAGAAAGAACATTGGCTTTGAAATCAAAAGAACTGGGTTAGAATCCGAGCTCTACTATTTAGCCTCTATATTACCATAGTCAGGTCATTTCTTCTCTGGGTCAGTTTTCTTATCGATGCTTGATAACCTCTTGGGTCCCATGACCTAGGAACTGTCAACACTTTGATTTTTTTTTTCCAGTCAGATCCTTTAATGATGAAACATGGTTAAGTGGATAGGGCAGTGAATTTGGATTTGGGAAGAAGAGAGTTCGAATTTCACCTCAACCAGTTACTAGCTAGGTCACCCTGCGACTCACTTTCCTCATCTGTAAAATCAGGAAATTAGATTCAGTGACTTCCAAGGCCCCTTCCACCTCTAAAATAATGATGTCAGACAGTTTTGAGGAGCTGGAAGGCAGATGAACCCCATCCATACCCTTGGTTTCAGGCCACACAAGGAAAAGACATAAGGTAGAATGCTATTTTGTGTAGGATGGAAGAACTAATGAAAGAGTAAGTGAATATGCCCATGGAGCCCAAAGCGTTTTCTCTGGAAAAGCCCCCAAAATGTGTCCCCTGTATTGCCTTGTGATTTTGACTGGTTTGACTGATTACAGAGGGAACAGGCTGAGCTTTGGCGTCATATTGGACACCTGTGTTTGTTGCACTAGTTTTTCAAATGGCAAAAGTTTTTATTTAAAAATGCACACTTGACCAAGAAAAATATTCTGTCCACTCTGAGATAGAATTCTACATAAGGAAGATCAGATTAGTTGGGCCCCATTCATAGGAGTCTCTTTCCCAAAACAGCACCAAAAAAGAAATTAAAAGACAGCCTCATGGCACACACTTCTAGCTTGAAAAGTGCTATGGTGATGCTCTGATGAAATGAGGGGGTGGGACCTAAGCCCAGCATGTACAGTTGAAAAGAAATTTAGAAATCATCTAGTCTGGTCTCTTCATTTTTCAGATGAAGAAATAGAAATTTGGGGCAGGAGGGGAGTTGATTTTCCAAAGGTCAAACAAGGAGTAAATAGCAATGGCCTCTTCTAAATTTAAATTCAATAAGTTTATTATTCTAACAAGCTGTGCAACTCCTTTAACTTCCTCATACATAAACTAACATACTAAATTTGTTTTGCTTCAGTGGGCCAAATTCTTAACCACTGACTTTTAAGCTAAAAGTTCCTTCCTTGTTATTTACAATCCCTAGGACAGAGTAGGTGCATAATAAATTGATTGAGAGTCAGTTAACAAGCATTATTAAAGGCTCTGTACTAAGCATGGGGGACCAAAGAAATAAAAAATAGTTCATGCCTTTGAACAGCTTACATTCTACTGGGGGAGTCAACAAAGTGATATACTAAGTACACATAACATATTTTCAGAGGAGATGGAAGATAATATGGCACTAACAGCTGGGAGAACTGGGAAGCATCTCCTGCAGAAGGTAGGATTTGAGTGGAGTCTTTAAGGGAGCCAGGGAATTAAGTGATGGGAATGAAGAGGGAGAGCATTTCAGGACAGGCAGTACAAAAACACGGAGATGGGAAATGGAACGTGAAGATGTGCAAGGAACAGCAAAGCCAGAGTAGCAGGATTGTAGAGTGTGTGGAGGGAAGTCAAGTGTGAAGGCTAGAAATGGAAGAAGGGGCCAGGTTGTGAAGAATTTCAGTTGCCAAGCAGATTTTATTTAATCCTAGAAACAATAGGGAGCCACCAGAGTATATTGCGCTGGAAGGTGAAATGGTCAGATCTATGCTTTAGGAAAATCACTTTAGTGGCTGAAAGGGGGATGGATTGGATAGAGAAGAGGTGTCAGTCCTCTCTGTTTATCTCTCTAGCTCTCTGATATTGTAGACATAGAATGGTGATTTGCAGGCTCAATTATTCCTTGGCTCAGTCATATCAGCAATTTTCCTTCCCTAGTTACATCCCTCTCGTATAGCATGTAACTGTTGACCAGCATCTGAATACAGACGAGTCTTTACAATTCCTTATAATTTACAGCCACCTTTCCTATCCACATATCAGTGTTATACCAGCACAGCAGAGGGTCACCCTCTTGCAGTGCAGGGTCCTTAAGGGCTTCCCTCATTCTGAGTTCAATTTCATAAGTACTTTTATGCACATTCTATGCATTCAGCACCTTGGAGAACACACTGGGCATTGTCCTACTTTAGACATAGAGACCAAAATGAGGGCCCAACCTCTGCCTTGATGATCTTACAGTAATAGTAAGGAAAGCAAGGACTTACATGTATATGATGCCTTGCAGGTACAAAATGTTTTACGTGCCTTTCTTCCTCCTAACAACCTTGCCAAGGTGGGAAGCATAAGTATTATCTCCATTTTAAAGATGAGGAAACAGGCTTAAAAATGAAAGTATCCCATTCAAAGTCACAAAGATAGCACAAGGTTAGAACCAGTCACTGAACCAAGGTCTGTTGACTCCAAGTTCAGTATTCTTCGTATGATATTTCTTTCCCCCTCTCCCTTCTCCCACCCTGTGCATGCTTTACTCTGTGGTTCAATTCAGACTTTTTTGGGGGGGGAAAGGGGGGAGGAGAAGTCTGTTAGACCATAGAGAAAATGGGAATATTTTCCTTTCCTCTCCATCTGCATTGCCTCGTCTCTTGAAGAGAGGGCTTTGGAAGGGGGAGGGATATGTGCCATAGCTTCATGCCAGCATGTGAAAAGTCCCAATGCACCCCCTTCTCTCCTCTCGCAGAAGCCCTGTCATCGGCAGCCCGGGAACTGGTAGAGGCAGCCGCCACCTTTCAGATGTGCCTTTCGGAAGATCGGCTCAGTTGGGGGATGCTCTAATTAGCAATTCTCCTCCTGTTTCCCTTGCCTATGAGATGCACTTCTCTGGAGGCTGCTTGCTCGTGAGGGTCCTTTGCATTGTGATTAGGCTAGCATTGTTCTTTCCCATTCACAAGGAGAGGGGAAGAGTAAGGCTCTCCTACCCTTCTCCCCCAGGTTAAGGAAGATCTTTTTTTCCAACCCTTGTCATATATGAAGAAAAAAGTCAATTCAGAGCCTGGCTGAATTTCTGGGAACTCACTAAGTACCAAGGTGTCTCTGTTTATTTGGAGATTCTACTTAGATTTACCCTGGAGAGGACATACACGTACGCCTAGGATGAGAGATCAGTAACATTGGAGTGATGCCCACATTAATGAAATCACAAATTCACAAATGTTTTTCAGTACTTGTTCAGGGGTTCTTCTCAGTGAAATATACTGGAGAACAAACAACATCAGAGAGCTGATGTCCTCTGATCAGACTATAGGAAGCATTCATTGTGAGACATGGTGATTTGCTTCAAGTAGCTGTACTCTCTTGTTCCAAGAGAGGGTCCTATTGAGTTCAGGGAGAGTTAAACTGATAGAAAAAAGGGGGAACTGGGCTCTAATCCCAATTCTGTTCCTAACTGACACTTTAACATCAAATGATCTGCCTAACTTCTATGGACTTCATATTTCATACCTTGAAAATTAAAGGGGCTGGACTAGATGGACTCCTTCCATCTCTAAAATTCTATGAAATTCTTTTGGTCCATATGAGTCTTCATAGTTACACATTGTAAGGCAGTAGTTTTCCCAATGATTTCTCCAAGGGACAAACCTTGGCCTTAGGCCTACTTCTGTTTGCCTGGGCCTTAAAATATGAGTGGGAAACTGACCATCACTTCAAAGACTGTTCTGGGGAAAGGGAAAAGAAACAATGGAGTTAACGGTTAACCTTAGCCGTGACTTTCTTTGTTGCTCTGATTTTCAACTCTTTCTAAGAAACCCAGAAACCAGAGATAATGATTGGGATCAGACCTGTAATTTCATTGGCATAGTAAAGTCCCACATGAGGAAATTCCCTCTACCAGTCCAGGTTGGCACCATCTGCAACTTGGAATCTTAAGAGTTCCTTGGAGCACTGGAAAGTTAGTTGAATTCCCCGATGTAACACAGCTAAGTCAGGCAATCAATACACATTTATTATGCTCTTACTGTGTGCTGGTCACTATGCTAAATGCTGGGGACATAAGAAAGGAAAAAAACAGTACTTACCCCCAAATGGCACCCATTGTGATGGGGAAACAACATGGAAATAAATAGAGAAGCTATATACAAAACTGATAGAAGGTAATATTAGAGAAGCTAAGGGGACAGGGAAAGGACTCTGGCAGAAGAAAGTATTTGAGCTGTCTTAAAGGGAGCTAGAGCCATAGCCAGAGGCAAAGATGAGAGGAAACACCATGGCAGGCTTGGGAACAGTCAAGGCAAGGTCACAGAGAAAAGGGATAGAATATCATTTTTGAGATACTACAAGCAGATCATTATAGTGAGACTAGAGTAGAGGGTTTGGAGGGGAATAAAATATAAGAAGCTTGGCAAGATAGGAAGGGGCCAATTTATGAAAAGAATTTAATGTTAAATGGAAGAGTTTATATTTGGACCTGGAGGCAATAAGGAAGCTACTGAAACTCATTCATCTGGGGGTGGGGTGAGGCTTGGTGGGTCCTGGCAGACCATTAAGAAAAAATCAGGGTGGCAGTTAAGTGGAGGGTATGTGGAAGTCTCTAACAGAGACAATTGAGGCAGAAGACTTATACTAGAGATATTGAGAAGATTGTTTTTAAGTTTTGGCAACAGATTAGATATATATGGAATGAGTAAATGTGAAGAGTCAAGGATGGCACCAAGGTTTTAATCCTGGGTAACTGGGAGATGCTCTCAGTAATAAGAGGGAAGAAGATAGGGTTTTTGGAAAAGATAATGAAGTCTGTTTTGAATATATTTAGTTTGAGATTCCTACAGGACATCCATGAGATGTTCAAAAGGCAAGCAGTGATGGGAGACTGGAGCTCAGGAGAGAAGTGAGTGCTAGATGTATAAATCTGGGAGTCATCTTAATAGAGTTAATAATTGAACCAAAGGGGGATAATGAGATCACCCAATGAAAAGCATGGAGAAAAAAGGGAAGAGAGTTGAGCCAGAGCCTTAGAGGATACCCACAGTAATGAGCATGACTTAGATGGAGAAACAGCAAGGGGAACTGAGATAGAATAGTAGGCCAACAGATGTCAGAAGCAACACTGAACCTAGGTCTTCTTAGTACCAAGGACATTTCTCTATTACATCATGGTATAGGTTAATAAAATCTCTGACAAATAGGATAGTAGGTAAGAATATGGGAACCTGTGGTGGTTCTCAGCTTAAAGATATTGGGAATCTTAGCAGTTTGAAACTTTGAGCTAAATCTACTGTGATGAGATTTAATAGAAATTAATAGTGGAAAATTCTCTATCTAGATTTTAAAATTATCTTTGGAAGTTTGGGAAAAGGAAAACACAGCAGGGAATAGCTTGGGTGAATAAAATCTGGTGATTTGAATGGGCTGCAAGCTCAAACATTGATCAGCAACATGAGATGACCGTCAAATGCTATGCTAGAATGAATTAAGGGAGCTATAGGCAGCAAACTGGTGCCATGGATAGAGTGCTGGGCCTGGAATCAGGAAGATATGAGTTCAAATTTGACCTCAGACACTTAACCAGCTGTATGACCCTAGCCATGGGCAACTCACTTAATCCTCTTTGCCTCAATTTCCTTGCCTGTAAAATCAGCTGAAGAAGGACATAGCAAACCACTCCAGTATCTTTGCCAAGTAAACCCCATATGAGGTCATGAGGAGTAAGTTCAACTGAAATAACTGAATAGCAAAAACCCAGGGTTATTGTAAGGATAAAATAATATTTATAAAGCATCTAGTATATAATAGTCACCATATAAATGTTAGTTATTTCCAGTGTCCTTCTTTGAATGAAAAAGCATTTATTACATGGTTGCTCTGCATTAAATATGTGCTAAGCTCTGGATAGAAATAGGAAAATTAGATACCCTCTGCTTTCAGGGGGCAGTCTCCTTCTAATACGGAGGTAGCTGTAGGACCAGTGGATATGCCAGGTGGTCGATTTTCAGGAAATATAGCAATGCCTAGGGATCAAGAGGGCCCAGCATCAGGGTAGACAGAAAGGTCAGATCATCCTTTGATTCAGTGGCCGGGAAGAAGGCTTGATGGTCCAGAAAGCAAATAATGTAGTTTAGTGGAGGTACCGACAGGTGGTAAAGCTGATGCACAAACTCCCCTTCTTCAGTGTCATCACATTCATCAAACCATATTTGTTTCTAATGTTAAGCAGCCTTACAGCACCAAAGAATTTGGTAGTGGGAACTTGCTTTTCTGAGTTTTCTGTAGTTGTGACTACAAAGGGACAGGGAGGGTTATCTCCAGTGCCAGCAGAGTTTGGGTTTTTTTTTAATGTAATTGGCATGTTTTGGTTTTCCATTACATACACAGTGTCCCAAACGAGTGTGGTGTTTGTCCAACTGTACTCAGCCCTGATCATACCATAACTGGAATGTGAAAGCTTCCAGAAGAGGGCGCCATGACGATGAGACAAGTGGAATCCACGCTCTACAAGGATTGGTTGAAGGAAATGGGGATGCTTATTCTAGAGAAGATTCAGGGATGATACAACCACCATCTTTGAGTATTTGAAGGACAGTCATATGGAAGGCAGGAAATTGATTCTGTTTGTTCCTCAGGGCAGAACCAAGAGCAGTACATAAATGTCACAGACTGCGATTTGGACTTCTCGTAAGGGAAAACTTTCTAATAGAAATCTAGTATAACTTGTCGCTGGTCAAGAATCCCCCGGTTACTTTGCTAACAAGTTTCTATCCAGTTTCTTTTTTTTTAATTTTTTTTTAGGGGGGAAAGGGAGGGCAACTGGGGTTAAGTGACTTGCCCAAAGTCACATGGCTAGTTTTTGTGTTAAGTGTCTGGAAAATGGATCTGGAAAAACCACATAAAAACTTTTGGCCCTCTCCATACTAGAGAAGAAGTCTAAATTACTTCTTTTTCTTTTATAGGGTGTTAATATTACCGTACTGTAAAACTGAGGTTGATATTATATAATACTATACATATATTTTATGTTTCTGAGTTTCTAAATTGTTTCTGTCTTCTGCATCTTCCACAAACCTCCCAGAAAATTCCCATTTAATTTATTATGCTGACCCGCAATATATTGAAACTACAATGGGGAAAGTCTTGATGTAGAAGGGATAACTGTACAGTGGGGAAAAGGGGAGGAACCACTACATCCTAAAGCAACCATTCTACTCTAATACTCAAGATTTGTGTTCCTTTGGGGAAGTCTCAATTTCTTGAACCTCAGTTTCCCCATCTGTCAAATGTGGTAGTTGGACTCAATGGCCTCTGAGGCTCCTTCCTACCCTAAATCTGTTACCCTAAGCTCTGAGGCCCCTTCAAATGCTAAAATTCTTTCATTCTACTCCTACTGATCTTCCCTTCTCTGATGACCCATAGGCTCAGCCAAAGCCAGGTATCAAGGAGGATACAGAAGATCTTTGTCCTTCCCTGCCCCATGAACAGGCATCTCTACACTCCACTGTAGGATGGGGTGAGGTGGGGGAGACGGGAGTTGTCTATCTGTTGAACCACGACTAGTGATACCTAATACTTCAAGTGTAGTTTTCCCCAGTGCTGTCAGGAGCCAGAAACTCATATCATGCTTCTAATTATCTGCCTCAACCATTCTTTTTTCCCCTTTTTTTTTTGGACAGTTTCTTTTCCCATTCTTGCCGCAATGATACAGAGCTATAGCTCCATATTTTTCTAATGCTGGCAACAAGGACTAGAGATGTGATAACAGCACATCCACAGCCAGAGATTGCTTTGCTTGGATGCTTTCTGTGACATTTCATGGGACAAGACTGCCCCCTTGGTAAAAAGCAGGAAATGTCTAAGGGGAGTCACTTGCAGTCATAGAACTTTTCCCGCAGAAAAGCCATGAGAATGTGAAAGTCGAATTTGTTCTTCTGTGATTTCTTTTTCCCCTTTTTTGCACAGAAGTGCCTAAAGGAATTGGAAATTGTAGAATTTAGTAAATGCCAATTGTGGGGAGATACTTCTACTTGAAAATGAAGCAGTGACTAATAATGAAGCCTGCAGAGAACGCATTCTCAACAGCCAAAAAAACCCCAGACCACAGGAGATGGGTCAGGCGGCCTTGACTTAATTCAATCACCAGATTCAGGAACAAAGTTCTCCAGAGCAGTTACCTCCTACCAGAGCTATCAATAGAAATTCTGGCACCTAAGAAAAATTCAGTACTAGAACGGGGACAGGAGAGGGATTGGAATAGGCTATGGGGGAGATTTTCAGTCTTTTCCTCCAGCAGGCTTGGGGTAGAAAGTCCTGGGTCAAAGCCCAAACATGAGCATAGTTGCAATAATAGGGGGAGACCTACCTCCTCATCTTTAAATGGTAAATGTTGTTGTTGTTGTTCAGTCACTGTAGTCATGTCTGCCTCTTCATGACCCCATTTGGGATTTTCATGGCAAAGACACTGGAGTGGTTTGCTATTTATTTCTCCATAAATGTCAAAAGGAAGAGTTTCTATTTGATCCTAAAGCCAATAGGAAGCTACTAGAGCTTACTGAGCAGAGGAGGGACAAGTTTAGATCTTTAGGAATATCACTTTGGCAGCTCTGTGAATGATAGATTGGAATAAGGTGAGAGGCAGACCAGTTAGGAGTCTATGACAATAGTTCAAAATTTTACAACTGCACTTGGAGACAAAAAGTTATATGTGCTCAAGAGACTACCCTTCTTGGATGTGTCCTCTGCCACTTACCAGAGAGATTTGAGAATGTAACTTTCCCACCAGCCAATTGTTGAGGAATTACACCCAATGGACACCTGTCTCTGAAATTCTATGACTCAGGTCTTTCCCTAAGAATGATGTAATTGGCAGTTTCTTCTGTTAACAACGGTCTGTGATAGAGTAATAATATTCTACCAGTGCTCTTGTGGGGTGATCAGTAGAAGAAAATCACCTTCTATTTCCTCAAGTCCTCCTCCTCTAGCACTTTCTATGTCATTATGGACCCATCAAGACAATGTGGCCCAGACCTTGAGAAACAAGAATTCTTTGATGTGTCATCTTTTCTGCCTACTTCTTTCATCAGCTCTAACCCTATCTTTCAGTATGTGACATGTCCTTTGGGAACTTTTGACAGACAATTTTATCACCTAGTAGGACCTCCTCATTTCTGGTCCATGCCTTTAAAATGCAGCTTACAATTAACACACCTGCTGTCCAAAGAAGGCTCTCTCTAGTCACCACATCCTTCAGATGTTTTTCAGAACACAAACCACCCTCCAAACGGAGCACTCGCCTTCGTAACGTTTGATTGGAACAGATGAGTGGTTTTCAGAGAGAACATAAGACACAGTTTTTATGCCTTTCGGTCTTGAGGTATAGAGTGGTTGGGTCATAGAAATGACAGTTGCGGACTGGGCACTTAATCAAAATGTACTCAGGCTTCAAACAGAAAATAATTGTTCTGAAATTAAAAGGTAAAGTTGTGTGTTGTGCTCCAAGCTCCCAGCTACATGCTGTGGAAGGCTCTTTACCCACAAGTACAGAAAGTTATGGAAAAGCCAGCAGGATTGCAAAGCTTCTATCAAAGCGAAAAATATTTTAATGAAGGACACTGTGATGCCTATCACTTTTCACTCACCGTCTTTCCACCTAGTTGGGTATTAGAGTGCTGAAACTTAGAGTCAGGAAAACCTGACTGTGTTCAAATCCCACCTCAGACATTTATTGCTATGTGATTCTTGGCAAAACCTTTAAATTCTGTGTGTGTCAGTTCTTTCATCTGTAAAATGAAAAGGTTAGACTTGGGAGTCCCTAAGGTTTCTGACTGTTAACAATCATCTATGACAGAGTAATGATATTCTATGCCACATTCTAAATCTTTGATCCTAAATAGATGTGACTGGTGAATTTGGAGTTAGAAAACCTGAGTTCAAATCTTATCTCTGCCACTAACTACCAGTGTGACCTTGAACAAATCCCTTTACCTGGTCTCTGGGACTCAGTTTCCCCATTTGAGAAATAGAGATAATAATAGTGCCTATATTGTGCCAGTGAGGATCAAATGATAATATATGTAAAGCATAAATGTCAGCTATTATTACTGTAACAGAAAGCATATAGACAGTGAAGTGAGAGAATCTGGATTCAAATCCTGACTCTACTCCCTACTACCTATGTAATGTCAGCACCTTATAGATAAGGGGCGGTGCACTAGATGGTCTATTATATGTTCCCTTCTAATTTTCAATCTATGATTCTCTCTTTTGAGCTCTAATGAAATCTGACTCTTCATTCTAGGAAGTCTGATATAAAATTGATGGGATCATTCTTATTAGCAGATTGATCAGAATAATTTGTAGGAGAATAAAGACTGGGAAGGACAGGGAGTACAAACTGGCTATAGCATTTCCCCAACCAGAAAGGGGGTTGATACTAAAGAAGGTCATTCAGTAAGGAAGGTTGGAAAGCAAAGCTGATTAACTATAGCTAGGCATCTGCTATGGAGCCCCACGGTGGAAAAGAGATGAGAACACAAACTTCCTGGACCACATCCCCATTCACAGCACACTGAGCAACAGCAGACATGGACATTTCTCCTCATCCACAAAACTGTGTCTGAGAATATATTACTCCAGAGGATGGGATCCTTTTGTTCAATCAAGATAATTTCCTGATATCTCCCCCAGGTTCCCAGATAAACCAGCAGATCTCTGTAGATCAAAATGTAGGGACCTAGAGTGAGATTATAGGAGGTATTACTTGGATATTATCCTTGAGAATTCAGCAAATTAATTCTTTTGAAGCCAGAGTATTTTCCTAGGTGAAACTGTGGCCATAATTACCCAGGCATAACATTAAAAGAACAAAGTTATGTATTTGATGTCACCATGTTGGATAGTCATAATCTCCAAATCATGAGTAATGACACATAGAGATCTAGCCAAAGACATCCAAATGAATGTGGGAACAGGTTGAGGCAAGCCCATCCCAGTTACCCTGCCTGCTCTGGAGCTGTCCAAAAAATTGCATTCAGTAACGATGCAGAAGATTAGCTGATATTGCAATATTTTTATTCCTTTGACCCCCATGCTCGATCATCTCTAGAATATTAAATATAAAACAATAATAGGAAGATAGCAATTTGTCCTAACACCATTTCTATCTCAAATACACCAAAAAATATGAGAATGAGATAATAATGTTGATGATGATAAAGAACTTAGTTTTTAACTGAGAATTTTCAAACTGATTATTCCATTTTGTGAGGGTTAATTTATAGTGAAGTTTCCCCATTCTGAAAAATCAAATCTAGAATGGCTTCAGTACTCACTAGGCCTAAGGTCAAGTCACCTGACCTTCAAGTATTAGAGCAATGGAGACCCTCCCCCAGAGCCAACACAGCAGAAGATAATACCAAATAAGGTTAAGACTGTTTTTATTGGACACCCACTTGTTTCCCGTTTCCTTTGTCTCAGAGAGATTCCCGTGCTTAGGTTGTGGGACAGCCCTCCTACCAATAAAAGTGAAGGCCAGTTGGAGGGGTTGGGTTTCTGCCTTAGAAGATTATATAATCATGGGCTGCCTTCTACCTGGCACTCTCTCCCTGCAGGCACCATGTTGGGCGACAGGGGGTAGAATCCTTTCTCATGAGAAAGAATAAAGACCTTTTCTGACCTTAGATTCAGACTCTGAACTCTTTCATCTCACACAGTTTGACTCTGACAGCACCCCTGGGAGAATCATAGAGTGTTAAAATCTAGTCCAACTCTTTATGTTATATAGGAGGAAATTAATAACCATGAAGGTTATGACTTGCCCAAGGTCACATATATGGGAGACATTGCAGCTCCTGTAATGGCTCATTTATATTTAATTCAGTAAACATTTCTTTGGTGTTTAGTGTATGCCAGTGCTATGCTAGAAGTTGGCCACCCAAAGACCAAAATAAAACGATCTCTGCACTTGGATAACAGTTTACTGAGTCTTCCTTCTATGGCACTTGAAGATTTACAAAACCCATTCCTCATAGCAATTCTTTGAGATAATTGTTCGTATTATCTCTATTTACAAGTGAGGAAACTGAGGATAAAAGAAGTTGAACTTAACCCCTTTAGATAGAGAACAGTGGACAGAGAAAGGAATGTTCAATTTACCATCAGAATACCTGGGTTTGAACGCCAGCTCAGCAAAATTCCAGCATGACCTTGGGCAAGACATTTCAACTCTGCAGCTCATTTTTCTCTTGAACTAGATGCCTACTGCATTGTCTTCCAGTTCAAAATCTATGATGTTTACAATTCAGTCAATCAACAAGCCCTCATGAGTGCTTAATATGAACAATGATTGGGTCACAAAGAAAATAATGAAATAGTTCAGTGCTCTTGAGGAGCATACATAATAATGAGGGGATTAGCATGTGCCTATGTGAGTAAATAGAGATCATACTTAAAATTTATCCTCAGTAGTTTGGTGGAGTGTTGGTGAATGGAGAAGCTAAGACTTGAACACAGGTCATGTCAGAGTTTTTGACTGCCAGACCCCATGTTCATAATCACATTGGCTTCCCACGATGCCAAAAGGAAACTGAAACACAGAATGCTTCAATAGTTTGTGTAATGTCACCCAGAAATCAGTGATGGAACAAGCACTAGAATCATTGTTTCCTGATCTCAAACCAAATGATCTGTATCCCATGGCCCCACTACTACTGTGCCTGATTTTTCATCTCATTAATACCGTGTAGGCAAGTTAGGGGGGAAAATTTTTTAATTTTTAATTTCTGCATTCAGCTGTTTCCTTTTCAGTGTTACCTGAATTCAATTTGCAAATATTTATTAAGCACCTACTATATGCCATCCACTGGGGCAGGCACTGAAACTACAAATAAAAAAATTAAATACTTCCTGACCCCAAGAAGTTTACATTCTACTGGGGGATCTACTGATGAGTTAATAAAAAGTAATTTGAAGAGTGAGTATTAATAATGTGAGCCTTGAGACAAGCTGGTAATTCAAAGTGGGCAGAGGTAAAGAAAAAAAATGCATTCTAGGCTTAGGGAAAGGCATGAAGGCAAGAAATGACTTTCTGAGTTTATAGAACAGCCAGTAGGTGAATTTGACTAAATTAAAACATCAGCATGAAGGGGATTAATAGGATGTATGCCCAGAAAGGTAGGTTGGACCCAGGCTGTGGAGGACTTGAAATGCCAGAGTGAAATAGGGAGCCACCAATAGGAGAGTGATGTGGTCAGACTTGCACCTTCGGGATTTAGAAAACTGATTATCTTAAAAGATCAGTCAGTTGCTGGGTGCCATTGATAGAGACATTGAGATAGAGGTTGATGTTGATGGAGACTTGATGTAACTGGATTGTTTAGCCTGGAGAAGATTTAAAGGGGATAGGAAAGCTGACTTCAAGTAACTAAAGTACTGCCATGTGGAAGAGGGTTAGATTTGCTCTACTTAGCCCTAGAAGGGCAGAATTAGAAGGAATGGGTAGAATTTGCAAAGAGGCAAATTTGGGCGAGGAAAATATTCCCACCTAGTGGAACTGTAAAAACATGGACTGAGCCCCCTCTAGTGAGCTTCCCCTCCTTAGAGGTATCTAAGTAGAGGCTTTCTCTTTCAGGTAAGGTTCAGACTATCCTGGGAACTTCTGCCTCTAAGATTCTGTCTGTGGTTCTTAAATTTCCACATCTCTCCCAGAAGAAGGCTTTGGAATTTGGAGGCTGCCCTTAAGATCCCAGTACCCCATATGCAAAATATGCATCTGCCCTTCATCACATCTACAAAAAAAAAAAAGGGAGGCCAGGAGGAGTCACATCCTCCTGAATATCTCAGCTTTGGGGTGCTTCAGGAATCCCCATAGTGTCTGGGGGTTTTGCTGCTTCCAGCATTGTGTTTTTCTCCATCCCTTCAAAAAGGGTTGGGAAGGGATAGCGCTGTAATTGTCACTTGAACCCAAGCAGTTGCCACTGGGTTTGCTCAACTGCTCAACCGCACACACAGTCCCAGTACATCCGCCCACACACACATTCTGTCTCACCCAAGCATTCAGTCCCTCACTTGGCACTGGAAATGTATTCATCTTCCCAAGATGCACTTGAGTATCCCTGATTATATATCTGGGGCTGTGGGTTGGGATTTTTTTTAAATCCAAAGTAGAAGAAATATTTCAGAATGGGAAATGTCAGTCCCAAAGGATTCTGAGAAGTCCCCTTGGGATGTGAATTACTACCTCTTCTTCATGAGGAGGGGGGAGAGATGGAGGGAATCTTCTCCATCTAGATAGGGTCCCAGCATGAAAATGTTCTCTCTTCATTTTATGCTTCAATCAAGAAATTATTAGTGTGCCTGGTCAGTCTCATAAAAGGCACTACTTGTGAGGGCACCAAGAAAGAAGCAACTTTGACCTCTAAGAACTTAGGAGCTAAGTCTACTACAGTAGTGTAGCATAATGAAATATAAGGGCAAGGGAACAAATCTGGATTCGAATCACAACTATGACAGCCATTAACAAATCGCTCAACTATCTAAGCCTCATAAAATGGTTGGGGAGGAGGGAGGGGTAGGAGGAATTAATGCCTAGAATACCCAACTCTCAGGGTTGTAAGAAGATAATGAGAGGTAGGAAGGAGAGAAAAGTAAATGCTTGTTAAGTGGAAAAAATCAAAGTTAAAAAATATGTAGGGAGTTCTATCTTTTATTATATATGCATATATTATAGAGAGAGTGCCCTTAGGAAATTATATCTTCCTTTCCATTATACGCATAATGGAATGGAAACTATGATAAACACATATGTTTATATATATGGTAGATAGGTAAAGATAGGCAATATAATGAAAGATAAGATCAAATAAGATCGGACTGAGGTATTAATTGCTTCTCTGAGTTTGTACCCTCTCTCTCACCATCACTTAATTCCTCTGAACCTGTTTCCTCATCCCTAAATTGAGGATAACAGCACATGTATCTAGAAAGCACTTTGTAAACTTCTTGTCACTTTGTAAACATAAATGTTTACTTTCCTTCTTACTGGAAAAATCTCCTGAGGCTAAAGCACAAACTCCTCAAGGCTTGGAACTTTAGATTGAGGGTTAGTGGAGACCTTCGAGGACATTGAGTACAACCTTCCCATTTTCTAGATGAGGCACAGTGAGTGGACCACAATCACACAAGGAGTACGTAGGGGAGCAACTTTGGAACGCAGGTCTTCCAAACCCAACCATTTTTCTTTGCCCCCAAATCCTCATTAGATATTTCTGTTCTTCTCATCAAGCAGGCAGCCATTGCAGTTTCTTCATCCACATGAAGTGACCATTCACCATGAGCCCACGTATGCCTGTCAAAGTTCAAGGGGCCATTCACTGTTAAGTTTAGTGAGCACAATCCCTCTCTGGTTTTTTTGCACATCATTTAAATTCCACAAAAATTGTTCAAGGCACTGAGCTAGACTTATGGGTTCATGGAGAAAGAGCTGAAAGGAAGCTCAAAGAGTATGTAATGTTACACCTTCATTTTACAGATGGGGTAACTGAAGTGAAGTAACTTGCCCATGGTCACACAAGACTTCAACCCATGCCTTCCATACATTTTTAGACATGAACAATATGGAAACTTATTTTGCTGGAATCTTCATATTTGTTGTAAGCATTTGTCTTTCTTTTCTTCTTTTAAATGGGATGAGGAAAGAAAATAAATGCTTGTTCATTGGTAAGTAGAGTAAGAGTTTAAAAACCTGCTACAAAAGGATCCAATCCTTTTATTCTCTGTAGAACCAGATCCCCCTGAACCAAGCTGCCTATGCATCAGTTTTAGAGCTAAAAGGGACCTTAGCAGTCATCTGATCAAACCCCTAATTTGTATAGATAAGGGTCTTGAAGGTTAAGGGACTTGTCCAAGGTCACAAACATAGGCAGTAGCAATAGCAGGACCCCATTCTTCTTACTATAAAGCCAGCACTTTTCCCACTGTAACAAATCTTAGAACTCCTTTTCTCCATAGGAAATAGACCAATAGGAGACACATCTCAAATCTCCCTTTGTATGTCTGTAACTAGACCAGTGTGAATAGGGCTTTGAGGAAGGGTGCTCACCTCTCCTAGATGGCATTTTCCTTTGCCATGGTGTCTATGATCTCTTAACCTTGTCCTCCAGACTTTGGACCACCAACCTGATGGACCCATTTCTGGAGCCCCCACTCCAGCAGGTGCAAGGCTAGATTCCCCATCTCTCTCCTGGCACAACATCTGCCATTAGACTGTTTCCTATACAGCTGTCCACCAGTCTCCCCAACTTGGTACCATCTTCTGACCTCCATTTTCTGCTCTTTAGTGCATTAAACCAGGCACAGCTTCATCTCTGGCCTTTTTATGTCACCAAGCCCCCTCTTCTAGTCAATCAGTCAGTCAGTATTATTTTTATATTATATTTGTTAAGCACCTATAATGTGTCCAGCAATATGCTAAGCCATGCGGACACAAAAAGAGACAAAAGATAGTTCCTAACCTCCAGGAGCTTACGATCCAATAAGGACAAAAATCTACCCTTTCCATTTACCTGGCACCAGCACTGGGTTTGTCTCAATCCGATGTATCTATACCTTTATGCCCAATAATACCACCTTATCTCTCCTTTCATGTCTTCTCCTCTTCCCATTCTCCCTTATGCTCTATGTGCCCCATGTACTACAGCATGGTCCCACAGTCTGTGGGTGGGTAGTTTGTATTTGTCTAAGCTCTCTGTCTCAGTGCCTGTCCCATTTATTTAGGTGTCCACATGGTTTTACCTTCATTCTTGCCATACTCATGTGGGTGGCCCTTGTTTAACCTTCTCTCTTATTTTTTTCATTCCTTGAAGGTATTTGTTGTCTTTTTTTTCTCAGACCTCATATTGAGTTCAGATTTACAGGCTTAACTAACATTGTCCAGATTTAGTCATCATAAAAACCATTCATTACCTCACTCTTAAAGTTATTGGTGGCCTATGGAGAGTCCTGTCTTCTCTTCTATTTCATATAAAGTCTATGAACTCTAGAGACGTATAGTCCAAGATTGGACCTTTAGTGTGGGATGGTAGGAAAAGGGGGCACTTCGTCTGTAAAAGGAGGGTAAGGACAGTCTATGAAGTATCCTTTGGTTCTAAAACAATAATCCTATGATCCTAGGTAATTTTTTGTAGTATGGTGTTTATTAACATCCTACAACACTATGAGCCCCTGAGAGTTGGAAGACATAGGGCTGTGTTTATGAGATATTTGAAAAACACTTAGCGCAGTACTTGGCACATAAAGTACTATATATGTCATTTATCATCATCATCACCATCATGATCATCATTATTACTGTGTCTATGAAATCATATTTGTAAGGTTTAGTAAAGTACCTGGCACAAAGTAGGCACTTAATACTTGTTCCCTTCCCTTCCTCCCAAGTCATGTGAAGTTGTTACCCAAAGAACTAATCAGAGAAGGCTGAGCAAGAATTCAATTTGTGAAGAGGAGGAAGGAGAACAGTATGGACCAAAGGACTGGTCAGAACAAAATCATGGAAGAGACACAGCATAGGGCATAAGGAATTAGTGTGATATAATGGAAATAGAACTGACTCTTGAGTCAGAAGATCCAGATTCAAATCCAGCCTTTAATGTTTACTACGTATGTGACCACAATCAAGCCACATAATCTCTTTAGGCCTCAGTAAAAATGAAAGTGTTGGAGTAGGTGATCTCCAGGATCCTCTTCAGCTCTAATGTTCTGGCTATTGTTTTTTACATTCCACATTCTAAGGTCCCTTCCAGCTGTGACATTCTATGAATCTACAGTCATATTTTCCAGACTGTATAGTGATTGTCACCCAATCATGGTCTCCCCAAAGTTGACTAAACAATTCAATTAAAAACTGTTTATGAAATATCTACTTTGTACAACGAACTGGACCAGGGACTGGGGATTCAAAGACAAAAACGTTCTTGACCCTCAAAGGAATTTCGTTCAGGGAGGGAGGAGTGGAACCAAGAAAAGCATCTTATTCCTGAGAAGAAGGAATAAGAAAGGAAGCTAAATCTGTTAAGAGGCAGGGCTGAGCAGGAAGTGCATTTCAGACACAGGGAACAGCCTGTTCAAAGAAAAGGAGATGAGAAATACACGGGGTGTCAAGTTTAGGAAGAGTTAGAAGGCCAGTTTGGCTAGTAAGGAGAGTTTCTGAAGGCGAGTAGGAATTATGAATGGAAAGTTAAGTGAGAGACAGATCATGGAGGTTGTTGATGCCAGGTTGAAGAGTTTGTGTTTTATCCTAGAGATAATAGGGAAGTACAGAAAATTTTTCAGCAGGGGAGTGAGGTCATCACATGTATTCCTTAGGAATATTAATGCAGCCTCTGTGTAGAAAATAGAGTAGGAAGAGGAGAGACAAAGCAACAAAACCAATAAAGAGGATGAGAGGCAACAAGAATCTGAAGCAGGGGGATGGTCATATAAATAGGGCTAGATATGAGAGATACTACGAAGGTAGAATTGACAAGACTTGGCAAATGATTGGATGTAGAAAGTGAGAGCTAGTGAAGAATTGAGAATGACTTGGGAGTTCTGAACCTGGATTTAGAGGAGGAAGAAAATGATGTTTTGGACATGTTAAGTTTGAGGAACGTGGAGCATTCGGGTAGAGATGGCAATTGAAAACATAGGACTAAATCTCAGAAGAGAGATGAAGACTGGATATAGCTATCTGGGAGTCCAGTTGCATAGTAATGGTAACCTATGGGAGCTAATAAAATCAAAAAGGGAGAGAAGATTGGAGGACATTGGTTAAAGCCTTTGGGTGGGAGGTGGGATACCTATGGTCAGCTGGTAAGAAATGGATGTGAGGACTGAGCAAAGAGGACTGAGCAAAACCAGCAAAGTAAGAGACTAACCAAGGAAGAGAGAATATTTCAGGGAAGGAGGTGGCTGACAGTGTTGAAAACTACCACAAGTTCAAATAGAATGAGGGCTGAAAAAAGGCCACTGAGTCTAGCAGTTAAGAGATCCTTAGTAACCTTGGAGAGAGCAATTACAGTTGAATTGTGGGATTGGAAACCAGATTGGTTTCCTCTATCCAGTCAAATCCCAGTCTGCCAACAGGGGAAATGAGCTGAAAACCATCCCAGAGGAGGTGAGTGTTTGGATGCCTTCCTCTGATTTCATTCCAAAACCAAATATAGATGGTTTTGAGCTATATCCATTGTTTTCCAATACCTAGATTTCTGTTCTCTTCTAATGAACAGAGTCAAAAGTTAACTCTCTCATCCTGTACCATGTCTTCAGCTTCACAGATGTTATTTTTTTAAAACCACCTATTGTTACAAAAATATTTATAGCAGCTCTTTTTGTGGGGGCTAAGAATTAGACATCAAAGGGATGTCCATCAATTGGGGATTAGCTAAACAAGCTGTGGAATATGACTGTCTTGGAATATTATTGTGGAATATTATAAGAAATGATAAGCAGGAAGATTTCAAAAAACCTGGAAAGACTTACATAAGCTGATGCATAGTGACGTGAGCAGAACCAGGAGAACATTGTACACAGTAACAGCAACATTGTTTGATGAAGAACTGTGAGTGACTTAGCTATTCTCAGAAACACAATGATCCAAGACAATCTCCAAGGACTAATGATGAAGCATATTTTCCACCTCCAGAGAGAGAGCTGATATTGATTGAATACAGACTGAAGCATGCTATTTTTCACTTTCTTTTTTTTGCCTTTACTTGAGTCTTCTTGTACAAAATGACTAATATGGAAATGTTTTACATAATTGCCCATGTATAACCTATATCTGATTGCTTATCATCTCAGGGAAGGAGGTG